>BTSY01000001.1:14117852-14760352 GCA_036245785.1 Pristionchus fissidentatus
AATGACAATTCTTATCTCCCATTGAGTCACAATAAATGAGTCAGAGAATCCAAGAATCGAGTCAAATCACGTGCAAGATTTGACAAGTGGAGGAAAATCAGCCAATGGGATGATTAGAATACACAAATTTATAGTTATATCGTAATTGATAAATTATGGACATTGGAAATACAATGAAATAAAAATCCCAGCTAAAATAATCCCATTTGTCACGAAAGTTTCAACTGTAGACTGGAAAGGGTGACATGACGGGGTTGACGGATTGAGTTGACGTACCTCTGATTCCCCCCCCCCCCCTTCTATCCTCTATCAATAAGCTGATTAGAGGAGAGGGAGAGAGAGAGAGAGAGAGAGAGAGAGAGAGACTGAATGAGGGAAGAGAGAGAAATGATACACAGAGAAAGGTGGAGGAAGGAAGAGATACAAATGAGATCGAAATGTATAGAATAGAGTAACAACTACACTGCAGTGAAGTATCAGATGTACGACTATGAGAATAGGCGAACAAAAAAAATTTCCAGTTCATTTTTACAAAATTTTTTCAAATTTATCGAGAGAACTTCGGCACTCGATATTTCTGCGCGAACCCCGTTTGACCTATGTCTATGAGGTAATATTGATATGCACGATGTTTGACTTCTCCTTTCTTCACATTTCGACCATAATGAGATATGGACGGAAGTGGAGATTGAAGTAAAAAGAATGGAGAGATGATGGAACAGTAAAATGAGGAAGAGTTGACAATATACATCATAGATGTATTACTGCAGTGAAATCAGTAAGGGGAATAGAGTAACTCGATAAGTTTATACGTGAGAGTTGAGGGGAAGGAATCAACAGATGGACTGGACTGATTCACGATGAGATGAGAGAGAGAGAGAGAGATACGAGATGTCTCTCATCTCCCCCATCCATCTATTCACAACATGTGCAGTCCCATCAACCACTGAGAAGAGAGGAGATAACTGGGGAAGTTGGAAAGAGAGAGAGTGGAGATATAACTGTGAGAGAGAGAACAGAGAATTATTAAAATGAAGAAAAGGGTATGAAAAAGAGCACAAGAAATGGTGGAAGAGAAGGAGGGAAGAGGGAGAGAGACGAGAGGGGAGGAGAGGAAGGAAATAGAAGAGAAGGGAGAGAGAGAGAGACGTGAGAGTCCTCTGATCGATATCTGGAGAGAGAGAAGGGGAGGAAGGAGAGAGAGAGAGTCTCTCTCTCTCTTCTCGACTTGAACGACTCTATCGTCACTACTGGAACAAAAGAAGACAAAAGAGGCCGGAGGTTGTCGTGGATTTGGATGGAGAAGAAGAGAAAAAGAAAGAAGAGAAGAGATGGTAGAAGAAAAAGAGAAAGGAAAGGAATACGGTAGTCGAGATGGTGAATTCAACCTCAATTATCGATAATTATATCGGTATTCATCATGGTATTTAGTCAACCAAACTTCACATGCACTCTCTGTTAAACTTTTTCAAGTTGAAAATTTATTATGATTTAACACAAAATCCAATCAAAAATGCAACGAGAGGATGAGTATCGTATCATTCAGAATAGCATCCAAGAGTACGGTAGAATACAGTATTCACAACCACCAAGAACCAAAATATCGATTGATACTGTAGTCTATCGATGGAAGGTAATTCTTCCTGCAAGGCCACCTCCATGTTTGTTCCATTTCTGTGGAGTCGGATCGATATCTGCAATTCAAAATTCGAATATGCATAATTTATTATAACCACTCCTAATATTCCCCCATTACATCGAAATACTGATTTCTTCTTTGAATGACCACGAAACGAGAAGGGAGGGATGAAGTCGTCAATTTATTAGATGAGACGTTTCTTTGTCAGACAAAGAATAAATCAATAATCTATCACCGAGAATCTAAGAGTACCAAGTTGTACATCGATATATCAGGATTTCCTTCAGATGCATTGTACGTTTTTTCCACTCTTCACATGCTAAATTCTCTCATGGAAGTGGGAGTAAATACATGTCGATTCTCACGACAATCAGGGGAATATTTGCACTCTTTGGACAGACGACCACACACAAATATGTACTCCATGAGATGAGTGAGTACTCATTCTCTCTCTCTCTCTCTCTCTCTCTCTCTCTCTCTCTATCTATCTTCTCACCTTCTTCCTCCTCCTCTTCTTCTTCTTCTTCTTCTTCTTCTTCATCTCTTCTCATTTCATCATCATTATCATCAAAGACTCCTCCAGTCACACGAGCAGCCAATCGACGAGAGATCCTCAACACAATTAGTTGATAACAGAACATCTCAATACAATATTTTGAATAATTTTTTTAATCAAGGAGTGAACATTCGAAAAGTAGGTAAAAAAAACGACGAAGCCAACCCGGTTTAAGATTTTTTGGTGAAAAAAATGGAAACCCAACCCGCATTTTCGGTTTTTCATGCCCATTTTGGACAAACCCAACCCGTATTTTTGACATGCCTCAACACACCCTTTCGACCTATGAACATTCTTGTAATGCTCACTCAATGCTTATATATTTTAAAAATTCAGTGTTAAGATATCGTCAAAGTGTGTCCGCCTACATATTCAAGGGGTGAGACTTCGCGTAAAACGACTAGAGGGCAATTAACCGTCTTAATCAGCCTCCTTAGATAGGATTCTACCGTAGTTCGAGGGGGCGATATTGACCTACTTTACGAGTTGGTTCGTTATTGTAACTCGTGGGCGAACAAATTAACTTGAAAATTGGAAAGATGCATCAGACTAAAGTGCCGCCTAAATAAAGGATAAAATCAATACATATCGCCATCACAATAATCTCACAATTATGAATTACAAAAACAAGACACCTCATATTTCAAGGATTAAAGAAACGGGCCAAAAAAATTTCACCATGTCCTACCGAAGTTAGAAAAATTCAACCAATGTTTTAGACTTTTATTGCCTACCCTTAGGGGGGGAAAACGAAAAGGTTTTGGTCTACCATTTAAAAAAAAACAAAGATGCTGCTATTTTCCCATCGTCCTTTTCGAAAAAATCCAATCTATATTTTGGTATTTTCCTTCCTTACTTCTCGAATAAAACCCAAACCACGATTTGGGCACTTTCCTGTTTAAACTATTAAACTACTATCCAAATTTTCTAAAAGGGGAGGCAAGAATAGAAAGTAATATACGACAACATACGGTATTTCCTCAGTAGTCTTCTTCTCTTCTCTCTTCCTCTTCATTGGACTCTCATCAGATTTCATGGATGCATCATTGATTCCGAATCGTGCACTCTTCGCTCCTCGACCACGAACCTCAAACGAGCATTTACAAGAGATTCAAAAACACAACAATTCAATATTCAAATATATGAGAGGAATCGCGAGAAAATCGACCATTTGAGGGGTGTATGCGGACTTACAAAATTTTTGCCTTCGATTTCGCTGTAAAAAGAGTGCAAGGTACTTTCAACCCTGCTCTATTTGATAGCGTTTCCCGTTTTTCGAGATAGACCTTATTTTTCGAGTACGCGAGTAACAAAGTGACGGTCTTTTGGATTTTGCACCCGAGTGTGCTTCAGTAGAAATTTTATAACTCGCTTTAAAATTGAGATATGAAGTTCTATTTTTTTCATTAAATAGAGAAATGGATTCTCCACAATTCCTATATTTTCACGTGACATTTTAACATTTTTCGTTTTTTCAGTATTTTATAGCGAGAAAACGTCGGTGAAAAGTGCAATCGGAAAAACCGTATTTTTTCTCATGGCGCATTTTGTAGAGCCTATTTTTATGTATTTATAAAACAATTTTTAGCAAAATCGGTAGATGCGAACAAAATCGGCCTCAGGTGAAGATTTTTTCAAAAAAATCGATTTTTTGAAACATTTGTTTATGATACTTTATAATGTCTCTTTTGCGGTCGAAACTGGCTAAGACCATCGAAAAACATTTTAGAAACTCAAAGTAAGAGAATACTAACCGATTTGACTCTAGGAAATCGATTTTTCGGATACTTTGACGGAAATATTTCGATCGATAAAACTAGCGTTCCGGAAGTTGGAGGTGTCCCATATCGACTTTAATCATGAACATATATTGGTGGGACATCACTCAACTCGTTTTACAAAAGCTGCTCTGGTCAAACATGAGTTATTTCATTTTTCAGAATTTTTAAAAGAGTGAAAATTATCACATGTCCGCTCACGAGGTGGACACAGTCTGACGTGTCAGGAGTATTGCGCCAACTGTGCTGAACAACTTTGATTTTTAGAGCTAGTTGATATCTTTTCATAGAAATACACCTCTGGAAAAGCCTCTGGAAAAGTGGCTCTAGCGTCTTTCTGACGGACGAGACTGACCGGAGCGCGCGCTCTAACACCCCTCGCACCCTCTCATCCCCGCGCACTCTCTCGCTTTGTTCGACTCCTATTGAGCGAAATATCTTTCGTCATGATATTTCTTAGAGAATTAAGCTTGCATACGACTGGAAACGTTGTTTTTTTTCGGATATTATGCCATTTTCAATAAGAATGGTGTTGAACAAAGCGAGAGAGTGCGTGGAAATGAGAGGGTGCGAGGGGTGTTAGAGCGCGCGCTCCCGTCAGTCTCGTCCGTCAGAACGACGCTAGAGCCACTTTTCAAGAGGCTCTAGCGTCTTTCTATGAAGAGATATCAACCAGCTCTAAAAAGGAAAGTTGTTCAGCATAGTTAGCACAGTACTCCTGGCACGTCAGATCGTGTCCACCAAACGAACGGACATGTGATATTCTGTACAATTTTCAAAAATCTTGAAAATTAAATAACTCAATTTCTGCTGGCGCCGTTTTTGTATAACTACATGAGCTGTCTCCTACCGACATATGTTCATGATTCAAGTCGATATGGCACATGCCACACTTCCGGAACGCTAGTTTTATCGATCGAAATATTTCCGTCAAAGTATCCGAAAAATCGATTTCCTAGAGTCAAATCGGTTAGTATTCTCTTACTTTGAGTTTCTAAAATGTTTTTCGATGGTCTTAGCCAGTTTCGACCGCAAAAGAGACATTATAAAGTATCATAAACAAATGTTTCAAAAAATCGATTTTTTTGAAAAAATCTTCACCTGAGGCCGATTTTGTTCGCATCTACCGATTTTGCTAAAAATTGTTTTATAAATACATAAAAATAGGCTCTACAAAATGCGCCATGAGAAAAAATACGGTTTTTCCGATTGCACTTTTCACCGACGTTTTCTCGCTATAAAATACTGAAAAAACGAAAAATGTTAAAATGTCACGTGAAAATATAGGAATTGTGGAGAATCCATTTCTCTATTTAATCAAAAAAAAATTAGAACTTCATATCTCAATTTTAAAGCGAGTTATAAAATTTCTACTGAAGCACACTCGGGTGCAAAATCCAAAAGACCGTCACTTTGTTACTCGCGTACTCGAAAAATAAGGTCTATCTCGAAAAACGGGAAACGCTATCAAATAGAGCAGGGTTGAAAGTACCTTGCACTCTTTTTACAGCGAAATCGAAGGCAAAAATTTTGAAAGTCCGCGCTCTTGTCGATTCTCTCGCGATTCCTCTCATATATTTCTATTCAGTGATGGGCCAGGAATCTCGAAGATTTTCGAGCTGAGGACCGCCGACATCGTTTCAGAGCTTTTCAAAACGCGGACCTCCGACATTTATGCAAGATTCTCTAAACTTTATTATAAATGCATACCGCCCCTGTGAAACATTCTGGCACTGTTACGGACCCCGGGTCGGTATCGAACATAGACCAAAATGGTATGTTCCATGAACGATTTAAAATGTTTTATTTATAGTCTGCCACGCTTGAAACGGATCAATCATCACATTTTGGTGTTTGAAAAACATATTTTGCGCTCAAAAAGTTGAAAAAAAATTTTTTTTTCAAAATTTTATATTTTCGAAAATATTTTTTTCTCAATTTTGTGCTTAGCTGAAAGTCCGATTACATCAGAAAAATCTGTAGAAGCTTGGTAAAAATCTGCAGCAGGCAAATTAAACCAGGCGCAAACCCGAAATGATGCCTGGGTTTGTTCCCTGGAACATACCTTTTGGCCTATGGTATCGAATATGTAGGCCAACACTAATACACTATCCGTCTCCCTCTCTCCAACTCTACCGTACCTTTACACCAGCTGGCCAAGCAGCCATCACTTCTTCGTCTTTCTTTTCTTCTTCTTTCGTTTCCTCATCAACGTCCTCGTAGAATCTACAAAAAATAATATATCAACAAAGCATCTATAACGAAAAGGTTTGGAATCAGACGATAGGACACGAGAATTGTGATTGAAACCATGTGGCAGCATCATACATTTTCGTGTTCTGTTCGCATTTTTAACCAATTAATTTCAAGACTCAAAGCCTAGGAATGTAAAGGAGAATAATTAACATGAATCATTCACTAAAACATTAAATCAGAATTTAGATTATAGAACCAGCATCTTCCAAATTCTAGGATATGAGCTGTAAATTTCCTCACAATGATACTAGAACAAAGATTTTCCCCAAAATGTTGGAAATGAGCCTTGAAACATTTGTTTGTGTTTAAAAGTGATTTTGAAACTACGCAATAAATACAAATCGGTGAAATATACTAAACAGCGCGGAATTTTTCTACAAAATAAACACGAACATCTCATATCCTGTTATTTTTTAAATCAAAAATGAAAAGATAAAATGTTGAAACTAAAAAATACTGAAATTGAAAAAAAAACACAAATTTCTAGATCTTTCGCGGTTGGAAAAGTCGGTATAGAAGTCACATAAAATGTAGACTCAAAATAATAATATTTTTTTGGCTAATGTGCTTTAAAACGTACGCGAGAAAAAAAGAATCGACATTTTAAGTTATTTTTCTCCCTTCATAACCCTATTCGATATTTAGTCACCGTTATTGTTGCAAAGTTTCAAAATCACTTTTTTTAAATTTCTCAGTTTCATTGTTTTTGGAAAAAAAGAAAAAATCCGGTTCTGAGATATAAAAAAATAAGGTATGGATTTTTTCAGCCTTCCTTTAACCTATGAATAATCGAAATTTAATAGAAATTAACGGGATCGGATATTCTCGTTGCAATCACTCTCTTGCGTGAATTTGTCATCGAAAGGTAAACACTTCTGAGCATTATCCGGGCCAAATTTTAATTTTCATGCATTTCGACCCGTTCATAAAAAATTGGAGTAATCTGCACATCGGAACGTCCCTGACCTAAGCGGCGTTATGTATTTAGGTCAAAAGGTACGTAAAAAACGACGAAACCAACCCAAATTTTGGCACTTACAAGGACAATTTTTGTAAAAGCTTACAAAAATTTTTGGATTTTGAGAAAAAATGATAAAACAATCCACATTTTCAGTTTTTCATACCCAGACTTGAAAAAAACCCAACCCACATTTTCGACTTTCTCTTTTGACCTTGGGCTATGCAGCCCGACGTGTATTTTTAAATAAGGTTACAGTGAAAATTTGAATGCATTCGTTTTTTTCTACAACGTAGATAAATGTCTACACTGCAAAGGTACATCTCCTTGTATTCACATCATTCAACCGTACCGTGTATCATGCTCATAGTCCCAATCCAATTCATTTCCTTCCTTATCGAATATATTGAGACCAGCTCTCGTCTTCTCTTCCATCCACGTGTATTTGTAGCCTGCAAAGTCAAATCTAAAATAAGATCAGAACAGAAAACTAGCCGGGATGTATTGAGGTTAAATACACTACGCTCTATGCACAGTTATGGGTGAAGGTTCGGTCCAGGGGGAGATCGGTAGCTGGCTCCAGGTTCGGTCCAGGGGAGATCGGTAACTGGCTCCAGTTTCGGTCCAGGGGGAGATCGGTTGCTCGCTACAGGTTCGGTCCAGGGAGGAGGACTCGGTAGCCGGCTCCAGGTTCGGTCCAGGGGGACATCGGTAGCTGGCTCCAGTTTCGGTCCAGGGGGAGATCGGTTGCTGGCTAAAGGTTCGGTCCAGGGAGAACTCGGTAGCTTGCTTGAGGTTCGGTCCAGAGAGGAGGACTCGGTAGCCGGCTCCAAGTACGGTCCAGGGGGAGTATGTCGGGAAATGGAAATCTCTAGAAAGAGTACTGGCTTATTCCGTTGCAAAAGGCTCGTGAGGCTAAGAGCGATCGAAAAAAGTTGCCACTACGCCACTTCGTGGCTCCGTGGCAACTTTTTTTGATCGCTCTCAGACTCACGAGCCTTTCTCAACGGAAACGCAGATTACCGTGTGTTGATTTCCCGGGCGTGTTCGAACACGTTTCCGACATCGCAAAACACTTTTCCTGTGTTCCCTCACGTTCTGCGAATCAATTGGCAACTTTTCGAAATTTTCGATTTTTCATGCTCTATGCGTACACTACGCTCTATGCATAGTTCTGGGTGCAGGTTCGGTCCAGGGGGAGGACGGTAACTGGCTACAGGTTCGGTCCAGGGGGACCTCGGTAACCTGCTGCAGGCACGTTCCAGAGGGACCTTGGTATCCTTTTTCAGGTACGGTCCAGGGGGAGCTTGGTAGCATTCTTCAGGTACGGTCCAGGGGGAGCTTATGTTTGGGGGGAATGTTCATCTCTAGAAAGAATACTGGCTTATTCCGTTGCAAAAGGCTCGTGAGGCTGAGTGCGAACGAAAAAAAGTTTCCACTACGCCACTTCGTGGCTCCGTGGCAACTTTTTTCGATCGCTCTCAGACTCACGAGCCTTTCTCAACGGAAACGCAGATTACCGTGTGTTGATTTCCCGGGCGTGTTCGAACACGTTTCCGACATCGCAAAACACTTTTCCTGTGTTCCCTCACGTTCTGCGAATCAATTGGCAACTTTTCGAAATTTTCGATTTTTCATGCTCTATGCGTACACTACGCTCTATGCATAGTTCTGGGTGCAGGTTCGGTCCAGGGGGAGATCGGTAACTGGCTCCAGTTTCGGTCCAGGGGGAGATCGGTTGCTCGCTACAGGTTCGGTCCAGGGAGGAGGACTCGGTAGCCGGCTCCAGGTTCGGTCCAGGGGGACATCGGTAGCTGGCTCCAGTTTCGGTCCAGGGGGAGATCGGTTGCTGGCTAAAGGTTCGGTCCAGGGAGAACTCGGTAGCTTGCTTGAGGTTCGGTCCAGAGAGGAGGACTCGGTAGCCGGCTCCAAGTACGGTCCAGGGGGAGTATGTTGGGAAATGGAAATCTCTAGAAAGAGTACTGGCTTATTCCGTTGCAAAAGGCTCGTGAGGCTAAGAGCGATCGAAAAAAGTTGCCACTACGCCACTTCGTGGCTCCGTGGCAACTTTTTTTGATCGCTCTCAGACTCACGAGCCTTTCTCAACGGAAACGCAGATTACCGTGTGTTGATTTCCCGGGCGTGTTCGAACACGTTTCCGACATCGCAAAACACTTTTCCTGTGTTCCCTCACGTTCTGCGAATCAATTGGCAACTTTTCGAAATTTTCGATTTTTCATGATTTTTCATGCTCTATGCGTACACTACGCTCTATGCATAGTTCTGGGTGCAGGTTCGGTCCAGGGGGAGGACGGTAACTGGCTCCAGGTTCGGTCCAGGGGAGATCGGTAACTGGCTCCAGTTTCGGTCCAGGGGGAGATCGGTTGCTCGCTACAGGTTCGGTCCAGGGAGGAGGACTCGGTAGCCGGCTCCAGGTTCGGTCCAGGGGGACATCGGTAGCTGGCTCCAGTTTCGGTCCAGGGGGAGATCGGTTGCTGGCTAAAGGTTCGGTCCAGGGAGAACTCGGTAGCTTGCTTGAGGTTCGGTCCAGAGAGGAGGACTCGGTAGCCGGCTCCAAGTACGGTCCAGGGGGAGTATGTTGGGAAATGGAAATCTCTAGAAAGAGTACTGGCTTATTCCGTTGCAAAAGGCTCGTGAGGCTAAGAGCGATCGAAAAAAGTTGCCACTACGCCACTTCGTGGCTCCGTGGCAACTTTTTTTGATCGCTCTCAGACTCACGAGCCTTTCTCAACGGAAACGCAGATTACCGTGTGTTGATTTCCCGGGCGTGTTCGAACACGTTTCCGACATCGCAAAACACTTTTCCTGTGTTCCCTCACGTTCTGCGAATCAATTGGCAACTTTTCGAAATTTTCGATTTTTCATGATTTTTCATGCTCTATGCGTACACTACGCTCTATGCATAGTTCTGGGTGCAGGTTCGGTCCAGGGGGAGGACGGTAACTGGCTCCAGGTTCGGTCCAGGGGGAGGACGGTAACTGGCTCCAGGTTCGGTCCAGGGGGACCTCGGTAACCTGCTGCAGGTACGTTCCAGAGGGACCTTGGTATCCTTTTTCAGGTACGATCCAGGGGGACCTTGGTAGCCTTCTTCAGGTACGGTCCAGGGGGAGCTTATGTTTGGGGGGAATGTTCATCTCTAGAAAGAATACTGGCTTATTCCGTTGCAAAAGGCTCGTGAGGCTGAGTGCGATCGAAAAAAAGTTTCCACTACGCCACTTCGTGGCTCCGTGGCAACTTTTTTCGATCGCTCTCAGACTCACGAGCCTTTCTCAACGGAAACGCAGATTACCGTGTGTTGATTTCCCGGGCGTGTTCGAACACGTTTCCGACATCGCAAAACACTTTTCCTGTGTTCCCTCACGTTCTGCGAATCAATTGGCAACTTTTCGAAATTTTCGATTTTTCATGATTTTTCATGCTCTATGCGTACACTACGCTCTATGCATAGTTCTGGGTGCAGGTTCGGTCCAGGGGGAGGACGGTAACTGGCTCCAGGTTCGGTCCAGGGGGAGGACGGTAACTGGCTCCAGGTTCGGTCCAGGGGGACCTCGGTAACCTGCTGCAGGTACGTTCCAGAGGGACCTTGGTATCCTTTTTCAGGTACGATCCAGGGGGACCTTGGTAGCCTTCTTCAGGTACGGTCCAGGGGGAGCTTATGTTTGGGGGGGAATGTTCATCTCTAGAAAGAATACTGGCTTATTCCGTTGCAAAAGGCTCGTGAGGCTGAGTGCGATCGAAAAAAAGTTTCCACTACGCCACTTCGTGGCTCCGTGGCAACTTTTTTCGATCGCTCTCAGACTCACGAGCCTTTCTCAACGGAAACGCAGATTACCGTGTGTTGATTTCCCGGGCGTGTTCGAACACGTTTCCGACATCGCAAAACACTTTTCCTGTGTTCCCTCACGTTCTGCGAATCAATTGGCAACTTTTCGAAATTTTCGATTTTTCATGATTTTTCATGCTCTATGCGTACACTACGCTCTATGCATAGTTCTGGGTGCAGGTTCGGTCCAGGGGGAGGACGGTAACTGGCTCCAGGTTCGGTCCAGGGGGAGGACGGTAACTGGCTCCAGGTTCGGTCCAGGGGGACCTCGGTAACCTGCTGCAGGTACGTTCCAGAGGGACCTTGGTATCCTTTTTCAGGTACGATCCAGGGGGACCTTGGTAGCCTTCTTCAGGTACGGTCCAGGGGGAGCTTATGTTTGGGGGGGAATGTTCATCTCTAGAAAGAATACTGGCTTATTCCGTTGCAAAAGGCTCGTGAGGCTGAGTGCGATCGAAAAAAAGTTTCCACTACGCCACTTCGTGGCTCCGTGGCAACTTTTTTCGATCGCTCTCAGACTCACGAGCCTTTCTCAACGGAAACGCAGATTACCGTGTGTTGATTTCCCGGGCGTGTTCGAACACGTTTCCGACATCGCAAAACACTTTTCCTGTGTTCCCTCACGTTCTGCGAATCAATTGGCAACTTTTCGAAATTTTCGATTTTTCATGATTTTTCATGCTCTATGCGTACACTACGCTCTATGCATAGTTCTGGGTGCAGGTTCGGTCCAGGGGGAGGACGGTAACTGGCTCCAGGTTCGGTCCAGGGGGAGGACGGTAACTGGCTCCAGGTTCGGTCCAGGGGGACCTCGGTAACCTGCTGCAGGTACGTTCCAGAGGGACCTTGGTATCCTTTTTCAGGTACGATCCAGGGGGACCTTGGTAGCCTTCTTCAGGTACGGTCCAGGGGGAGCTTATGTTTGGGGGGAATGTTCATCTCTAGAAAGAATACTGGCTTATTCCGTTGCAAAAGGCTCGTGAGGCTGAGTGCGATCGAAAAAAAGTTTCCACTACGCCACTTCGTGGCTCCGTGGCAACTTTTTTCGATCGCTCTCAGACTCACGAGCCTTTCTCAACGGAAACGCAGATTACCGTGTGTTGATTTCCCGGGCGTGTTCGAACACGTTTCCGACATCGCAAAACACTTTTCCTGTGTTCCCTCACGTTCTGCGAATCAATTGGCAACTTTTCGAAATTTTCGATTTTTCATGATTTTTCATGCTCTATGCGTACACTACGCTCTATGCATAGTTCTGGGTGCAGGTTCGGTCCAGGGGGAGGACGGTAACTGGCTCCAGGTTCGGTCCAGGGGGAGGACGGTAACTGGCTCCAGGTTCGGTCCAGGGGGACCTCGGTAACCTGCTGCAGGTACGTTCCAGAGGGACCTTGGTATCCTTTTTCAGGTACGATCCAGGGGGACCTTGGTAGCCTTCTTCAGGTACGGTCCAGGGGGAGCTTATGTTTGGGGGGAATGTTCATCTCTAGAAAGAATACTGGCTTATTCCGTTGCAAAAGGCTCGTGAGGCTGAGTGCGATCGAAAAAAAGTTTCCACTACGCCACTTCGTGGCTCCGTGGCAACTTTTTTCGATCGCTCTCAGACTCACGAGCCTTTCTCAACGGAAACGCAGATTACCGTGTGTTGATTTCCCGGGCGTGTTCGAACACGTTTCCGACATCGCAAAACACTTTTCCTGTGTTCCCTCACGTTCTGCGAATCAATTGGCAACTTTTCGAAATTTTCGATTTTTCATGATTTTTCATGCTCTATGCGTACACTACGCTCTATGCATAGTTCTGGGTGCAGGTTCGGTCCAGGGGGAGGACGGTAACTGGCTCCAGGTTCGGTCCAGGGGGAGGACGGTAACTGGCTCCAGGTTCGGTCCAGGGGGACCTCGGTAACCTGCTGCAGGTACGTTCCAGAGGGACCTTGGTATCCTTTTTCAGGTACGATCCAGGGGGACCTTGGTAGCCTTCTTCAGGTACGGTCCAGGGGGAGCTTATGTTTGGGGGGGAATGTTCATCTCTAGAAAGAATACTGGCTTATTCCGTTGCAAAAGGCTCGTGAGGCTGAGTGCGATCGAAAAAAAGTTTCCACTACGCCACTTCGTGGCTCCGTGGCAACTTTTTTCGATCGCTCTCAGACTCACGAGCCTTTCTCAACGGAAACGCAGATTACCGTGTGTTGATTTCCCGGGCGTGTTCGAACACGTTTCCGACATCGCAAAACACTTTTCCTGTGTTCCCTCACGTTCTGCGAATCAATTGGCAACTTTTCGAAATTTTCGATTTTTCATGATTTTTCATGCTCTATGCGTACACTACGCTCTATGCATAGTTCTGGGTGCAGGTTCGGTCCAGGGGGAGGACGGTAACTGGCTCCAGGTTCGGTCCAGGGGGAGGACGGTAACTGGCTCCAGGTTCGGTCCAGGGGGACCTCGGTAACCTGCTGCAGGTACGTTCCAGAGGGACCTTGGTATCCTTTTTCAGGTACGATCCAGGGGGACCTTGGTAGCCTTCTTCAGGTACGGTCCAGGGGGAGCTTATGTTTGGGGGGGAATGTTCATCTCTAGAAAGAATACTGGCTTATTCCGTTGCAAAAGGCTCGTGAGGCTGAGTGCGATCGAAAAAAAGTTTCCACTACGCCACTTCGTGGCTCCGTGGCAACTTTTTTCGATCGCTCTCAGACTCACGAGCCTTTCTCAACGGAAACGCAGATTACCGTGTGTTGATTTCCCGGGCGTGTTCGAACACGTTTCCGACATCGCAAAACACTTTTCCTGTGTTCCCTCACGTTCTGCGAATCAATTGGCAACTTTTCGAAATTTTCGATTTTTCATGATTTTTCATGCTCTATGCGTACACTACGCTCTATGCATAGTTCTGGGTGCAGGTTCGGTCCAGGGGGAGGACGGTAACTGGCTCCAGGTTCGGTCCAGGGGGAGGACGGTAACTGGCTCCAGGTTCGGTCCAGGGGGACCTCGGTAACCTGCTGCAGGTACGTTCCAGAGGGACCTTGGTATCCTTTTTCAGGTACGATCCAGGGGGACCTTGGTAGCCTTCTTCAGGTACGGTCCAGGGGGAGCTTATGTTTGGGGGGAATGTTCATCTCTAGAAAGAATACTGGCTTATTCCGTTGCAAAAGGCTCGTGAGGCTGAGTGCGATCGAAAAAAAGTTTCCACTACGCCACTTCGTGGCTCCGTGGCAACTTTTTTCGATCGCTCTCAGACTCACGAGCCTTTCTCAACGGAAACGCAGATTACCGTGTGTTGATTTCCCGGGCGTGTTCGAACACGTTTCCGACATCGCAAAACACTTTTCCTGTGTTCCCTCACGTTCTGCGAATCAATTGGCAACTTTTCGAAATTTTCGATTTTTCATGATTTTTCATGCTCTATGCGTACACTACGCTCTATGCATAGTTCTGGGTGCAGGTTCGGTCCAGGGGGAGGACGGTAACTGGCTCCAGGTTCGGTCCAGGGGGAGGACGGTAACTGGCTCCAGGTTCGGTCCAGGGGGACCTCGGTAACCTGCTGCAGGTACGTTCCAGAGGGACCTTGGTATCCTTTTTCAGGTACGATCCAGGGGGACCTTGGTAGCCTTCTTCAGGTACGGTCCAGGGGGAGCTTATGTTTGGGGGGAATGTTCATCTCTAGAAAGAATACTGGCTTATTCCGTTGCAAAAGGCTCGTGAGGCTGAGTGCGATCGAAAAAAAGTTTCCACTACGCCACTTCGTGGCTCCGTGGCAACTTTTTTCGATCGCTCTCAGACTCACGAGCCTTTCTCAACGGAAACGCAGATTACCGTGTGTTGATTTCCCGGGCGTGTTCGAACACGTTTCCGACATCGCAAAACACTTTTCCTGTGTTCCCTCACGTTCTGCGAATCAATTGGCAACTTTTCGAAATTTTCGATTTTTCATGATTTTTCATGCTCTATGCGTACACTACGCTCTATGCATAGTTCTGGGTGCAGGTTCGGTCCAGGGGGAGGACGGTAACTGGCTCCAGGTTCGGTCCAGGGGGAGGACGGTAACTGGCTCCAGGTTCGGTCCAGGGGGACCTCGGTAACCTGCTGCAGGTACGTTCCAGAGGGACCTTGGTATCCTTTTTCAGGTACGATCCAGGGGGACCTTGGTAGCCTTCTTCAGGTACGGTCCAGGGGGAGCTTATGTTTGGGGGGAATGTTCATCTCTAGAAAGAATACTGGCTTATTCCGTTGCAAAAGGCTCGTGAGGCTGAGTGCGATCGAAAAAAAGTTTCCACTACGCCACTTCGTGGCTCCGTGGCAACTTTTTTCGATCGCTCTCAGACTCACGAGCCTTTCTCAACGGAAACGCAGATTACCGTGTGTTGATTTCCCGGGCGTGTTCGAACACGTTTCCGACATCGCAAAACACTTTTCCTGTGTTCCCTCACGTTCTGCGAATCAATTGGCAACTTTTCGAAATTTTCGATTTTTCATGATTTTTCATGCTCTATGCGTACACTACGCTCTATGCATAGTTCTGGGTGCAGGTTCGGTCCAGGGGGAGGACGGTAACTGGCTCCAGGTTCGGTCCAGGGGGAGGACGGTAACTGGCTCCAGGTTCGGTCCAGGGGGACCTCGGTAACCTGCTGCAGGTACGTTCCAGAGGGACCTTGGTATCCTTTTTCAGGTACGATCCAGGGGGACCTTGGTAGCCTTCTTCAGGTACGGTCCAGGGGGAGCTTATGTTTGGGGAGGAATGTTCATCTCTAGAAAGAATACTGGCTTATTCCGTTGCAAAAGGCTCGTGAGGCTGAGTGCGATCGAAAAAAAGTTTCCACTACGCCACTTCGTGGCTCCGTGGCAACTTTTTTCGATCGCTCTCAGACTCACGAGCCTTTCTCAACGGAAACGCAGATTACCGTGTGTTGATTTCCCGGGCGTGTTCGAACACGTTTCCGACATCGCAAAACACTTTTCCTGTGTTCCCTCACGTTCTGCGAATCAATTGGCAACTTTTCGAAATTTTCGATTTTTCATGATTTTTCATGCTCTATGCGTACACTACGCTCTATGCATAGTTCTGGGTGCAGGTTCGGTCCAGGGGGAGGACGGTAACTGGCTCCAGGTTCGGTCCAGGGGGAGGACGGTAACTGGCTCCAGGTTCGGTCCAGGGGGACCTCGGTAACCTGCTGCAGGTACGTTCCAGAGGGACCTTGGTATCCTTTTTCAGGTACGATCCAGGGGGACCTTGGTAGCCTTCTTCAGGTACGGTCCAGGGGGAGCTTATGTTTGGGGGGAATGTTCATCTCTAGAAAGAATACTGGCTTATTCCGTTGCAAAAGGCTCGTGAGGCTGAGTGCGATCGAAAAAAAGTTTCCACTACGCCACTTCGTGGCTCCGTGGCAACTTTTTTCGATCGCTCTCAGACTCACGAGCCTTTCTCAACGGAAACGCAGATTACCGTGTGTTGATTTCCCGGGCGTGTTCGAACACGTTTCCGACATCGCAAAACACTTTTCCTGTGTTCCCTCACGTTCTGCGAATCAATTGGCAACTTTTCGAAATTTTCGATTTTTCATGATTTTTCATGCTCTATGCGTACACTACGCTCTATGCATAGTTCTGGGTGCAGGTTCGGTCCAGGGGGAGGACGGTAACTGGCTCCAGGTTCGGTCCAGGGGGAGGACGGTAACTGGCTCCAGGTTCGGTCCAGGGGGACCTCGGTAACCTGCTGCAGGTACGTTCCAGAGGGACCTTGGTATCCTTTTTCAGGTACGATCCAGGGGGACCTTGGTAGCCTTCTTCAGGTACGGTCCAGGGGGAGCTTATGTTTGGGGGGAATGTTCATCTCTAGAAAGAATACTGGCTTATTCCGTTGCAAAAGGCTCGTGAGGCTGAGTGCGATCGAAAAAAAGTTTCCACTACGCCACTTCGTGGCTCCGTGGCAACTCTTTTCGATCGCTCTCAGACTCACGAGCCTTTCTCAACGGAAACGCAGATTACCGTGTGTTGATTTCCCGGGCGTGTTCGAACACGTTTCCGACATCGCAAAACACTTTTCCTGTGTTCCCTCACGTTCTGCGAATCAATTGGCAACTTTTCGAAATTTTCGATTTTTCATGATTTTTCATGCTCTATGCGTACACTACGCTCTATGCATAGTTCTGGGTGCAGGTTCGGTCCAGGGGGAGGACGGTAACAGGCTCCAGGTTCGGTCCAGGGGGAGGACGGTAACTGGCTCCAGGTTCGGTCCAGGGGGACCTCGGTAACCTGCTGCAGGTACGTTCCAGAGGGACCTTGGTATCCTTTTTCAGGTACGATCCAGGGGGACCTTGGTAGCCTTCTTCAGGTACGGTCCAGGGGGAGCTTATGTTTGGGGGGAATGTTCATCTCTAGAAAGAATACTGGCTTATTCCGTTGCAAAAGGCTCGTGAGGCTGAGTGCGATCGAAAAAAAGTTTCCACTACGCCACTTCGTGGCTCCGTGGCAACTTTTTTCGATCGCTCTCAGACTCACGAGCCTTTCTCAACGGAAACGCAGATTACCGTGTGTTGATTTCCCGGGCGTGTTCGAACACGTTTCCGACATCGCAAAACACTTTTCCTGTGTTCCCTCACGTTCTGCGAATCAATTGGCAACTTTTCGAAATTTTCGATTTTTCATGATTTTTCATGCTCTATGCGTACACTACGCTCTATGCATAGTTCTGGGTGCAGGTTCGGTCCAGGGGGAGGACGGTAACTGGCTCCAGGTTCGGTCCAGGGGGAGGACGGTAACTGGCTCCAGGTTCGGTCCAGGGGGACCTCGGTAACCTGCTGCAGGTACGTTCCAGAGGGACCTTGGTATCCTTTTTCAGGTACGATCCAGGGGGACCTTGGTAGCCTTCTTCAGGTACGGTCCAGGGGGAGCTTATGTTTGGGGGGGAATGTTCATCTCTAGAAAGAATACTGGCTTATTCCGTTGCAAAAGGCTCGTGAGGCTGAGTGCGATCGAAAAAAAGTTTCCACTACGCCACTTCGTGGCTCCGTGGCAACTTTTTTCGATCGCTCTCAGACTCACGAGCCTTTCTCAACGGAAACGCAGATTACCGTGTGTTGATTTCCCGGGCGTGTTCGAACACGTTTCCGACATCGCAAAACACTTTTCCTGTGTTCCCTCACGTTCTGCGAATCAATTGGCAACTTTTCGAAATTTTCGATTTTTCATGATTTTTCATGCTCTATGCGTACACTACGCTCTATGCATAGTTCTGGGTGCAGGTTCGGTCCAGGGGGAGGACGGTAACTGGCTCCAGGTTCGGTCCAGGGGGAGGACGGTAACTGGCTCCAGGTTCGGTCCAGGGGGACCTCGGTAACCTGCTGCAGGTACGTTCCAGAGGGACCTTGGTATCCTTTTTCAGGTACGATCCAGGGGGACCTTGGTAGCCTTCTTCAGGTACGGTCCAGGGGGAGCTTATGTTTGGGGGGAATGTTCATCTCTAGAAAGAATACTGGCTTATTCCGTTGCAAAAGGCTCGTGAGGCTGAGTGCGATCGAAAAAAAGTTTCCACTACGCCACTTCGTGGCTCCGTGGCAACTTTTTTTCGATCGCTCTCAGACTCACGAGCCTTTCTCAACGGAAACGCAGATTACCGTGTGTTGATTTCCCGGGCGTGTTCGAACACGTTTCCGACATCGCAAAACACTTTTCCTGTGTTCCCTCACGTTCTGCGAATCAATTGGCAACTTTTCGAAATTTTCGATTTTTCATGATTTTTCATGCTCTATGCGTACACTACGCTCTATGCATAGTTCTGGGTGCAGGTTCGGTCCAGGGGGAGGACGGTAACTGGCTCCAGGTTCGGTCCAGGGGGAGGACGGTAACTGGCTCCAGGTTCGGTCCAGGGGGACCTCGGTAACCTGCTGCAGGTACGTTCCAGAGGGACCTTGGTATCCTTTTTCAGGTACGATCCAGGGGGACCTTGGTAGCCTTCTTCAGGTACGGTCCAGGGGGAGCTTATGTTTGGGGGGGAATGTTCATCTCTAGAAAGAATACTGGCTTATTCCGTTGCAAAAGGCTCGTGAGGCTGAGTGCGATCGAAAAAAAGTTTCCACTACGCCACTTCGTGGCTCCGTGGCAACTTTTTTCGATCGCTCTCAGACTCACGAGCCTTTCTCAACGGAAACGCAGATTACCGTGTGTTGATTTCCCGGGCGTGTTCGAACACGTTTCCGACATCGCAAAACACTTTTCCTGTGTTCCCTCACGTTCTGCGAATCAATTGGCAACTTTTCGAAATTTTCGATTTTTCATGATTTTTCATGCTCTATGCGTACACTACGCTCTATGCATAGTTCTGGGTGCAGGTTCGGTCCAGGGGGAGGACGGTAACTGGCTCCAGGTTCGGTCCAGGGGGAGGACGGTAACTGGCTCCAGGTTCGGTCCAGGGGGACCTCGGTAACCTGCTGCAGGTACGTTCCAGAGGGACCTTGGTATCCTTTTTCAGGTACGATCCAGGGGGACCTTGGTAGCCTTCTTCAGGTACGGTCCAGGGGGAGCTTATGTTTGGGGGAAATGTTCATCTCTAGAAAGAATACTGGCTTATTCCGTTGCAAAAGGCTCGTGAGGCTGAGTGCGATCGAAAAAAAGTTTCCACTACGCCACTTCGTGGCTCCGTGGCAACTTTTTTCGATCGCTCTCAGACTCACGAGCCTTTCTCAACGGAAACGCAGATTACCGTGTGTTGATTTCCCGGGCGTGTTCGAACACGTTTCCGACATCGCAAAACACTTTTCCTGTGTTCCCTCACGTTCTGCGAATCAATTGGCAACTTTTCGAAATTTTCGATTTTTCATGATTTTTCATGCTCTATGCGTACACTACGCTCTATGCATAGTTCTGGGTGCAGGTTCGGTCCAGGGGGAGGACGGTAACTGGCTCCAGGTTCGGTCCAGGGGGAGGACGGTAACTGGCTCCAGGTTCGGTCCAGGGGGACCTCGGTAACCTGCTGCAGGTACGTTCCAGAGGGACCTTGGTATCCTTTTTCAGGTACGATCCAGGGGGACCTTGGTAGCCTTCTTCAGGTACGGTCCAGGGGGAGCTTATGTTTGGGGGGAATGTTCATCTCTAGAAAGAATACTGGCTTATTCCGTTGCAAAAGGCTCGTGAGGCTGAGTGCGATCGAAAAAAAGTTTCCACTACGCCACTTCGTGGCTCCGTGGCAACTTTTTTCGATCGCTCTCAGACTCACGAGCCTTTCTCAACGGAAACGCAGATTACCGTGTGTTGATTTCCCGGGCGTGTTCGAACACGTTTCCGACATCGCAAAACACTTTTCCTGTGTTCCCTCACGTTCTGCGAATCAATTGGCAACTTTTCGAAATTTTCGATTTTTCATGATTTTTCATGCTCTATGCGTACACTACGCTCTATGCATAGTTCTGGGTGCAGGTTCGGTCCAGGGGGAGGACGGTAACTGGCTCCAGGTTCGGTCCAGGGGGAGGACGGTAACTGGCTCCAGGTTCGGTCCAGGGGGACCTCGGTAACCTGCTGCAGGTACGTTCCAGAGGGACCTTGGTATCCTTTTTCAGGTACGATCCAGGGGGACCTTGGTAGCCTTCTTCAGGTACGGTCCAGGGGGAGCTTATGTTTGGGGGGAATGTTCATCTCTAGAAAGAATACTGGCTTATTCCGTTGCAAAAGGCTCGTGAGGCTGAGTGCGATCGAAAAAAAGTTTCCACTACGCCACTTCGTGGCTCCGTGGCAACTTTTTTCGATCGCTCTCAGACTCACGAGCCTTTCTCAACGGAAACGCAGATTACCGTGTGTTGATTTCCCGGGCGTGTTCGAACACGTTTCCGACATCGCAAAACACTTTTCCTGTGTTCCCTCACGTTCTGCGAATCAATTGGCAACTTTTCGAAATTTTCGATTTTTCATGATTTTTCATGCTCTATGCGTACACTACGCTCTATGCATAGTTCTGGGTGCAGGTTCGGTCCAGGGGGAGGACGGTAACTGGCTCCAGGTTCGGTCCAGGGGGAGGACGGTAACTGGCTCCAGGTTCGGTCCAGGGGGACCTCGGTAACCTGCTGCAGGTACGTTCCAGAGGGACCTTGGTATCCTTTTTCAGGTACGATCCAGGGGGACCTTGGTAGCCTTCTTCAGGTACGGTCCAGGGGGAGCTTATGTTTGGGGGGAATGTTCATCTCTAGAAAGAATACTGGCTTATTCCGTTGCAAAAGGCTCGTGAGGCTGAGTGCGATCGAAAAAAAGTTTCCACTACGCCACTTCGTGGCTCCGTGGCAACTTTTTTCGATCGCTCTCAGACTCACGAGCCTTTCTCAACGGAAACGCAGATTACCGTGTGTTGATTTCCCGGGCGTGTTCGAACACGTTTCCGACATCGCAAAACACTTTTCCTGTGTTCCCTCACGTTCTGCGAATCAATTGGCAACTTTTCGAAATTTTCGATTTTTCATGATTTTTCATGCTCTATGCGTACACTACGCTCTATGCATAGTTCTGGGTGCAGGTTCGGTCCAGGGGGAGGACGGTAACTGGCTCCAGGTTCGGTCCAGGGGGAGGACGGTAACTGGCTCCAGGTTCGGTCCAGGGGGACCTCGGTAACCTGCTGCAGGTACGTTCCAGAGGGACCTTGGTATCCTTTTTCAGGTACGATCCAGGGGGACCTTGGTAGCCTTCTTCAGGTACGGTCCAGGGGGAGCTTATGTTTGGGGGGAATGTTCATCTCTAGAAAGAATACTGGCTTATTCCGTTGCAAAAGGCTCGTGAGGCTGAGTGCGATCGAAAAAAAGTTTCCACTACGCCACTTCGTGGCTCCGTGGCAACTTTTTTCGATCGCTCTCAGACTCACGAGCCTTTCTCAACGGAAACGCAGATTACCGTGTGTTGATTTCCCGGGCGTGTTCGAACACGTTTCCGACATCGCAAAACACTTTTCCTGTGTTCCCTCACGTTCTGCGAATCAATTGGCAACTTTTCGAAATTTTCGATTTTTCATGATTTTTCATGCTCTATGCGTACACTACGCTCTATGCATAGTTCTGGGTGCAGGTTCGGTCCAGGGGGAGGACGGTAACTGGCTCCAGGTTCGGTCCAGGGGGAGGACGGTAACTGGCTCCAGGTTCGGTCCAGGGGGACCTCGGTAACCTGCTGCAGGTACGTTCCAGAGGGACCTTGGTATCCTTTTTCAGGTACGATCCAGGGGGACCTTGGTAGCCTTCTTCAGGTACGGTCCAGGGGGAGCTTATGTTTGGGGGGAATGTTCATCTCTAGAAAGAATACTGGCTTATTCCGTTGCAAAAGGCTCGTGAGGCTGAGTGCGATCGAAAAAAAGTTTCCACTACGCCACTTCGTGGCTCCGTGGCAACTTTTTTCGATCGCTCTCAGACTCACGAGCCTTTCTCAACGGAAACGCAGATTACCGTGTGTTGATTTCCCGGGCGTGTTCGAACACGTTTCCGACATCGCAAAACACTTTTCCTGTGTTCCCTCACGTTCTGCGAATCAATTGGCAACTTTTCGAAATTTTCGATTTTTCATGATTTTTCATGCTCTATGCGTACACTACGCTCTATGCATAGTTCTGGGTGCAGGTTCGGTCCAGGGGGAGGACGGTAACTGGCTCCAGGTTCGGTCCAGGGGGAGGACGGTAACTGGCTCCAGGTTCGGTCCAGGGGGACCTCGGTAACCTGCTGCAGGTACGTTCCAGAGGGACCTTGGTATCCTTTTTCAGGTACGATCCAGGGGGACCTTGGTAGCCTTCTTCAGGTACGGTCCAGGGGGAGCTTATGTTTGGGGGGGAATGTTCATCTCTAGAAAGAATACTGGCTTATTCCGTTGCAAAAGGCTCGTGAGGCTGAGTGCGATCGAAAAAAAGTTTCCACTACGCCACTTCGTGGCTCCGTGGCAACTTTTTTCGATCGCTCTCAGACTCACGAGCCTTTCTCAACGGAAACGCAGATTACCGTGTGTTGATTTCCCGGGCGTGTTCGAACACGTTTCCGACATCGCAAAACACTTTTCCTGTGTTCCCTCACGTTCTGCGAATCAATTGGCAACTTTTCGAAATTTTCGATTTTTCATGATTTTTCATGCTCTATGCGTACACTACGCTCTATGCATAGTTCTGGGTGCAGGTTCGGTCCAGGGGGAGGACGGTAACTGGCTCCAGGTTCGGTCCAGGGGGAGGACGGTAACTGGCTCCAGGTTCGGTCCAGGGGGACCTCGGTAACCTGCTGCAGGTACGTTCCAGAGGGACCTTGGTATCCTTTTTCAGGTACGATCCAGGGGGACCTTGGTAGCCTTCTTCAGGTACGGTCCAGGGGGAGCTTATGTTTGGGGGGAATGTTCATCTCTAGAAAGAATACTGGCTTATTCCGTTGCAAAAGGCTCGTGAGGCTGAGTGCGATCGAAAAAAAGTTTCCACTACGCCACTTCGTGGCTCCGTGGCAACTTTTTTCGATCGCTCTCAGACTCACGAGCCTTTCTCAACGGAAACGCAGATTACCGTGTGTTGATTTCCCGGGCGTGTTCGAACACGTTTCCGACATCGCAAAACACTTTTCCTGTGTTCCCTCACGTTCTGCGAATCAATTGGCAACTTTTCGAAATTTTCGATTTTTCATGATTTTTCATGCTCTATGCGTACACTACGCTCTATGCATAGTTCTGGGTGCAGGTTCGGTCCAGGGGGAGGACGGTAACTGGCTCCAGGTTCGGTCCAGGGGGAGGACGGTAACTGGCTCCAGGTTCGGTCCAGGGGGACCTCGGTAACCTGCTGCAGGTACGTTCCAGAGGGACCTTGGTATCCTTTTTCAGGTACGATCCAGGGGGACCTTGGTAGCCTTCTTCAGGTACGGTCCAGGGGGAGCTTATGTTTGGGGGGGAATGTTCATCTCTAGAAAGAATACTGGCTTATTCCGTTGCAAAAGGCTCGTGAGGCTGAGTGCGATCGAAAAAAAGTTTCCACTACGCCACTTCGTGGCTCCGTGGCAACTTTTTTCGATCGCTCTCAGACTCACGAGCCTTTCTCAACGGAAACGCAGATTACCGTGTGTTGATTTCCCGGGCGTGTTCGAACACGTTTCCGACATCGCAAAACACTTTTCCTGTGTTCCCTCACGTTCTGCGAATCAATTGGCAACTTTTCGAAATTTTCGATTTTTCATGATTTTTCATGCTCTATGCGTACACTACGCTCTATGCATAGTTCTGGGTGCAGGTTCGGTCCAGGGGGAGGACGGTAACTGGCTCCAGGTTCGGTCCAGGGGGAGGACGGTAACTGGCTCCAGGTTCGGTCCAGGGGGACCTCGGTAACCTGCTGCAGGTACGTTCCAGAGGGACCTTGGTAGCCTTTTTCAGGTACGGTCCAGGGGGACCTTGGTAGCCTTCTTCAGGTACGGTCCAGGGGGAGCTTATGTTTGGGGGGAATGTTCATCTCTAGAAAGAATACTGGCTTAAAAAAAAGAATACTGGCCGTTGCAAAAGGCTCGTGAGGCTGAGTGCGATCGAAAAAAAGTTTCCACTACGCCACTTCGTGGCTCCGTGGCAACTTTTTTCGATCGCTCTCAGCCTCACGAGCCTTTCTCAACGGAAACGCAGGATACCGTGTGTTGATTTCCATGGCGTGTTCGAACACGTTTGTGGCATCGCAAAACACTTTTCCAATGATTCCCTACGCTCGCCGGATCATTTGGAAACTTTACGAAATTTTCAATTTTTCACTTTAAAACGTGTTAGACACGTTTCCGACATCACAAAACACTTTTCCTGTGATCCCCCACGCCCTGCGAACAAACTGGGAACTTTTCGAAATTTTCTATTTTCCATTTCAAAACACGGCAAAACATGTGAAAACGTGTTTCACGTCACTCAAGAACGTGCTAAAAGGGCTTCTGACACTTGCGAAAAATGCGGAAAACGTTTTGCCCGCGGCGGGGTTCGAACCTGGGGGTCTCGGATTATAAGTCAAGCGCGTAACCCACTTGGCTATGGATTTGGTCAATTAAATATTGCAAAATTTTAAAGGGATTTTGGTCTGTTGTCGTATGCAAAAGGATCCGAGAAGATAGAGCGCTTTTGAAGCGATTTATTAGGAAGCTTCCGGTTGCATGATTCCGGCCTCCAGAAAGGGGTCAGAGGCGAGAGAGTGTGCCAAAGTGAGAGAGTCACTCTCAATTTCCCTTACAATCTCGTTCTAACTCCATTTCTGCGAGATTGCCGGCATGAGGAATGATTTGGAACGAAATGTGCGAAAATTTCATGAAATCGCGTGAAATCAAGTGAAATCAATCGATATTTCACTTCAAAAATCGGCAAAAGATGCTCAAATGTGAATCTCGTTACGCAAAAATGGGTTTGGGCCACATTTGACACTTGGAAAAAATGCGGCAAAAGACTATGCACCGGCGGGGATCGAACCTGAGACCCTCCGATTTCTAGTCGAGCTCGCTACCGACTTGGCCATGAAATTATCGATTTTTCAAATATTAATTTCGATGTGTTTCGTCGTTGCCTATCACATGCAAAAGAATGTGAGAAGATTGCTAAACTTTGAAAAGAGTTATAGCGGAAAAACGGAAAAACGTCCGTCACGCGGAAGGAAAAAAAAACCAACAGACAAACAGACAGACATTTCGATTTCCTAGTAGTGGAGGAATCAATAAAGGGTCATTGTCGATTCGATTTATATTTCAAATACAATATCGAGATAATCTACTTTTTAAAAAAAATTAGTGAGATTCAATGAACCTATCAATTTCTCTATTGATCCTCACCATCTTCACTCTCATAATTTCTTCTCTTTCTACTTGCTCCTTCTCCTTGTTCATTTCTGAATTGACGACCAGCCTGAGCACAAATTATCAATTAAATATTACATCTTCATTATTTCTAATTCATTTCTATTCTCCCTCCACTCACCATAATCTCCTCATGAGATGCGAATCGTACCAGCATCAGCTTCTTATCGGGAACATGCTGAGTGACGACTCTCCATTTTCCCTCTGGGAGAGAGACGTCGTCCACATTGATCTCCACTGATTCCTCCTTCACAACCTTCGATCCAACTGCAAATTATCACAATCACACATGGAGAGCAAATTATATCCAGCATTGACCAACTTCCCAACACATTAACTTCTCATATCTTTAACTTTTACATAGTGCCCCTACACCAGGTTTCCCGAAAATGCAGAGTGCTCCCGGGTGACCGTGCCCACGCATGATCACAATAGGAATGAGATTAGAGTATTGCTACGCACTGTTTCAAGAATTTAACTGCCCGCAAATTTATCACAAAAAAAATCCATTATGATCTATCTCGAGAACGTGTGTACACAAAGCCATTTTCTAAGCTATCACTTCCAAAATCAAGTGAGTGTGAACATGGACATTCCCTTTCCCCTCTACCTCCTCTCATTATCCCCAATATTCAACATGTTATTCTCCTCTCTCTGCTCATCTTCCTCATTGTCATTCCATCGGGGGCGGTCGAGTATATTCTCTCCAATGTCTCAAGTGCACTTCGAGAGCAGACAACAACGGAAAAGAAGGAGGGAAGGGAGATACCATACTCCCCACTCAACACACGGGAGAGAAGGGAGAGAGAGCGGGAAGGAAGGGAATCCCCTACGAGTGACAACTACCGTCTTGTAGGGCAGAGGACGCAAGTTCAAGGACCACGTAATAACTTGGTGTGCTTGAAACATATCCAGTCCCTGAATACACGCAGAATAGAGACTTTCGTAACGAATGAACTCGTTCACAATCCACCTGCTTACGATTGTTCATTGCGGAAGAATGAGAGGTAGGCACAGCCTCGATCTATAGAAGAATAGAGAGAGAGAGAGAGAGAGAGAGAGAGAGAGGAGTGATTGTGAAAGGAGTGAGACACGACTGTCATGAATCACTCGTCGTTTGATTGGAAATAAGAAGCACAGTTCTTTCTAACCTAGCCGTGACATGATAAATACATGTTGCTCCAACATATTACATTTCACTGTATTTCAATTAAGTTTTGGCATGATAAATGATTGAGATTAAACCTATAATCTATTATCGCTGTCTCGATCTCTATCCCCATGAACTCTCTTCTATTCAAATCGAGTCTTCTCTTCTATTTGTCTCTCTCACGCTTCTCACCTCGTCGGCCTCACACAATACACTCTCATCTCTCTCTACTCCTCTACCATCCACCGTAATCAGCCAGTGCTCGATCCGTCTCTATCATCTACCGTACTCCTCCCCTCTATCACCAATCACCCACTTATCTCTCTTGTCTACAGTATCCCTCCTTCTCTTGTTCCACTGCTCTTTCTCTGTTGCAAAGCCGTTCCCAGTGAGTACAAACAATAAACAAGAAGAGGGTGGAAGGGAGAGAGAGAGAGAGACAGGGAAAAGGAGTACCAGAGGGTGGGAAGAAGGTACATCAAAAGAAGAGACACGGACTATCTATTCAAACCCAGACGATATATTCATTTCTACATCACTGTCGTACATCGATCAATATATTCCATTATATTTCTTGCTCATAACATTACAACTAATGTCAACACCGTCCAAGTAACAACCCACCCCCTTCATACTTCTCCATATCGTACAACCATCGTGTACAAATTATTTTTTGTCGGATCGCGGCTTAGAGAGGAATATTTTCTGCGGCATTTCTTGATATCGTGCTTGTTCGTTTATTTTTTTCTTTGTTTGGAGCAGGAGGCAATGTTGTTCCCAATAAAGATAATAATTTTACAAAATATTTCATTTTCCGGATATTCCTTACCTTCTTCATCTTCAACAGCGACGTCATCTCCTCCCTCCTGCTTCAATTCTCCCTCCTCCTCGTCTGATTCGTCTCTCACCTCAAAGTATTTCAATATAAATCAATCGATAAATATCTCAATACTACCGTACCTCTCCCTCCTCTGGTGCCTTCTTCACTCTAACTCTTCTCAGTCTCTTCGTCATACCAATCATCATCTGCAAACACATCATTGCAAAAAAATCATTGATATTATACAGCCCATTCAAACTAGCAAATACAAATTAATACAATCAAATAATTAATTATATAAGTTAATTCACCTTGGCAGCATCTCCATCAGATCGAAAATAGACCAAACCCGTTGCAGTGTCAGCCATCTCTGCTTTGTACGGGAAGAAATCACCGAATATCCTGATAATCACCATTTACTATTATTGCATAGTGATGACGCAATTCCTTACTTCTCCAATTGGCTTCCTCCCATTTTGTCAGCTCCCTTCACAATGACCGTATCCAATCTGGTCGATCCTCCATCCAAATCCACTTTCAACTCTCGATACAACGACTGCTGCATCTCGAAGGTCAACTCAAACAATTGGTATTATAATAATTATTGTTATTCATTAATAGTTGCCCCACTATTTCTGTGTGTAACTCTCCACGCAACTCAACATTATAAAGAGTCTATATATCCAACACTCTGATGCTCAGCACCGCTCATTATACAACAGAATTACATCAGCCAAAGCTTTCCTACTCCCAAATTAGCATCCATTCAAAATTCCTCTCAAACACGATAAAAATACGCCCCTCAATCCAATGTGTGAATATAAATTCATAAATATTGCGCCCTAGGAAGCAACACTACTTTCAAACCCCCACCCATACTAGCAAGTCTCCTTCACCCCATTTGCATGCTTTCTCCTTCCTCTTCTACTCCGACAGGTGAATCTTCTCTCCTTCCTTTCATCATCCTCTTCATTATCTCTCAATCTCCATTCACACCTGTCTCTCTCTCTCTTCTCCTCTCATGGATTCATCTCATTCAATTCATCATCTCACTTCAGATGGAAAAGGGCGACGAGTCCGCATTTCGCATCCTCGTCATCCGGCTTTTCACAGTCTCTTCCATTGAGAGGACGAAAGGAAGGAAAGGATGCAGTTTCAATTTCCCCTTCTCTCTCTCTCTCGCTCTCTCTCCCCTCCTTCTCCTCTCCCTTCTCGTAGACGTCAATCGCCCCCGTAGAGTCAATGCAGTCTCCGCTCCATCTCTCATTATATCTATGGATGGAAAGGAGACGAAGCATTCAAATGAGACGAGAGAAGACGAAAGAGATGAGAGAGAGAGAAAGAAAGAAAGAGAGATGCAATACGAATCAACACAATTCAATACTCTCCTTCCATCACCTTCTCATTGGCTTCATAAACAGTTGCATTGGAGAGCATTCGAGCACATCTCAATGAAATGTCTAATGAGAGTATTCCTCCATTCTTGTCTTCCTCTTCCCCTTCTTCTTCTTCTTTTCCCTTCTATCGATGGTGCGAGTAATTACTCTCGTCCCTCTTCTCATCTTCTTCTCCTCTAGATTCTCTCATTCATTTGTCTCCCTTGGCTGCATTCGACACATTGACACATTCAATTGACACCCTCCGCATTCGTCTTCCCCCGACCAACGAGATTCAACACAACTACAGTAGACCCCTACGAGTTCAGCACGAAGGGGATTGGCCTCAGAGGGCTAGATTACATCACAGACCTTAGTTCGGCACATGATCTTTGATCTTTGCCCTTCTCCATATGTGTGCAGGTGTTCCCTTATCTCTGTCCCCTCCTCCTGTTCCTCTCAATCCCTCCAATCTCCCTTCTTGTAATGAGAAGCAGTGCCTCTCATCATCATCATAAGGTCTTCTCCCTTCTCTTCTCTTCTCTCTCTTCTCATTATCTCCCCTCTCCTTCTCTTTCTCTTCTCTCCTCTCTTCATCGAATCATCATCAATAGTCCTTGCATATCATCCATATGGGGTAGAGTACGAGACAAAAGAGCCACAGAAATGCGAGACATGGTCGATCTTGCCCGATTTGGTGGATAGAAATGGAGAATGAGTAGATGGAATGGATAGAGAGGAGATCTCTGTCCCATCGAGAAGCGGTGAGTCGGAAAGAGATGTGAGTCAGTGGAGAGAAGAGGAGACTTCGTCCCAATGGAATCAGGAAGCAACCTCCTCTCCCTCCTCCTCCTCCTTCTACCACAAATACTAAACTCAATTAATTAAATTCGCTCCGTCGCTGTTCGATCCAATTACACGCTCTTTCATCATCTTCTGCAGCATCGAAACGTCGTCGCAATCCCCGTAATCCTCCACACTACACCACCAAGTATACTGTAGTCGACCTTTCCCACTCGTCGTCCTTGCATTCACAACTTCACCCATCACTTCTCATCAGTCATACCTCTCTCTCATTTTTTGCTCCGTCTCTTCAACCATTCTTCTCCTTCTCTTTCTCTCCTTCTCGCTCAAATGCAGTCATACCAATCTACTCTCCGACTCTGCATAATACACACCACAGCTCTCCACTTTTTGTTACTACTACCTCCAGTCTTTTCTCCCTCTCCTTCTCCTTCTCCTCCTCTTCTTCTTCTTTCTCCGTCCATTCATTGAATGGAAGATACACAGAGACACACCGAGTCCCTCCAACCAAAGATACCATACTCCACTACAGTACTCTACACTCTCTTCGATGGAGGGATGAGTATGGTCGGTTGATTGAGTTGATTGGAGGGATGGGTGAGACGGGTACCTGCCCCTCTCTACCTCTTTCTCTCTCTCCAAGTCTGGAACTCGCCCTGCATACACACAGAGTGGCCGAGTCTGTGTATGGGAAACACGATACTCTTCCTCTCCTTCCTCCCTTTCTCTCTCTCCTTTCGCCTCCTCATGGTCATATAATAATTGTCCATATAGTGAATGGGAGTGAGAGAGGCGACACAGTCCATCCAATCATCCTCTCTCTCACCATGTAACAATTGAGAGGATTGAGACACGAGTTGTAATAACATCACACATGGACACGAGAAGGTCGGCACCATTTCAACCACATCGACACCATTCACACCTTAGATTGGCTCATTATTTCGCCATTCGACTTCTCCTCTCTTCCTTTCGACTAGCATCCCAATGTATTAACTACTCCCAACGGAGAGGAGAGAGAGGATTCAAGGGGAGAAGAGAGGCAAGACAAAGGAATGAGAGGGCGGAAGACCGTATGATCAAGGAGTCGCCATGGACTAACAAGGATGGAGGGCACTCTCCTCTTTCCACACACTCTCATCTTCCGGTCACTGAGAGAGTGCGGTAAAGTGAGAGATCATCCTTGTATGGTCGTTACGGTGTGGAGAGAGGGGATAAATTATGGAGTCTCCCTCTCTCTCTCCTGTCTTCCCCTTCTCCCTCTGCTTACCCCTAGCAGTATCTCCTTGGATGGACGAGGGATACTTGTATCCTTCTCTTTCTATCTCTCCTTTCCCTCGTCTCGTGTTCAGTTGCAGCTGCCACAAGAGGAAAGAGTGAAAAGTTAATTTGAGTGTGGAGAAGAGTGAGAAAGCGTGTAGATGATCACCATCTACCATATCCATTCACCCTCCCTCCACCACCGAACTAAAGTATCCATCACTAACAAATTCCACCAAGTGATCATTCAGTCCACAATTGCATATCGATGATGCAATCATAGTCATCTCATCTCTCTTCTAATTCCAATTCATTCGTCTCACTTCTCTTCTTCTCTCCGCACCTTCGCTCTTCCCTTGTGTGTATGCCCAGATGATCTGCTGACCATACAATACTGCCTCGCCGCTTACTTCTTCTTCTCTCTCTCTCTCCCTCCACCTCCCCTCTGCCCTCTCCCTCTCCCCGATCGACCTCGTAGTGTCAAGCCTCTACAAACGAAGACACTCCCCCCACACCACAATAATGAACAGAGTTGCATAGGCATTACGAAATTCTCAACAACTCTACTAATCCAACGAAACAAAATCATCGTAGGCACATTTTTCGCTTCTCTATTTCCTAATTATCATATTTTGATACTCTCCTCGAGAGTGCAAGTTGAAGATGTCGACTCATTTCCACATCGATATCCCATACTCACTAATGTCTTCGGGGGAGAATGAGACTACTTCAAGAGACCAAAGAGATTGTGTCGATAAATGAGAAGGAAGAGGAGGGAGAACATCGGAATTTTGATAGATACGGGATAGAAAATGGAGAGATAGGAGAGATAAGCTTTCCTTCCTATTTATCCCTCTCTTCTTCTCTCTTTCTTTCTTTCCTTTACCCCTCGAGAAGAGATACAGAGACGGAGTAGGAGGACAGACCTCGCGTACAAAAACAATGAAGAGAACGGAGAAGGGACAAGAGAAGAAGGCAGACGATGAATAAATGAGTGGGAGGAGGGGGGAGGGAGGGGAGAGAGGGGGGGGGGGGAGTGAGACACTATGTACCACACTACCGAAGTAAGAAAGAAACTTCCCGTGAACGTTAATTGATAGAAAATGACTTAATATTTGCACCATTTAGGCAGATGGAAAATTTGTTTATAACTTTTTAAAATGAATTTTTTAATTTTTTTTTTATGAATTTCGACCTAATTATCGATAAATTTATCGTAAACTGGGTAGCATGTACTTTCGGCATCTGGTTTTATGCAATTCTTCCAGAAATTTCTTCAAGAACCCCATTTCGCCTATGACTCTTCCCATTTCCTACAGCGACCATACATCACCGACCATTTCTCGAACCCCATCCTCCTGTGCATCTTCCCCCCCCCCCCTTATACCGTACCTTTACTTGATTAGCCATTCTGATCCTCTCTTCCTTCTCTTCTCTTTCCGTAGTCCATGGCATCTTCTTCCTTCTTCCATCGCCTTCTCTCCATCTTCTCTCTCTTTCGCTCTTCGTTCTTTCTTCTCTTTCTCGTTCCTCTTCTTCTTCTTCTTCATCCGATGGAAACTCCACTCGAGCATGCTGCAAATATAGATTTTATTTTTATTGTATATTAATTTTTTTTAAACTTCACAAATTTCAAAGCAATATACACTATTATCATAAATTTCGCGAATGCTGCAACAACATCTATATTTCTTTTTGTTATTTTCCTTTTGTGTGTCGTGATTGTGTTGAATGCATTCTGTCTCGTATCTCATTCATTCATTCACATCTCAATCTCGTCTTCCATATTGTAACCATTTCCTTTTATAGTTGAAATGAATTGTTCTGCTTTCTCTTCACACTTCGCTTCCTCAATTTGTCCAGGTAAGAATTGGAAATAGTGGAGAGTGTGAGAGTGAGTGATGCAATGAGAAGGAGAAGAAGGAGGAGGAGAGGGAGAGAGAGAGAGAGAGCGAGCATGCAATTAATTCAGTCTCTTCTCTCTCTCTACTCCATCGATTACTCTTCGTGATCTACCGTAGTCCATGTCTTCATCTCTCTCTCTTTCTCCCTTCCAAGATGCTCATCATAGCTTCTCCTCCTCCTCCCTTCTCATTACTCGTTCCCTCCTCTTCTCTCCTCCTCACAATACAGCCTCGAGGGGCCAAAAAACGCAATTACTCTCTCCTCTCTCCGACTGCTTCTTTCAGAGGAGAGGGAGAGGGAGAGGGAGAGAGAGAGAGACTGGTGGGATGCTCTTCGATACAGATAATTGAGTATCGATACAAGTCCCACTCCATTGAGTAATAGTCCAGCGCCATTGATTGTATTCATTCTCTTTGTTTACTCTACGAAGGGGGGTTAGATGAATTGCAAGTGCTTGATCGTCCTCCATCCTAACAACAAACCGTGTTGGACGCATGGCAACCATCGACATCTTGTCTCAGATACTCTCTCTCCCCCCCCCCCTCTCTCTCTCTCTCTCTCTCTCTTTCTCTCTCCCCCCCCCTCTCTCTCATCTACCCTTCCTTCCATTTACTCATCGATACTCGATACAGGAGTGACTCTCTCTCTCATCAATGACGATCCCCTCTGACCGTCTCAGCCCCTCTTCACACTCTCATTGCAGCTGCTCCCGCTCTCGTTGTTTGGCTACTGAGAGGTAGGCGAGAGGAGGGAGAGAGGAAGAAGAAGGTGGTAAGAGGGGGAGGCACAGAGACCACATCAAAGGGGCACACAGACGGTGGTGGTCCACAGCCAACTTCCACCTATATCGACGATCCCCCCCTCACCAGGCACTTCGTAAATAAGCGAGAGGAGAGGAGAGGGGAGAGAGAGAGAGAGAGCGCTCCATTCCACTCTCCCTCTACCCTTTCTGGCACCAAGAAATGAACGACGAGAGGTGCATTCTGATGGATAGAGGGAGAGAGAGAGGAAAGGAGGGGGAGGGGAATGGAAGAAAAGAGAAGAGATACATGGAAAGGAAGAGAAAAAGAGAAGACAAATCGAATCAAGGCCATCGTTGATTCTCGAGAGAAGAAGAGACATGAAGGAGAGAGAGAGAGAGAGATGGAAAGAGAGAGAAAGAGAAGGGGAGAAGAGACGAGAGCGGCATCGTCCCATTCTGGATCCCATTCTGATCTACCCTTGGGACTTGGTTAAACTGAGATGGTAGGACTCCAGCTTCTTCTAGCCTTAAGTTAACGATGCGTAAGTGTGACTGCTTACCTCCCCACCCCCTCCCCGCTCCCTCTCTCTCTCTCTCTCTCTCTCTCCCCTTTCTTCCTCCCTTTCCTCACTCCCTTTTCAAGAGTCTTGTCCCCTCTCAACACGTAATAAGAGATTGTGTGTATGTGTCTCCTCACTCATCCAAATACACACAACCATCTCCCCCCTCGTCGCCCAACTACTCAATTATTTTGCAAACGCTCCAATTTCCCTAAACAAAACATTATTTAAACTGAAAATTTTCAAGAGAGATTCTCACCGGTCAAAAATATTAGCACTAGTCTCGAGGTGCTCTATTCAATAGCTCATCATACTGGTTGCTATGCACTTTCCATCACTCAATCTCTCTCTCTCTCTCTCTCTCTCTCTCTCTCTCTCTCTATTTTCTCTTCTCCCTCCACAATGCTCACCATAAACGGTAGTTTCTCTCTCTCTCGCTCTCTCTCTCTCTCTCCATTGCTCTTCTTTACTACTTCTCTATCTCTCTCTAATCGGTCTAATCTCACTCAATCTCCTCACTGCGGGGCACTACTGACGACTGGGCGAGAACACTCGACAAACTTGTCAAAACTGCCTACAACCACTCATTTTTACAATCTAAATTGTTTAAAATTAGCTAAATGAAGGGTGGAAACGACTGTGAAATGCGGGGGCGGACGCAGCTCGCACACCTGAAACTTTGCTCACCTGCGCTCGACAAAAAAGACGAGGTTGAGTCCAAGTTCAGGCGACGAGCAAGCGTCCCCCCTAGAGGGTGAGGAGGGACGAGGAATGAGGGGGAAGAGGGGAGCAGATAATGGATGATGGAATGACACAATATTAACAGAGAATGATGATGGAGAATATGAACTATTCCTGCAGCTAATAGAAGGGAGTAAGAGAGGAAAGGTAGGAGGAGGGATGGAGGAGGACTGACCTGAGGATATCAGAGGATGGTGTTAATGACGAATGAAGACAAGACGAGAAGGGAGGAGAGAAGACGACTCGTCGCCACGTCGAAAGCCGTGAGAGTGAAGAAGAGAAGGGGAGAGATGGGAGGGAGACTCAGAGGGGGAGGAGGGACTCCGCCCCCCCCTCTCTCTCGATGGAGAAGGGGAGGAGAGGGAGAGAGAGGGGATACAGGCATGGATAGAGAGTCAAAGAGTCATCTATCCCATTATGGAAGTGAATCGAAGAATAAGAAGAGAAGTGAGAATGAGACACGCAAACCATCCAATCTCATACCACCCAATGTCGAGGAGACAATCGAGGATAGATAAGACTGGTTGATTGAAGTCAAGAAGGAGAGAAGGGAGAGAGCCTCGATTCCCTGAGGGGGATCAACCACCTCTGTCTCTTCTGTCTCTATCTCATTCATCCAATGGACTTCCTTCCATCTCTTCGTTCTTCTCCTCCACCACTCTCTATTGCGTGTATGTGTGTGTGTGTGTCAATTGTGGAAAGGGAGAAGCCGAGTCATGAATAGTCTCTCTCTCTCTCCTTCTCTCTCTCTACTCTTTCCTTTCCACCTCCATCCATCCGAGGGTAGAGGAGAGGCCAATTTGGGGTGGACTCATGTAGAATGGACCGAGAAGAGAGTGGGACGAAAGGTGGATCGAAGAGTATCCTTGACGAGTAAGAGAGAGGAAGAAGGAGAGAGAGAGAGAGAGAGAGAGAGAGAGAGAGAGAGAGGGAGGGAAGAGGGCAAATCATCTCAATTCACAAGTATCTCCATCGAGTCCCTTTCATACTCCTACTCATCGACCCCAATACCCACCGAGTGGAGGAGAAGAACCAAGGGTGAAAATGAGGGTGGTAGTAGACAGGATGAGTGTTTCTCCCTGCCCATACTAGGCCAACAATAATCATCATCATGTCTGAGCAGCCAAGTCTTCTTCTGTGCTTCTCGTGATGACTTCACAATGAATTTCACCATCCTCACAAATCCTTCCCAACCATCTCATTTCGTATCAGCGAGTAATTACATACTAGTCCGTAGGGGGAAGGCAGGGAAGTTATCATCATCTCCCATCTTCTCGCACCGAATCGAGATGAGAGTGTGAAGATGGAGGAGAGAGAGAGAGAGAAAGATCCGAGAAGATATCCATCATACAACCACTCATCACACACTTATTTATTCCCTTCGAGATCAACCGTAGGTTAATCGATGTGACAACCTCATTTACTTAGTCTTTTCCCCTTTCCTTTACTCAAATTAGTATTTACATTTAGCATTTGAGGAAACTCACACTGACTATTCACCAAAATCCACGACAGTATTTTTCAATTGCATCGAAAACATCATTCTAGAAGAACCAAAAATCGGAGATGCCTACTTCCGTTTCACATTTTCATGAAGACGCTAACATCTTCTACAATGGTTGCTAGGCACCGCAGATATTCCTCTTTCGAGGTCTCTCAACTCATTTTGAGAATGAGAATCGATAATTAGTATGACTCTTCCTCTCCATGGGATAAAGGGAACAATAACCATGTGTAACCATGAATGATCTGATTGAGAGAGAGGCAGTCTCTTGTGACATGCACACAAAGTGCGCCAGCCCTGGCCTAGTTGGACTACCTTTGGATGACTGGCGGCCTCATACTAATTGTTGTCGTCCCCATCAAGAGACTCGCCATTTTGACTCCCTCGCCCTTTCAGATAACCACTCCAATGACATACTGAACAATGTCGTGAGTAGTGAACATGAGAGGGATCCAAATTGTCTCTCTTCTCGCACTAATCTACAATGCTCTTGTATATCCCGAGGAGGAATCCTTAGGATGGAGGGAAAGGAGCGAATGGAATATTAGAGTGCTTCTTCCGCTCTCCTTTTCACATTGCCCCGTCTTCTCTTTCATTTAATCCAATATGGAGTGGAGGAGGGAGGCTCCGTCAATCGGGGAGTATGCTCATTACATGAGTATAATGCAAGAGAGACTCAGTCACACTCTCCAATCTATTTCCATCTAGGATAGGCGAGGGGACGACTCGTTGCTTATTCACGTGAAGAGAGATATACTCTCCATTATTAAAGTGCGACCTCGCAGTACTACTTACTGCTACTCGTCATGCTTCATACTCAATTCATCATCAATCAAATGAATAGAACGACTGAGGTGGAATAGACCGACTACGATACTGCAGTGAATGAGATCGAATGAGCTAATTTAGTACCCGTTTGATAGAACTTGACACTCGGATGATATTACTCATATTTGTTTGATCAGTTATCGTTCGTTTCGATGAGCAAATCGGAAAGCAAAAAGGGAAATAAACAAATGGTCATACTCGATTCGAAGGCGCTTCCTCGTCATTCACGTGCTGCTCGGCCTCAGCATCAATATCTCCGTCTGAAAGACACTTTGAATATGATATATCAAAGGAACAGAACCTAGAAACGAAGGTAGATCAAAAATGTAAGCTAAAGAAAACTCACAATCGAGATCTTCATGGTCAGACATCGCAAGTAGGCAAATTCGAGCTTATTCGACGCTGCAATGAACAGAGATAACGATCCGAACAATACATCAGACAAAAAAGCAACGAACGCAGATAAATAACAAAATACAATAAAAAAATAAAAAATGGTGTGGTCATTCGACGTTTCCTAAAGTTTAAAATTTTCACTTTTCTCCGGATTCAACAACGGCTCTCTCAGTATTTTATTTTAAAATATTTTCGAAAATGTTTTTAATTATTTACTCTGTATTATTCACTGCTTTAATTCAAATTAGATGCATTAAGTATTGTTGTTGTACTCTTCATCTGATGGTCACATAAGCACTGTTCTAGCACGATTCTGCGCGGGCTAACCACTCGTTTTTCTCTCCGTTCCTTGAACCGATCTTTCGCAGTCATGGCTGAAATGAAGAAGATTGGCACCCATTCGGGAAAATTCCACTGTGATGAGGCCTTTGCCTGTTACATGCTCAAGCAGCTTCCTGAGTTCGAGAACCACCAAATCGTCAGGTTCGTATTCTTTTTTTAATGACTTGTGCAACGCGATTCCGAAGTCCTGTCAAACCTCCATAAAGGAACAGGAGCAAGAAAATTCGTAAAATCGAGGTGGATTCTTTCATTACCATGCCCTCTCACTTTTGATTATTTTCTGGTGCTTTGAAATCATGTGGCAAACTTCACGTACGGTTACTTTGAACCAACATTTTCTATTTTCACCCAAAAAATGTTAAAATAAGACAGCAGTTAACTTTCTGGTACACAGCGTTGGTCTATAAAAGGAAGAGGATTGTCAGACGACCTAGTAAAATATTGTTGCACATCCTGTTCAGAAAAAAATGGTTTGTAAGCATGACAAGTTCAAAAAATCTAGGCAAATAACTTCTTTTTCAGGAGTCGTGACGAGAAGGTTCTCGCTGAGTGCGACATTGTCGTAGACGTTGGAGGTGAGGATTGCAATATTCACTCATTTCTATGTATAATACAAAACGTTGATGAAGGGCAAATGTGGTATTATTGTATTGCAGGCGTCTTCGATGCTGCATCTCGTCGATTCGACCATCATCAGAAGGAATTCCAAGAGACGATGTCGACTCTCGGTCATCTTCCCTTCCACACACGACTCTCTTCCGCAGGTGAGAAGTGCAAAGGGATATTTCGAAGAACACATAGTTCCGCACTTTATTTGTTCCTGCGTGTTCATCATAAACTCGAATGTGATTAGGAAAGAAAGCGATACAATGTTAGGTATTGAATTTTGATCAACTGAATTAACAGGGCTTGTCTACGCTCACTACGGCAAGCAAATCATCGCTAACTACTTAAAGAAACCGGTGAGTTGCTACTTCCAATGACTGCGTGCGAAACAGGCGCATGTGGCAAGAGTATTTTTTTAAATGTAATCGGCACTTCCTTAAATAACCATTTGCTATTGACCTTCAATTGTTGACAACCTGAGTTAATGCAAATAATATGTTTTGCAAAAAAAATATTGTGTGATCAATTTTGGTTGTGTCACAAAGGTTAAAAAAATCAGTTCGACGTTTTAAAATAATTTTTCAACGAAGGTCAAAAGGTACGTAAAAAATAACGAAGCCCACTCACATTTTGGCATTTTCAAGGCCAATTTTTGGAAAATCCTACCCACATTTTTGCATTTTGAGAAAAAAATTTTAAAAAAAAACAACATTTTCAGTTTCTCATGCCCTTACTTGAAAAACCCAACGCACCCTTTTGGCCTATGAAGAGAAATCTTCCGGTCTTCAGTTTTTATCCGATTCCTTTGATGGTCATGTTTTGTTTAACAAAAACATATTAGTGGCTTACCATTCGGGCGAAAATCAATTTTGCTCATTCGAGAAGGATTGTCTAACATTGTACCCTAGAGTATCAGGTTAAATTAAATTATAAAGCTGCTCAGATCAGGGCTCACAGCCTGAGTGAAACATTATCTTCCAATTTTTTACTCGGAAAATCTGAAAACTATGAGAGTGATTTTAATATATTTTTTCAATGAGTAAGAGAGAATTTCTGCGAAACCTGACATTGTAGTAGCACTAGGCCAGAACGCGGAGATCCAAGATAATAATTTTATAATACATGTGTATATCGTATTTTCTCCTTGAGCTTACCGATTTTCGAAAAACTCGGCCAATCCGCAGCTTAAAAACTACGTTTCATTGTTTTTTTCGTCAAAAGTCTGCAATTTCGAATTTTCCTGACAAAACGAATGTCTAAATTAGTAATGCACCTTTTGTTGAAGTTGACAACATTAATTATTTTATTTCCGATCGACGACAAACTCGTCTCTCTCTTCTTCCATCGTCTTTATTCCGTGTACGTGGAACAAGTGGACGCTGTCGACAATGGAATATCTGCCTACGAGGGACTTCCGAAGTAAGGAGTAGTGGCACAGCAACATCTAATCAATAAATGACTTTCAGATATCATACGAGTGGCGGAATCTCTGGTAGAGTCGGCCATTTGAATCCCCATTGGAACGAGAAAGATGTCGATGCTGATGAGAGGTAACTCAGTTATTCTATTATTTCTCGAAAAAAAAGGAAATGGACAAATGGACACATCTCATCCAATCATATTTATCATCCTCTAGATCGATATAGTTTTCCAGTAACTTGTGCAGCAATGATACACGTAATAAGCAATCTTTTGTTATTGTTTAATTAATAATAATAATATAGTTTATTATCCGTTCTTACGATGCAACGCTTGTTTTAAGATTCGGACAAGCAATGAATCTTGTGGGAGGAGATTTTATGGAGAATCTCCGATATCTCTACCAAGTGTGGTGGCCAGCAAGAGAAATCGTAGAGAAGGCAATCGATAGTAGAACGGAGGTGAGAATAGGAAATGATCCAGTCATATATCCTCTATTATTCCTTATGTTCGCCTTATTCATTTTTTTTGCAAGAGATTGCACAATAGGGCAGTCCGTACCATATCGATATCGGTAGTTCGGCCGCTCAAAGCGCCCTCTAACTCGCTCTTCCCTTAGTAGAGGGAGAGATAACACACTGTAGTAAGGAAGGCCCGGTTTCGGCTTCGAATGAAACTGATGACCCATCCTTATTTTTTGCTTGTTTTTTGTTGTTTTATTTTGCAAAAAAAGTTTCGTTTATCATCATAGGTGAAAAATAGTTTACCGAAATATTGATTTATCGTCTTCTAGGTTGGAAAGACTCACATTCGGGATAAAATCGTAGTACGGCGTTGACCCCTCTCTTTCCGTACTGAGGCGTGTGAAAGAGGGTTGACCTCTCGACTGGCCGAAATACGAATGAGTGATAAGAGAAAGAGGAGAAGAGAGAGTTATACTATCAATACCGAACGAGCAATCCTCTTCTATAATCCTTTCGTATGAGCTTCAGCACTATTGATCCACTCAATGTTGTTTGTTGTTGACGCTAATGTCGGAGTAGTTGTTGTCAGTTGCTTGATTCCTCTCTAAATTGTAGACTGATTCATCTGGTCGAGTCATCGTTCTTCGATCCAATGGAGGAGTTCCATGGAAGGAACACTTCTTCGATCTGGAGGTGAATGTTATTTTATTTATTTGTTGTTTTATAGAGACGAAAAGGACTAGCCAATGAACAGAGCGAATAAAATGCCGGATCGTTTAGACGTCTCAGTGCATGCATTTAGAATCAGGAACAAAGACAGATATAACGGGCCATTCTTCCATGACATCGATATTTTCTTTGTTTTTGTGTGTGTGAATTCACTAATACTTGTATAGGACGAGCTCGGTCTCTCTTCTGCCAACATCACTTACATCGTGTTTGGAGAGGGAAATGACTGGAGAGTCCAGGCTATTCCCAATACGAGACTTTCCTCCTTCGACAACAGGTTAGCATATCGAATTATATACAATTCCTTTTTTTCTTTGAATAAAAACATTTATTTCGTCGATTTATATTTTTAAAAGAATATTTATTTATTTGTACTTATCGTGCACCTCAAGGGTGCGTCAACATGTACAGGAACAATCGGATGAAAGAAAACGAAAATTTATCACGATTATAGGAGTGTTAAAATATGTGTTGTAATAAAGTACATTGCAGACAACCCCTGCCATGGAAAGGCCTGAGGGACGATGCTCTCTCTACTGAGAGTGGAATAGAGGGAGGAGTATTCGTCCATGTCACTGGATTCATTGGAGGAAATCGATCGAAGGAAGGAGCTATTGCCATGGCATCCAAAGCCATCCAATTGGGCAACCAGGTTAGGGAATCCACAAAATGATAACAAATAAAACTAACTAAATTTCTTGAATTTGTCTTTAAGACAGGTATCACGAGAGATTGCATGAGGCCGAGAACAACTTTCAAAAAAGTATTTTTGATTTCGATCAAACTTTTATGTAGAAGTACTCTGGGGACGAGAATTCCGTCAATCCTGGTCCCAGGTCGCAGAACCGGCTTTTAGTGATTTTCCGGTTCCAAAGCCGGAATCGACGTAACTTTGTTCAAAATGTAGCTACAAAGCCGTTCTTGGGCTCAAAATGTTCGTAAAAATATGCTCTACATTTTCTCTGTTAGCAAAATTACTTCAAGGAGTGAAATGCGAACGGTAAAATTGAAAATCCAATAATAATTTTTGTAAATTTTTAAAATCTTTTTTTGATTAAAGATTGCGCAGAATTTGAAAGCAGAATATTAAAGAGCAAGTCAATATTAGTCATATAAAAAAATAAAAATGGTAAGAAAGGTGCGCTCACAGACCCGAAAAATCGGGTTGAATCTCAGAATACTGCGATTTTTCAGAACGAATATTTCTGAAATCCCGAGTTTCGACTCCAAATTCATTGAAATAGACTTTAAATTGGTGAAAACCATGAAATGATGTATCCCAAAAAGTTTTAGCATGATGGCACAGAAACTGCGAAAACTTTTTAAAAATCAAAAAAAAAAAAAAAAAAAAAAAACCATAAAAAGTTATATAATTAATAAATCTCATAATATGAGTGGCATAATTTTATAAAGGAACGTAGTTGATTCGGGAAAAGTGTATTGATCGATTTTTTTGTTGTTTGAATTCAAAATGTCCCCTCCTGAATTTTAGGGAAAAAAAGATTTTAAAAAATTATCAAGTACTATGAAAAAACATCACGAATGAGGATTTGTATATGTAGAAGTGAATATTCCTTTTGCAAATGATCATTCTATATAGGAGTAAATCTATTTGACTTTTCTATTCGTTTTCCGAACAATTTGTTTAAAAAAATATCAAATATTAATAATTCTTCAACGAAAAATTCATTTTTTGAAAGTTTTCGCAGTTTCTGTGGCATGATGCTAAAACTTTTTGGGATACATCATTTCATGGTTTTCACCAATTTAAAGTCTAGTTCAATGAGTTTGGAGTCGAAACTCGGGATTTCAGATATATTTGTTCTGAAAAATTGCAGTATTCTGAGATTCAACCCGATTTTTCGGGTCTGTGAACTCACCTTTCTTACCATTTTTATTTTTTTATATAACTAATATTGACTTGCTCTTTAATATTCTGCTTTCAAATTCTGCGCAATCTTTAATCAAAAAAAGATTTTAAAAATTTCCAAAAATTATTATTGGATTTTCAATTTTACCGTTCGCATTTCACTCCTTGAAGTAATTTTGCTAACAGAGAAAATGTAGAGCATATTTTTACAAACATTTTGAGCCCAAGAACGGCTTTGTAGCTACATTTTGAACAAAGTTACGTCGATTCCAGCTTTGGAACCGGAAAATCACTAAAAGCCGGTTCTGCGACCTGGGACCAGGATTGACGGAATTCTCGTCCCCAGAGTACTTCTACATAAAAGTTTGATCGAAATCAAAAATACTTTTTTGAAAGTTGTTCCCCGAAGGGGGTGTTTTCCTGCAATCTCTCGTGATATCTGTCTTAAGGAGATATCAAGCGAACTATCCATTTTGATATTTCAACGACTACGATTAAAACTTGTTTTTGTAGTGAATTTTATTTCTTAATTATATTCTTTCTATTTTTTTTTATTTTTTCCTTTCTCAGGATGCTGAGACTGAAGTGAAGAAGATGAAATTGGAGGAGCAGCCCACTTCCGTCCAAGCATGAGAAGTAGAGGAATTATTGAGTACGGGATACTGATCTACCCTCTTATTGATTGATTTGATGTGATTGTTGATGACTTCGATTGTTGTTGGGTTCGGTTCATAAATATTGATTAGTCTTCACGTGCTCCTCTCGTGCATTAAGCGTTGCGGACGCTGTTGATATCTGTGATATATTGATTGATGTGAGAGTATGGGGAGTACTGTAGATGAGTGAATCTTCTCTCAATTGGAAGACATTCGCTATGATGAGTGTAGCTGGGGGAGGAGTCGCTCTACTCATATGGCAAACTGCCCAAATAAGGAAGATGCAGGACGATTGCACCAGATTACGGTACGTCGTGGGGAGACGAATGGTATTACTAATTCACAAACACTAGTCTACAATAATACAACGTTCCGCTCCTCATCAACATAGCATGATAAAGCAAGAGATAGGCCGAGGTATAGAAAGAGAGAAAATATACACATCAGTAGTCCTTTCCCGAACGTGTCATTTTAATACTGTATTATACTGAAGATTATCGATCGATTACAGTGAGGAACTTAGAACGATGCATGAGGAAATGATGGATAGAGTGGAGAGAAGACTGGCTACTGTACCTAGTGGAGATCAATTGGAAAAACTAACGAGAATTCCCAGCGGTACAATTATTGGTTATTTATACGTTGCAGAGGAATGATCATCTAAGATGATTACATAGTTGCATAGAATAATGAAAAATAATAAAATATATTTTAATTTCCAAGATTATGCAGGTTTCCTTCAATCTGTTCCTTCGTGGACGACTCAATCGATCTGCTCCGATGATATGTATGATGATGCAAATGAAGAATGGTCAGTAATGGTCGGCTTGCCATATTGAGGAAAACAATTGTTAGGGTTGGCTTTTGAGAGAAAATTGTTAGGGGTGGCCTTTTTCACAAAATAAATTGAGAGGGTTCTGGATTTTTTTGATAAAAAATTGTTTAGACTGGTCTTGTTTGAGAAAAAAAGAACTGCTGAAGGATTTTCACTTTCAAAAACTTAAAACAAATTTCCACGATGTTTTGCAGAACGAAGCGCTTGATTTTTCAGGTCTTTCACTAAGTCTAAAAATGGGATTCAATTTCAAGGAGATCAGGATCAAAAGTATATAAAAATTGGGTTACATAAGGTGGTATTTTTCTTCGTGAACCATGAATTATCCCAAAATTGAGTCCTTAAATCAAAAAATTTTTAAAAAAAAAACATCAATCGACCGTGAATTCTTTCAATATTTCTGATGAAAAGGTCTTGTGACTAATTACTCATAATTTTGTCACTTTGTGCTTCCTCTTTTACAAAATTAGGGTATTTTTTTTAAAATTTGAGTGAATTCTTTTTTCTTCAAAATTGTTCAAAAAATCTTTTTCTTAAATGTCCTTTTTAAAACGGTCAAAAAAAATTTTAAAATATTTTTTTAATCTCCAGCCTTGGTTGATAACGAAAATGACGAGATCTTTATCTTGATGATGCTTTTAGTAACTTCTGATTTCCTAGATGAATTAATTTTCAATAAAATGTCAGTCGTAATAAGTAAAAGAAGATAAGATGGATGAATGATTGAATTATGTGATTTTAGTTTCTTGGAAAAGAAAATGGGAAAAGGAAAAGGGGTGGTAGTTTTCTGCCGCCTTTTTCGGAAAAAAACTCAAGATTTGCATTCCCGCATTTATCGATTATTGCTTATAACTCGGTTCCCAGAGGAGCTATGCACACGAAACTTGTTTTATGATTTTTAAACGTGAAAATCAACCATAAAACGAAGTTTCGCATGCCTTGCTTCACAGGGAGCCGAGATACTGAAAATGTGGCAATTCAAATCTCGGGCATTTTCCGAAAAAGGCGGCGGAAAAAACTAACACCCTTTATCCTTTTTCCATTTTCTTTTCCAAGAAACTATCACCGCATTAATATCGATTGTGTAGGTACAATTCTCCCATCGTCTCTCCTCCTTCTTCTTCTCTCTTCGATCCCTCTTCATCTTCAGCAGGAGATGCTCCTGCACTCACTCAGGTAGATCAAAGAGATCAATCAATTATGAGATCAATCGATCGTTAGTATTTATTTATCCTCTCCTCTCATGTCATGTTGAATGCTGCACAAATTGTATGGGTCTCCTCGAAGAAAAAAAATTGCATCCTCGAAAAGTTGTGTAAAACTCCTCAAATTCCTAAATAGAATAAGGAAAATATTCCAAACATGTTTTATCATTTTTATCAGGTTTGGATGTTATAGCTTCACTATGAAAAAAAGTTATGAAAAAGTGGAAGCAACGGTTTTCCTCTGTACACCCATGAAAAGTAGACCACCGAGATCTCCATTTCTCCATCTCCATTTCGAACTGAATTACTTCTTCGCAGTCTTTTGTCAGACGAAGATTGGGCATAATTGAGGCACTGAGATGACACAAAATAGTACGATTGCAATGTAATAGTGTCGCCCTTCCTGACTGATGTAAGAAAGAAGTGAGAGAGAGAGAGAGAGAGAGAGATTAGATGAAGAATGGTCTCATTCGCTTTTTTGCCGATCTCTTTTGACAGATGTATTGAACACTCGGTGGTCACTAGCGGCTTAACCCACCTTCTTTTCTATTTATCTCTGCTGTCTCTCTCTCCTCCCCCTCCTCTCCTCCCCCTCCATTCTTACGTGAATGACTAATCGTTCTCTTTCCCCATACCTTCCATCCTTTCTAAACTAACAGTATATGTGTCTACGCGACGTCTCCATAGTGAGAGAATGGATTCAACTACTGTTCACTCAAAGAGAAAGAGAGGGGACAAATCGATCTATAAGTGGATGAAGCTCGATTCTCTATCTGTCGACCTCTCTCTCACTCTCTGTCCTCTCTCCCTTCGCTGTACTCTCTAGCTGTTCCTTCCCTTCCCTCTCTTCTCTCTCTCTCTCTCTCTCTCTCTCTCTCTCTCTCTCTCCCGTACCCATTCCCTCTCTCCCTATTCACAACAAGAGTTCACTAGTGGAACCCTGTCTGTTTTTATCTCGTCCCTCTCTCTTTTCCTTTCGCGTCTTTCCGTTCCATAATTAATATAACTACTAGGATTCTGTCGCTCCGTCACACTCTTTTCCTTTGTCCATACGAGTTTGAATGGAGTACACAATGTTGGACGGAACCCCCCCCCTTCTTTTCTGTTTGTCTCGTTTACCGTGACGTTTCTCCATTGTAGAAATGATTTTCCATACTTGATAGTGGGCTGTGATTGAAGGCTATTGCTTATCAGTCTTCCTTTTCCTTTTCTCTCTCTCTCTCTCTTTCACGTCTGTCCACTCTCTCTCTCTCCTTTTTTTCTCTCTCTCTCCTTCCCCTCGAGACTTCTCTCAGCTTTCTTTGCTCGTTCCGTACTTTGTTCCTTCCTCTAGTCAGTCCACTCATCATTTCCATTAATCTCATTTCATTCATTGACTAGATTACCCATTATTCAATGGTAATCATCTATTTGCATGTCCTTCTCCTTTTTCCCTTTCCCTTCTTCTCTTTTGCAGTCTCTTTCCTCCATTCTCCTCGTTTCTCTCTCTCTTCTTCTCTTCCGTTCTTTCCTCTGCTTGGAACGTGCACTACAATGGTGAGAGCTGCGCACTTTTGTGTCCCCCGTCACAGCTGAATCAACTTTGATGCTATCCATGCCAATAGAGAACGACAACTTTCACTCTCACTCGCGCGCTAGTACACGTAGACTTTTTCCCAACCTCACTCTCCATACCGTATCGCTCTTCGCGAGTATTTTGCCGTGGATACTGTAGTATACAATTATCGATTACAGGTTGCAATGGACGCACTCGACAAGCTAATCGATGACAATCCCCAGAAGGCTTACGATGATATGAAAAAGGTGAGAAAAAGATGAGGAAAGAGGACACTAGCTTATTGTACCGGACCAAGCAAAGGACCGCTAGATTCACACAGTGTGATGATGAATGAGGGTCTCACCCCGGGATAGCCTGGTTTGCTTGGTCCGGTGAAGTAAACTTGTGCCATACTTTCAACTCACTGATTGTTGTGGACGAGTCTCAGTCTCCGAATGTCTTGGTACGGAGTTTGAGAGACGATTCTCTACGAGAAGTAGAGTAGGACAAGTATGGTGGATTACTGTAATATTGATTGATTTGCAGATGTACTCAGAGGGAAGTTCGAAGGATGCGGAAGTTCTGTGGAGACTGGCGAAGGCGTGCCATTGTATTGCTGGAGATTATGATAGGAAGAATCCGAAGAAGAAGGAACTCATTCTTGAGGGTGAGGAGAGAGATTTGAATATTAATTGGAGGAGGTGAAACTATTGATTAGTGCGATGGTATGGGTATCACTCTAATAGTGCTGTGTGCAAACATTCGCGAATAGAATTAATCGATCTAGCATAGCTACTTTACAATATGAATCTACCGTATCCCTCTGTCTCACAAATGGATTCCTAATTGCAGGTCGTGGCTACGCTCAGTCAGCTGCGTCGATCAACGACACGAAGTTCATCATTGTGAAATGGGCGGCGATTCTGACTGGATCGGCCACTGATCATGTGGGAATGAAAGAGAAGATTGAACAGGGCAGCGTATTCAAGGTGAGGAGAGAGGAGGGGTACGGTAGTTATTGAGGACTGACTGCATGAATACGGTAGTTATCGAGGACTCACTTAAAGGTGGGGGGATTTGTGGAGATTTATAATTCTCCAATTGGACACCCAGCCATACCACGTAGGGCAAATGTCGAAATAATGGGTACGGGTTTTAAAAATTGACCTTGAAATGTCAAAAAGTGGGCTACTTTGTCGTTTTTTTTACGTGCATGTCAACGAGTGATGCTCGCGCTCCGTAAAATAGGGACCCCCTGTGGCGTCTTTTTCCTGAGAGTCAACAGTCAATCAAGTGTATCATGTCGAAATGGTTGATTGGAGATTGCGAAATGTGAAAACGTTGAGAAACATAACCACGGACCATTGGTACTAACCTTAAACTGGTCTGATTGTCTGATAGTCCCCCCTAATGCCTCTCCCCTCTCAGGCGTATCTCGACAAGGCGTTGGCCATGGATGCAAAGGAGTATTCATTGCTGCACATGAGGGGAAGATATGCATTCTCCGTTGCCAATCTGAGTTGGTTGGAGAGAAAGGTGAGAAGAGAGAGAAGAAACAAGAAGGGAAGATTAAGGGGAAGGAATGACTTTCGAGACTCCGAAAACACACTTGTACTGTATTGTGAAGAGCAAACGATGATTGTGTCGAACAATAATATTGGAATGGTGGCATAATTATCAATTGTTGTAAATCGATAATTGATTTTTTCGAACATTTCCAATCGATATTTGGTATATTCAGGCTGCGGCGGCTTTCTTCGCCACTCCTCCTGAGGCGACGATCGATGAAGCACTCAGAGACTTCCTTGCTGTGAGTTATGAGAGAGATTGCATAGTGATGACGCAATTAGAGAATACGAATGGAATATTGTTGTTTTCCTGTGAGAAATATTGACTGGGCGTCAATGAGATGGCCAAAACTATTATCTAATTGCAGGCTAATACCGTGCGTGGAAAGTGGATTGAGAATCTCGTGTACATTGCTCGCTGTTATATTACGAAGAAGGACTCGGTCAGTTGACGATTCGATACAGTATCAGATAGAGTTTAAACTTGATGTGTCTGAATAAAATTGTCAATCTATTATGTGACGATGGTACTGCTGTATTTCAAATACAGTATGAGTACTACAGTACCTCACTACTATCTCCTTCCAACTCTCTAATCTCTCACCTCTCTTCAGAAGAACGCCGTTCTCTATCTCAACGAGGCTCTCTCCGTTGCTCCCACTGACGATAGTGAGAAGGAACTTCTCGAAGAGGCCAGAGGTCTCGTCAAGAAACACGGTGGATAGACTACCGTACCCTCCACATACCGTACCCCATCTCTGTATCCCAAATGCTCACTCTAATATACTGTACCTACATAGATACCGTACTCCTCAACTGCCCCTATGCCAAATGTTCCCGATAGACTAGACTGTTCCCCTTGTCGAGTGTATCTCTCCTCCTCTCACATTTTAATGCTAAACGGGTGCAATCCCCTGAAAACACTTCGCCATTCGCGATAAATGCTAATTATTTACCTAAAGATCTTTGCATGTGATGATGTTTGTGAGGGATGGGAGGAAGAGAGAGAGAGAGAGAGATGCTTGCAGAATAGCTTATCACAATGGCCAGAATGAGTATTCGTTATCAGAGTGGAGTCGGTGTATGGTCGTCACTATTGCTCACTCTTTTCCAACCATTTCTTTTCCTTTCTCAGTCTCATTCTCATTATTGTACTGCTTTTCCTTCTATTTTGTCTCAATCCGTTGTCATAGAGCTCAATTGTGAATTCATGAGAGTGTGAGCACACTTAGTTACTCATGAAGTTTCTACTGAAACATCCCTTTCCCCAGCTTGGTAACTCATTTCCCTACATCTTCCCATCACTGAATCGACCGCCTTTCTTTACACTACAGATACCACTTGATATCATCAGTGATAAGAGAAGGAATCTGAGTCTATCGATAGAAAAGAGAGCACTTTTGTTGTGAACGAAGGAGGAACTGCACTGTGACTGAGGAGAAAACGGTTAGTCATCAATTTTTTTAAAAATCTCATGGAAAAAGTGTTTCCATTAAGTTGCCTTTAAAATGACGATGGAAGCAATCGATAAACTTCTTGAAGAAGACAAAGAGAAGGCACTCAAAGAATTGAGAAAGGTGGGAGATTTGACAATATTGATCTGCTTCTTTCTTTTTATTCTGAGATGATTCAACTTCGTTCATGGAATTAGATCATACCATCTCATCTGTTTCTCTCATTATTCATTTCTCTTCCCCTTTCAGTTGCATTCCTCTGGTGGAGAGAGAGACGCGGAGATTCTATGGAGAATCGCTGCCGCTCTCTTCCTTCTTGCTGCTAATTATGATAAGAAGGACAATAAGAGGAAGGAACTCATTCTAGAAGGTACCATCATTCTATACAATGTCTAAGTGCCTGAAGGATTGTCAGGAAAGTGATCACATAGCGTTTTTTTCAATTGGAGAAAACACGCTACGTGGCCACTTTTTATTTAATTTTCTGATTATCCTAACATTGTGTCTAGAATTTCGTCCAGAGCGTTCGGGTAGATCAGATTTAGCTTCTTCGATCGATAAATGCCCATTGTAGGTCGTGTCTTCGCTCAATTGGCTGCAGAAATCTCTCCCGATCAGTTCAAACCCCTTCGATGGGCGGCAATTTTGACTGGAGCAGCCACTGATTATCTAGCGACGAAGGAGAAGATCGAACAGGGTTATGTATTCAAGGTGAGGGGAGGGGTACGGTAGTTATCGAGGACTGACTGTATTCAAAGTGAGCACATCGATGATTTCGAAATATCCGAGAGAGAAAACCCAAAATTACTCATGACCACCTCGCAAATCCGGAAATTGTGATTGTGACACGAACAATGTTCACAAACAGAGTAGTTCACCCAACTAATCATTAATTGATCTTTGATCTCTCTCTTTCCTCTTCAGTCTCTTCTCGACAAAGCTCTCGCTCTCGATCCGACTGAATTCGCCCTTCTTCACATGAGAGGTCGATTCTCGTATTCCGTCGCTGAATTGTCGTGGATTGAGAGAAAAGTGAGAGAATAGTCACATTTCGCGTATTTCAAACCGGCATTCTGGACAATTCTTATAGGAAATATCGCAGGTCGTACTCTATCTATTCAGATCCGAGATCTGTTCTCTCTTTTCTCCATTCAATTTCATCTTTGATCTCAGGTTGCTTCTACTCTCTACTCAACTCCCCCAACGGCAACTATCGACGAGGCTCTCAGAGATTTCCTTGCTGTCAGTTTCCTAGTGATGACGCAATCTCTCAATTCATCTCTCTCATCAGGCTAATGAAGTGAAGCAGAGTTGGATCGAGAATCTCTTCTACATTGGAAAGTGCTATATTGCACTCAAGGATACGGTGAGATCCTTCGCTATTGGTGAAACTATTGGGGGAAAAGGAAGAACAAGAGAAGGGAAGAAGTGAAGTGACGAGAGTTCGTGTTGATTACCCTGATGATTACGTTGATTATTTGATTATTACTGGAACTGATTCCGGAATTCCAGTAAGAGGAACAAATGAACTCAGGGTGGTTAGAGAATGAGTGGGCAATGGGATTATGGATTTATAATGTAATTCTCTTCGTGAAAAGAATATTCAAATTGCTTTCAGAAGAGTGGAATCTCGTTCCTCCAAGAAGCCTCTTCTCTCACAGCAGAGAATACCAATGACAAGGTTGTTCTTCAAGATGCCAAAGCGCTTCTCAAGAAGCATTCCTCGTAGACTGTAGTTACCGTACCCCCTCCCCCAGATGTATCGATTGTATGATCCAGTGTGCAAATACAAGTCTTTGTATGAGTGACATCACCAACAACTTTCTTTATCATATTTACTCATAAGTCCTCTCCATAATCTTTCTTCTTCTCTAAGATTGAGTCGTGGTTTGAGAGGGCATTCCAGCTTGTTGCATAGCCATTCGAACTGCCTTCGCTGTCGCCTTGTACATCACGAATGTGCATCTCATCTCATCGTCCACCTGCAACAGTACATCAGTACAGAAGATACAGTATCCCAACTACAGTAACCCTATAGTATCCGACTACAGTAACCCTATAGTGTCCCTATAGTATCCCAACTACAGTACCCCTCACTCACCCTCATGGTAGCAGCATGGTTGTCGAACTGTCCACAGTAGTGAGGGGCCGAGAAGAGAGTCACGAGACGACGAGAGGCGAAGAACTCGTAACCATCTTGCACCACCTGAGAACGGTATCGATTAGGGAGAGGGATACGGTAGCACTACAGTACTCCTAGTGGATACAGTACCTGATGAGCGCGGGCAATCAGATCGATACCGAGAGACTCGCACATGGCCATCACTACATCCTGTCCGAAGACATACGAGGCTCCACGAGTGTTTGCCTGTAAAGATCAAAGATCAACTAGAGTCAGAGGAGGGATACGGTACCTGCCATCCCTTGACCCACGGATCGGGATCAGACCAGAGGAGATCGATGCCCATCGAGGGATTGGGAGGGTCCTGAAGAAGAGTGTGAGGGATACGGTAAGGGTGGAGGGTACGGTACCTGGGGACGAGGCATGTTCCTCAGCTGATCAAGAGAGTTGAGCTGGGGAGAGAGACCTCCGTGCATAGACAGGATACGACCTCCAGTCAAGGCAGTCAGGGGCATCCAGTTGAAGGTATCCTGAACGGAACAAATAAGAAGGGTATTGTAGCCATCGATTGGTCGGGACAGAAGAGATACCGTACGTTGAAAATCTGCCAGAGGCGGGTGCTCTTGTATCTCCGATTACACTCTTCATAGAAGCCGTAGACACGGTTGATGGCGGGACACTCGTGGTTACCACGGAGCATGAAGAAGTTCTCGGGGTACCTCAAGGGAACAGGGTTACGGTAAGGGAGGAGGGAGGGGGAGGGTACGGTACTCACTTGATCTTGTAGCAGAACATGAGGATGATGGTCTCAATGTTCTGTCGTCCTCTGTCCACGTAGTCTCCCAAGAAGAGATAGTTGGAATCGGGAGGGAATCCTTCCTTGTCGAAGATACGAAGGAGATCCGCATACTGTAAGAATATCGATCGATGGGTGAGTGGGTCAGGGGAGGAAGACTACAGTATCCCATCAAGGGTTACCGCAGGAGGGGAAGGGTAGGGTAGGGTACGGTACCTGTCCGTGGATATCTCCGCACACGACCACAGGGGGATCGATCTCGACGAGGGTGGACTGACCGGCGAAGACAGCCTTCACCGTAGAACAGCACATGATGAGGTCCTGCTCCGAGACCTGCAAGGGATACGGTAAGTGGTTGGTATCGAAGGGTAGGGGCACCTCCAAACTGGAGACCTAGGATCCTCAGAAGAGGAAGAGGAGGGTAACGTACCGCATGGGTGAGTCTTCCTCCTGGAGCTCCGACATTGAGGATCCTCCCTAAGAGGTTGTCCACATCGAAACCAGTCGACATGGACAGTCGATGAAGGAATGGATGGAAGAGAGAAGAAGAGGAGACGAGGGCGATAGAAGAGGGGGAGAGGAGAAGAAGCAAATTGGGTATTAGAGATGAGAGAGTATGGAGAATCAAGAGAGTACAGAGAAACAATAGAGGGGGATAAGACTCATTGTGGAGCAGATTTGGATAGTGAAACGAGTGGTAATTTAGGAATATGTGAAAATGAATTGAGACAAGGGGAGGTACACGTGGAAGCAGACCTTAGGACTCAAGGGAGAGGAATCTAAAGAAGATTTACATGAGATTGCATGAAGGAAACGAGAGGAGTTGCATTTGCGTACAGTCTAATCAAGAGATTTCTCCATGTTGATCAACATCCTTCCCCCATTTCACGTCCCATTATTCCACAGACCGCGCAGCGATCCAAAAAGGGGTTTCGAGTGAGAGAGTGTGCATATTCGAGAGCGACTCTCTCACTTTTCCATACTCTCTCACCCAGAGCCGTCTCTGTAGGATGGAATCATGCGAAGCTGGTCGAATTCACAATTTCTGGAATGATATTTGATCCCTAGCAAAAAAAAGTGGAGGAAGCAGTGTTATCACTGCCCAATTCGCGCAGTTGCTTGTTGTTTTTAGGTGGTGTACAATGGTCAAAGGGGAGAAGCGAAGGACACTTTGTTCCATTGTGAGAAATGAGGAGGAAGAGGAAGAAAGTACGATGAGTTGAATGGAAACAGACGTTGAATCGAGAGATTGGAGAGATCGAATAGAAATGGACTAGACAAATTATATAAATCAATCGATATCGATCGATTGAAATCAGAACATGAAGAGGAAAGGTTTGAACCGAATCGATTTAGAATCGTCGAGTCGTGAAAGATATTTAGACTTCTCAAGCAGAAGTTTCTCCTGAAGGGCAATTATCGATCGAAGAGAGGAATGCTTTGATCTACCTTGAAAATGGATGAATTCTCGAACATGATTGCAGCTGCGTCTTGGAGATTCTGAAGGTGAAGGGTGAGGGGGATTGAGGGATGGGGAAAGATCAAAGATCAAACCGGCTCATCGACAGGTGGAATCTGCTTGATTTCGTCGATATTGTGAGGAGGTCGAGCGAATGTTGAGAGAATGAGACAAAAGACGAGGGAAAGAGATTGGAGCATCTGGAAATGAGAGGAAATAGAAGAGAAAGGAGATAAACAGATGGAAGAGTGATCAGCCTTGATAATGAAGAGATAATTGTTCTAATCAAGCATCGATTGATGGGAATGCATACCCGTTTGGAAGGAGTGAATGAAAGGAAAGAAGAGAGAAGAGAGAGAGAGAGAGAGAGAGAGAGAGAGAGAAAGGAAATCGAGATGGAGGAAGAGATGGACAAGCACTATGCAATTCATGATAAGAACTCATTTAGAGATGGAGAGAGAGTAGTGTCACAGTAGTGAGAAGTTGTCACACAACTGGAATAGAATGGAAGTGTCCACTTTCTCGTGAAAGGGCGATACTTTATCATTGGAAAGTACAAATAAGGTAGATTGAAGACCCGTAAGTTTCTTGAGATGTGAAGAATGAGTTTAGACGTTGATTTTATTGACTATTACCACGTGGTAATCAAGGAAGTCTCTCATTCTTTCCATAAATGAATCGATATCGAGAACTGTGAAGCCGATTTTGTCGTTTCCTGCAAAGAAAATCCTTATTTTCACCACTTTAGATGGATTGCCGGTTTCGCAAAAGACTGCTTTTCCCAATCTATGTAAAGTTTAGATAGATTGGGGAAGCCTCTACTTGTTTTTGCTCTGCGGAATCCAACGGAAAACCGCCTAATACAGTATCCACCGTATGATCAACAAGATTTCTATCGCTAAATGCAGATATTTGCTCTTTAATCGACTATCTTGAGATAAATAAAGAGACAACTGAGATTTCACGTGATTTTGGCAATAAACCCTACCCAGTTTTCTCCCTTCTTTCTCACCTCCCAGATCCAAAACAACATTTGCTCGTAGTGCCGACTCTGGCTTCAGCTTTGCGAAGGCTCTAAAGTATCAGAATTAGAATTTGAATAATACCACTTCGAATCGATAACTGATTGTCTACCGTACCTCTTAATATCGAGTGACCAGTAGACGGGACCGTATCCTCTGCCCCATACTCGGGTGTACGATAGTTTGGAGAGATTTTGTTCCTCGAAGAAGAGAATATTCACACGATCGAGAGAAATTTGACGAGACTGCAATAATTATTTTTGATTTTCCCCCAATGATAAAGTACAAAGATACTAAATATTTCACGAAATTTCTTGGTAACTACATGAAATTCTCACCCGTCTACTCGGCATGTGGTAATTGTGAATTTCGATGGTCGATTCGTTCACAGAAACGAAGGGATCCGAGTACGTCTGGGGCATTTTTAGTCTGAAATAACGAAACATTGAAGAAGGAGCAGAGTGAAATACAAGTTCCAAACGAGAATTCGCACGAAATGACTCGATTTTATACGAAATGTTCAGAGAGGAAGCAACTTCAAATTTCCGGCTCACATCACTATTTCAATGTATCAGGAAGCTAGAGAAGAAGAGAGGGGAAAAGGGGAGGTTTCCATCGAGGTATCTGTGAAATCGCCGACTGGCTCGATATTCTCATGAACCTCGAGGCTTCTTTATATACGAGAAGAAGTGAGAGACCCGCCCTCGAATCAGAAATAGAAAGTGAGACTACGCAGAGAGAAGAGATGGACAACTGTGGAAAGACGTAGAGAGAGATTACTTAACTGGTCTCACGCGGATTTCAATTGACGCACCATTTCAATCTCCGATTCTATTAGAAGAAGATATACAGTAATCTCAGCCCACCTTCACGAGGAACATTCAGTGGACAACTTCCGAATCGCATCTTCGATTTCGAAGTGTTCGATGTTTTACGGGTGTGTTCAGTGAGTAAATGAGAAATGAGTGCAATTAAGTATGAGTTGAGTACTGTGACGTCACTCCTCAGGACTTCGAACTGTTATTCCATTGATCATTTCTGGTCGGAAATCATTTTAATTTTGGAGAAAGCATAATTTATTCGGTTGACAGAGATTACAGGAGAAAAAGAGGAGATGATCTAACGGATGTTCAAGGATTTCTGTTATGAGAAAATGAGATGAAGAGGGAGGAATCACTTGAAAAGATGGGAAGAGGGATTAGATAGGGATTGCGTAGGGATGATGAGATTGGAGACGATTTGAATAGTTCAGACGGAATGATGTCTGGGTACACCACGAAAAGTCACGCCGGAAAGTGATCCATTCTTGTGAATAACTCATAAATCAGACTTGGCATTGATCTATGGACAGAAATGCGTCATCGGAAGAAATTGAATGGATGAAACACCGTTGAGTGATTGCTTCTCGTCGTTATCAGAGGTCGATTCACACTATAAATGGAGACAGTTTCAGTTCAGTATCACTTTCGACCTCACTTTCTCCTCTCATAGGGAAATATGTTAACGAATGCAGATTTCTGTGCTACCGAGCGGCGACTTTAAAAGTCTACTCGGTTTGATCAGTGGCAGGACAGCGTCATTTTTAGATTTTGAAAGACGTCGTTCGGCAGTCAAGACATCTTCGTATCGTATCGTAGAATCGTAGACTTACTTCCCTCTGACATCGTCCATCTCAATCTCTCTTCTTCAGATGTCATCTCTTCGTCTTTTCTTCTCTCTTTTCCTCGTAATTCTCGTCTTCTCAATGGTTTCAACTGCTCCGAACTGTGCAGGATTCACTTCCATCATTGGTTTGTTCCCCTCTTTTGGCCCCTTTCAGGAGATTCCACTGGACTGATGTATCACATGATTCCAACTGCAGAAAGGGGCCATTGTGGGAGAGCCTGTAAAACTGAGAGCGTTCCTCTCGATTTCACACGCTCTCTAACTCCAACCCCTTTTCTGTATGGTTGACCAGTCTGAGGAATCGTGCGGGATGCTGTGTTCCTTACTCGGAAGTTTCATCGATTTCCATCCTACCGTAATCCCAATTCATCTCATTTCCTAATTGCAGGCTGCGTTTCCGATTCCGACTGCACCAAACTCGGTCCCAATTCCTTCTGTGAGGGATTCGATCAAAGTGGTCGAGGATGCTGCACTGCCCCTCACTTTTAATCGACGATTTCCATTTCCGGTCTCGGATTCACTTTGAATTTTCACTTTGAATCTTCACTTTGAGTCTAACCGACGATAAACATGCACTTACAATTTTGTTAGAAATCGCGAGAATTTGTCAATTTCAAGAGAATTCCTAGAAAATTCCCATTGCGCTACAATAGTCATAAGTAGTGACGCATTGCCTCATGCGTCCATACACATTTTCTCATGACTATACACTCATCATTCTTCATACCAATACTACTGTGATTCTTGTCGTCAACTTTCTTCTTATCAATCATCTTCTTTATTTTGCCTTTGGCTCAATTTGCCCTCCACAAACACTCACCCGAACCTTTCCCTTCTCTATTCGATTATCTCTTCTCGGAAAAGTGTTCATTAGTCGTAGAGAAGTTCACTGAAAGTCTTCTCTATTGGTTCTGTCTGAATGTTGATCGATGTTCTCCATTATAAAGTGGTCGAATCCTCTCTAAATGGCTGCTTCTTATGATACTACCAGGAATCCCAATCTAATTATGAGGGGAAATGTTGCTAGAACAGTAATGTCTCCTGAGATAGACATTCTCTCTGTTCCATAAATGGCTCTGAATATGTCTACATCATTCCACAGGTCGAACAACACTACAGACAAGGGTTTGGAGCGAGAGAGCGTGTGAAATCGAGAGGGACTCTCTCACTTTTGCACACTCTCTCGCCTTGACCCCTTTTCTATTGGTTTGGAATCGTATTGGTATTTGACCCATCGGTCACTGTACACAATATGATTACAAGCGAGGGTCGACCATTCATCCATAATGGAGTATTTACACTGAGGAGAGAAGAAGAAGGGAAGGGATAAATAGTTGTGACCACTCCACGTTGTGTTGAGCTATGGCGGACGATAGTGGGGAGAGAGAGAGAGAGAGAGAGAGAGAGAGAGACAGGGGAGGTGGTCAGGGAGAGGTAGAAGGAATCTATTTGCGACGGGAACACCTTTGTAGTGGGGGCTGAAAGAGATCTTTCGTACTACTGCAATCTGTTAGGAATATTCACTGTACATGCAAGATTGTAGTGCTTCATTTGACTGAGTGATTCAAGTGTACTGTAGGTATTGTCCTTTCTCTTTGTCATCTTGACCATCAAAGATATACTCACATCTCTTTATCTGTCTCAAGTTGCGCAATTGGAAGATCAAAGAGATATTCTGACTCTCTCTCTCTCTCTCTCTCTCTCTCTCGATCACTTCCTTTATTGTCTTCCCTCTGGAATTCTCTCCTTCCCTCACTATTTGTGTTGTCCTTCGGATTAGACTTCTCTCCCCTCCTTTTCGTCTCTTTTTGCATGTGAGACCATCGTCCACTTCAGATCTTTCCTTCCAATCTATCGGTCTTCTCTTTCCAAACCGACAGAAAGGGGTCTGGACAAGAGAGTGTGCAAAAGTAAGAGAGTCACTCACACGCTCTCTCACTTTTATCCCCTTTCTGCAAGATTGACCGGCCTGTTTAGTGATGTCATTCAATTAATCTTCATTCTTCCCTTCTCAATTCATTTCTCTCTCATCATCTCCTCATTAATCAATCGAGTCCTCATTTGTGCCAGGCACTCCCTTCTCTTTGTTTCCTTCTCTCACTCACAATCCACAGGTGTTCCCAGCCATCTGGGACCAGAGAAGAGAGAGAGAGAGAGAGAGAGAGAGAGAGGACAAACCCATTCAGAGGACAGTGTACTTCGAGTGTATTCCCTCACTACGACACTTTGATCTACCACTCAATTCCTCTCTTCAAATTGACTCCATTTTTCAACTCTATTATTTTCTTCCCCTGGCAATCGAGAGACGATTGTAATAGTATCCAATTTCATCTTTGATCTGTATTTCCTCTGACTGCAGTATTCTCTTCTTTCCTTTACAGTATCCTCATCTCTCTCATACAGTAGCCTCCATCTTACAGTACCCCTCTTCTTACCGTACTCCTCCCTTTCTCACAGTACTCTTCTTCTAACCCATCTCTGCCGGTCTTCCTCCGTATTTGTGTTGTCGGTGCAAGTGGAGTGTTGACTTTTCTCTCAATCTCAATTCCGTGGTCTCTCCCTCTCCCTCTCTCTCTCTCCTACCTCTACTCTCTCTCTCTCTCTCTCTCTCTCCATCTCCGAGAAGAAGTCAATTCATTTTACCGGAAAATGAAATCGAATAAAATCTAAATTCATTCCTCGCCGCTTTTCTAATCTTTCTGAGTGAAATCATGGAACTAAAATTTCGTCTGAATTGGAATCTCCCTGAAAGTGGTAAAAATAATAGTCACATGTGATCTGTACGGCGTTTTGAAAAGTCAAGTAGAGGCAGACTGTTAGAGAAGACGTCTCCCCGCTAATTTATTCTTGGAATTTAGTACAGAGCACCGTGATCTACCTCGTAATTCCATCTGTTCTATTAATGAATGACCTGCTCTTTCTACTTCTCACCCTGAGGGTTGGTCAAGGATGGAGGGAAATACTCTCCATCTGTCCATATGACCTCTTCTTTCTTTGTCCACTCTCTTCTATCTCTTCACTCTCTCCTCCTCTCTCTTTCTCTCCTTCTATTCATTCCCTATGCTCTCTCTCTCTTTTCACTCTCTCTCTCTAATCTTTCTCCTCTCTTATTAGAGTATGCTAGTGTCCGCAGGGCTCTTTCCCCTCTCTCTCTCTCTCTCTCTCTCTCTCTCTCTCTCTCCTTTATTCTCAGTCTCATTTCTGCACTACTGCACTAGTCCCCTCGGGGCAACTTCACCTTCATTTCCAACTTTGAGGTTTCCTTCCAAGTCAAATTCGATCTCCTCTCCACTTTCTTCCCATGCCCTTTCCACTAGTCACAATGTACCCATATTCATACCAATTCTCTCAATTTGTTTGCTCCTCTTTTTCTTCTTGTGATATCTCTCTTATTTCTGTTGATGGAGAGATCTCATGACTTCCATCATTCTTCCTCCCTTCGCTGGAAGCAGAAAAGTGTCATCCCTCCCTTCTCTCTATCTCTCTCTCTCTCTCTCTCTCTCTCTCTCTCTCTCTTTCTCTCTCTACTTCCTTCCTTTTCGCAAAAAGTGAGAGAGGGGTCTACAAAACAAAGTTTGTTCGCGTCTCCACAGACTGGGTCGACTCAATCTCCACAAAGGGAAATAAATCTACGTTTGTAGACTTGTTTCTAGACTTTCGAATTCCCCGCTGTCCAGCCAGGACCTCAAAGTCAAACTGCTGGACTCGAAAGTATAATTTTTAGACTTTCCCTTTTATCAGACTTTAAAAGGAGTAGAATTATTTACCCTGAGTCGTCTAAACTATTTCATCGGACACTCCCTTCTCTCTCTCTCTCTCTCTCTCTCTCTCCTCTCTTCTCTCGTGATCTAATATCGTCATTTATCACCGTCTGATAAGTTCTTCACTATTATCAAATGACTACTTTTCTCTCTCTCTCCTCACTTGATCTTCTCTCAATTTTATCATTGATCTTCTACTGTGTACTGTCTATCCATCGGTCTCTAGACCAATTCCGTCGATAAGCCAACTCAGATTACCCCCCCCCCCCCCTCTGTAGTAGTTACTCAATTAGCCAGAGTACGGTAGATAGATCACTGTGTCAGATCCATGACCCGATGAGTGATCTGCCCCCTCTTCGAGGATCTCCTCTTTCACTTCCTTCAGATATTTGCTCAGAGGGAGACTTCACAGTCATTCCAATGGATCTCCAGTAGTCACCCTCTACCGTAGTATGGATTCCTTCTTCTAATTAATATTGTCTTTCCCTTGTTATTCCTACCATCATCCTTCCCCCTCTCCTTCTTCATTTCATTTCCGATCTCTCTCTCTCTCTCTCTCTCGTGATCTCCTGTCTCCACTCTCATAAATGGCCTCGTCGTAGTCCTCAGAGTGCACATGCTTCTCTGTCCTTCTGAATATTAGAAGGACGTACTCTTTCCTCCTTTCTCACTCTCGATTACGGTCCCCTCCCCCCTCCCCCTCCTCTCTCTCTCTCTCTCTCTCTCTCTCTCTCTCTCTCTCTCTCTCTCTCTCTCTCCCTCTCTCTCTCTCTCTCCTCCCCCACCCCACGAGATACCCGCAATTGTTCCTGTTTCCTGCTAGCCGGAGAGTGTGTCACTACACGTTAGAGTATTCGTCTTTTACTCAGCAACAATCGATGCTTATTTATATCGGAGAACTTTCCCCCAATAGATTCCTCCATCTCCAAACCAGTGTCTTAGTCTCTCTCTCTCTCTTGAGTGGTTCCCATTTTCACTCCTTTTCCTTCCCCCGATCGTTCTCTTCCGCCTCTACTTTCGTTCTAACGTAGACTGAGATCTATCCCACCCCCCATCAATTTCGGTCTCATAACGAACAAAAAGAACCTTTCGCTATCTCAGTGCGAGGTCGTATCATCTCGTCTGCTTGTTTTGTGTCGATCCACTTTTCGCCAACGAACTACTTTCAGTAGTGGATCTTTGTGTAATCGAAAAACAACATATTGAAATGTAAATTAATAATAAAATATTTTGTACATATTTTTTGAATACGTTAAGAGCAAAATAAATCTTATTCTGCACGTTCTTTACCATCAAGTAGTTGCGCGCATTCACTCGTACTCGGAATTTCAATTATTTTGCAAAATTGTGCTATTATTGTTATAACTTTATATTACTTTGCATAAATGCTCATATTTGATTCAAATATGATGCCTTGAGTAATATTCTCCATTTTAAGATCGATTGGGATCGGGGCGGAGATTCGTTCTCTCGAGAAAGTGCCATTATTATATTCGCCTCTTCCATAACGACGATTGTCTAGTCAGCAATGGCTCTGAGCTTTCGGGAAAACTCATCCATTGACTCGCAAACAGGTGAGCCTAGTGGAATGCTCAATTTTTCTGTGTCAAATATCTTTTTCGTTATTTGCCTCGACTTATGCAAATATTCTCTCGCTCGTCTCAACGAATTCCGGCGTTGCAGGTAACATGTACGAGTACTCGGAGGAAGAGAATCCCGCCATCGGAGAGCGAATTTCAGAGGGTCGATATGGGGAGCTTATTCTGCTCGGGTCCGTTGTTATCAATCTTATCAGTGTGTTGATGTTTTGTGTCCATGTCGCGCGGGAATCACCTGTGCATTCAGGTGATACAGAGAGAAATACATTTTTTGAAATCGATACCGACGAAAATTTTAGAAATTTTCATTCATTGAACTGTAAATGGTCATTAGCTCATTTGAATACGGAATATTGGGTGCGTGCACACTCGGATAGAGTCGCACTGCTGCTTTTCTCTCTCCAACATTCCGTACTAGCTCTCGTTCTCGAATCTACACAATTCTCGGGAAGGTGTTTTCTTTCGAGTGAGGAGTGTGTACATTGGATACGAGAAGAGAAAGGAGAAGAAATGGAGATAATTGCAGATACAATGGCCCGTCGGAGCAGAGCGGAAACAGAAAACAGCAGTGCAAGATGGAAGTGTATCGACGGAAGGTGAATTTCTGACTTCAGTCGACGCCGTTTCTGATTCTGACAAAAAAAATCGAATGCAAACCGGATAGATGTTTTGCCGGAGTGAGCTAGCAACGCTCGTAATTGTCGATAATTGAGAGTCAATGTAAATCGATAATTGAGGTGGGAAACGGAGTGAAGAAGGCGAACATCTCTATTGTCAACGTGCCCGCCAGCCAAGCACCGGTTGGTTTAACTCTTACATTCATAAGTAATGTTGATTGATGTTTGAATAGTGACGTATATACGCCACGAATAATGAGAAGAGTAACGAACGTGAATCATGCTTATTTCTTGTGCAGGCAGTGCTCGATTCATCTCGTCATGTTGTCTCTTACGCCTACAGTAAGACTCAGACGGTACTCGTCGAATATGCAAATGACCCCGACAAGGACATGTTTCAGGTGAGAAATATTTCACAATTAGCATTATCGAAAAAAAATAATTTTATGCCTATATATATATTTTACATATTTAATTATATGGGTAATTTAAGATCGGTAGATCATCGGAGGACATGATAGACTTCACAGTAATGGACACTCAACTCGCATCGGCTGCTGCAGGTACTGCATCCATCGATTATTGATTAGTAGATCGTCTACTCATCCCATCTCTTCTTAGGTTCTGCTGTTTCCTCTTCTGCTCGTCGTGATTCTCGTCCCGTTTCTTCCACAATCTCTCGATATTCGTGCAGAATGATGATAGACAGAGAGAATCCCTCCAAGGCCTACGTCTATGCAGCCGGATTCGATGCCAGCAAGAATATATTTCTGGGGGTACGTTAATTGATTCCGAGTATACTCATCGGTACTCGAACGTCTAAAAAGAGTTATTTTTGTATCCTATTTAATGTGAGATATTTGCAGGAAAAGGCGAGTAAATGGACGAAAAAGAACAAGGAATTGGATGGACTCACTACCAATGGAATACTCATACTCCATCCAGATAGACCAAGCGTCAGTATCCAATTCATTATGTATTCAAGTGATGACTATGGTTACGCACATACACTACTTATTCCATTAACTCCGATTAAAATGTCATCGTCTTTCAGCAAGACGATTCTTCCTCTGAGGAAGATGACTCGAAGAGTGCAGGAGATGGAAAGAAGATGTATGTGTGGAGAGAGGTACGACTCATTTATTATTTAGAGTTGATAATCGACTCCTTTTATTTATCGATTACAAGTGCGAGACTTACTTGTTATTCATTTCAACAGACTACTGGACAATTACAATGTTGATCTGCAGGTGTCAGTCGATGGCGACATTTATGCATTGCGAGAGACGAGAAGCAGCAATTCGAAGGGAGCACTCTGTCCTGATGAGAACAACATGCTGCAGGTTTGATTAACTATCAATGTTTTAAAAATCTACATTTATGTCGGAATACATTATTTGTCTCCGTTTATTCGTATTACAACATACTGACAACGAAAGAATCACGTGTTGCTATCATTACTCTCCATATCGTATTGTTATTGAGGACGGGACGTTGATTGATTTGTGTGGAGCGACTCTTCTATGGAGATCAGCCGATGGATTGGAGAAGTCACCCAGTGCAGGAGATTTGGAGGTATCATGAGGGACGATTATATGGATGGATGGAGAGAGGGGATCATTGCCAATGCATATACAATGTTCGAATGGGATCTTATAAGATACAATAAAAATGCGCGCGTTCGATGTAAATTATGACTTGATTAGTAATGATACTGATTGACTGGACGGGTCTAATTGCAGCGTGCCCTCAACTCTCTGAATGCGGGGAAGCCTCAGTGTCCAGTCAACATGAACACACTGATAATTCCGAAGAAGAAGACGAGTAGTCGGACAGCCAGCAGTCGACAGCCTTATGTATGTATCACTTGTATTATTATTATATTAATATATAAGCTGGCCAAATTTTCTAGGTGATACATTGATCGAGTAATAGATGATGAAAGGTATCGTGCCCTAGAAGCCGTAGGACTAAAATAGTGAAATATGCACTTAGGCACTTGATTTTCGATAATTTTGCGCATAGTACCTGTGAGAAATCCATTTGAACTATGACCGGCGGTTCCTCCAAGGATACTTATTTGATTCCGGATGCAACTTATTGTCTTATATTACATTTCTATTCTCGAGGTCGAGACACAATCTTTGTTTTCGTAGTAATCTCTCACTCGTATCCGTCAGTCAATTTGGTAGTTGTGAGGAGTCGTAAAGACGGACGACCCTCCCTTTCCTCTCTTTCCTCCCGTTCTCTGGTTTCCTCTTTATGACTCCGTCGTACTATTGAATATGACCGAGTGGTCGACTATTCTAGCTTTATCACCACTCTTTCTTCTGTTTCTCTAATGATTCATTCAACGCTGACATTCTTTCTCTTCTCTCATATCCAATTTCTGGCGTCATTGGTGACGTTTGAAAAATGACACGAGCGCCTCGAGGGTTTATGGCTTCGAGCTGGAAATTGAGAAAAAGAAACTCGTTGGAACAGGCTCTATGTCTCTAGCGGTTGACTAGTTTATATTCTTATTAAACTATCTTGTAATAAATGCTAACATCAAATGAATCCTCTCCATATTGCAGGTGTACATCGACTGTGGCCACGTGCAAGGCAAGCACAAATGGGGCCAACACACGGGACATATGGGAACGAGTCTACATAAATGTCCCATTTGTATGATTGAGAGTGAAAGAGTTGTCCAGGTCAGACACATTTAGTTGTTCAGTTACTGATAATAATTGACTGATTGATGAAAGTAAATAGGAATATTTTTTTCGAATGTAGTCATTTTTAGTGCACATTTACTTAGTATTAATGAGTGTTGTTCAGCTGACGATGGGAATGCAGCCAGCATTCCATCTGGACTCGGGAAGTCTCGACTACTCATTCAATCCCTGTGGACACGTTGCTAGTCAGAGGACTGTCAGGTCAGATACCAAACTATATTTATATCTCATAGATGATGACAACTTATGCTGCATCGATAATTATATTTCGTTATTTAAAACGCAATTGAATACATTGATGATTGTAGATACTGGTCATCGATTCCTCTCCCTCATGGCACCAATTCCTTCCATCCCGTGTGTCCCTTCTGTACTACTCTTCTCGCAACGAATAAACCATTCGTTCGTCTCATCTTCCAGGATCATCTCTACGACTCGTAAGAATACGGTACCATAACTCATCCTATCAACATAATTATCGACTGACTTTTCAGTGAACTGTATACTAATGAGAGCTAATTTTACATACTGTACTTATCCCAATTTGATCAACTCTAAATTGTGAATATCGATGTTTTCCGTTTTGTACTCATATTCTTTCACAATGTATGACTTGTACCATTGAACCATTCGATTCTTTCATGCACATAGAAATCACGCAATTTGTCTTCATTTTCACACTGTGATCTGCCCACTTCACACTTCATCTTGAGATATACCGAGTGCATTCTTCATATTTTTATAAGATTGTATACTATCCTTCAATTTGTCACATGTATACTCTACCTCCCTGCCCCATATTGTCGTGTGCCAATCAATAATTGAAAGAGTATTGATTTCCCTATTTGCAATTAGATTGATTTACTCATACCTCTTGCGTCCAAAATCACTCATATATTTGTGATATTACCACCGCATGTTGAGTATTTACTCCATAATACCCATACTAAGCATCTTTCATACTTTGAATCGTTTCAATGATCTCCTGTTTTGAAAAAAAAGTCAATCAATAATTTAGCAAGCTAACCTATTGTTCGCACGAGATGACCTACCATCGGAGCACTTGCCCCCGGTCCCGCCTCTATTCTTCCCACTCATATCTAATCGATATTCCCCTTTTACCACACGCTTTAGAACTGACCAAGGAATACTAATCTCTCCCTTTTCCGAATTTGACCATTTCATTTTACATCAATTCTCTGTAAAATACTTTCTTTCACTTTGTATTGTCAGAGTATGAGTAAAGATATTTGAGAAAAAAAAACTAAATGTGAATAGTGGATGAAAGGTAGCATGGTGCCAATGGAAAGTATCTCGACGGGGAAGGGAAGGGAGTATTGATAAGGTGATTGGGAGAAAGAGAGAGATAATGCTTGTGAAGCGATAGTACAAGGGAAACCACGTTTGAGTGCTTATTTCTGTGATTGTATGGGTAGATCAAGCAATCTGGCGACTGTGTTTAGTTATCTAGTCATTATTCTTTAGCCATTACTGTCTTCTAGTTTATTTAAATCGATTTGTTCAGCAGACCGGTTTCTATTTCACTCATGATAATCATTGCTGTATTGAGATGGTGGAAGTAGGTCGTGCCCTTCAAGACATAATCTCGTCCACTCCTGGAATCTCTTCTATCTTCGTCACTGATCGAGATGGAGTTCCCATTGCAAGTTCCGGTCAGTATGAGTAATCAGTTAATGATTGACGCGATTATTTGATGTCAAAACACAAAAGTAATGCAGAACTACTCGTATTTAGATTACACATTAAACGTAGCGTTCTGCCGTACATTTAATCATAATTCTCAACTAAGCACATGAGTTAGTGCTGACGTTGATTTGGCGAATCTTTCTAAGATCCTCATATACTTCATTCAGGAACGGAACTTCGATCTCGTGCAGCTCTCGTCCAATCATATCAGATTACGATGGAACCTGCGACGAAGTTGGATATGGGTCAGTTGAGGGAATTAAAAGATTTAATTAAATTTAGAACAACGAAATAAAGGAATATTTGTGGTGCACCATTTCTAATATTGTTTCCCCTAGCACACAATTCAAGGGAAGAAAAGATCAATTGACTAGTAAATATGAAACTGGTGTGCCTTCAATAAACCAATCAATACCATTGTAAAGAAGCACAATAATTGTATTGCAGGACCTCAGAAGTACGCCTTCTTCTACTACGAACAGCGACAGGTTTGGCTTTTTCCTTTTTGTTTACTTGATTCAATTTGAAGCATTCAAAGAGGATAACGAAATGTTATGTTATATCAAATCATACTTCTTATATAAACGCGATACAAAAAATATACATAATAATTGTTGTTCCTTTCTCAGGTAGCAGTGATCACCGTCCATCCCATGGTCATCTTCGTCATTGCCACTCCTGATACTAATTGTGAGTGAGGAAGAAATGTTTGATTTGAGCATGGGTTGAAAGTGTACGCAAGAAACTTTCTAAATTCTTGCTGTGTTTTTCTTGGAAATTATGTAGGAAAAAAAAAGTTTTGTTGGTTTTAGAAATTAGAAAGGAAAATACAAAATGTTGGTTGTTTTTCGAAATTAGACAGGAAAATGCAAAATCTTTTTTTTTGGTTTAAAAATATTTGAACATCCCAAAATCTTCGTCGTATTTTGGACATACTTTTCGACCTATGGAATTGAAACAACAATCGTATTTGTCTTTCTCTTCTAATTTATTTGGCTACATTGAGTTTGGAGTGAGATAGTGTCGTGTAATGTCCGTTGTTGCATGAAAAAGGAATGGCGTAATATTGATTCAAAATTTACTCGCATATTTAAAAAAAATAGTCTAATTGTGGATTTTCTCACTTTCAGCTGGTGTTCTGATGTCGATGGGAGAGAGAATGGAACCTCTTCTGCAGCAACTGGAGAAGATCATTGGAGATCTTCCTTGAGAGAGAAGAATAAGAGGTATTCTATTTAAATATTGCACTAATAATTAATATTCCATCAATTCCGGTATAATCAAAATTGTGGGTTCCATCGTAAACCCCAATCCCTTCTCAGATTCGTCCCTTCAAATCGTTGTGATCTACGAGTGCAATCAATCGATTCCGTATCCCTTCATCGCCTTCATTCGCTTCGATTTATGCTTGTATTTGATGAAAGTTCATCGACTAGCCTTTTCACATTTCTCAAGTTGTTCTAACTTGTACATAGTTTGAAGATCATTGCCAATAAATATTTATCGCTTGTTTGTTGTGTCGTCGGTGGTGGAAAGTATACGGTACTCATTGCCAGCTACAGTATCTATCGATCGATGGAGAGACGTTCGAAATATGAGTATTCCATTGCAGTTTTCGATAGTCGTGGTGGAGTTCTTACTCTTCCATGCATTTAGTCTGCATTACCCTCCATTATTGATTAGTTATTGCTCTACTCGTTAATCCACCCTCTCATCAAATGTTCTCTGGAGTCACACGGAAGTGCCACCAACGTGAGTCCTTTTTTTTGAATGGAAGTTAACCAACAGTAATTTAACTTTTTGAGTAGAAGTATAATTACTACTTATCAGTAATTGCATAATCAATCAATAACCATTCTTGCAGTCCCCTCTTGTTCCCTTCGTCTCTCTTCTCGTCTTCTTCATCACCATTCTCATCGATCGAAAGGAAGTCATCACAATCACTCTCATTCCTCCTCCTCTTCTTCTTCTTCTTCTGGTCGATTTCTACGATGGCGCCCTCTCACTGCAGCCATGGCTGCAACTGCATTCTCATTCAAAGTGAGTGAACTAGCGATGGCGCAACGGGAACGTTCTTCATTCGATGATAAAGTTGCATAGGTCGGCAGGCACCTAAAAAACGACAAAGCCTACCCGCATTTCAAGGCCAACTATTGAAAAACACTACCCAAATTATTGGATTTTGAGAGAAAAAAATTGAAAACCCAACCTACATTTTGGCATTTTGATGACTAATTTTGTAACACCCTGCCCACATTTTCGACACTTTCCCAACCATCTTGTCGACCTATGCAAACACGTCATTGTTGTTGTAAAAAAAAATTTTGGTTAAGGGGGGGGGTTCAATGATGAAATGAGTATATTGACGATGGAGCATAAAACGCAGACTGAGTTGTTTTGCAGGAGCACGGAATTCCTGAAGAGAAAGTGAAGGGTAGTCAAGGAGGAGAGGATTACGGTAGGGTGACATTGTTGATTTTTATCCCTAAACAACGACTGCGAAGTATTTACTTTGTCGCGGTTCTTGTAGGTCACAACATGAAAGATTTTTTTTAAATTTTGGGCAATGTTAATAAGTCACAGAGTACACACGCGCGTGTGTACTCTGTGACTGCATAGGAAATATGTCTCGTATGCAATGATTTGATTCAAGATAATTATTTCTATAAATTTTTCACTGGTATTTATTATTTTGCAGATGAATCTCATCTGGAGAGAGAAGGATGGGAGATGCTGTATGAGGAGAGCAATCTGCATGTGTATAGAAGGAGAAGAGAAGGATTCCCGTTAGTCCATGCTACTTTTCAAACATTTATCGCTAGAATCAACTGTTATGGTGAACAAATTGGAATGCTATTGACTCAAGATGTAGTTGCCAATCATTGAGAAATAATAATCAAATAATTATATAAATAATTGTAGGTATGAGACATACGAGTATCGATGCCAAGGAAGTTACACTGACATATCGCCAAAGCACTTTCTGGGTGAGCTATAATTTAGTTGAAAATCGTGAAACGACAAAATTCTCCTGAAATTCATTCATAGCTTTGGAGCGAAAAATCAGACATGCAAGCATAGGTCGAAAGGGTTGCTTTTGCGGCAAGTCGAAAATGCGGGCAGGTTTTTCAAAAATTGGCATGAAAAACCGGACATGCAGGTTGGCTTCGTCGTGTCTACGTGCCTTTCGACCTATACATGCAAGTAATTCTCCTTTCAGGAATAGTTGCATGGGTCCATTTTTCGCTACCTTTTAACATCTGGTAGGTCGTGTTGGCAAGAAAACGTCGAATAAGAATGAATAATAAATGCACTCATGAATATTGTCCTTCGTGGGGGTGTTATGTGAGGCTAATTTCAGCATGATACTATTTATGCGAGAGATCGGACAATAGACACATTTAAAATGAAAAGAATAAAGTGATTGCGGTAGGCCTATATTACAGAATGGGTATTTTGATAAATGGATTAATTTTTAACGGAACCCTATTTTTGTTTATTCTCCTAGTGCTCTTCCACTTTCTCTCTATTCCACACGTGGTCAAAGTGCTATGTTGTGGTCTCTTTCTCGTCCTTCCCTTATTGTTAGCCCCCTTCTCCCCCCACGAATAATGAATTTCCGCATCTTCTATTCTATCTTCACCTTCTTTCAAGGTGTACTTCCGCTATGTGTTGGCCGTACAAATAACCCATACCTTTTCATCCAACCGTAAACATACGTTATTTTGGGACTTTATACTGATCAGGAAAATCGGCAAAAGTTGATGGAAACTGGACACATAAAGACTTGTTGTTACTACACTGAACCTTCTGCACATTTCTAGATTTTTTTTCGATTCTTCCAATTTCTTGGTTAAGACAATTGCGGATCCGAATTTCTTGCCAAGGAAATGCATGAAACAAACAACCAGTATTATCCGTACATCGACGCAACTACGACCACTTAAATCCGCGTTTTCTCCTTTTTCAGAGTAGGTCAATTCCCCCACACCATTTGAAACAATGTCGTACACTATGACGAAGATCTCAAATTAGTTCAATTTCTTCACCCCCTCACTCTCTCGTTTTCTCTTCTCCTCATGTCTTCTAAGGAAGTGTACGTGTCGTGTGGTAAATTGACCATTCGGCGGCGTTTAGGAAGTGTACTCTTTCGCCTCCTCTCATTGCTTCTATTTCTGACGTAGAGACCCGTCCAAAACACGCCAATTTCAAGAGTAGACGGGGCCATTCCACGTCGAACATTGTACAAAACATGCAGTCGGATGTCAAAGAATTCACAAAATTTCGCTCTAGTTTTCATCGAATTAAGAGGGGCATGTAATTATATGTTTAATGGACGTTCCAGGAGTGCTCTGAATGTGGGTGGTTGTTTCGCTGGCAATTTTTAAAAATCCAGCAGTAATTTGTAGAAGAGTCGCACCCTGTAATCAGCTGGTCTCTGAAATACTCTGTTCGTAGGATGGTAGGAATGCCACGAGTTGTTTCTCTGCCCCCTCTTGCCCTTCCTCCTCCCCCTTCGACCTTTTCTTCCTTCCCACATCCTTTGAATGGATAGACTGCACGAGTTTCGTGTGAAAGCTGTTCCTTCGTTCCAAAATATGAGAGAACGTCGAGAAGAAGAAGGAGGAAGAAATTGGATAGAAAGAAGTCGTTAGACACTGTAAATGAGACGAATGGAGGGGTGGATTTAGAGTGAGAGGAAAGATGATGACTGAACTACGAAGAAAAGGCATATTTATAGGAGCAGGCTCATTTCCTAGCACGTTTTCTGTGAATTTAATCTTCGATTGAGACTGAGAGTTAGATCGAAGTTTGAGATTGGGAGAATAAATGAGAGGGAGGAGATTAGAAAGGAAAAGAATGGGAGGGCAACAACAGGACATGCAAAGGAAATAAGAAAAGAATGAGGAGGGGGAAGGAGAGGAAGGGAAGGTGGTAAATAGATACTAAGAATGACTGACAGACATACAAGAATATTGTAGGAAATTGAGTGTTCTTCATCGAATATCGATTGATTCAAAAGACAATTTATAATATTTGTAGCTGTCCAAAACGATGTCTCGTATCGTGCGGAATGGGACAAGAATGTGGTCAAGTTGGAGATGGTCGAGGATGATGGAGCGAATGAACAGGTTAATTGATAAAGAAGACCAGTTGGTGATTAGTCCTGAGTACGGTATCATCAATCGATAATCTTCAGTTGATCCGTTGGGTTGCTCACTATCCGTATCCGATGTACCCTCGAGAGTACATCTATGTGAGGAAGAATGTCGTCTCTCCCGATGGACGCGATATTGTCATTGAGTCGAAGGCACTACCGGAGTCGGTGAGTACTGTAGATAGTGGTTAGGAGTACGGTATCTATCGATGATGTGGAAGGAATTTTTGTTTGTATGCAAGTTGTTGTGATTGATCTTTGATCTTTAAGATTGTGCCCAACTCTGGTAACTACGTGCGAGTCGCTTGCTACGAGAGTCGAATGTGTGTTCGATGCCACAAGGATTTCGATTCCACTGGATTGGGTACGTAGAGCATGCTATACGGCCTTATCAAACTGCCGGTTTTTTTCGGACTGCAAATTCAACATATTTTCAGGGAAATCTTTGGAATACACTTCAGAAAATTTAGAAACTTTTATATTTTCGTGTTCCTATACGGCAGCTCCAAAACGTACCATCACCGTAGAGTGTTTTAATGTTGTTCCTATCACACGAAGAGTCCGTTTTGTGTTTTGAATGCTGATTCGCAAAAAAGAGAGGCGGATTACTTATAAACGTCGTGAGAATATTAAGGAGTAATCGGTGCTACTCCGTCCTAGTTGAGAGTTGACTCCATTAGATCCTCAGAACTTCTCGTCATCTCAATTCCGAACTGACTTATCTTCTCTCTCTCTGGCTCATCTCTCATTGCACGAGATATTCATATTCATCGTCCAGACCCATTAGAAGAGAGAGAGAGAGAGAGAGAGAGAGAGAGAGAGAAAGAGATCGCGTAGGAGTTCAACCATCTTCCCATTGACTCAATCTACACTTTCAGTCTTTACTCTCTCTCTCATACTCAATTTGATGACCAAAGATAGAGCGGAGAGAGAAGGCGAGATAGATATTAGTGTTCCCCTCCTCCCTCATCCTCTGAATAACACACATCTGATGTGCACTGGCGCATGCTCCCTTTTACTCTTGTCTACCTCCCATTCTAATTGTGATATTACGCCTGTCGCGCTTTTAGATCCTGCCATTTTCGGTTATTTCCTCATTAGATATGTATAGTGTGGCCTAAGGGTTTTGCATGCATTGAATGGAGGAGGATGAGTATTTGAAAATAGTCGTAGGAGAAGGGCATCGCTGACCTCAGAGGGACAATCGTTACACCACCATCTCATTACCCTCTTGGATTGGACCTCTCTTCTCATTTGAAAGAAGAGACTCGAAAGGGCTTCCAATACGAGACCACGCTTCAATGGAAATGGACTTTTGTCTCTTGAGAATCCCTATTCCAATTAATAGTTGCTCTTTAAGGAACTGTACATCATATTGAATGTACTGACGGATATGATTGGCGTCCATAGACAGATCGAAATCGATTAAACGTAAAAGTAATAAATCTCTGAGCGAATGTTGAAATTCACAAATATCAAGTAACTTATGTTCCTTTACAGACTATGTGCTCACTTACTTCGATAATCCCGAGGCGAACATTCCATCGTACGCGTATAATTGGATCGTGAACCAGGCCGGACCCATCTTCATCAAACAGGTATCATATCAATAGAGTTACGATAGGACAGATTTATCGAATCGATTGGATCAGTGCATAAGAGTACTGTACTATTCAAAATATGGTACGAGAGACAAAACGTATGACAAAAAGGTGCCGATATGAAGTTTGAATCATATTCTACCGTAGTCAACTGATTTATCTATTGATTTATTGCAGGTGTATTTGGAGGCTCGCAAATTGGCCCATTCTGGAAGACACGTTGGATCATCGATTCGAATGAAGAATCAATATGGTCCCGCACGGACGAATACTACAGATGAAGATGAGGATACGGTAGGAGGTACGGTAGTGAATGAGAAGAAAGAAGAGGAGAGAAAGAAGAGAAGGGAACCAACGAGTGCAGATGCCATACCTGGTACTCGACTTATTCCAAATGAGGGAGAAGAAGGACCAATGAAAAGAGGAGCAGAAAGAGAAGGAGAAATGGAGAAAGATGAAAAGGAAGAGGATAATGATGAATGGAAAGTAATCGATGATGATCTACCCAATGGACCTCTACCAGGTAGACGAATATTCACGTAGATAGATGATAATTATCGATTGACTGATTGTACCGTACACCTTCTAGACTGGTCTCACCACTTTCATTCTCTCCGCTCATTCGCTTCATTCATTTCTTTTGTCGTTGGTGCTCAATAGTAGAATACATTGTAGATAGAGTAAACTAGAGTATAGTATAGATTGATCCCGGCTCTCATTTATTTCGTCCCGTTGCTGTGTTTTGATGCAACTGATTCAGTCTCAAGTAGAATTGTCTACCATCGACTACACTCTCTTTCCATTTCCAAACCCCGTGATGATAAATCAGCCTTATCAAATTTAATTGTAAACACACTTAAGTGAGGGATTTCCGAGTACTCGAAGTAGTTACTGAGATCAAGTACTCAGAATGAGTGGGAAGGAATGCGATTAGAGAGGACAAAGATGTCTAATGGAGGGAATCAACAGACGAAGCCAACATTTATACTCAGAAGAGGAAATAAGAAACAAAAAAAAAAAAGAAGCATGTCCTGAGTGTATACAACCGACCATTTCTAGTGGGCAAATCAAACTCAATAGAGAACTGAGTCAGAGATCAAAGATCAATAATACGCACCGTAGAGGGGAGAGATTACATATCGTTTGACGCCCATAGTCGTCCCTTCATCTGGAGCATATCGCGATTTTCGGTGGAGTTTCGAGAAGAAAAGTGCATTTCGACGCAATCGCGGTCCCACTACGATGTCCTCCAACGAGTATACGGTATCTGTAAGAGAGATGTTAATTGATCTGAAAAAAACGACTCAGCTTAGCTCAGTAAATCTAGTTATCTATTTATGTAATATGAGGCGCGGATTTGTGTAGGGATTCCTCATAATGGAGATGTGAAATTGAAGGGGCTCAAATTTCGTACTGTTCCTTCATTGCTTAATTTACTACTGAATTTTGCAGTTGCATGCACTAAATGAGCGAATAATGAAGTGTTTGACTAATTACCTTGAGATGCAACAATATTGATGAATAAGACGAGCAGCAACAGAAACGAGAAGAGATGAGCCCTCATTTGGATACGGTATCTGGAATATTTATTGAAGGTTGTGGGAGATACGGTAGGGCTACGAACTGTGGTAGGAAAGTGGTGATGGAATGGGGGAAGAGAGATGAGAAAGTAGAAGAAGGGAAGAGACAATGAGTAAGGATGGGAAAAGTTGCAAGTGACTTGCAGGGCTCGAGTAATGAAGAAAATGAGACGTCGTTTAGGGTGCGAGAGGAGGAATGAGTGGGGGTGAAAGGGGAGAGAGAAGAGTCTCTCCTCGATCTCTCCTCCCATCTGGGAGAAGAAGAAAAGGGGAGGAGAGTTGAGCATCCAGAAAAAGAAGCAACACGAGGGGCAAAATGAGAGTATTTCAAATGAAGAATTGAGCCAATGAAGAATAGTGACGATGAGATGGAAGTCAATGCAAATCTGTTGAGAAATGAAAAGAGTTGATGGATGAGGGGAGGGGGGGACTCATTTCGAGAACGAGAATACAATGGCTGCAAATTGTGGAACGATTTCTGTAGAAAGATAGTGAGAGAAAAAACAAACGACTTACTCAAATAAATATGAGTCTGAAGAATCGTTTAACACTAGTAACGCGTTTGAGATATTATTTTCTGTTTAAAGTTACGCTGGAAAGAATAAAAATAGAAAACCTACAGCAAAAACTGGTTCTGCAACTCAAATGATCGTTCGGGGGCCACCGTTCAAATAATAAAAGAATGATGCGAGGGAATATTCTTGATATTCCGGGTGTTTTGGTACTGTCCAATGCTGTTCAAGTGAGATGAAGTGAAATGATCTTTGAGGTCCGAAAAAGTGGTGGCGTGGTTCCGAAACGAATTTGTACAACACAAAAGGTTGGAAGGAAAATATTCACGCCTTCGGAAGTTAGTATTGTCGTCTGAAGTTTTTTTTTAAATTGTACGAATAAAATACTGATTCCCATGCTGTCTCAGATATATCTCGTTGCCCTTAAATCTCTCACATCTTTCATTATAAAAGTCGTTGTCACGCAGCAAAATAATCTAAGAGAAAATAGTGAATTAAAGAGCGTAGGAGGAGAACTGATTTCCCATACGAAATACGAACAATTGAGATGGAACTGGCAAAAAAATTGTATGCCGAAATGAACAGAAAAGGACATCCGGATACGAATAATGAAGTTCCTTTAGAGGAATTTGGAGAAGGAAAGAACGACAGAGGAATTAGATGTGATAATCCATCCTGAATTCGACTATAGGAGAAAACAACGAGGACTCAGACTAGAGAGAAAAGAACAGAATAATTTTTGAGAGTCAATATAGAAACTATCGTTCTCTGGCTCAGACTCAATTCCCATTATACCTCTGAGCCATTTTGCTGCCCTTTCAAAAGCACTTCAAGATTCAAGATGATCGTCCAGTGTGGAGACCATTATATGAATTGTGTGCAGAACCGACGTGGAAACGAATTTGTAGTCTTGTCTGTTGCAATAAACTGTGAGAGAAGCAAAGATTTCATTTGTTGATTCGAGTGACGACGAAAAAGCAGACAAAACAATGTGAAATTAATTTCTGAACGGGGGTTGCATCATTTTAGAACTTTTGAAAAGATGCTTAAAACGACATGGCCGAAAATCTTCTAATAATATTTCTAAAACGATACACACTTCCTTTGCGAAAATATTACGATAATTGTATGAGAAAGTTAACGAACAAACTGCATGATATTATGGCTTATTTTCACTACTAGATGACAGTATATAATTTCAATTAAATACTTTTGGCATGACAAACGGGATTGATTGATCTCCTTTCATTTCTCCCTCAATATCGATGTCTCCGTATTCGCTCGATTCGCCAGTGCATTGTAATATCGAGCGACTGCTTCTTCCTGCAATTGCATCATCAATACGTAATGTTCTTACAGTTGAAACACATTTAACTGCTCAGGATCTGACAAGTTCTCTTAGAATGTATGCAGAATATTTGCCAAGTGTTCATCTGAAGATGACAGGGTTCGACTAAGTTTCAGAGAATTCCCAGAATTTTAGAATTCTAGAAGTACCTATTCGTATGTAGTCTCTGACGCTTCTGAAAACAATTGTGAAATAAACTGACTCTCTCGATCTGCGCCCTCAACAATCTTGCATGGAGTTGTTCGATCTCAGGAGTTGAAGGGAGAGGAAGAGAAGTTGAGGGAGGAAAAGAAAATGGAGGAGGAGAAGAAAGACGAGGAATCGAATGAGAAGATGGATGGGAAGTTGATTGAGGAGTGGGATGAGAAGAGGCGGGTTGAGGATGAACCTGCAACAAACTACCTTGTCTATCTGTGCATGAACAAATAAAACAATACTTAATAAATTTTGTCCGAAGGCATAGAAATGTGCCGTACCCGTACTCACGCTCAAGCCTATTCTAAATAAAGCGTTGATAAGAAAAAAAAAGTTTATATATTTGCCCGACTGGTCTCGTAGTTACAACTGTATTTGAAAGATTTCTAACCGGCTGGGAAGTTGATTTGAATTGAGAAGATGAAGAAGGAGTTGAATTGACGGTGGGAGAGATTCCATTGATTGGAATAACGGGAGAAGGAGAAGGAGATCGAGTGATTAGGGCTGCAATATAAAGAAATAGAGTAAAGAGGGAGGAACCACAGATTAAAATATCCATTGTAACGTAAACAAATTAGCCTTCCCCAGCGGTAGCAAATTTTTCCCCAATATTCTTTTTGCGGTGAGTTGGCTCACCGCAAAATTTGCGGTGTTTAATGCCTAGGAAGAATTAATGAACATCAATTGATAAAGGGAGTGACGCTTACCAGTTGAAGATACGAAATTTGGAGCGAAACTTGTACCGGGGAATTGAATTGTATTGGTCTGAAATGATAAAATGTAATGAATTTATAGTTGATTTTAAGACTAAGCGAATTTTGTTTTCATATCAAACGAAGAAGGGAACCTGTAGATCAATGGAAGGTTTGACGTCATCGTCGAATAGATTAATCTCAATTTGAGAAGGAGGAGGAAGAGAAGGACGAAGAGGACGAACGATTTGACCCAGAAGACGACGTTTGATTACCTAGAAAGATCAAAAACCAATTGGGAGATGAATTAAAAAAGGAAACAGCTACATAGCAGATAAAAGAAGTAGAGATATCTGCGATATATATGCAGGTGGAAATCAATGCATTTAAGTATAGATTTGGGTAACTAGCGGGGTTGTATTGAGGTTAAATGCACTACGCTCTATGCGTACACTACGCTCTATGCGTACACTACGCTCTATGCATAGTTCTGGGTGCGGGTTCGGTCCACTACGCCACTTCGTGGCTCCGTGGCAACTTTTTTCGATCGCTCACAGCCTCACGAGCCTTTCACAACGGAAACGCAGGATACAGTGCGTTCAGAACTTTTAGAACACTTTCAGAGATGTTTCCCGTGATTCCCTACGCCCTCTGAATCTTTTTGGAACTTTTCAAAATTTTCGATTTTTCACGTTAAAATATGTTAGAACACGTTCAGACACGTTTCCGACATCGCAAAACACTTTTGTAGTGATCCCCTACGCTTTCTGAATCATTTTGGAACTTTTCGAAATTTTCGATTTTTCACGTTAAAACGCGTTAGAACATGTTCAGACACGTTTCCGACATCGCAAAACACTTTTGTGGTGATCCCTTACGTTTTCTGAATCATTTTGGAACTTTTCGAAATTTTCGATTTTTCACGTTAAAACGTGTTAGAACACGTTCTGACACGTTTCTGACATCGCAAAACACTTTTGTAGTGATCCCCTACGCTTTCTGAATCATTTTGGAACTTTTCGAAATTTTCGATTTTTCACGTTAAAACGTGTTAGAACACGTTCTGACACGTTTCTGACATCGCAAAACACTTTTCCTGTGATCCCCGACACTCACCGGTGCGTTTGGAGAAGGTTCGAAAATTTCGATTTTTCATGTTAAAACTCGGCAAAACAGGTGAAAACGTGTTTCACGTTACTCAAAAACGGGTTAGGACGGTTTCTGGCACTTGCGAAAAATGCGGCAAAAGGTTTGCCCGCGGCGGGGGTCGAACCTGCGGGCCTCGGATTCAAAGTTTGGCTCGTAACCCACTTGGCTATGGATTTGGTTAATTATATTTTGTAAAATTTGAAAGGTATTCTGGTCGGTTATCATATGCAAAAGGATCTGAGAAGATTGATTGAGTTTGAAGCGATTTATAGCGAAAACACGAAAACTTCCGTCACGCGGTTAAAACTCGGCAAAACAGGTGAAAACGTGTTTCACGGTACTTAGAAACGTGCCAGGAGCACTTGCGGCACTTGCGAAAAATGCGGCAAAAGGTTTGCCCGCGGCGGGGGTCGAACCTGCGTCGGTCGGATTTGAATGTCGCGCCCTTTAACCGGCCATGGATTTGGTGATTTAAATTTTGTAAAATTTTAGAGCAATTCTGGTCAGTTATCATATGCAAAAGGTTCTGAGAAGATAGAGCGAATTTGAAGCGAAATATAAGGAAAATGAGAAAAAAGTGTGACCGGACGGAAGGAAAAAAAAACGGACAGACAGACAGACAGACAGACAGACAGACAGACAGACGTTAGCATTTTCTAATATATAGTAATTCTTAGTTTGCAGTGATAAATGCGTACCGGTAAACCATTTATTTTGTTCACTTCACTTTGATTTTAGCCTTCGTGGATAAGATAAAAGTGAATTCATCAATACGTATTTAGAACTATTTTCTCATCACTTCCATCTCAATTACATTTTACTCACAGCAGGAGGGAAGATTCCGGGATGTTTGCTTCTTAGATGAGAGACCATATTGGAAGTAGTCGAGAATGTCTTCATGTGAGTGTACGAACAGTAGTGACACTGCAAGGGAATACTGTATCGAGTACTTCTTCACGCTCTCTCACTCTAATCCCCTATTTTTAGGATTTAATGTTGTGGTACCATTCTATTGGTCAATGAACTCTGTTTTCCGATGTCTCGTATCCATAACTCGTCACTAACCTTGTACATTTTCCTCTCGGCGTCAATCATCGTGAAGTGGTTGTATACCATCGACATTTTGGAAGATTGGAAAGAAAGAGGAAGAATATAACTGGAAATAGAGTGATGTTAGAAGGAAAAGAAGAGGAAGCAAGAGAAATGAACGATCGGGCAGAAGAATACTCGAAAATAGAAGGAAGCGAATTGGAATACGACTGAAACACAAATGAATGAGAAGGGAAGAATATTTGGAATGAGTTATTCGTCGCGGAGTGGGAGAGAAGGTTGACTCACTCTTTCTCTCTCACTGAGAGGAGAACGAATCGATCGTGTCGAGTGGGAGTGAAGAGAAGAGAGCGAGTTGAATGGAGTAGGGAGAGAGAGAGGGGGGGGAGGGGGGGGGAAGGGGGAGAGGAGGAGGAGAGGGAGATGGGAGAGAGAGTGGTGCAATGAATGTGCATTCGAGAGAAGGAAAGGGGCAATGCAAGAATGAATAGAGAGAAGATTGTACGAGTGTTGGAAGACTACTATTGTACACCCAAGTCTTCTTTGCAGGAGTCAACGCTTTCATGTTTTCGTGGCTTTGAGAACTTTTTTTTGAACACCGAAATGAGAGCGGAATGAGGAGGGTGGAGAACCGTTTGTGTGTATTTCTGACAGAGATCTCACTGCAAATTCGCTTTATCATAATGGGAAAAGAAGCCGACTTATTGTCCATTATTCTTGATAGTTTTGGATGCAGAATCGAACGACAACTTCATCGTCTTCTCTATGTGCTCTTGGAATAACGACTTGTCTGTGTAGAGAGATGAGAAGTCATTGCATTTCCTGGAAGGATGGGAAAGATAGACTAATTAGCGATATTTCGAAGCAAGCTAAAGTAATTGTTAAAGGAATAAATCTCTTTTTCCTCACCCTCCATTGCAACTACAAATCACTTCCTTGTCTTCATACGCACAAGTGTTCACGCTATCGAGCGATTTCTGAAAGTAGTAGCTTTTTCAGGTTTCAAAAAGGCGAACTCAAAGCGGTAAAGTTCAAAGATAACCTCAGTATCTCTATCACATTTGTACTCTGAGCTAATCTCTTCTCCATCCACAGTCAATCTCAAGACACAAAAATGGCAAAGCGCAGTTTTCTCGAGTCCCGAATCGTCCACTTTTAGAGATCCTGTAGAGATTAGACAGTGGTTGATCCAATTGGAAGGGAGTCTACCATCTCTGCTCTTTCTCGATCCTCTATAACAATCAGTGACTCCTTGAACTCCCTTCTGAGGACCTCCCTCTTCTTCTGAAGGATGATGATAGAAGAAGTGGTGGTAGGAACGAAATATTTGATAATGGCAATTCACCGTGAATCTCCCTGATTAGAAGATGTCTGCCGAAGGAGAAGGAAAAGAGAAGAGAGAAGATGAGGAGATAACGCATTCCGACTGAGAGAAGAGAGGGAAGATAAGAGGAATGAAGGGGTGAGTATCACAATAAACCAATTAACGGATCAATTATGCCACATGCTTCCAAATTAAAAAAAAATCTTAAAACCAATTTTTCTAGGAACGGTTCTCCAAGGTTTCCTTTACGCACAGAAACGAAATAGCGTGTGGAATCAGGTTTTATGTGGTGCAAAGACTGGCTGTAAGATCAGCCAACTTCGTTACAAACACATGGAAAATATATTATCTAACATTAATGAAAAGAAATGGGTTATTTCGCATGATGATTGCAATACATGTCCAATTGTTAATTTATTTCCGCACAAGATTTGCATACATCCGATTCATTAAACTGTCAATTTAAATGCATCGTTTTCATATTTTCAGATCTATGATCTTGAGCCAGAGGTATTTATTAAAGTTACAGTTATTAGTGAGAGTTTCATAGCTTAATCAGTCCTAGATAGCCATCATTGCTTCAAAGAGTGAATGAGGTATCGACGTTTCCTCCACAGAGAATAACGAGAGCTTCATTGAATGGAAGAGGAGAGGAAGCTGCCAACTAAAAATCAATAATTACTTGAAGATCAAAGATCAATTTCTTGCCTTTCTCAATCCCGCTAGAGGGACAGCCGCAGTAGGTTCAACGTGTTGTTTCAGTCGAGTCCAAATGAGAGAAAGCGAATCTCGAATCTCATCCTCACTCTGAAATTATATTCCCAGTCTCAATACATTTCTTGCTATTCTTTTTTTGTGTTTTTGATAAAACCGTAACATTTCCTCGTCAAAATAGCTTGCAATTAGAATAAATGTTCATACGACAGTGATGACTCGTATATCTCGATGCTCCTTGAGAATTCTTCTGTTCTCATCTCCAAGTACTCTCGTTCGAATTCCATCGGCTATCGTATTCAATCCACTCTGCTCCACTTCTTCACTTTCGTCCAACTCAAAGTGACCATTCAGATTGACCACTTATTCGTATTGACTTTTTTTCTAGAATCGCTCTGTTCGATTAGTCTAGTATACCTGTTGAGTGAGGTTCTTCCCTTCAGTTTCAACCAGATAGATTGTTGAATGAGGAAGAGCAAGAGCAATTCCCGCTGCCATCCCACCACCTCCAATAGCAATGAAGAGAGGAGGGATTGAGGTGAGCTGAGAAAGAAATCTTCGAAATGAATATGATGCATTTGGCTTACTACCGTATCTATTTATCGAGTATTTCACTATTCGATGACTCATCTTCATTCACCTGTTCTTTTATCTCCAATCCGAGTGATCCCTGTCCTTCGATGGTCTCGATAGTTTGATGGGGATCGATAATGTCGAGTCCCTCGCTCTCTGCCAGAGAATTGCATGTGTTCACTCTCAATGAGGACTATTAATTGCCTATTTATAATGCAATCTTACCTGCCATCAGTAGAATTCTTGCATCGAATGACACGCGCTCCATAGGAAACAATCGCGTCCACCTGCATTTTGTCAATTAAAAATATTCCTCTTCTTCGTCTTCAGAAATGCATCAGAAAACTACCAGGTATTTCGATAGTGAGAGAAGTTATTCCTTGATCCCTCTCACCTTAGCTTGAGATGCTCCCTCAGGAATGACTACTGTACAGTCAATTCCATTGTTTCGTGCCGCCCAGGCGAGTGCTTGACCATGATTCCCAGAAGAATGAGTGACCTCAACGAATACCAGTTTTTCTCATGTCCATTTAAAGTATTAAGCAAAAATATCTCAAGTCTGTACCCTGAATATTGATTGAACTCACAACTCCTTTCTTTCCTCTCTCCTTCATCAATTTTATATTATGCAGTGCTCCACGTGCCTTGAATGAGCCCGTCTTCTGGAGATGCTCACTCTTGAAGAGGATCTGCGAATATTCGATTGAGCCATCGTATCATTTCTCAATGACAAATTATTTTGTTAGATTACCTTGCACCCGACAATTTCATCAATGGCCGATGACGTCATAATAGGAGTTGGTTTGAGTTGGCTTCGAATGAATTCATTCGCAGTCTTTACTCCGTCCAATGATGCCATTTCTGTAATTAGCTCCAGAATATTGAAGAAAATGAGTAAAAAGGCTCAAAATCCAGAATCAATCGAAAGTGCGAAATGATGAAAGAGAAATACAAATGATTGCGAGGGAGTGAGAAAGCGAGGGGGAGAAAAAGAGAGGCACTTCTGATAGAGAGATCGACAACATGTGTGGGCATTTAGGTGTTTTGTGTAGTGAGAGTCTCAATGTGATTACAATGGTCGCTTTCAGATAAGAATCGTCGAATGTGCACTTGATTTCTGTATTTGGATGATTGGATTCGTCCTTCTTTCGATTACGCATCACTCCATTCCACAGTCCGGTGAACTTTCCAGAAAGGAGTCGAAAGCGAGAGGGGCTCTCTCACTTTCACACACTCTCTCGCACCTGACAATTTTGTGGAAGTATGGAATTATGCAGCATTGGATACGATATTCAATTCAATTCAGTGCAATAACACAATTTGACCTTCGACCCTTATTCCCTTTGTTCTTACTCTCCCTTTCCAGGAACATTTCCTTGAGGGATGAGCTCAATCTCACTTTAAATCTATCATCTCTATCTCTCTCTCTTTCTCTCGCCTTTTTACTCTTCTTCAACCCTCTCTCATCTCTCCAATCTATCACTTAAACACGGCATAATTTAATGTTGCAGAAAGGAGAAAGTGGAGAGAAAGTGAGAAAGATCAGATAAAGATCTGTAGGGAAAGTGGATATAGAAAGTAAGAGTCGGAAGTGGACAACCAAGAAGAACATCTGATTTGAGTAATAGAATTAGAGACTCTTCGAGTACTTCACAAGAGTTCCATGGAATTTCACTTTTCAGTAAATGAATACATATTATCCTCGATAGGAAATATTTATATGGAATCATACGAGGAAGAAAGTGGTGGCACTTTTTCTTCCTCTTCGATTATCGCATTATTAGCAGATTCAGAGACTCAACGAGGAAATTATGATTCGTCTTGAGTCCCTTTCCTATGTGCTTTTGGAAGTTCGTTCGAATAGTCTAAATATCTCCATCCATTGCTGTAGATCAACTTCTTTTTATGACGCAAGACTCTCGAGATCTCAGCTTTCTCCCATTGAAAAGACTCTCGTTTGTCTCTATTCTCGAGTGTCTTCAACAACTTTCCCGATTGGATCATCTCTGATGAGACAAGAGAGTCAATCTCGACTAGCTGCCATCCCTTCCACTCTTATCCATTCAAATGAAGCCCTTCTTTGGATGTCCTCTAACAACGATGGATCGAATCATTTCACCTTTCCACAAGTGGGCGGAGTCGAGGAATGCCATGAGGTTCATAAGGAGAAGAGAGACCAAGCGAAGCAATTACAGCTGAGATATCCCAGCCATTCCATCCTCTCTCATTACTCATTGTGACTACTGCACTGTTACCGTACTCCTCTCAGATGTATCGATCACTTCTCATTGCCTCGCTGATCTCTGTCTCATCTGCCTTCTTCTTTGGCAATGGCTGTGGATGCCAGCAACAGTGCCCTCCCGCTCCTGCGTGTCCCTCTTATTCTGGTGAGTTTCCATGCATTTGATTCACCAATCTCGCAATATCTATTACACATTTACTACAAATATAGCAATTCACATAGAAGCAAACAAACATTTACTTACCCTCTTTATGAGTGATATTGTTCTGATCACTTTCTTCTAATCTCTATCTTCTTTGCTCATCAGTTCATTTATCCCGCTCCCTACGAGCAAGTTACGCAAAAACTCGCTTTGTACATTGCTCAATGTCGAAAAGTGCGAAGTGTATCCAATCTCTTTCTTCTCATCTCAATGAATCGAACACGTGACTGTAGAGATCCTTCAAATGCTCTTGACGAGTGACCAAACCTGAATCATCATAGAATTCTTGTATCGTTCCAACATAACTTCCTTGTCCCCCTATTCTCTCTCTTCCTATTGCAGCTCCTCAATGTGCCCCCAACCCTCCGTGTATTCCTCCTCCTCCTGCTCCCTATCCTTCATCGGGTGGAGGCTATGCCGTCGCCCCTCCCGTTCCCGTTGCTCAATACGTGCCCGTCTACAACCACCAGCCGGTGAGTCATCTGTCTGACCCTTCGAACATCGTAAGTACCGTAGTCGAATTTCAGTCTCAGCAGATCGTGCAGCAACTTCCTTCGGGAGGACAATATGCAGCACCTGTAGGAGAACAGGTTCTGGCTAGCCCAGTGAGTCCATTTGAACAAACCTATGGTTGTGAATGAGTCTCAATATTCATTTGAGGTTTAGTCGATCTCTCATTAGAACAGTTTGATTATACAAAATCCCCCCAAACATTATAATTGAGATTATTTTGTCGTGAGTATTCGACCATCTCTTAATTGAGGCTCCCGTCCACGAGACAACTGCCGTTGCTCGTGAGGAAGAAGGAATTGTGGAGGAGGAACTTCCCCAGACTCAGCCTGAACTCGCACTCAATGTTGATCCATCAAAGGTGGTGAGAACAGAGAAGAAAGAGAGAGAGACAGGAAAAGAAGGAGAGAGAAGAGAAAGAAAGAGTGAAATGGAAGTGAGTTCATTGCAGGGAGCGGCAGCTGTGAAGGTGGCAAGAGTGGAAGAGGAAGAGGAAGAAGTCGAGAAGAAGGTGAGAAGATAATCAACGATTACACCATTACTAGTCAATATTCAGGAGGAGAAGCCTGTCGACGTCTCAACTCTCAAACTGACTGACGATCCTCTGTGCAACTCTGAGGATCTCCGTGCTCTCATGCTAGAGAATATCGATGACAATCTCAACTCATCCAAGAGACTCATCCAACTCGCAGCCGAAGCTCAATATGGAGGACGGTTAGTTGGAGTTGATCTTTGATCTCCCATCCCCAACAGTCTAGCCACCCATTTGATCTTTGATCTCTTCCAGATTCGATGTCATCTGTGCCAATGGAGACTTCTCGTATGTTACCAACACTGAGTTGTTCTGCCAGGAATCGAAGGGAGATGTCTCTTGCTACACCTACAGACAGATGGCTTAAGATGGAATTATCGATTGATCCCGATCCCCCCATGACCCCTAATAACTAAGATAATTAGTAATTAATCAATAATTATAGTACTGTCCCCTAATACGCTGTGTCTCGCAGTCTCAGGATTCCATCAGAGATGCGATAGGACGAGATTTGATCTTTGATCTTTGCTTCGTTCTTTCGTCGCCTTCAAAGCGATGCTAATTATTTTAAGAGTTTAGTGTTGTTATTTATTTGTGCTTCTAATTTAGGAGTGAAATAAAGGATTCCGTCGAAATTTGAGTGTCAAGAAGAAGAAAAGAAGGAAGTGCATAGCAGAGAAAGAGTTGAGGAGCTTTTAGTGCATTTGGAAAAGATCAAAACAGCGGACAAGAACCGGCTGAGATTGAAAATGAGCCTTCGTTCGGAATAGCGAAATTAGAACTCGATGATGGGAAAAAAGCGATAGGATGTGAAGGTCAATCGTTATCCTTCCATCTTAGCCAGCCAATCATACTTATTGTTATAGATATTACGTCTCGTGGGTGAATTCGAATGAAAATGAAAGAAAAAGAAACACAACAAGCAAATTGTATAATAAAAGGCAAATCGATTTTACTGAGTTCAAAGACTATAAAAACTGAATTTTTACAAATAAATGGCGAGCTTATAAACTTATACATTTATTTATCGCACACCATAAGGGTGCTTTACCACAAATTTTTCTTAAGGAATAATGTTATTATAATAATGAGTATATGTACGGGGATTAGAGGGGGAGGAAGGGGGAGACGAGAACGATTGAACAGGGAGGACTATTAATCCGGTCTGGTGAAAAGTTTTTGGCCGACTTATCGTCACGAATTAATGATCTGTGTCGTCATCATTAAAAGTAAATACAATCCTTGGCTTTCAAAATGAAACTGGGTGGAGAGGGGGATTTGATGCGGGGACAGTATACACGCGATAGTTTTCGCGGAGCCTAAAAATATCGATCGATGACTCCACTCGAGCGCCGCTCATCAATGCTATTGTCCACGTCTTGCAAGTGCTTCCTGCAATAGTCGACAATCAATATAACTGGTGTATCCACTAAAATACAATTTTAAAAAAAGTAGTACATTCGCAAGAGAAAGATAAGAACACTGGTGGAAGTTAAGAACACCGAGTGGGTCTAATGGTTATTTAACTAAATGAAGAAATAATGATGCAAGGAAAGTGCGTACCGTTAGTCGAAGAAGAAGAAGAAGAAGAAGAGCAGCTGCGCCCACTGTGTCCATCGGCAGAATGCATATGGTATGAAGTCGATTAATGAAATGGTAAGCATTAGTTTAAATCATAACATATAGCTTTTCTCTGATAAAATCCTACTGTGATCAATCGATTCTGCATCGTTCCCTTGTGCAAAGTTATTAACTTTGCACCGGATGGGCCCTATTCCCTATGATCAACTTAGCTTCTAACGGTCATTGTGAAAGTTATACCCCTACGATCAATCGATGCAGAATCGCTTCCTTGTGCAAGTTAAGAACTTTGCACCGGGTTGGCCCTATTCCCTATGATCAAGTTAGTTTTCATCGGCCCTGTCACCGTCAGTCGAAGAAGAAGAAGAAGAAGAGCAGCTGCGCCCACTGTGTCCATCGGCAGAATGCATATGGTATGAAGTCGATTAATGAAATGGTAAGCATTAGTTTAAATCATAACATATAGCTTTTCTCTGATAAAATCCTACTGTGATCAATCGATTCTGCATCGTTCCCTTGTGCAAAGTTATTAACTTTGCACCGGATGGGCCCTATTCCCTATGATCAACTTAGTTTCTAACGGTCATTGTGAAAGTTATACCCCTACGATCAATCGATGCAGAATCGCTTCCTTGTGCAAGTTAAGAACTTTGCACCGGGTTGGCCCTATTCCCTATGATCAAGTTAGTTTTCATCGGCCCTGTCACCGTCAGTCGAAGAAGAAGAAGAAGAAGAAGACGAAGAGCAGCTGCGCCCACTGTGTCCATCGGCAGAATGCATATGGTATGAAGTCGATTAATGAAATGGTAAGCATTAGTTTAAATCATAACATATAGCTTTTCTCTGATAAAATCCTACTGTGATCAATCGATTCTGCATCGTTCCCTTGTGCAAAGTTATTAACTTTGCACCGGATGGGCCCTATTCCCTATGATCAACTTAGTTTCTAACGGTCATTGTGAAAGTTATACCCCTACGATCAATCGATGCAGAATCGCTTCCTTGTGCAAGTTAAGAACTTTGCACCGGGTTGGCCCTATTCCCTATGATCAAGTTAGTTTTCATCGGCCCTGTCACCGTCAGTCGAAAAAGAAGAAGAAGAAGAAGAAGAAGAAGAAGAAGAGCAGCTGCGCCCACTGTGTCCATCGGCAGAATGCATATGGTATGAAGTCGATTAATGAAATGGTAAGCATTAGTTTAAATCATAACATATAGCTTTTCTCTGATAAAATCCTACTGTGATCAATCGATTCTGCATCGTTCCCTTGTGCAAATTTATTAACTTTGCACCGGATGGGCCCTATTCCCTATGATCAACTTAGTTTCTAACGGTCATTGTGAAAGTTATACCCCTACGATCAATCGATGCAGAATCGCTTCCTTTTGCAAGTTAAGAACTTTGCACCGGGTTGGCCCTATTCCCTATGATCAAGTTAGTTTTCATCGGCCCTGTCACCGTCAGTCGAAAAAGAAGAAGAAGAAGAAGAAGAAGAAGAAGAAGAGCAGCTGCGCCCACTGTGTCCATCGGCAGAATGCATATGTTATGAAGTAGATTAATGAAATGGTAAGCATTAGTTTAAATCATAACATATAGCTTTTCTCTGATAAAATCCTACTGTGATCAATCGATTCTGCATTGTTCCCTTGTGCAAAGTTATTAACTTTGCACCGGATGGGCCCTATTTCCTATGATCAACTTAGTTTCTAACGGTCATTGTGAAAGTTATACCCCTACGATCAATCGATGCAGAATCGCTTCCTTTTGCAAGTTAAGAACTTTGCACCGGGTTGGCCCTATTCCCTATGATCAAGTTAGTTTTCATCGGCCCTGTCACCGTCAGTCGAAGAAGAAGAAGAAGAAGAAGAAGAGCAGCTGCGCCCACTGTGTCCATCGGCAGAATGCATATGGTATGAAGTCGATTAATGAAATGGTAAGCATTAGTTTAAATCATAACATATAGCTTTTCTCTGATAAAATCCTACTGTGATCAATCGATTCTGCATCGTTCCCTTGTGCAAAGTTATTAACTTTGCACCGGATGGACCCTATTCCCTATGATCAACTTAGTTTCTAACGGTCATTGTGAAAGTTATACCCCTACGATCAATCGATGCAGAATCGCTTCCTTGTGCAAGTTAAGAACTTTGCACAGGGTTGGCCCTATTCCCTATGATCAAGTTAGTTTTCATCGGCCCTGTCACCGTCAGTCGAAGAAGAAGAAGAAGAAGAAGAAGAGCAGCTGCGCCCACTGTGTCCATCGGCAGAATGCATATGGTATGAAGTCGATTAATGAAATGGTAAGCATTAGTTTAAATCATAACATATAGCTTTTCTCTGATAAAATCCTACTGTGATCAATCGATTCTGCATCGTTCCCTTGTGCAAATTTATTAACTTTGCACCGGATGGGCCCTATTCCCTATGATCAACTTAGTTTCTAACGGTCATTGTGAAAGTTATACCCCTACGATCAATCGATGCAGAATCGCTTCCTTGTGCAAGTTAAGAACTTTGCACCGGGTTGGCCCTATTCCCTATGATCAAGTTAGTTTTCATCGGCCCTGTCACCGTCAGTCGAAGAAGAAGAAGAAGAAGAAGAAGAAGAAGAAGAAGAAGAAGAAGAGCAGCTGCGCCCACTGTGTCCATCGGCAGAATGCATATGGTATGAAGTCGATTAATGAAATGGTAAGCATTAGTTTAAATCATAACATATAGCTTTTCTCTGATAAAATCCTACTGTGATCAATCGATTCTGCATCGTTCCCTTGTGCAAAGTTATTAACTTTGCACCGGGTGGGCCCTATTCCCTATGATCAACTTAGTTTCTAACGGTCATTGTGAAAGTTATACCCCTACGATCAATCGATGCAGAATCGCTTCCTTGTGCAAGTTAAGAACTTTGCACCGGGTTGGCCCTATTCCCTATGATCAAGTTAGTTTTCATCGGCCCTGTCACCGTCAGTCGAAAAAGAAGAAGAAGAAGAAGAAGAAGAGCAGCTGCGCCCACTGTGTCCATCGGCAGAATGCATATGGTATGAAGTCGATTAATGAAATGGTAAGCATTAGTTTAAATCATAACATATAGCTTTTCTCTGATAAAATCCTACTGTGATCAATCGATTCTGCATCGTTCCCTTGTGCAAAGTTATTAACTTTGCACCGGATGGGCCCTATTCCCTATGATCAACTTAGTTTCTAACGGTCATTGTGAAAGTTATACCCCTACGATCAATCGATTCAGAATCGCTTCCTTTTGCAAGTTAAGAACTTTGCACCGGGTTGGCCCTATTCCCTATGATCAAGTTAGTTTTCATCGGCCCTGTCACCGTCAGTCGAAGAAGAAGAAGAAGAAGAAGAAGAAGAAGAAGAAGAAGAAGAAGAAGAGCAGCTGCGCCCACTGTGTCCATCGGCAGAATGCATATGGTATGAAGTCGATTAATGAAATGGTAAGCATTAGTTTAAATCATAACATATAGCATTTCTCTGATAAAATCCTACTGTGATCAATCGATTCTGCATCGTTCCCTTGTGCAAAGTTATTAACTTTGCACCGGATGGGCCCTATTCCCTATGATCAACTTAGTTTCTAACGGTCATTGTGAAAGTTATACCCCTACGATCAATCGATGCAGAATCGCTTCCTTTTGCAAGTTAAGAACTTTGCACCGGGTTGGCCCTATTCCCTATGATCAAGTTAGTTTTCATCGGCCCTGTCACCGTCAGTCGAAGAAGAAGAAGAAGAAGAAGAAGAGCAGCTGCGCCCACTGTGTCCATCGGCAGAATGCATATGTTATGAAGTAGATTAATGAAATGGTAAGCATTAGTTTAAATCATAACATATAGCTTTTCTCTGATAAAATCCTACTGTGATCAATCGATTCTGCATCGTTCACTTGTGCAAAGTTATTAACTTTGCACCGGATGGGCCCTATTCCCTATGATCAACTTAGTTTCTAACGGTCATTGTGAAAGTAATACCCATACGATCAATCGATGCAGAATCGCTTCCTTGTGCAAGTTAAGAACTTTGCACAGGGTTGGCCCTATTCCCTATGATCAAGTTAGTTTTCATCGGCCCTGTCACCGTCAGTCGAAGAAGAAGAAGAAGAAGAAGAAGAAGAAGAAGAAGAAGAAGAAGAAGAAGAAGAAGAAGAAGAGAAGCTGCGCCCACTGTGTCCATCGGCAGAATGCATATGGTATGAAGTCGATTAATGAAATGGTAAGCATTAGTTTAAATCATAACATATAGCATTTCTCTGATAAAATCCTACTGTGATCAATCGATTCTGCATCGTTCCCTTGTGCAAAGTTATTAACTTTGCACCGGATGGGCCCTATGCCCTATGATCAACTTAGTTTCTAACGGTCATTGTGAAAGTTATACCCCTACGATCAATCGATGCAGAATCGCTTCCTTTTGCAAGTTAAGAACTTTGCACCGGGTTGGCCCTATTCCCTATGATCAAGTTAGTTTTCATCGGCCCTGTCACCATCAGTCGAAGAAGAAGAAGAAGAAGAAGAAGAAGAAGAAGAGCAGCTGCGCCCACTGTGTCCATAGGCAGAATGCATATGGTATGAAGTCGATTAATGAAATGGTAAGCATTAGTTTAAATCATAACATATAGCATTTCTCTGATAAAATCCTACTGTGATCAATCGATTCTGCATCGTTCCCTTGTGCAAAGTTATTAACTTTGCACCGGATGGGCCCTATTCCCTATGATCAACTTAGTTTCTAACGGTCATTGTGAAAGTTATACCCCTACGATCAATCGATGCAGAATCGCTTCCTTTTGCAAGTTAAGAACTTTGCACCGGGTTGGCCCTATTCCCTATGATCAAGTTAGTTTTCATCGGCCCTGTCACCGTCAGTCGAAGAAGAAGAAGAAGAAGAAGAAGAAGAAGAGCAGCTGCGCCCACTGTGTCCATAGGCAGAATGCATATGGTATGAAGTCGATTAATGAAATGGTAAGCATTAGTTTAAATCATAACATATAGCATTTCTCTGATAAAATCCTACTGTGATCAATCGATTCTGCATCGTTCCCTTGTGCAAAGTTATTAACTTTGCACCGGATGGGCCCTATTCCCTATGATCAACTTAGTTTCTAACGGTCATTGTGAAAGTTATACCCCTACGATCAATCGATGCAGAATCGCTTCCTTTTGCAAGTTAAGAACTTTGCACCGGGTTGGCCCTATTCCCTATGATCAAGTTAGTTTTCATCGGCCCTGTCACCGTCAGTCGAAGAAGAAGAAGAAGAAGAAGAAGAGCAGCTGCGCCCACTGTGTCCATCGGCAGAATGCATATGTTATGAAGTAGATTAATGAAATGGTAAGCATTAGTTTAAATCATAACATATAGCTTTTCTCTGATAAAATCCTACTGTGATCAATCGATTCTGCATCGCTCACTTGTGCAAAGTTATTAACTTTGCACCGGATGGGCCCTATTCCCTATGATCAACTTAGTTTCTAACGGTCATTGTGAAAGTTATACCCCTACGATCAATCGATGCAGAATCGCTTCCTTATGCAAGTTAAGAACTTTGCACCGGGTTGGCCCTATTCCCTATGATCAAGTTAGTTTTCATCGGCCCAGTCACCGTCAGTCGAAGAAGAAGAAGAAGAAGAAGAAGAAGAAGAAGAGCAGCTGCGCCCACTGTGTCCATCGGCAGAATGCATATGGTATGAAGTCGATTAATGAAATGGTAAGCATTAGTTTAAATCATAACATATAGCTTTTCTCTGATAAAATCCTACTGTGATCAATCGATTCTGCATCGTTCCCTTGTGCAAAGTTATTAACTTTGCACCGGATGGGCCCTATTCCCTATGATCAACTTAGTTTCTAAAGGTCATTGTGAAAGTTATACCCCTACGATCAATCGATGCAGAATCGCTTCCTTGTGCAAGTTAAGAACTTTGCACCGGGTTGGCCCTATTCCCTATGATCAAGTTAGTTTTCATCGGCCCTGTCACCGTCAGTCGAAGAAGAAGAAGAAGAAGAAGAAGAAGAAGAAGAAGAAGAAGAGCAGCTGCGCCCACTGTGTCCATCGGCAGAATGCATATGATATGAAGTCGATTAATGAAATGGTAAGCATTAGTTTAAATCATAACATATAGCTTTTCTCTGATAAAATCCTACTGTGATCAATCGATTCTGCATCGTTCCCTTGTGCAAAGTTATTAACTTTGCACCGGATGGGCCCTATTCCCTATGATCAACTTAGTTTCTAAAGGTCATTGTGAAAGTTATACCCCTACGATCAATCGATGCAGAATCGCTTCCTTGTGCAAGTTAAGAACTTTTCACCGGGTTGGCCCTATTCCCTATGATCAAGTTAGTTTTCATCGGCCCTGTCACCGTCAGTCGAAGAAGAAGAAGAAGAAGAGCAGCTGCGCCCACTGTGTCCATCGGCAGAATGCATATGGTATGAAGTCGATTAATGAAATGGTGAGCATTAGTTTAAATCATAACATATAGCTTTTCTCTGATAAAATCCTACTGTGATCAATCGATTCTGCATCGTTCCCTTGTGCAAAGTTATTAACTTTGCACCGGATGGGCCCTATTCCCTATGATCAACTTAGTTTCTAACGGTCATTGTGAAAGTTATACCCCTACGATCAATCGATGCAGAATCGCTTCCTTTTGCAGGTTAAGAACTTTGCACCGGGTTGGCCCTATTCCCTATGATCAAGTTAGTTTTCATCGGCCCTGTCACCGTCAGTCGAAGAAGAAGAAGAAGAAGAAGAAGAAGAAGAAGAAGAAGAGCAGCTGCGCCCACTGTGTCCATCGGCAGAATGCATATGGTATGAAGTCGATTAATGAAATGGTAAGCATTAGTTTAAATCATAACATATAGCATTTCTCTGATAAAATCCTACTGTGATCAATCGATTCTGCATCGTTCCCTTGTGCAAAGTTATTAACTTTGCACCGGATGGGCCCTATTCCCTATGATCAACTTAGTTTCTAACGGTCATTGTGAAAGTTATACCCCTACGATCAATCGATGCAGAATCGCTTCCTTTTGCAAGTTAAGAACTTTGCACCGGGTTGGCCCTATTCCCTATGATCAAGTTAGTTTTCATCGGCCCTGTCACCGTCAGTCGAAGAAGAAGAAGAAGAAGAAGAAGAAGAAGAAGAGCAGCTGCGCCCACTGTGTCCATCGGCAGAATGCATATGGTATGAAGTCGATTAATGAAATGGTAAGCATTAGTTTAAATCATAACATATAGCTTTTCTCTGATAAAATCCTACTGTGATCAATCGATTCTGCATCGTTCCCTTGTGCAAAGTTATTAACTTTGCACCGGGTGGGCCCTATTCCCTATGATCAACTTAGTTTCTAACGGTCATTGTGAAAGTTATACCCCTACGATCAATCGATGCAGAATCGCTTCCTTTTGCAAGTTAAGAACTTTGCACCGGGTTGGCCCTATTCCCTATGATCAAGTTAGTTTTCATCGGCCCTGTCACCGTCAGTCGAAGAAGAAGAAGAAGAAGAAGAAGAAGAAGAAGAGCAGCTGCGCCCACTGTGTCCATCGGCAGAATGCATATGGTATGAAGTCGATTAATGAAATGGTAAGCATTAGTTTAAATCATAACATATAGCTTTTCTCTGATAAAATCCTACTGTGATCAATCGATTCTGCATCGTTCCCTTGTGCAAAGTTATTAACTTTGCACCGGGTGGGCCCTATTCCCTATGATCAACTTAGTTTCTAACGGTCATTGTGAAAGTTATACCCCTACGATCAATCGATGCAGAATCGCTTCCTTTTGCAAGTTAAGAACTTTGCACCGGGTTGGCCCTATTCCCTATGATCAAGTTAGTTTTCATCGGCCCTGTCACCGTCAGTCGAAGAAGAAGAAGAAGAAGAAGAAGAAGAGCAGCTGCGCCCACTGTGTCCATCGGCAGAATGCATATGATATGAAGTCGATTAATGAAATGGTAAGCATTAGTTTAAATCATAACATATAGCTTTTCTCTGATAAAATCCTACTGTGATCAATCGATTCTGCATCGTTCCCTTGTGCAAAGTTATTAACTTTGCACCGGATGGGCCCTATTCCCTATGATCAACTTAGTTTCTAAAGGTCATTGTGAAAGTTATACCCCTACGATCAATCGATGCAGAATCGCTTCCTTGTGCAAGTTAAGAACTTTGCACCGGGTTGGCCCTATTCCCTATGATCAAGTTAGTTTTCATCGGCCCTGTCACCGTCAGTCGAAGAAGAAGAAGAAGAAGAGCAGCTGCGCCCACTGTGTCCATCGGCAGAATGCATATGGTATGAAGTCGATTAATGAAATGGTGAGCATTAGTTTAAATCATAACATATAGCTTTTCTCTGATAAAATCCTACTGTGATCAATCGATTCTGCATCGTTCCCTTGTGCAAAGTTATTAACTTTGCACCGGATGGGCCCTATTCCCTATGATCAACTTAGTTTCTAACGGTCATTGTGAAAGTTATACCCCTACGATCAATCGATGCAGAATCGCTTCCTTTTGCAAGTTAAGAACTTTGCACCGGGTTGGCCCTATTCCCTATGATCAAGTTAGTTTTCATCGGCCCTGTCACCGTCAGTCGAAGAAGAAGAAGAAGAAGAAGAAGAAGAAGAAGAAGAGCAGCTGCGCCCACTGTGTCCATCGGCAGAATGCATATGGTATGAAGTCGATTAATGAAATGGTAAGCATTAGTTTAAATCATAACATATAGCTTTTCTCTGATAAAATCCTACTGTGATCAATCGATTCTGCATCGTTCCCTTGTGCAAAGTTATTAACTTTGCACCGGATGGGCCCTATTCCCTATGATCAACTTAGTTTCTAACGGTCATTGTGAAAGTTATACCCCTATGATCAATCGATGCAGAATCGCTTCCTTGTGCAAGTTAAGAACTTTGCACCGGGTTGGCCCTATTCCCTATGATCAAGTTAGTTTTCATCGGCCCTGTCACCGTCAGTCGAAGAAGAAGAAGAAGAAGAAGAAGAAGAAGAGCAGCTGCGCCCACTGTGTCCATCGGCAGAATGCATATGGTATGAAGTCGATTAATGAAATGGTAAGCATTAGTTTAAATCATAACATATAGCATTTCTCTGATAAAATCCTACTGTGATCAATCGATTCTGCATCGTTCCCTTGTGCAAAGTTATTAACTTTGCACCGGATGGGCCCTATTCCCTATGATCAACTTAGTTTCTAACGGTCATTGTGAAAGTTATACCCCTACGATCAATCGATGCAGAATCGCTTCCTTTTGCAAGTTAAGAACTTTGCACCGGGTTGGCCCTATTCCCTATGATCAAGTTAGTTTTCATCGGCCCTGTCACCGTCAGTCGAAGAAGAAGAAGAAGAAGAAGAAGAAGAAGAAGAGCAGCTGCGCCCACTGTGTCCATCGGCAGAATGCATATGGTATGAAGTCGATTAATGAAATGGTAAGCATTAGTTTAAATCATAACATATAGCTTTTCTCTGATAAAATCCTACTGTGATCAATCGATTCTGCATCGTTCCCTTGTGCAAAGTTATTAACTTTGCACCGGATGGGCCCTATTCCCTATGATCAACTTAGTTTCTAACGGTCATTGTGAAAGTTATACCCCTACGATCAATCGATGCAGAATCGCTTCCTTATGCAAGTTAAGAACTTTGCACCGGGTTGGCCCTATTCCCTATGATCAAGTTAGTTTTCATCGGCCCAGTCACCGTCAGTCGAAGAAGAAGAAGAAGAAGAAGAAGAAGAAGAAGAGCAGCTGCGCCCACTGTGTCCATCGGCAGAATGCATATGGTATGAAGTCGATTAATGAAATGGTAAGCATTAGTTTAAATCATAACATATAGCTTTTCTCTGATAAAATCCTACTGTGATCAATCGATTCTGCATCGTTCCCTTGTGCAAAGTTATTAACTTTGCACCGGGTGGGCCCTATTCCCTATGATCAACTTAGTTTCTAACGGTCATTGTGAAAGTTATACCCCTACGATCAATCGATGCAGAATCGTTTCCTTGTGCAAGTTAAGAACTTTGCACCGGGTTGGCCCTATTCCCTATGATCAAGTTAGTTTTCATCGGCCCTGTCACCGTCAGTCGAAGAAGAAGAAGAAGAAGAAGAAGAAGAAGAGCAGCTGCGCCCACTGTGTCCATCGGCAGAATGCATATGATATGAAGTCGATTAATGAAATGGTAAGCATTAGTTTAAATCATAACATATAGCTTTTCTCTGATAAAATCCTACTGTGATCAATCGATTCTGCATCGTTCCCTTGTGCAAAGTTATTAACTTTGCACCGGATGGGCCCTATTCCCTATGATCAACTTAGTTTCTAAAGGTCATTGTGAAAGTTATACCCCTACGATCAATCGATGCAGAATCGCTTCCTTGTGCAAGTTAAGAACTTTGCACCGGGTTGGCCCTATTCCCTATGATCAAGTTAGTTTTCATCGGCCCTGTCACCGTCAGTCGAAGAAGAAGAAGAAGAAGAGCAGCTGCGCCCACTGTGTCCATCGGCAGAATGCATATGGTATGAAGTCGATTAATGAAATGGTGAGCATTAGTTTAAATCATAACATATAGCTTTTCTCTGATAAAATCCTACTGTGATCAATCGATTCTGCATCGTTCCCTTGTGCAAAGTTATTAACTTTGCACCGGATGGGCCCTATTCCCTATGATCAACTTAGTTTCTAACGGTCATTGTGAAAGTTATACCCCTACGATCAATCGATGCAGAATCGCTTCCTTTTGCAAGTTAAGAACTTTGCACCGGGTTGGCCCTATTCCCTATGATCAAGTTAGTTTTCATCGGCCCTGTCACCGTCAGTCGAAGAAGAAGAAGAAGAAGAAGAAGAAGAAGAAGAGCAGCTGCGCCCACTGTGTCCATCGGCAGAATGCATATGGTATGAAGTCGATTAATGAAATGGTAAGCATTAGTTTAAATCATAACATATAGCTTTTCTCTGATAAAATCCTACTGTGATCAATCGATTCTGCATCGTTCCCTTGTGCAAAGTTATTAACTTTGCACCGGATGGGCCCTATTCCCTATGATCAACTTAGTTTCTAACGGTCATTGTGAAAGTTATACCCCTACGATCAATCGATGCAGAATCGCTTCCTTTTGCAAGTTAAGAACTTTGCACCGGGTTGGCCCTATTCCCTATGATCAAGTTAGTTTTCATCGGCCCTGTCACCGTCAGTCGAAGAAGAAGAAGAAGAAGAAGAAGAAGAAGAGCAGCTGCGCCCACTGTGTAAATCGGCAGAATGCATATGGTATGAAGTCGATTAATGAAATGGTAAGCATTAGTTTAAATCATAACATATAGCTTTTCTCTGATAAAATCCTACTGTGATCAATCGATTCTGCATCGTTCCCTTGTGCAAAGTTATTAACTTTGCACCGGATGGGCCCTATTCCCTATGATCAACTTAGTTTCTAACGGTCATTGTGAAAGTTATACCCCTACGATCAATCGATGCAGAATCGCTTCCTTATGCAAGTTAAGAACTTTGCACCGGGTTGGCCCTATTCCCTATGATCAAGTTAGTTTTCATCGGCCCAGTCACCGTCAGTCGAAGAAGAAGAAGAAGAAGAAGAAGAAGAAGAGCAGCTGCGCCCACTGTGTCCATCGGCAGAATGCATATGGTATGAAGTCGATTAATGAAATGGTAAGCATTAGTTTAAATCATAACATATAGCTTTTCTCTGATAAAATCCTACTGTGATCAATCGATTCTGCATCGTTCCCTTGTGCAAAGTTATTAACTTTGCACCGGGTGGGCCCTATTCCCTATGATCAACTTAGTTTCTAACGGTCATTGTGAAAGTTATACCCCTACGATCAATCGATGCAGAATCGTTTCCTTGTGCAAGTTAAGAACTTTGCACCGGGTTGGCCCTATTCCCTATGATCAAGTTAGTTTTCATCGGCCCTGTCACCGTCAGTCGAAGAAGAAGAAGAAGAAGAAGAAGAAGAAGAGCAGCTGCGCCCACTGTGTCCATCGGCAGAATGCATATGGTATGAAGTCGATTAATGAAATGGTAAGCATTAGTTTAAATCATAACATATAGCTTTTCTCTGATAAAATCCTACTGTGATCAATCGATTCTGCATCGTTCCCTTGTGCAAAGTTATTAACTTTGCACCGGGTGGGCCCTATTCCCTATGATCAACTTAGTTTCTAACGGTCATTGTGAAAGTTATACCCCTACGATCAATCGATGCAGAATCGTTTCCTTGTGCAAGTTAAGAACTTTGCACCGGGTTGGCCCTATTCCCTATGATCAAGTTAGTTTTCATCGGCCCTGTCACCGTCAGTCGAAGAAGAAGAAGAAGAAAAGAAGAAGAAGAAGAAGAGCAGCTGCGCCCACTGTGTCCATCGGCAGAATGCATATGGTATGAAGTCGATTAATGAAATGGTAAGCATTAGTTTAAATCATAACATATAGCTTTTCTCTGATAAAATCCTACTGTGATCAATCGATTCTGCATCGTTCCCTTGTGCAAAGTTATTAACTTTGCACCGGATGGGCCCTATTCCCTATGATCAACTTAGTTTCTAACGGTCATTGTGAAAGTTATACCCCTACGATCAATCGATGCAGAATCGCTTCCTTTTGCAAGTTAAGAACTTTGCACCGGGTTGGCCCTATTCCCTATGATCAAGTTAGTTTTCATCGGCCCTGTCACCGTCAGTCGAAGAAGAAGAAGAAGAAGAAGAAGAAGAAGAAGAGCAGCTGCGCCCACTGTGTCCATCGGCAGAATGCATATGGTATGAAGTCGATTAATGAAATGGTAAGGATTAGTTTAAATCATAACATATAGCTTTTCTCTGATAAAATCCTACTGTGATCAATCGATTCTGCATCGTTCCCTTGTGCAAAGTTATTAACTTTGCACCGGATGGGCCCTATTCCCTATGATCAACTTAGTTTCTAACGGTCATTGTGAAAGTTATACCCCTACGATCAATCGATGCAGAATCGCTTCCTTATGCAAGTTAAGAACTTTGCACCGGGTTGGCCCTATTCCCTATGATCAAGTTAGTTTTCATCGGCCCAGTCACCGTCAGTCGAAGAAGAAGAAGAAGAAGAAGAAGAAGAAGAAGAAGAAGAAGAGCAGCTGCGCCCACTGTGTCCATCGGCAGAATGCATATGGTATGAAGTCGATTAATGAAATGGTAAGCATTAGTTTAAATCATAACATATAGCTTTTCTCTGATAAAATCCTACTGTGATCAATCGATTCTGCATCGTTCCCTTGTGCAAAGTTATTAACTTTGCACCGGGTGGGCCCTATTCCCTATGATCAACTTAGTTTCTAACGGTCATTGTGAAAGTTATACCCCTACGATCAATCGATGCAGAATCGCTTCCTTGTGCAAGTTAAGAACTTTGCACCGGGTTGGCCCTATTCCCTATGATCAAGTTAGTTTTCATCGGCCCTGTCACCGTCAGTCGAAAAAGAAGAAGAAGAAGAAGAAGAAGAAGAAGAAGAAGAAGAAGAAGAGCAGCTGCGCCCACTGTGTCCATCGGCAGAATGCATATGGTATGAAGTCGATTAATGAAATGGTAAGCATTAGTTTAAATCATAACATATAGCTTTTCTCTGATAAAATCCTACTGTGATCAATCGATTCTGCATCGTTCCCTTGTGCAAAGTTATTAACTTTGCACCGGATGGGCCCTATTCCCTATGATCAACTTAGTTTCTAAAGGTCATTGTGAAAGTTATACCCCTACGATCAATCGATGCAGAATCGCTTCCTTGTGCAAGTTAAGAACTTTGCACCGGGTTGGCCCTATTCCCTATGATAAAGTTAGTTTTCATCGGCCCTGTCACCGTCAGTCGAAGAAGAAGAAGAAGAAGAAGAAGAGCAGCTGCGCCCACTGTGTCCATCGGCAGAATGCATATGGTATGAAGTCGATTAATGAAATGGTGAGCATTAGTTTAAATCATAACATATAGCTTTTCTCTGATAAAATCCTACTGTGATCAATCGATTCTGCATCGTTCCCTTGTGCAAAGTTATTAACTTTGCACCGGATGGGCCCTATTCCCTATGATCAACTTAGTTTCTAACGGTCATTGTGAAAGTTATACCCCTACGATCAATCGATGCAGAATCGCTTCCTTTTGCAAGTTAAGAACTTTGCACCGGGTTGGCCCTATTCCCTATGATCAAGTTAGTTTTCATCGGCCCTGTCACCGTCAGTCGAAGAAGAAGAAGAAGAAGAAGAAGAGCAGCTGCGCCCACTGTGTCCATCGGCAGAATGCATATGTTATGAAGTAGATTAATGAAATGGTAAGCATTAGTTTATATCATAACATATAGCTTTTCTCTGATAAAATCCTACTGTGATCAATCGATTCTGCATCGTTCCCTTGTGCAAAGTTATTAACTTTGCACCGGATGGGCCCTATTCCCTATGATCAACTTAGTTTCTAAAGGTCATTGTGAAAGTTATACCCCTACGATCAATCGATGCAGAATCGTTTCCTTGTGCAAGTTAAGAACTTTGCACCGGGTTGGCCCTATTCCCTATGATAAAGTTAGTTTTCATCGGCCCTGTCACCGTCAGTCGAAGAAGAAGAAGAAGAGCAGCTGCGCTCACTGTGTCCATCGGCAGAATGCATATGGTATGAAGTCGATTAATGAAATGGTGAGCATTAGTTTAAATCATAACATATAGCTTTTCTCTGATAAAATCCTACTGTGATCAATCGATTCTGCATCGTTCCCTTGTGCAAAGTTATTAACTTTGCACCGGATGGGCCCTATTCCCTATGATCAACTTAGTTTCTAACGGTCATTGTGAAAGTTATACCCCTACGATCAATCGATGCAGAATCGCTTCCTTGCGCAAGTTAAGAACTTTGTACAGGGTTGGCCCTATTCCCTATGATCAAGTTAGTTTTCATCGGCCCTGTCACCGTCAGTCGCAGAAGAAGAAGAAGAAGAGCAGCTGCGCTCACTGTGTCCATCGGCAGAATGCATATGGTATGAAGTCGATTAATGAAATGGTGAGCATTAGTTTAAATCATAACATATAGCTTTTCTCTGATAAAATCCTACTGTGATCAATCGATTCTGCATCGTTCCCTTGTGCAAAGTTATTAACTTTGCACCGGATGGGCCCTATTCCCTATGATCAACTTAGTTTCTAACGGTCATTGTGAAAGTTATACCCCTACGATCAATCGATGCAGAATCGCTTCCTTTTGCAAGTTAAGAACTTTGCACCGGGTTGGCCCTATTCCCTATGATCAAGTTAGTTTTCATCGGCCCTGTCACCGTCAGTCGAAGAAGAAGAAGAAGAAGAAGAAGAGCAGCTGCGCCCACTGTGTCCATCGGCAGAATGCATATGTTATGAAGTAGATTAATGAAATGGTAAGCATTAGTTTAAATCATAACATATAGCTTTTCTCTGATAAAATCCTACTGTGATCAATCGATTCTGCATCGTTCCCTTGTGCAAAGTTATTAACTTTGCACCGGATGGGCCCTATTCCCTATGATCAACTTAGTTTCTAACGGTCATTGTGAAAGTTATACCCCTACGATCAATCGATGCAGAATCGCTTCCTTGCGCAAGTTAAGAACTTTGTACAGGGTTGGCCCTATTCCCTATGATCAAGTTAGTTTTCATCGGCCCTGTCACCGTCAGTCGAAGAAGAAGAAGAAGAAAAGAAGAAGAAGAAGAAGAGCAGCTGCGCCCACTGTGTCCATCGGCAGAATGCATATGGTATGAAGTCGATTAATGAAATGGTAAGCATTAGTTTAAATCATAACATATAGCTTTTCTCTGATAAAATCCTACTGTGATCAATCGATTCTGCATCGTTCCCTTGTGCAAAGTTATTAACTTTGCACCGGATGGGCCCTATTCCCTATGATCAACTTAGTTTCTAACGGTCATTGTGAAAGTTATACCCCTACGATCAATCGATGCAGAATCGCTTCCTTTTGCAAGTTAAGAACTTTGCACCGGGTTGGCCCTATTCCCTATGATCAAGTTAGTTTCTAACGGTCATTGTGAAAGTTATACCCCTACGATCAATCGATGCAGAATCGCTTCCTTTTGCAAGTTAAGAACTTTGCACCGGGTTGGCCCTATTCCCTATGATCAAGTTAGTTTTCATCGGCCCTGTCACCGTCAGTCGAAGAAGAAGAAGAAGAAGAAGAAGAGCAGCTGCGCCCACTGTGTCCATCGGCAGAATGCATATGTTATGAAGTAGATTAATGAAATGGTAAGCATTAGTTTAAATCATAACATATAGCTTTTCTCTGATAAAATCCTACTGTGATCAATCGATTCTGCATCGTTCCCTTGTGCAAAGTTATTAACTTTGCACCGGATGGGCCCTATTCCCTATGATCAACTTAGTTTCTAACGGTCATTGTGAAAGTTATACCCCTACGATCAATCGATGCAGAATCGCTTCCTTGCGCAAGTTAAGAACTTTGTACAGGGTTGGCCCTATTCCCTATGATCAAGTTAGTTTTCATCGGCCCTGTCACCGTCAGTCGAAGAAGAAGAAGAAGAAAAGAAGAAGAAGAAGAAGAGCAGCTGCGCCCACTGTGTCCATCGGCAGAATGCATATGTTATGAAGTCGATTAATGAAATGGTAAGCATTAGTTTAAATCATAACATATAGCTTTTCTCTGATAAAATCCTACTGTGATCAATCGATTCTGCATCGTTCCCTTGTGCAAAGTTATTAACTTTGCACCGGATGGGCCCTATTCCCTATGATCAACTTAGTTTCTAACGGTCATTGTGAAAGTTATACCCCTACGATCAATCGATGCAGAATCGCTTCCTTTTGCAAGTTAAGAACTTTGCACCGGGTTGGCCCTATTCCCTATGATCAAGTTAGTTTTCATCGGCCCTGTCACCGTCAGTCGAAGAAGAAGAAGAAGAAGAAGAAGAGCAGCTGCGCCCACTGTGTCCATCGGCAGAATGCATATGTTATGAAGTAGATTAATGAAATGGTAAGCATTAGTTTAAATCATAACATATAGCTTTTCTCTGATAAAATCCTACTGTGATCAATCGATTCTGCATCGTTCCCTTGTGCAAAGTTATTAACTTTGCACCGGATGGGCCCTATTCCCTATGATCAACTTAGTTTCTAACGGTCATTGTGAAAGTTATACCCCTACGATCAATCGATGCAGAATCGCTTCCTTGCGCAAGTTAAGAACTTTGTACAGGGTTGGCCCTATTCCCTATGATCAAGTTAGTTTTCATCGGCCCTGTCACCGTCAGTCGAAGAAGAAGAAGAAGAAAAGAAGAAGAAGAAGAAGAGCAGCTGCGCCCACTGTGTCCATCGGCAGAATGCATATGGTATGAAGTCGATTAATGAAATGGTAAGCATTAGTTTAAATCATAACATATAGCTTTTCTCTGATAAAATCCTACTGTGATCAATCGATTCTGCATCGTTCCCTTGTGCAAAGTTATTAACTTTGCACCGGATGGGCCCTATTCCCTATGATCAACTTAGTTTCTAACGGTCATTGTGAAAGTTATACCCCTACGATCAATCGATGCAGAATCGCTTCCTTTTGCAAGTTAAGAACTTTGCACCGGGTTGGCCCTATTCCCTATGATCAAGTTAGTTTTCATCGGCCCTGTCACCGTCAGTCGAAGAAGAAGAAGAAGAAGAAGAAGAAGAAGAAGAGCAGCTGCGCCCACTGTGTCCATCGGCAGAATGCATATGGTATGAAGTCGATTAATGAAATGGTAAGCATTAGTTTAAATCATAACATATAGCTTTTCTCTGATAAAATCCTACTGTGATCAATCGATTCTGCATCGTTCCCTTGTGCAAAGTTATTAACTTTGCACCGGATGGGCCCTATTCCCTATGATCAACTTAGTTTCTAACGGTCATTGTGAAAGTTATACCCCTACGATCAATCGATGCAGAATCGCTTCCTTATGCAAGTTAAGAACTTTGCACCGGGTTGGCCCTATTCCCTATGATCAAGTTAGTTTTCATCGGCCCAGTCACCGTCAGTCGAAGAAGAAGAAGAAGAAGAAGAAGAAGAAGAAGAAGAAGAAGAAGAGCAGCTGCGCCCACTGTGTCCATCGGCAGAATGCATATGGTATGAAGTCGATTAATGAAATGGTAAGCATTAGTTTAAATCATAACATATAGCTTTTCTCTGATAAAATCCTACTGTGATCAATCGATTCTGCATCGTTCCCTTGTGCAAAGTTATTAACTTTGCACCGGGTGGGCCCTATTCCCTATGATCAACTTAGTTTCTAACGGTCATTGTGAAAGTTATACCCCTACGATCAATCGATGCAGAATCGCTTCCTTGTGCAAGTTAAGAACTTTGCACCGGGTTGGCCCTATTCCCTATGATCAAGTTAGTTTTCATCGGCCCTGTCACCGTCAGTCGAAAAAGAAGAAGAAGAAGAAGAAGAAGAAGAAGAAGAAGAAGAAGAAGAAGAAGAGCAGCTGCGCCCACTGTGTCCATCGGCAGAATGCATATGGTATGAAGTCGATTAATGAAATGGTAAGCATTAGTTTAAATCATAACATATAGCTTTTCTCTGATAAAATCCTACTGTGATCAATCGATTCTGCATCGTTCCCTTGTGCAAAGTTATTAACTTTGCACCGGATGGGCCCTATTCCCTATGATCAACTTAGTTTCTAAAGGTCATTGTGAAAGTTATACCCCTACGATCAATCGATGCAGAATCGCTTCCTTGTGCAAGTTAAGAACTTTGCACCGGGTTGGCCCTATTCCCTATGATAAAGTTAGTTTTCATCGGCCCTGTCACCGTCAGTCGAAGAAGAAGAAGAAGAAGAAGAAGAGCAGCTGCGCCCACTGTGTCCATCGGCAGAATGCATATGGTATGAAGTCGATTAATGAAATGGTGAGCATTAGTTTAAATCATAACATATAGCTTTTCTCTGATAAAATCCTACTGTGATCAATCGATTCTGCATCGTTCCCTTGTGCAAAGTTATTAACTTTGCACCGGATGGGCCCTATTCCCTATGATCAACTTAGTTTCTAACGGTCATTGTGAAAGTTATACCCCTACGATCAATCGATGCAGAATCGCTTCCTTGTGCAAGTTAAGAACTTTGCACCGGGTTGGCCCTATTCCCTATGATAAAGTTAGTTTTCATCGGCCCTGTCACCGTCAGTCGAAGAAGAAGAAGAAGAGCAGCTGCGCTCACTGTGTCCATCGGCAGAATGCATATGGTATGAAGTCGATTAATGAAATGGTAAGCATTAGTTTAAATCATAACATATAGCTTTTCTCTGATAAAATCCTACTGTGATCAATCGATTCTGCATCGTTCCCTTGTGCAAAGTTATTAACTTTGCACCGGGTGGGCCCTATTCCCTATGATCAACTTAGTTTCTAAAGGTCATTGTGAAAGTTATACCCCTACGATCAATCGATGCAGAATCGCTTCCTTGTGCAAGTTAAGAACTTTGCACCGGGTTGGCCCTATTCCCTATGATAAAGTTAGTTTTCATCGGCCCTGTCACCGTCAGTCGAAAAAGAAGAAGAAGAAGAAGAAGAAGAAGAAGAAGAAGAAGAAGAAGAGCAGCTGCGCCCACTGTGTCCATCGGCAGAATGCATATGGTATGAAGTCGATTAATGAAATGGTAAGCATTAGTTTAAATCATAACATATAGCTTTTCTCTGATAAAATCCTACTGTGATCAATCGATTCTGCATCGTTCCCTTGTGCAAAGTTATTAACTTTGCACCGGATGGGCCCTATTCCCTATGATCAACTTAGTTTCTAAAGGTCATTGTGAAAGTTATACCCCTACGATCAATCGATGCAGAATCGCTTCCTTGTGCAAGTTAAGAACTTTGCACCGGGTTGGCCCTATTCCCTATGATAAAGTTAGTTTTCATCGGCCCTGTCACCGTCAGTCGAAGAAGAAGAAGAAGAAGAAGAAGAGCAGCTGCGCCCACTGTGTCCATCGGCAGAATGCATATGGTATGAAGTCGATTAATGAAATGGTGAGCATTAGTTTAAATCATAACATATAGCTTTTCTCTGATAAAATCCTACTGTGATCAATCGATTCTGCATCGTTCCCTTGTGCAAAGTTATTAACTTTGCACCGGATGGGCCCTATTCCCTATGATCAACTTAGTTTCTAACGGTCATTGTGAAAGTTATACCCCTACGATCAATCGATGCAGAATCGCTTCCTTGTGCAAGTTAAGAACTTTGCACCGGGTTGGCCCTATTCCCTATGATAAAGTTAGTTTTCATCGGCCCTGTCACCGTCAGTCGAAGAAGAAGAAGAAGAAGAAGAAGAGCAGCTGCGCCCACTGTGTCCATCGGCAGAATGCATATGGTATGAAGTCGATTAATGAAATGGTGAGCATTAGTTTAAATCATAACATATAGCTTTTCTCTGATAAAATCCTACTGTGATCAATCGATTCTGCATCGTTCCCTTGTGCAAAGTTATTAACTTTGCACCAGATGGGCCCTATTCCCTATGATCAACTTAGTTTCTAACGGTCATTGTGAAAGTTATACCCCTACGATCAATCGATGCAGAATCGCTTCCTTTTGCAAGTTAAGAACTTTGCACCGGGTTGGCCCTATTCCCTATGATCAAGTTAGTTTTCATCGGCCCTGTCACCGTCAGTCGAAGAAGAAGAAGAAGAAGAAGAAGAAAAAGAAGAAGAGCAGCTGCGCCCACTGTGTCCATCGGCAGAATGCATATGGTATGAAGTCGATTAATGAAATGGTGAGCATTAGTTTAAATCATAACATATAGCTTTTCTCTGATAAAATCCTACTGTGATCAATCGATTCTGCATCGTTCCCTTGTGCAAAGTTATTAACTTTGCACCGGATGGGCCCTATTCCCTATGATCAACTTAGTTTCTAACGGTCATTGTGGAAGTTATACCCCTACGATCAATCGATGCAGAATCGCTTCCTTTTGCAAGTTAAGAACTTTGCACCGGGTTGGCCCTATTCCCTATGATCAAGTTAGTTTTCATCGGCCCTGTCACCGTCAGTCGAAGAAGAAGAAGAAGAAGAAGAAGAAAAAGAAGAAGAGCAGCTGCGCCCACTGTGTCCATCGGCAGAATGCATATGGTATGAAGTCGATTAATGAAATGGTAAGCATTAGTTTAAATCATAACATATAGCTTTTCTCTGATAAAATCCTACTGTGATCAATCGATTCTGCATCGTTCCCTTGTGCAAAGTTATTAACTTTGCACCGGATGGGCCCTATTCCCTATGATCAACTTAGTTTCTAACGGTCATTGTGAAAGTTATACCCCTACGATCAATCGATGCAGAATCGCTTCCTTTTGCAAGTTAAGAACTTTGCACCGGGTTGGCCCTATTCCCTATGATCAAGTTAGTTTTCATCGGCCCTGTCACCGTCAGTCGAAGAAGAAGAAGAAGAAGAAGAAGAAAAAGAAGAAGAGCAGCTGCGCCCACTGTGTCCATCGGCAGAATGCATATGGTATGAAGTCGATTAATGAAATGGTAAGCATTAGTTCAAATCATAACATATAGCTTTTCTCTGATAAAATCCTACTGTGATCAATCGATTCTGCATCGTTCCCTTGTGCAAAGTTATTAACTTTGCACCGGATGGGCCCTATTCCCTATGATCAACTTAGTTTCTAACGGTCATTGTGAAAGTTATACCCCTACGATCAATCGATGCAGAATCGCTTCCTTTTGCAAGTTAAGAACTTTGCACCGGGTTGGCCCTATTCCCTATGATCAAGTTAGTTTTCATCGGCCCTGTCACCGTCAGTCGAAGAAGAAGAAGAAGAAGAGCAGCTGCGCTCACTGTGTCCATCGGCAGAATGCATATGGTATGAAGTCGATTAATGAAATGGTGAGCATTAGTTTAAATCATAACATATAGCTTTTCTCTGATAAAATCCTACTGTGATCAATCGATTCTGCATCGTTCCCTTGTGCAAAGTTATTAACTTTGCACCGGATGGGCCCTATTCCCTATGATCAACTTAGTTTCTAACGGTCATTGTGAAAGTTATACCCCTACGATCAATCGATGCAGAATCGCTTCCTTTTGCAAGTTAAGAACTTTGCACCGGGTTGGCCCTATTCCCTATGATCAAGTTAGTTTTCATCGGCCCTGTCACCGTCAGTCGAAGAAGAAGAAGAAGAAGAAGAAGAAGAAGAAGAAGAAGAAGAAGAAGAAGAAGAAGAAGAGCAGCTGCGCCCACTGTGTCCATCGGCAGAATGCATATGGTATGAAGTCGATTAATGAAATGGTAAGCATTAGTTTAAATCATAACATATAGCTTTTCTCTGATAAAATCCTACTGTGATCAATCGATTCTGCATCGTTCCCTTGTGCAAAGTTATTAACTTTGCACCGGATGGGCCCTATTCCCTATGATCAACTTAGTTTCTAACGGTCATTGTGAAAGTTATACCCCTACGATCAATCGATGCAGAATCGCTTCCTTTTGCAAGTTAAGAACTTTGCACCGGGTTGGCCCTATTCCCTATGATCAAGTTAGTTTTCATCGGCCCTGTCACCGTCAGTCGAAGAAGAAGAAGAAGAAGAGCAGCTGCGCTCACTGTGTCCATCGGCAGAATGCATATGGTATGAAGTCGATTAATGAAATGGTGAGCATTAGTTTAAATCATAACATATAGCTTTTCTCTGATAAAATCCTACTGTGATCAATCGATTCTGCATCGTTCCCTTGTGCAAAGTTATTAACTTTGCACCAGATGGGCCCTATTCCCTATGATCAACTTAGTTTCTAACGGTCATTGTGAAAGTTATACCCCTACGATCAATCGATGCAGAATCGCTTCCTTTTGCAAGTTAAGAACTTTGCACCGGGTTGGCCCTATTCCCTATGATCAAGTTAGTTTTCATCGGCCCTGTCACCGTCAGTCGAAGAAGAAGAAGAAGAAGAAGAAGAAAAAGAAGAAGAGCAGCTGCGCCCACTGTGTCCATCGGCAGAATGCATATGGTATGAAGTCGATTAATGAAATGGTGAGCATTAGTTTAAATCATAACATATAGCTTTTCTCTGATAAAATCCTACTGTGATCAATCGATTCTGCATCGTTCCCTTGTGCAAAGTTATTAACTTTGCACCGGATGGGCCCTATTCCCTATGATCAACTTAGTTTCTAACGGTCATTGTGGAAGTTATACCCCTACGATCAATCGATGCAGAATCGCTTCCTTTTGCAAGTTAAGAACTTTGCACCGGGTTGGCCCTATTCCCTATGATCAAGTTAGTTTTCATCGGCCCTGTCACCGTCAGTCGAAGAAGAAGAAGAAGAAGAAGAAGAAAAAGAAGAAGAGCAGCTGCGCCCACTGTGTCCATCGGCAGAATGCATATGGTATGAAGTCGATTAATGAAATGGTAAGCATTAGTTTAAATCATAACATATAGCTTTTCTCTGATAAAATCCTACTGTGATCAATCGATTCTGCATCGTTCCCTTGTGCAAAGTTATTAACTTTGCACCGGATGGGCCCTATTCCCTATGATCAACTTAGTTTCTAACGGTCATTGTGAAAGTTATACCCCTACGATCAATCGATGCAGAATCGCTTCCTTTTGCAAGTTAAGAACTTTGCACCGGGTTGGCCCTATTCCCTATGATCAAGTTAGTTTTCATCGGCCCTGTCACCGTCAGTCGAAGAAGAAGAAGAAGAAGAAGAAGAAAAAGAAGAAGAGCAGCTGCGCCCACTGTGTCCATCGGCAGAATGCATATGGTATGAAGTCGATTAATGAAATGGTAAGCATTAGTTCAAATCATAACATATAGCTTTTCTCTGATAAAATCCTACTGTGATCAATCGATTCTGCATCGTTCCCTTGTGCAAAGTTATTAACTTTGCACCGGATGGGCCCTATTCCCTATGATCAACTTAGTTTCTAACGGTCATTGTGAAAGTTATACCCCTACGATCAATCGATGCAGAATCGCTTCCTTTTGCAAGTTAAGAACTTTGCACCGGGTTGGCCCTATTCCCTATGATCAAGTTAGTTTTCATCGGCCCTGTCACCGTCAGTCGAAGAAGAAGAAGAAGAAGAGCAGCTGCGCTCACTGTGTCCATCGGCAGAATGCATATGGTATGAAGTCGATTAATGAAATGGTGAGCATTAGTTTAAATCATAACATATAGCTTTTCTCTGATAAAATCCTACTGTGATCAATCGATTCTGCATCGTTCCCTTGTGCAAAGTTATTAACTTTGCACCGGATGGGCCCTATTCCCTATGATCAACTTAGTTTCTAACGGTCATTGTGAAAGTTATACCCCTACGATCAATCGATGCAGAATCGCTTCCTTTTGCAAGTTAAGAACTTTGCACCGGGTTGGCCCTATTCCCTATGATCAAGTTAGTTTTCATCGGCCCTGTCACCGTCAGTCGAAGAAGAAGAAGAAGAAGAAGAAGAAGAAGAAGAAGAAGAAGAAGAAGAAGAAGAAGAAGAGCAGCTGCGCCCACTGTGTCCATCGGCAGAATGCATATGGTATGAAGTCGATTAATGAAATGGTAAGCATTAGTTTAAATCATAACATATAGCTTTTCTCTGATAAAATCCTACTGTGATCAATCGATTCTGCATCGTTCCCTTGTGCAAAGTTATTAACTTTGCACCGGATGGGCCCTATTCCCTATGATCAACTTAGTTTCTAACGGTCATTGTGAAAGTTATACCCCTACGATCAATCGATGCAGAATCGCTTCCTTTTGCAAGTTAAGAACTTTGCACCGGGTTGGCCCTATTCCCTATGATCAAGTTAGTTTTCATCGGCCCTGTCACCGTCAGTCGAAGAAGAAGAAGAAGAAGAGCAGCTGCGCTCACTGTGTCCATCGGCAGAATGCATATGGTATGAAGTCGATTAATGAAATGGTGAGCATTAGTTTAAATCATAACATATAGCTTTTCTCTGATAAAATCCTACTGTGATCAATCGATTCTGCATCGTTCCCTTGTGCAAAGTTATTAACTTTGCACCGGATGGGCCCTATTCCCTATGATCAACTTAGTTTCTAACGGTCATTGTGAAAGTTATACCCCTACGATCAATCGATGCAGAATCGCTTCCTTTTGCAAGTTAAGAACTTTGCACCGGGTTGGCCCTATTCCCTATGATCAAGTTAGTTTTCATCGGCCCTGTCACCGTCAGTCGAAGAAGAAGAAGAAGAAGAAGAAGAAGAAGAAGAAGAAGAAGAAGAAGAAGAGCAGCTGCGCCCACTGTGTCCATCGGCAGAATGCATATGGTATGAAGTCGATTAATGAAATGGTAAGCATTAGTTTAAATCATAACATATAGCTTTTCTCTGATAAAATCCTACTGTGATCAATCGATTCTGCATCGTTCCCTTGTGCAAAGTTATTAACTTTGCACCGGATGGGCCCTATTCCCTATGATCAACTTAGTTTCTAACGGTCATTGTGAAAGTTATACCCCTACGATCAATCGATGCAGAATCGCTTCCTTTTGCAAGTTAAGAACTTTGCACCGGGTTGGCCCTATTCCCTATGATCAAGTTAGTTTTCATCGGCCCTGTCACCGTCAGTCGAAGAAGAAGAAGAAGAAGAAGAAGAAGAAGAAGAAGAAGAGAAGCTGCGCCCACTGTGTCCATCGGCAGAATGCATATGGTATGAAGTCGATTAATGAAATGGTAAGCATTAGTTTAAATCATAACATATAGCTTTTCTCTGATAAAATCCTACTGTGATCAATCGATTCTGCATCGTTCCCTTGTGCAAAGTTATTAACTTTGCACCGGATGGGCCCTATTCCCTATGATCAACTTAGTTTCTAACGGTCATTGTGAAAGTTATACCCCTACGATCAATCGATGCAGAATCGCTTCCTTGTGCAAGTTAAGAACTTTGCACCGGGTTGGCCCTATTCCCTATGATAAAGTTAGTTTTCATCGGCCCTGTCACCGTCAGTCGAAGAAGAAGAAGAAGAAGAAGAAGAAGAGCAGCTGCGCCCACTGTGTCCATCGGCAGAATGCATATGGTATGAAGTCGATTAATGAAATGGTAAGCATTAGTTTAAATCATAACATATAGCTTTTCTCTGATAAAATCCTACTGTGATCAATCGATTCTGCATCGTTCCCTTGTGCAAAGTTATTAACTTTGCACCGGATGGGCCCTATTCCCTATGATCAACTTAGTTTCTAACGGTCATTGTGAAAGTTATACCCCTACGATCAATCGATGCAGAATCGTTTCCTTGTGCAAGTTAAGAACTTTGCACCGGGTTGGCCCTATTCCCTATGATAAAGTTAGTTTTCATCGGCCCTGTCACCGTCAGTCGAAGAAGAAGAAGAAGAAGAGCAGCTGCGCTCACTGTGTCCATCGGCAGAATGCATATGGTATGAAGTCGATTAATGAAATGGTGAGCATTAGTTTAAATCATAACATATAGCTTTTCTCTGATAAAATCCTACTGTGATCAATCGATTCTGCATCGTTCCCTTGTGCAAAGTTATTAACTTTGCACCGGATGGGCCCTATTCCCTATGATCAACTTAGTTTCTAACGGTCATTGTGAAAGTTATACCCCTACGATCAATCGATGCAGAATCGCTTCCTTGTGCAAGTTAAGAACTTTGCACCGGGTTGGCCCTATTCCCTATGATCAAGTTAGTTTTCATCGGCCCTGTCACCGTCAGTCGAAGAAGAAGAAGAAGAAGAAGAAGAAAAAGAAGAAGAGCAGCTGCGCCCACTGTGTCCATCGGCAGAATGCATATGGTATGAAGTCGATTAATGAAATGGTAAGCATTAGTTTAAATCATAACATATAGCTTTTCTCTGATAAAATCCTACTGTGATCAATCGATTCTGCATCGTTCCCTTGTGCAAAGTTATTAACTTTGCACCGGATGGGCCCTATTCCCTATGATCAACTTAGTTTCTAACGGTCATTGTGAAAGTTATACCCCTACGATCAATCGATGCAGAATCGCTTCCTTTTGCAAGTTAAGAACTTTGCACCGGGTTGGCCCTATTCCCTATGATCAAGTTAGTTTTCATCGGCCCTGTCACCGTCAGTCGAAGAAGAAGAAGAAGAAGAAGAAGAAAAAGAAGAAGAGCAGCTGCGCCCACTGTGTCCATCGGCAGAATGCATATGGTATGAAGTCGATTAATGAAATGGTAAGCATTAGTTTAAATCATAACATATAGCTTTTCTCTGATAAAATCCTACTGTGATCAATCGATTCTGCATCGTTCCCTTGTGCAAAGTTATTAACTTTGCACCGGATGGGCCCTATTCCCTATGATCAACTTAGTTTCTAACGGTCATTGTGAAAGTTATACCCCTACGATCAATCGATGCAGAATCGCTTCCTTTTGCAAGTTAAGAACTTTGCACCGGGTTGGCCCTATTCCCTATGATCAAGTTAGTTTTCATCGGCCCTGTCACCGTCAGTCGAAGAAGAAGAAGAAGAAGAGCAGCTGCGCTCACTGTGTCCATCGGCAGAATGCATATGGTATGAAGTCGATTAATGAAATGGTGAGCATTAGTTTAAATCATAACATATAGCTTTTCTCTGATAAAATCCTACTGTGATCAATCGATTCTGCATCGTTCCCTTGTGCAAAGTTATTAACTTTGCACCGGATGGGCCCTATTCCCTATGATCAACTTAGTTTCTAACGGTCATTGTGAAAGTTATACCCCTACGATCAATCGATGCAGAATCGCTTCCTTTTGCAAGTTAAGAACTTTGCACCGGGTTGGCCCTATTCCCTATGATCAAGTTAGTTTTCATCGGCCCTGTCACCGTCAGTCGAAGAAGAAGAAGAAGAAGAAGAAGAAGAAGAAGAAGAAGAAGAAGAAGAAGAGCAGCTGCGCCCACTGTGTCCATCGGCAGAATGCATATGGTATGAAGTCGATTAATGAAATGGTAAGCATTAGTTTAAATCATAACATATAGCTTTTCTCTGATAAAATCCTACTGTGATCAATCGATTCTGCATCGTTCCCTTGTGCAAAGTTATTAACTTTGCACCGGATGGGCCCTATTCCCTATGATCAACTTAGTTTCTAACGGTCATTGTGAAAGTTATACCCCTACGATCAATCGATGCAGAATCGCTTCCTTTTGCAAGTTAAGAACTTTGCACCGGGTTGGCCCTATTCCCTATGATCAAGTTAGTTTTCATCGGCCCTGTCACCGTCAGTCGAAGAAGAAGAAGAAGAAGAAGAAGAAGAAGAAGAAGAGAAGCTGCGCCCACTGTGTCCATCGGCAGAATGCATATGGTATGAAGTCGATTAATGAAATGGTAAGCATTAGTTTAAATCATAACATATAGCTTTTCTCTGATAAAATCCTACTGTGATCAATCGATTCTGCATCGTTCCCTTGTGCAAAGTTATTAACTTTGCACCGGATGGGCCCTATTCCCTATGATCAACTTAGTTTCTAACGGTCATTGTGAAAGTTATACCCCTACGATCAATCGATGCAGAATCGCTTCCTTGTGCAAGTTAAGAACTTTGCACCGGGTTGGCCCTATTCCCTATGATAAAGTTAGTTTTCATCGGCCCTGTCACCGTCAGTCGAAGAAGAAGAAGAAGAAGAAGAAGAAGAGCAGCTGCGCCCACTGTGTCCATCGGCAGAATGCATATGGTATGAAGTCGATTAATGAAATGGTAAGCATTAGTTTAAATCATAACATATAGCTTTTCTCTGATAAAATCCTACTGTGATCAATCGATTCTGCATCGTTCCCTTGTGCAAAGTTATTAACTTTGCACCGGATGGGCCCTATTCCCTATGATCAACTTAGTTTCTAACGGTCATTGTGAAAGTTATACCCCTACGATCAATCGATGCAGAATCGCTTCCTTTTGCAAGTTAAGAACTTTGCACCGGGTTGGCCCTATTCCCTATGATCAAGTTAGTTTTCATCGGCCCTGTCACCGTCAGTCGAAGAAGAAGAAGAAGAAGAAGAAGAAGAAGAAGAAGAGCAGCTGCGCCCACTGTGTCCATCGGCAGAATGCATATGGTATGAAGTCGATTAATGAAATGGTAAGCATTAGTTTAAATCATAACATATAGCATTTCTCTGATAAAATCCTACTGTGATCAATCGATTCTGCATCGTTCCCTTGTGCAAAGTTATTAACTTTGCACCGGATGGGCCCTATTCCCTATGATCAACTTAGTTTCTAACGGTCATTGTGAAAGTTATACCCCTACGATCAATCGATGCAGAATCGCTTCCTTTTGCAAGTTAAGAACTTTGCACCGGGTTGGCCCTATTCCCTATGATCAAGTTAGTTTTCATCGGCCCTGTCACCGTCAGTCGAAGAAGAAGAAGAAGAAGAAGAAGAGCAGCTGCGCCCACTGTGTCCATCGGCAGAATGCATATGTTATGAAGTAGATTAATGAAATGGTAAGCATTAGTTTAAATCATAACATATAGCTTTTCTCTGATAAAATCCTACTGTGATCAATCGATTCTGCATCGTTCACTTGTGCAAAGTTATTAACTTTGCACCGGATGGGCCCTATTCCCTATGATCAACTTAGTTTCTAACGGTCATTGTGAAAGTAATACCCATACGATCAATCGATGCAGAATCGCTTCCTTGTGCAAGTTAAGAACTTTGCACAGGGTTGGCCCTATTCCCTATGATCAAGTTAGTTTTCATCGGCCCTGTCACCGTCAGTCGAAGAAGAAGAAGAAGAAGAAGAAGAAGAAGAAGAAGAAGAAGAAGAAGAAGAGAAGCTGCGCCCACTGTGTCCATCGGCAGAATGCATATGGTATGAAGTCGATTAATGAAATGGTAAGCATTAGTTTAAATCATAACATATAGCATTTCTCTGATAAAATCCTACTGTGATCAATCGATTCTGCATCGTTCCCTTGTGCAAAGTTATTAACTTTGCACCGGATGGGCCCTATGCCCTATGATCAACTTAGTTTCTAACGGTCATTGTGAAAGTTATACCCCTACGATCAATCGATGCAGAATCGCTTCCTTTTGCAAGTTAAGAACTTTGCACCGGGTTGGCCCTATTCCCTATGATCAAGTTAGTTTTCATCGGCCCTGTCACCGTCAGTCGAAGAAGAAGAAGAAGAAGAAGAAGAAGAAGAAGAGCAGCTGCGCCCACTGTGTCCATAGGCAGAATGCATATGGTATGAAGTCGATTAATGAAATGGTAAGCATTAGTTTAAATCATAACATATAGCATTTCTCTGATAAAATCCTACTGTGATCAATCGATTCTGCATCGTTCCCTTGTGCAAAGTTATTAACTTTGCACCGGATGGGCCCTATTCCCTATGATCAACTTAGTTTCTAACGGTCATTGTGAAAGTTATACCCCTACGATCAATCGATGCAGAATCGCTTCCTTTTGCAAGTTAAGAACTTTGCACCGGGTTGGCCCTATTCCCTATGATCAAGTTAGTTTTCATCGGCCCTGTCACCGTCAGTCGAAGAAGAAGAAGAAGAAGAAGAAGAAGAAGAAGAAGAAGAGCAGCTGCGCCCACTGTGTCCATAGGCAGAATGCATATGGTATGAAGTCGATTAATGAAATGGTAAGCATTAGTTTAAATCATAACATATAGCATTTCTCTGATAAAATCCTACTGTGATCAATCGATTCTGCATCGTTCCCTTGTGCAAAGTTATTAACTTTGCACCGGATGGGCCCTATTCCCTATGATCAACTTAGTTTCTAACGGTCATTGTGAAAGTTATACCCCTACGATCAATCGATGCAGAATCGCTTCCTTTTGCAAGTTAAGAACTTTGCACCGGGTTGGCCCTATTCCCTATGATCAAGTTAGTTTTCATCGGCCCTGTCACCGTCAGTCGAAGAAGAAGAAGAAGAAGAAGAAGAAGAGCAGCTGCGCCCACTGTGTCCATCGGCAGAATGCATATGTTATGAAGTAGATTAATGAAATGGTAAGCATTAGTTTAAATCATAACATATAGCTTTTCTCTGATAAAATCCTACTGTGATCAATCGATTCTGCATCGCTCACTTGTGCAAAGTTATTAACTTTGCACCGGATGGGCCCTATTCCCTATGATCAACTTAGTTTCTAACGGTCATTGTGAAAGTTATACCCCTACGATCAATCGATGCAGAATCGCTTCCTTGTGCAAGTTAAGAACTTTGCACAGGGTTGGCCCTATTCCCTATGATCAAGTTAGTTTTCATCGGCCCTGTCACCGTCAGTCGAAGAAGAAGAAGAAGAAGAAGAAGAAGAAGAAGAGCAGCTGCGCCCACTGTGTCCATCGGCAGAATGCATATGGTATGAAGTCGATTAATGAAATGGTAAGCATTAGTTTAAATCATAACATATAGCATTTCTCTGATAAAATCCTACTGTGATCAATCGATTCTGCATCGTTCCCTTGTGCAAAGTTATTAACTTTGCACCGGATGGGCCCTATTCCCTATGATCAACTTAGTTTCTAACGGTCATTGTGAAAGTTATACCCCTACGATCAATAGATGCAGAATCGCTTCCTTTTGCAAGTTAAGAACTTTGCACCGGGTTGGCCCTATTCCCTATGATCAAGTTAGTTTTCATCGGCCCTGTCACCGTCAGTCGAAGAAGAAGAAGAAGAAGAAGAAGAAGAAGAAGAAGAAGAAGAGCAGCTGCGCCCACTGTGTCCATAGGCAGAATGCATATGGTATGAAGTCGATTAATGAAATGGTAAGCATTAGTTTAAATCATAACATATAGCATTTCTCTGATAAAATCCTACTGTGATCAATCGATTCTGCATCGTTCCCTTGTGCAAAGTTATTAACTTTGCACCGGATGGGCCCTATTCCCTATGATCAACTTAGTTTCTAACGGTCATTGTGAAAGTTATACCCCTACGATCAATCGATGCAGAATCGCTTCCTTTTGCAAGTTAAGAACTTTGCACCGGGTTGGCCCTATTCCCTATGATCAAGTTAGTTTTCATCGGCCCTGTCACCGTCAGTCGAAGAAGAAGAAGAAGAAGAAGAAGAGCAGCTGCGCCCACTGTGTCCATCGGCAGAATGCATATGTTATGAAGTAGATTAATGAAATGGTAAGCATTAGTTTAAATCATAACATATAGCTTTTCTCTGATAAAATCCTACTGTGATCAATCGATTCTGCATCGCTCACTTGTGCAAAGTTATTAACTTTGCACCGGATGGGCCCTATTCCCTATGATCAACTTAGTTTCTAACGGTCATTGTGAAAGTTATACCCCTACGATCAATCGATGCAGAATCGCTTCCTTGTGCAAGTTAAGAACTTTGCACAGGGTTGGCCCTATTCCCTATGATCAAGTTAGTTTTCATCGGCCCTGTCACCGTCAGTCGAAGAAGAAGAAGAAGAAGAAGAAGAGCAGCTGCGCCCACTGTGTCCATCGGCAGAATGCATATGGTATGAAGTCGATTAATGAAATGGTAAGCATTAGTTTAAATCATAACATATAGCATTTCTCTGATAAAATCCTACTGTGATCAATCGATTCTGCATCGTTCCCTTGTGCAAAGTTATTAACTTTGCACCGGATGGGCCCTATTCCCTATGATCAACTTAGTTTCTAACGGTCATTGTGAAAGTTATACCCCTACGATCAATCGATGCAGAATCGCTTCCTTTTGCAAGTTAAGAACTTTGCACCGGGTTGGCCCTATTCCCTATGATCAAGTTAGTTTTCATCGGCCCTGTCACCGTCAGTCGAAGAAGAAGAAGAAGAAGAAGAAGAAGAGCAGCTGCGCCCACTGTGTCCATCGGCAGAATGCATATGTTATGAAGTAGATTAATGAAATGGTAAGCATTAGTTTAAATCATAACATATAGCTTTTCTCTGATAAAATCCTACTGTGATCAATCGATTCTGCATCGCTCACTTGTGCAAAGTTATTAACTTTGCACCGGATGGGCCCTATTCCCTATGATCAACTTAGTTTCTAACGGTCATTGTGAAAGTTATACCCCTACGATCAATCGATGCAGAATCGCTTCCTTGTGCAAGTTAAGAACTTTGCACAGGGTTGGCCCTATTCCCTATGATCAAGTTAGTTTTCATCGGCCCTGTCACCGTCAGTCGAAGAAGAAGAAGAAGAAGAAGAAGAAGAAGAGCAGCTGCGCCCACTGTGTCCATCGGCAGAATGCATATGGTATGAAGTCGATTAATGAAATGGTAAGCATTAGTTTAAATCATAACATATAGCATTTCTCTGATAAAATCCTACTGTGATCAATCGATTCTGCATCGTTCCCTTGTGCAAAGTTATTAACTTTGCACCGGATGGGCCCTATTCCCTATGATCAACTTAGTTTCTAACGGTCATTGTGAAAGTTATACCCCTACGATCAATCGATGCAGAATCGCTTCCTTTTGCAAGTTAAGAACTTTGCACCGGGTTGGCCCTATTCCCTATGATCAAGTTAGTTTTCATCGGCCCTGTCACCGTCAGTCGAAGAAGAAGAAGAAGAAGAAGAAGAAGAGCAGCTGCGCCCACTGTGTCCATCGGCAGAATGCATATGTTATGAAGTAGATTAATGAAATGGTAAGCATTAGTTTAAATCATAACATATAGCTTTTCTCTGATAAAATCCTACTGTGATCAATCGATTCTGCATCGCTCACTTGTGCAAAGTTATTAACTTTGCACCGGATGGGCCCTATTCCCTATGATCAACTTAGTTTCTAACGGTCATTGTGAAAGTTATACCCCTACGATCAATCGATGCAGAATCGCTTCCTTGTGCAAGTTAAGAACTTTGCACAGGGTTGGCCCTATTCCCTATGATCAAGTTAGTTTTCATCGGCCCTGTCACCGTCAGTCGAAGAAGAAGAAGAAGAAGAAGAAGAAGAAGAAGAAGAGCAGCTGCGCCCACTGTGTCCATCGGCAGAATGCATATGGTATGAAGTCGATTAATGAAATGGTAAGCATTAGTTTAAATCATAACATATAGCATTTCTCTGATAAAATCCTACTGTGATCAATCGATTCTGCATCGTTCCCTTGTGCAAAGTTATTAACTTTGCACCGGATGGGCCCTATTCCCTATGATCAACTTAGTTTCTAACGGTCATTGTGAAAGTTATACCCCTACGATCAATAGATGCAGAATCGCTTCCTTTTGCAAGTTAAGAACTTTGCACCGGGTTGGCCCTATTCCCTATGATCAAGTTAGTTTTCATCGGCCCTGTCACCGTCAGTCGAAGAAGAAGAAGAAGAAGAAGAAGAGCAGCTGCGCCCACTGTGTCCATCGGCAGAATGCATATGTTATGAAGTAGATTAATGAAATGGTAAGCATTAGTTTAAATCATAACATATAGCTTTTCTCTGATAAAATCCTACTGTGATCAATCGATTCTGCATCGTTCACTTGTGCAAAGTTATTAACTTTGCACCGGATGGGCCCTATTCCCTATGATCAACTTAGTTTCTAACGGTCATTGTGAAAGTAATACCCATACGATCAATCGATGCAGAATCGCTTCCTTGTGCAAGTTAAGAACTTTGCACAGGGTTGGCCCTATTCCCTATGATCAAGTTAGTTTTCATCGGCCCTGTCACCGTCAGTCGAAGAAGAAGAAGAAGAAGAAGAAGAAGAAGAAGAAGAAGAAGAAGAAGAAGAAGAGCAGCTGCGCCCACTGTGTCCATCGGCAGAATGCATATGTTATGAAGTAGATTAATGAAATGGTAAGCATTAGTTTAAATCATAACATATAGCTTTTCTCTGATAAAATCCTACTGTGATCAATCGATTCTGCATCGCTCACTTGTGCAAAGTTATTAACTTTGCACCGGATGGGCCCTATTCCCTATGATCAACTTAGTTTCTAACGGTCATTGTGAAAGTTATACCCCTACGATCAATCGATGCAGAATCGCTTCCTTGTGCAAGTTAAGAACTTTGCACAGGGTTGGCCCTATTCCCTATGATCAAGTTAGTTTTCATCGGCCCTGTCACCGTCAGTCGAAGAAGAAGAAGAAGAAGAAGAAGAAGAAGAAGAAGAGCAGCTGCGCCCACTGTGTCCATCGGCAGAATGCATATGGTATGAAGTCGATTAATGAAATGGTAAGCATTAGTTTAAATCATAACATATAGCATTTCTCTGATAAAATCCTACTGTGATCAATCGATTCTGCATCGTTCCCTTGTGCAAAGTTATTAACTTTGCACCGGATGGGCCCTATTCCCTATGATCAACTTAGTTTCTAACGGTCATTGTGAAAGTTATACCCCTACGATCAATAGATGCAGAATCGCTTCCTTTTGCAAGTTAAGAACTTTGCACCGGGTTGGCCCTATTCCCTATGATCAAGTTAGTTTTCATCGGCCCTGTCACCGTCAGTCGAAGAAGAAGAAGAAGAAGAAGAAGAGCAGCTGCGCCCACTGTGTCCATCGGCAGAATGCATATGTTATGAAGTAGATTAATGAAATGGTAAGCATTAGTTTAAATCATAACATATAGCTTTTCTCTGATAAAATCCTACTGTGATCAATCGATTCTGCATCGTTCACTTGTGCAAAGTTATTAACTTTGCACCGGATGGGCCCTATTCCCTATGATCAACTTAGTTTCTAACGGTCATTGTGAAAGTAATACCCATACGATCAATCGATGCAGAATCGCTTCCTTGTGCAAGTTAAGAACTTTGCACAGGGTTGGCCCTATTCCCTATGATCAAGTTAGTTTTCATCGGCCCTGTCACCGTCAGTCGAAGAAGAAGAAGAAGAAGAAGAAGAAGAAGAAGAAGAAGAAGAAGAAGAAGAAGAAGAAGAAGAAGAAGAAGAAGAGAAGCTGCGCCCACTGTGTCCATCGGCAGAATGCATATGGTATGAAGTCGATTAATGAAATGGTAAGCATTAGTTTAAATCATAACATATAGCATTTCTCTGATAAAATCCTACTTTGATCAATCGATTCTGCATCGTTCCCTTGTGCAAAGTTATTAACTTTGCACCGGATGGGCCCTATGCCCTATGATCAACTTAGTTTCTAACGGTCATTGTGAAAGTTATACCCCTACGATCAATCGATGCAGAATCGCTTCCTTTTGCAAGTTAAGAACTTTGCACCGGGTTGGCCCTATTCCCTATGATCAAGTTAGTTTTCATCGGCCTTGTCACCGTCAGTCGAAGAAGAAGAAGAAGAAGAAGAAGAAGAGCAGCTGCGCCCACTGTGTCCATCGGCAGAATGCATATGGTATGAAGTCGATTAATGAAATGGTAAGCATTAGTTTAAATCATAACATATAGCATTTCTCTGATAAAATCCTACTGTGATCAATCGATTCTGCATCGTTCCCTTGTGCAAACTTATTAACTTTGCACCGGATGGGCCCTATTCCCTATGATCAACTTAGTTTCTAACGGTCATTGTGAAAGTTATACCCCTACGATCAATCGATGCAGAATCGCTTCCTTTTGCAAGTTAAGAACTTTGCACCGGGTTGGCCCTATTCCCTATGATCAAGTTAGTTTTCATCGGCCCTGTCACCGTCAGTCGAAGAAGAAGAAGAAGAAGAAGAAGAAGAAGAGCAGCTGCGCCCACTGTGTCCATCGGCAGAATGCATATGGTATGAAGTCGATTAATGAAATGGTAAGCATTAGTTTAAATCATAACATATAGCATTTCTCTGATAAAATCCTACTGTGATCAATCGATTCTGCATCGTTCCCTTGTGCAAAGTTATTAACTTTGCACCGGATGGGCCCTATTCCCTATGATCAACTTAGTTTCTAACGGTCATTGTGAAAGTTATACCCCTACGATCAATAGATGCAGAATCGCTTCCTTTTGCAAGTTAAGAACTTTGCACCGGGTTGGCCCTATTCCCTATGATCAAGTTAGTTTTCATCGGCCCTGTCACCGTCAGTCGAAGAAGAAGAAGAAGAAGAAGAAGAGCAGCTGCGCCCACTGTGTCCATCGGCAGAATGCATATGTTATGAAGTAGATTAATGAAATGGTAAGCATTAGTTTAAATCATAACATATAGCTTTTCTCTGATAAAATCCTACTGTGATCAATCGATTCTGCATCGTTCACTTGTGCAAAGTTATTAACTTTGCACCGGATGGGCCCTATTCCCTATGATCAACTTAGTTTCTAACGGTCATTGTGAAAGTAATACCCATACGATCAATCGATGCAGAATCGCTTCCTTGTGCAAGTTAAGAACTTTGCACAGGGTTGGCCCTATTCCCTATGATCAAGTTAGTTTTCATCGGCCCTGTCACCGTCAGTCGAAGAAGAAGAAGAAGAAGAAGAAGAAGAAGAAGAAGAAGAAGAAGAAGAAGAAGAAGAAGAAGAAGAAGAAGAAGAGAAGCTGCGCCCACTGTGTCCATCGGCAGAATGCATATGGTATGAAGTCGATTAATGAAATGGTAAGCATTAGTTTAAATCATAACATATAGCATTTCTCTGATAAAATCCTACTTTGATCAATCGATTCTGCATCGTTCCCTTGTGCAAAGTTATTAACTTTGCACCGGATGGGCCCTATGCCCTATGATCAACTTAGTTTCTAACGGTCATTGTGAAAGTTATACCCCTACGATCAATCGATGCAGAATCGCTTCCTTTTGCAAGTTAAGAACTTTGCACCGGGTTGGCCCTATTCCCTATGATCAAGTTAGTTTTCATCGGCCTTGTCACCGTCAGTCGAAGAAGAAGAAGAAGAAGAAGAAGAAGAGCAGCTGCGCCCACTGTGTCCATCGGCAGAATGCATATGGTATGAAGTCGATTAATGAAATGGTAAGCATTAGTTTAAATCATAACATATAGCATTTCTCTGATAAAATCCTACTGTGATCAATCGATTCTGCATCGTTCCCTTGTGCAAACTTATTAACTTTGCACCGGATGGGCCCTATTCCCTATGATCAACTTAGTTTCTAACGGTCATTGTGAAAGTTATACCCCTACGATCAATCGATGCAGAATCGCTTCCTTTTGCAAGTTAAGAACTTTGCACCGGGTTGGCCCTATTCCCTATGATCAAGTTAGTTTTCATCGGCCCTGTCACCGTCAGTCGAAGAAGAAGAAGAAGAAGAAGAAGAAGAAGAGCAGCTGCGCCCACTGTGTCCATCGGCAGAATGCATATGGTATGAAGTCGATTAATGAAATGGTAAGCATTAGTTTAAATCATAACATATAGCATTTCTCTGATAAAATCCTACTGTGATCAATCGATTCTGCATCGTTCCCTTGTGCAAAGTTATTAACTTTGCACCGGATGGGCCCTATTCCCTATGATCAACTTAGTTTCTAACGGTCATTGTGAAAGTTATACCCCTACGATCAATAGATGCAGAATCGCTTCCTTTTGCAAGTTAAGAACTTTGCACCGGGTTGGCCCTATTCCCTATGATCAAGTTAGTTTTCATCGGCCCTGTCACCGTCAGTCGAAGAAGAAGAAGAAGAAGAAGAAGAGCAGCTGCGCCCACTGTGTCCATCGGCAGAATGCATATGTTATGAAGTAGATTAATGAAATGGTAAGCATTAGTTTAAATCATAACATATAGCTTTTCTCTGATAAAATCCTACTGTGATCAATCGATTCTGCATCGTTCACTTGTGCAAAGTTATTAACTTTGCACCGGATGGGCCCTATTCCCTATGATCAACTTAGTTTCTAACGGTCATTGTGAAAGTAATACCCATACGATCAATCGATGCAGAATCGCTTCCTTGTGCAAGTTAAGAACTTTGCACAGGGTTGGCCCTATTCCCTATGATCAAGTTAGTTTTCATCGGCCCTGTCACCGTCAGTCGAAGAAGAAGAAGAAGAAGAAGAAGAAGAAGAAGAAGAAGAAGAAGAAGAAGAAGAAGAAGAAGAAGAGAAGCTGCGCCCACTGTGTCCATCGGCAGAATGCATATGGTATGAAGTCGATTAATGAAATGGTAAGCATTAGTTTAAATCATAACATATAGCATTTCTCTGATAAAATCCTACTTTGATCAATCGATTCTGCATCGTTCCCTTGTGCAAAGTTATTAACTTTGCACCGGATGGGCCCTATGCCCTATGATCAACTTAGTTTCTAACGGTCATTGTGAAAGTTATACCCCTACGATCAATCGATGCAGAATCGCTTCCTTTTGCAAGTTAAGAACTTTGCACCGGGTTGGCCCTATTCCCTATGATCAAGTTAGTTTTCATCGGCCTTGTCACCGTCAGTCGAAGAAGAAGAAGAAGAAGAAGAAGAAGAGCAGCTGCGCCCACTGTGTCCATCGGCAGAATGCATATGGTATGAAGTCGATTAATGAAATGGTAAGCATTAGTTTAAATCATAACATATAGCATTTCTCTGATAAAATCCTACTGTGATCAATCGATTCTGCATCGTTCCCTTGTGCAAACTTATTAACTTTGCACCGGATGGGCCCTATTCCCTATGATCAACTTAGTTTCTAACGGTCATTGTGAAAGTTATACCCCTACGATCAATCGATGCAGAATCGCTTCCTTTTGCAAGTTAAGAACTTTGCACCGGGTTGGCCCTATTCCCTATGATCAAGTTAGTTTTCATCGGCCCTGTCACCGTCAGTCGAAGAAGAAGAAGAAGAAGAAGAAGAAGAAGAGCAGCTGCGCCCACTGTGTCCATCGGCAGAATGCATATGGTATGAAGTCGATTAATGAAATGGTAAGCATTAGTTTAAATCATAACATATAGCTTTTCTCTGATAAAATCCTACTGTGATCAATCGATTCTGCATCGTTCCCTTGTGCAAAGTTATTAACTTTGCACCGGGTGGGCCCTATTCCCTATGATCAACTTAGTTTCTAACGGTCATTGTGAAAGTTATACCCCTACGATCAATCGATGCAGAATCGCTTCCTTGTGCAAGTTAAGAACTTTGCACAGGGTTGGCCCTATTCCCTATGATCAAGTTAGTTTTCATCGGCCCTGTCACCGTCAGTCGAAGAAGAAGAAGAAGAAGAAGAAGAAGAAGAAGAGCAGCTGCGCCCACTGTGTCCATCGGCAGAATGCATATGGTATGAAGTCGATTAATGAAATGGTAAGCATTAGTTTAAATCATAACATATAGCTTTTCTCTGATAAAATCCTACTGTGATCAATCGATTCTGCATCGTTCCCTTGTGCAAAGTTATTAACTTTGCACCGGGTGGGCCCTATTCCCTATGATCAACTTAGTTTCTAACGGTCATTGTGAAAGTTATACCCCTACGATCAATCGATGCAGAATCGCTTCCTTTTGCAAGTTAAGAACTTTGCACCGGGTTGGCCCTATTCCCTATGATCAAGTTAGTTTTCATCGGCCCTGTCACCGTCAGTCGAAGAAGAAGAAGAAGAAGAAGAAGAAGAGCAGCTGCGCCCACTGTGTCCATCGGCAGAATGCATATGTTATGAAGTAGATTAATGAAATGGTAAGCATTAGTTTAAATCATAACATATAGCTTTTCTCTGATAAAATCCTACTGTGATCAATCGATTCTGCATCGCTCACTTGTGCAAAGTTATTAACTTTGCACCGGATGGGCCCTATTCCCTATGATCAACTTAGTTTCTAACGGTCATTGTGAAAGTTATACCCCTACGATCAATCGATGCAGAATCGCTTCCTTGTGCAAGTTAAGAACTTTGCACAGGGTTGGCCCTATTCCCTATGATCAAGTTAGTTTTCATCGGCCCTGTCACCGTCAGTCGAAGAAGAAGAAGAAGAAGAAGAAGAAGAAGAAGAAGAAGAAGAAGAGCAGCTGCGCCCACTGTGTCCATCGGCAGAATGCATATGGTATGAAGTCGATTAATGAAATGGTAAGCATTAGTTTAAATCATAACATATAGCATTTCTCTGATAAAATCCTACTGTGATCAATCGATTCTGCATCGTTCCCTTGTGCAAAGTTATTAACTTTGCACCGGATGGGCCCTATTCCCTATGATCAACTTAGTTTCTAACGGTCATTGTGAAAGTTATACCCCTACGATCAATAGATGCAGAATCGCTTCCTTTTGCAAGTTAAGAACTTTGCACCGGGTTGGCCCTATTCCCTATGATCAAGTTAGTTTTCATCGGCCCTGTCACCGTCAGTCGAAGAAGAAGAAGAAGAAGAAGAAGAGCAGCTGCGCCCACTGTGTCCATCGGCAGAATGCATATGTTATGAAGTAGATTAATGAAATGGTAAGCATTAGTTTAAATCATAACATATAGCTTTTCTCTGATAAAATCCTACTGTGATCAATCGATTCTGCATCGTTCACTTGTGCAAAGTTATTAACTTTGCACCGGATGGGCCCTATTCCCTATGATCAACTTAGTTTCTAACGGTCATTGTGAAAGTAATACCCATACGATCAATCGATGCAGAATCGCTTCCTTGTGCAAGTTAAGAACTTTGCACAGGGTTGGCCCTATTCCCTATGATCAAGTTAGTTTTCATCGGCCCTGTCACCGTCAGTCGAAGAAGAAGAAGAAGAAGAAGAAGAAGAAGAAGAAGAAGAAGAAGAAGAAGAAGAAGAAGAAGAAGAAGAAGAAGAAGAAGAAGAAGAAGAAGAAGAGAAGCTGCGCCCACTGTGTCCATCGGCAGAATGCATATGGTATGAAGTCGATTAATGAAATGGTAAGCATTAGTTTAAATCATAACATATAGCATTTCTCTGATAAAATCCTACTTTGATCAATCGATTCTGCATCGTTCCCTTGTGCAAAGTTATTAACTTTGCACCGGATGGGCCCTATGCCCTATGATCAACTTAGTTTCTAACGGTCATTGTGAAAGTTATACCCCTACGATCAATCGATGCAGAATCGCTTCCTTTTGCAAGTTAAGAACTTTGCACCGGGTTGGCCCTATTCCCTATGATCAAGTTAGTTTTCATCGGCCCTGTCACCGTCAGTCGAAGAAGAAGAAGAAGAAGAAGAAGAAGAGCAGCTGCGCCCACTGTGTCCATCGGCAGAATGCATATGGTATGAAGTCGATTAATGAAATGGTAAGCATTAGTTTAAATCATAACATATAGCATTTCTCTGATAAAATCCTACTGTGATCAATCGATTCTGCATCGTTCCCTTGTGCAAACTTATTAACTTTGCACCGGATGGGCCCTATTCCCTATGATCAACTTAGTTTCTAACGGTCATTGTGAAAGTTATACCCCTACGATCAATCGATGCAGAATCGCTTCCTTTTGCAAGTTAAGAACTTTGCACCGGGTTGGCCCTATTCCCTATGATCAAGTTAGTTTTCATCGGCCCTGTCACCGTCAGTCGAAGAAGAAGAAGAAGAAGAAGAAGAAGAGCAGCTGCGCCCACTGTGTCCATCGGCAGAATGCATATGTTATGAAGTAGATTAATGAAATGGTAAGCATTAGTTTAAATCATAACATATAGCTTTTCTCTGATAAAATCCTACTGTGATCAATCGATTCTGCATCGCTCACTTGTGCAAAGTTATTAACTTTGCACCGGATGGGCCCTATTCCCTATGATCAACTTAGTTTCTAACGGTCATTGTGAAAGTTATACCCCTACGATCAATCGATGCAGAATCGCTTCCTTGTGCAAGTTAAGAACTTTGCACAGGGTTGGCCCTATTCCCTATGATCAAGTTAGTTTTCATCGGCCCTGTCACCGTCAGTCGAAGAAGAAGAAGAAGAAGAAGAAGAAGAAGAAGAAGAAGAGCAGCTGCGCCCACTGTGTCCATCGGCAGAATGCATATGGTATGAAGTCGATTAATGAAATGGTAAGCATTAGTTTAAATCATAACATATAGCATTTCTCTGATAAAATCCTACTGTGATCAATCGATTCTGCATCGTTCCCTTGTGCAAAGTTATTAACTTTGCACCGGATGGGCCCTATTCCCTATGATCAACTTAGTTTCTAACGGTCATTGTGAAAGTTATACCCCTACGATCAATAGATGCAGAATCGCTTCCTTTTGCAAGTTAAGAACTTTGCACCGGGTTGGCCCTATTCCCTATGATCAAGTTAGTTTTCATCGGCCCTGTCACCGTCAGTCGAAGAAGAAGAAGAAGAAGAAGAAGAGCAGCTGCGCCCACTGTGTCCATCGGCAGAATGCATATGTTATGAAGTAGATTAATGAAATGGTAAGCATTAGTTTAAATCATAACATATAGCTTTTCTCTGATAAAATCCTACTGTGATCAATCGATTCTGCATCGTTCACTTGTGCAAAGTTATTAACTTTGCACCGGATGGGCCCTATTCCCTATGATCAACTTAGTTTCTAACGGTCATTGTGAAAGTAATACCCATACGATCAATCGATGCAGAATCGCTTCCTTGTGCAAGTTAAGAACTTTGCACAGGGTTGGCCCTATTCCCTATGATCAAGTTAGTTTTCATCGGCCCTGTCACCGTCAGTCGAAGAAGAAGAAGAAGAAGAAGAAGAAGAAGAAGAAGAAGAAGAAGAAGAAGAAGAAGAAGAAGAGAAGCTGCGCCCACTGTGTCCATCGGCAGAATGCATATGGTATGAAGTCGATTAATGAAATGGTAAGCATTAGTTTAAATCATAACATATAGCATTTCTCTGATAAAATCCTACTTTGATCAATCGATTCTGCATCGTTCCCTTGTGCAAAGTTATTAACTTTGCACCGGATGGGCCCTATGCCCTATGATCAACTTAGTTTCTAACGGTCATTGTGAAAGTTATACCCCTACGATCAATCGATGCAGAATCGCTTCCTTTTGCAAGTTAAGAACTTTGCACCGGGTTGGCCCTATTCCCTATGATCAAGTTAGTTTTCATCGGCCCTGTCACCGTCAGTCGAAGAAGAAGAAGAAGAAGAAGAAGAAGAGCAGCTGCGCCCACTGTGTCCATCGGCAGAATGCATATGGTATGAAGTCGATTAATGAAATGGTAAGCATTAGTTTAAATCATAACATATAGCATTTCTCTGATAAAATCCTACTGTGATCAATCGATTCTGCATCGTTCCCTTGTGCAAACTTATTAACTTTGCACCGGATGGGCCCTATTCCCTATGATCAACTTAGTTTCTAACGGTCATTGTGAAAGTTATACCCCTACGATCAATCGATGCAGAATCGCTTCCTTTTGCAAGTTAAGAACTTTGCACCGGGTTGGCCCTATTCCCTATGATCAAGTTAGTTTTCATCGGCCCTGTCACCGTCAGTCGAAGAAGAAGAAGAAGAAGAAGAAGAAGAAGAAGAGCAGCTGCGCCCACTGTGTCCATCGGCAGAATGCATATGGTATGAAGTCGATTAATGAAATGGTAAGCATTAGTTTAAATCATAACATATAGCTTTTCTCTGATAAAATCCTACTGTGATCAATCGATTCTGCATCGTTCCCTTGTGCAAAGTTATTAACTTTGCACCGGGTGGGCCCTATTCCCTATGATCAACTTAGTTTCTAACGGTCATTGTGAAAGTTATACCCCTACGATCAATCGATGCAGAATCGCTTCCTTTTGCAAGTTAAGAACTTTGCACCGGGTTGGCCCTATTCCCTATGATCAAGTTAGTTTTCATCGGCCCTGTCACCGTCAGTCGAAGAAGAAGAAGAAGAAGAAGAAGAAGAGCAGCTGCGCCCACTGTGTCCATCGGCAGAATGCATATGATATGAAGTCGGTTAATGAAATGGTAAGCATTAGTTTAAATCATAACATATAGCTTTTCTCTGATAAAATCCTACTGTGATCAATCGATTCTGCATCGTTCCCTTGTGCAAAGTTATTAACTTTGCACCGGATGGGCCCTATTCCCTATGATCAACTTAGTTTCTAAAGGTCATTGTGAAAGTTATACCCCTACGATCAATCGATGCAGAATCGCTTCCTTGTGCAAGTTAAGAACTTTGCACCGGGTTGGCCCTATTCCCTATGATCAAGTTAGTTTTCATCGGCCCTGTCACCGTCAGTCGAAGAAGAAGAAGAAGAAGAGCAGCTGCGCCCACTGTGTCCATCGGCAGAATGCATATGGTATGAAGTCGATTAATGAAATGGTGAGCATTAGTTTAAATCATAACATATAGCTTTTCTCTGATAAAATCCTACTGTGATCAATCGATTCTGCATCGTTCCCTTGTGCAAAGTTATTAACTTTGCACCGGATGGGCCCTATTCCCTATGATCAACTTAGTTTCTAACGGTCATTGTGAAAGTTATACCCCTACGATCAATCGATGCAGAATCGCTTCCTTTTGCAAGTTAAGAACTTTGCACCGGGTTGGCCCTATTCCCTATGATCAAGTTAGTTTTCATCGGCCCTGTCACCGTCAGTCGAAGAAGAAGAAGAAGAAGAAGAAGAAGAAGAGCAGCTGCGCCCACTGTGTCCATCGGCAGAATGCATATGGTATGAAGTCGATTAATGAAATGGTAAGCATTAGTTTAAATCATAACATATAGCTTTTCTCTGATAAAACCCTACTGTGATCAATCGATTCTGCATCGTTCTCTTGTGCAAAGTTATTAACTTTGCACCGGATGGGCCCTATTCCCTATGATCAACTTAGTTTCTAACGGTCATTGTGAAAGTTATACCCCTACGATCAATCGATGCAGAATCGCTTCCTTGTGCAAGTTAAGAACTTTGCACCGGGTTGGCCCTATTCCCTATGATCAAGTTAGTTTTCATCGGCCCTGTCACCGTCAGTCGAAGAAGAAGAAGAAGAAGAAGAAGAAGAAGAGCAGCTGCGCCCACTGTGTCCATAGGCAGAATGCATATGGTATGAAGTCGATTAATGAAATGGTAAGCATTAGTTTAAATCATAACATATAGCTTTTCTCTGATAAAATCCTACTGTGATCAATCGATTCTGCATCGTTCCCTTGTGCAAAGTTATTAACTTTGCACCGGATGGGCCCTATTCCCTATGATCAACTTAGTTTCTAAAGGTCATTGTGAAAGTTATACCCCTACGATCAATCGATGCAGAATCGCTTCCTTGTGCAAGTTAAGAACTTTGCACCGGGTTGGCCCTATTCCCTATGATCAAGTTAGTTTTCATCGGCCCTGTCACCGTCAGTCGAAGAAGAAGAAGAAGAAGAAGAAGAAGAAGAAGAAGAAGAAGAAGAGCAGCTGCGCCCACTGTGTCCATCGGCAGAATGCATATGATATGAAGTCGATTAATGAAATGGTAAGCATTAGTTTAAATCATAACATATAGCTTTTCTCTGATAAAATCCTACTGTGATCAATCGATTCTGCATCGTTCCCTTGTGCAAAGTTATTAACTTTGCACCGGATGGGCCCTATTCCCTATGATCAACTTAGTTTCTAAAGGTCATTGTGAAAGTTATACCCCTACGATCAATCGATGCAGAATCGCTTCCTTGTGCAAGTTAAGAACTTTGCACCGGGTTGGCCCTATTCCCTATGATCAAGTTAGTTTTCATCGGCCCTGTCACCGTCAGTCGAAGAAGAAGAAGAAGAAGAGCAGCTGCGCCCACTGTGTCCATCGGCAGAATGCATATGGTATGAAGTCGATTAATGAAATGGTGAGCATTAGTTTAAATCATAACATATAGCTTTTCTCTGATAAAATCCTACTGTGATCAATCGATTCTGCATCGTTCCCTTGTGCAAAGTTATTAACTTTGCACCGGATGGGCCCTATTCCCTATGATCAACTTAGTTTCTAACGGTCATTGTGAAAGTTATACCCCTACGATCAATCGATGCAGAATCGCTTCCTTTTGCAGGTTAAGAACTTTGCACCGGGTTGGCCCTATTCCCTATGATCAAGTTAGTTTTCATCGGCCCTGTCACCGTCAGTCGAAGAAGAAGAAGAAGAAGAAGAAGAAGAAGAAGAAGAAGAGCAGCTGCGCCCACTGTGTCCATCGGCAGAATGCATATGGTATGAAGTCGATTAATGAAATGGTAAGCATTAGTTTAAATCATAACATATAGCATTTCTCTGATAAAATCCTACTGTGATCAATCGATTCTGCATCGTTCCCTTGTGCAAACTTATTAACTTTGCACCGGATGGGCCCTATTCCCTATGATCAACTTAGTTTCTAACGGTCATTGTGAAAGTTATACCCCTACGATCAATCGATGCAGAATCGCTTCCTTTTGCAAGTTAAGAACTTTGCACCGGGTTGGCCCTATTCCCTATGATCAAGTTAGTTTTCATCGGCCCTGTCACCGTCAGTCGAAGAAGAAGAAGAAGAAGAAGAAGAAGAAGAAGAGCAGCTGCGCCCACTGTGTCCATCGGCAGAATGCATATGGTATGAAGTCGATTAATGAAATGGTAAGCATTAGTTTAAATCATAACATATAACTTTTCTCTGATAAAATCCTACTGTGATCAATCGATTCTGCATCGTTCCCTTGTGCAAAGTTATTAACTTTGCACCGGGTGGGCCCTATTCCCTATGATCAACTTAGTTTCTAACGGTCATTGTGAAAGTTATACCCCTACGATCAATCGATGCAGAATCGCTTCCTTTTGCAAGTTAAGAACTTTGCACCGGGTTGGCCCTATTCCCTATGATCAAGTTAGTTTTCATCGGCCCTGTCACCGTCAGTCGAAGAAGAAGAAGAAGAAGAAGAAGAAGAGCAGCTGCGCCCACTGTGTCCATCGGCAGAATGCATATGATATGAAGTCGATTAATGAAATGGTAAGCATTAGTTTAAATCATAACATATAGCTTTTCTCTGATAAAATCCTACTGTGATCAATCGATTCTGCATCGTTCCCTTGTGCAAAGTTATTAACTTTGCACCGGATGGGCCCTATTCCCTATGATCAACTTAGTTTCTAAAGGTCATTGTGAAAGTTATACCCCTACGATCAATCGATGCAGAATCGCTTCCTTGTGCAAGTTAAGAACTTTGCACCGGGTTGGCCCTATTCCCTATGATCAAGTTAGTTTTCATCGGCCCTGTCACCGTCAGTCGAAGAAGAAGAAGAAGAAGAGCAGCTGCGCCCACTGTGTCCATCGGCAGAATGCATATGGTATGAAGTCGATTAATGAAATGGTGAGCATTAGTTTAAATCATAACATATAGCTTTTCTCTGATAAAATCCTACTGTGATCAATCGATTCTGCATCGTTCCCTTGTGCAAAGTTATTAACTTTGCACCGGATGGGCCCTATTCCCTATGATCAACTTAGTTTCTAACGGTCATTGTGAAAGTTATACCCCTACGATCAATCGATGCAGAATCGCTTCCTTTTGCAAGTTAAGAACTTTGCACCGGGTTGGCCCTATTCCCTATGATCAAGTTAGTTTTCATCGGCCCTGTCACCGTCAGTCGAAGAAGAAGAAGAAGAAGAAGAAGAAGAAGAAGAGCAGCTGCGCCCACTGTGTCCATCGGCAGAATGCATATGGTATGAAGTCGATTAATGAAATGGTAAGCATTAGTTTAAATCATAACATATAGCTTTTCTCTGATAAAACCCTACTGTGATCAATCGATTCTGCATCGTTCCCTTGTGCAAAGTTATTAACTTTGCACCGGATGGGCCCTATTCCCTATGATCAACTTAGTTTCTAACGGTCATTGTGAAAGTTATACCCCTACGATCAATCGATGCAGAATCGCTTCCTTTTGCAAGTTAAGAACTTTGCACCGGGTTGGCCCTATTCCCTATGATCAAGTTAGTTTTCATCGGCCCTGTCACCGTCAGTCGAAGAAGAAGAAGAAGAAGAAGAAGAAGAAGAAGAAGAGCAGCTGCGCCCACTGTGTCCATCGGCAGAATGCATATGGTATGAAGTCGATTAATGAAATGGTAAGCATTAGTTTAAATCATAACATATAGCTTTTCTCTGATAAAATCCTACTGTGATCAATCGATTCTGCATCGTTCCCTTGTGCAAAGTTATTAACTTTGCACCGGATGGGCCCTATTCCCTATGATCAACTTAGTTTCTAACGGTCATTGTGAAAGTTATACCCCTACGATCAATCGATGCAGAATCGCTTCCTTATGCAAGTTAAGAACTTTGCACCGGGTTGGCCCTATTCCCTATGATCAAGTTAGTTTTCATCGGCCCAGTCACCGTCAGTCGAAGAAGAAGAAGAAGAAGAAGAAGAAGAAGAAGAAGAGCAGCTGCGCCCACTGTGTCCATCGGCAGAATGCATATGGTATGAAGTCGATTAATGAAATGGTAAGCATTAGTTTAAATCATAACATATAGCTTTTCTCTGATAAAATCCTACTGTGATCAATCGATTCTGCATCGTTCCCTTGTGCAAAGTTATTAACTTTGCACCGGATGGGCCCTATTCCCTATGATCAACTTAGTTTCTAACGGTCATTGTGAAAGTTATACCCCTACGATCAATCGATGCAGAATCGCTTCCTTTTGCAAGTTAAGAACTTTGCACCGGGTTGGCCCTATTCCCTATGATCAAGTTAGTTTTCATCGGCCCTGTCACCGTCAGTCGAAGAAGAAGAAGAAGAAGAGCAGCTGCGCTCACTGTGTCCATCGGCAGAATGCATATGGTATGAAGTCGATTAATGAAATGGTGAGCATTAGTTTAAATCATAACATATAGCTTTTCTCTGATAAAATCCTACTGTGATCAATCGATTCTGCATCGTTCCCTTGTGCAAAGTTATTAACTTTGCACCGGATGGGCCCTATTCCCTATGATCAACTTAGTTTCTAACGGTCATTGTGAAAGTTATACCCCTACGATCAATCGATGCAGAATCGCTTCCTTTTGCAAGTTAAGAACTTTGCACCGGGTTGGCCCTATTCCCTATGATCAAGTTAGTTTTCATCGGCCCTGTCACCGTCAGTCGAAGAAGAAGAAGAAGAAGAAGAAGAAGAAGAAGAGCAGCTGCGCCCACTGTGTCCATCGGCAGAATGCATATGGTATGAAGTCGATTAATGAAATGGTAAGCATTAGTTTAAATCATAACATATAGCTTTTCTCTGATAAAATCCTACTGTGATCAATCGATTCTGCATCGTTCCCTTGTGCAAAGTTATTAACTTTGCACCGGATGGGCCCTATTCCCTATGATCAACTTAGTTTCTAACGGTCATTGTGAAAGTTATACCCCTACGATCAATCGATGCAGAATCGCTTCCTTTTGCAAGTTAAGAACTTTGCACCGGGTTGGCCCTATTCCCTATGATCAAGTTAGTTTTCATCGGCCCTGTCACCGTCAGTCGAAGAAGAAGAAGAAGAAGAAGAAGAAGAAGAAGAAGAAGAAGAGAAGCTGCGCCCACTGTGTCCATCGGCAGAATGCATATGGTATGAAGTCGATTAATGAAATGGTAAGCATTAGTTTAAATCATAACATATAGCTTTTCTCTGATAAAATCCTACTGTGATCAATCGATTCTGCATCGTTCCCTTGTGCAAAGTTATTAACTTTGCACCGGATGGGCCCTATTCCCTATGATCAACTTAGTTTCTAACGGTCATTGTGAAAGTTATACCCCTACGATCAATCGATGCAGAATCGTTTCCTTGTGCAAGTTAAGAACTTTGCACCGGGTTGGCCCTATTCCCTATGATAAAGTTAGTTTTCATCGGCCTTGTCACCGTCAGTCGAAGAAGAAGAAGAAGAAGAGCACCTGCGCTCACTGTGTCCATCGGCAGAATGCATATGGTATGAAGTCGATTAATGAAATGGTGAGCATTAGTTTAAATCATAACATATAGCTTTTCTCTGATAAAATCCTACTGTGATCAATCGATTCTGCATCGTTCCCTTGTGCAAAGTTATTAACTTTGCACCGGATGGGCCCTATTCCCTATGATCAACTTAGTTTCTAACGGTCATTGTGAAAGTTATATCCCTACGATCAATCGATGCAGAATCGCTTCCTTTTGCAAGTTAAGAACTTTGCACCGGGTTGGCCCTATTCCCTATGATCAAGTTAGTTTTCATCGGCCCTGTCACCGTCAGTCGAAGAAGAAGAAGAAGAAGAAGAAGAAGAGCAGCTGCGCCCACTGTGTCCATCGGCAGAATGCATATGGTATGAAGTCGATTAATGAAATGGTAAGCATTAGTTTAAATCATAACATATAGCTTTTCTCTGATAAAATCCTACTGTGATCAATCGATTCTGCATCGTTCCCTTGTGCAAAGTTATTAACTTTGCACCGGATGGGCCCTATTCCCTATGATCAACTTAGTTTCTAAAGGTCATTGTGAAAGTTATACCCCTACGATCAATCGATGCAGAATCGCTTCCTTGTGCAAGTTAAGAACTTTGCACCGGGTTGGCCCTATTCCCTATGATAAAGTTAGTTTTCATCGGCCCTGTCACCGTCAGTCGAAGAAGAAGAAGAAGAAGAGCAGCTGCGCCCACTGTGTCCATCGGCAGAATGCATATGGTATGAAGTCGATTAATGAAATGGTGAGCATTAGTTTAAATCATAACATATAGCTTTTCTCTGATAAAATCCTACTGTGATCAATCGATTCTGCATCGTTCCCTTGTGCAAAGTTATTAACTTTGCACCGGATGGGCCCTATTCCCTATGATCAACTTAGTTTCTAACGGTCATTGTGAAAGTTATACCCCTACGATCAATCGATGCAGAATCGCTTCCTTTTGCAAGTTAAGAACTTTGCACCGGGTTGGCCCTATTCCCTATGATCAAGTTAGTTTTCATCGGCCCTGTCACCGTCAGTCGAAGAAGAAGAAGAAGAAGAAGAAGAGCAGCTGCGCCCACTGTGTCCATCGGCAGAATGCATATGTTATGAAGTAGATTAATGAAATGGTAAGCATTAGTTTAAATCATAACATATAGCTTTTCTCTGATAAAATCCTACTGTGATCAATCGATTCTGCATCGTTCCCTTGTGCAAAGTTATTAACTTTGCACCGGATGGGCCCTATTCCCTATGATCAACTTAGTTTCTAAAGGTCATTGTGAAAGTTATACCCCTACGATCAATCGATGCAGAATCGCTTCCTTGTGCAAGTTAAGAACTTTGCACCGGGTTGGCCCTATTCCCTATGATAAAGTTAGTTTTCATCGGCCCTGTCACCGTCAGTCGAAGAAGAAGAAGAAGAAGAGCAGCTGCGCCCACTGTGTCCATCGGCAGAATGCATATGGTATGAAGTCGATTAATGAAATGGTGAGCATTAGTTTAAATCATAACATATAGCTTTTCTCTGATAAAATCCTACTGTGATCAATCGATCCTGCATCGTTCCCTTGTGCAAAGTTATTAACTTTGCACCGGATGGGCCCTATTCCCTATGATCAACTTAGTTTCTAACGGTCATTGTGAAAGTTATACCCCTACGATCAATCGATGCAGAATCGCTTCCTTTTGCAAGTTAAGAACTTTGCACCGGGTTGGCCCTATTCCCTATGATCAAGTTAGTTTTCATCGGCCCTGTCACCGTCAGTCGAAGAAGAAGAAGAAGAAGAAGAAGAAGAGCAGCTGCGCCCACTGTGTCCATCGGCAGAATGCATATGGTATGAAGTCGATTAATGAAATGGTAAGCATTAGTTTAAATCATAACATATAGCTTTTCTCTGATAAAATCCTACTGTGATCAATCGATTCTGCATCGTTCCCTTGTGCAAAGTTATTAACTTTGCACCGGATGGGCCCTATTCCCTATGATCAACTTAGTTTCTAACGGTCATTGTGAAAGTTATACCCCTACGATCAATCGATGCAGAATCGCTTCCTTTTGCAAGTTAAGAACTTTGCACCGGGTTGGCCCTATTCCCTATGATCAAGTTAGTTTTCATCGGCCCTGTCACCGTCAGTCGAAGAAGAAGAAGAAGAAGAAGAAGAAGAAGAGAAGCTGCGCCCACTGTGTCCATCGGCAGAATGCATATGGTATGAAGTCGATTAATGAAATGGTAAGCATTAGTTTAAATCATAACATATAGCTTTTCTCTGATAAAATCCTACTGTGATCAATCGATTCTGCATCGTTCCCTTGTGCAAAGTTATTAACTTTGCACCGGATGGGCCCTATTCCCTATGATCAACTTAGTTTCTAAAGGTCATTGTGAAAGTTATACCCCTACGATCAATCGATGCAGAATCGCTTCCTTGTGCAAGTTAAGAACTTTGCACCGGGTTGGCCCTATTCCCTATGATAAAGTTAGTTTTCATCGGCCCTGTCACCGTCAGTCGAAGAAGAAGAAGAAGAAGAGCAGCTGCGCCCACTGTGTCCATCGGCAGAATGCATATGGTATGAAGTCGATTAATGAAATGGTGAGCATTAGTTTAAATCATAACATATAGCTTTTCTCTGATAAAATCCTACTGTGATCAATCGATTCTGCATCGTTCCCTTGTGCAAAGTTATTAACTTTGCACCGGATGGGCCCTATTCCCTATGATCAACTTAGTTTCTAACGGTCATTGTGAAAGTTATACCCCTACGATCAATCGATGCAGAATCGCTTCCTTTTGCAAGTTAAGAACTTTGCACCGGGTTGGCCCTATTCCCTATGATCAAGTTAGTTTTCATCGGCCCTGTCACCGTCAGTCGAAGAAGAAGAAGAAGAAGAAGAAGAGCAGCTGCGCCCACTGTGTCCATCGGCAGAATGCATATGTTATGAAGTAGATTAATGAAATGGTAAGCATTAGTTTAAATCATAACATATAGCTTTTCTCTGATAAAATCCTACTGTGATCAATCGATTCTGCATCGTTCCCTTGTGCAAAGTTATTAACTTTGCACCGGATGGGCCCTATTCCCTATGATCAACTTAGTTTCTAAAGGTCATTGTGAAAGTTATACCCCTACGATCAATCGATGCAGAATCGCTTCCTTGTGCAAGTTAAGAACTTTGCACCGGGTTGGCCCTATTCCCTATGATAAAGTTAGTTTTCATCGGCCCTGTCACCGTCAGTCGAAGAAGAAGAAGAAGAAGAGCAGCTGCGCCCACTGTGTCCATCGGCAGAATGCATATGGTATGAAGTCGATTAATGAAATGGTGAGCATTAGTTTAAATCATAACATATAGCTTTTCTCTGATAAAATCCTACTGTGATCAATCGATTCTGCATCGTTCCCTTGTGCAAAGTTATTAACTTTGCACCGGATGGGCCCTATTCCCTATGATCAACTTAGTTTCTAACGGTCATTGTGAAAGTTATACCCCTACGATCAATCGATGCAGAATCGCTTCCTTTTGCAAGTTAAGAACTTTGCACCGGGTTGGCCCTATTCCCTATGATCAAGTTAGTTTTCATCGGCCCTGTCACCGTCAGTCGAAGAAGAAGAAGAAGAAGAAGAAGAGCAGCTGCGCCCACTGTGTCCATCGGCAGAATGCATATGTTATGAAGTAGATTAATGAAATGGTAAGCATTAGTTTAAATCATAACATATAGCATTTCTCTGATAAAATCCTACTGTGATCAATCGATTCTGCATCGTTCCCTTGTGCAAAGTTATTAACTTTGCACCGGATGGGCCCTATTCCCTATGATCAACTTAGTTTCTAACGGTCATTGTGAAAGTTATACCCCTACGATCAATCGATGCAGAATCGCTTCCTTTTGCAAGTTAAGAACTTTGCACCGGGTTGGCCCTATTCCCTATGATCAAGTTAGTTTTCATCGGCCCTGTCACCGTCAGTCGAAGAAGAAGAAGAAGAAGAAGAAGAGCAGCTGCGCCCACTGTGTCCATCGGCAGAATGCATATGTTATGAAGTAGATTAATGAAATGGTAAGCATTAGTTTATATCATAACATATAGCTTTTCTCTGATAAAATCCTACTGTGATCTATCGATTCTGCATCGTTCCCTTGTGCAAAGTTATTAACTTTGCACCGGATGGGCCCTATTCCCTATGATCAACTTAGTTTCTAAAGGTCATTGTGAAAGTTATACCCCTACGATCAATCGATGCAGAATCGTTTCCTTGTGCAAGTTAAGAACTTTGCACCGGGTTGGCCCTATTCCCTATGATAAAGTTAGTTTTCATCGGCCCTGTCACCGTCAGTCGAAGAAGAAGAAGAAGAAGAAGAAGAGCAGCTGCGCCCACTGTGTCCATCGGCAGAATGCATATGTTATGAAGTAGATTAATGAAATGGTAAGCATTAGTTTAAATCATAACATATAGCTTTTCTCTGATAAAATCCTACTGTGATCAATCGATTCTGCATCGTTCCCTTGTGCAAAGTTATTAACTTTGCACCGGATGGGCCCTATTCCCTATGATCAACTTAGTTTCTAAAGGTCATTGTGAAAGTTATACCCCTACGATCAATCGATGCAGAATCGCTTCCTTGTGCAAGTTAAGAACTTTGCACCGGGTTGGCCCTATTCCCTATGATAAAGTTAGTTTTCATCGGCCCTGTCACCGTCAGTCGAAGAAGAAGAAGAAGAAGAGCAGCTGCGCCCACTGTGTCCATCGGCAGAATGCATATGGTATGAAGTCGATTAATGAAATGGTGAGCATTAGTTTAAATCATAACATATAGCTTTTCTCTGATAAAATCCTACTGTGATCAATCGATTCTGCATCGTTCCCTTGTGCAAAGTTATTAACTTTGCACCGGATGGGCCCTATTCCCTATGATCAACTTAGTTTCTAACGGTCATTGTGAAAGTTATACCCCTACGATCAATCGATGCAGAATCGCTTCCTTTTGCAAGTTAAGAACTTTGCACCGGGTTGGCCCTATTCCCTATGATCAAGTTAGTTTTCATCGGCCCTGTCACCGTCAGTCGAAGAAGAAGAAGAAGAAGAAGAAGAGCAGCTGCGCCCACTGTGTCCATCGGCAGAATGCATATGTTATGAAGTAGATTAATGAAATGGTAAGCATTAGTTTAAATCATAACATATAGCATTTCTCTGATAAAATCCTACTGTGATCAATCGATTCTGCATCGTTCCCTTGTGCAAAGTTATTAACTTTGCACCGGATGGGCCCTATTCCCTATGATCAACTTAGTTTCTAACGGTCATTGTGAAAGTTATACCCCTACGATCAATCGATGCAGAATCGCTTCCTTTTGCAAGTTAAGAACTTTGCACCGGGTTGGCCCTATTCCCTATGATCAAGTTAGTTTTCATCGGCCCTGTCACCGTCAGTCGAAGAAGAAGAAGAAGAAGAAGAAGAGCAGCTGCGCCCACTGTGTCCATCGGCAGAATGCATATGTTATGAAGTAGATTAATGAAATGGTAAGCATTAGTTTATATCATAACATATAGCTTTTCTCTGATAAAATCCTACTGTGATCTATCGATTCTGCATCGTTCCCTTGTGCAAAGTTATTAACTTTGCACCGGATGGGCCCTATTCCCTATGATCAACTTAGTTTCTAAAGGTCATTGTGAAAGTTATACCCCTACGATCAATCGATGCAGAATCGTTTCCTTGTGCAAGTTAAGAACTTTGCACCGGGTTGGCCCTATTCCCTATGATAAAGTTAGTTTTCATCGGCCCTGTCACCGTCAGTCGAAGAAGAAGAAGAAGAAGAGCAGCTGCGCTCACTGTGTCCATCGGCAGAATGCATATGGTATGAAGTCGATTAATGAAATGGTGAGCATTAGTTTAAATCATAACATATAGCTTTTCTCTGATAAAATCCTACTGTGATCAATCGATTCTGCATCGTTCCCTTGTGCAAAGTTATTAACTTTGCACCGGATGGGCCCTATTCCCTATGATCAACTTAGTTTCTAACGGTCATTGTGAAAGTTATACCCCTACGATCAATCGATGCAGAATCGCTTCCTTTTGCAAGTTAAGAACTTTGCACCGGGTTGGCCCTATTCCCTATGATCAAGTTAGTTTTCATCGGCCCTGTCACCGTCAGTCGAAGAAGAAGAAGAAGAAGAAGAAGAAGAAGAAGAGCAGCTGCGCCCACTGTGTCCATCGGCAGAATGCATATGGTATGAAGTCGATTAATGAAATGGTAAGCATTAGTTTAAATCATAACATATAGCTTTTCTCTGATAAAACCCTACTGTGATCAATCGATTCTGCATCGTTCCCTTGTGCAAAGTTATTAACTTTGCACCGGATGGGCCCTATTCCCTATGATCAACTTAGTTTCTAACGGTCATTGTGAAAGTTATACCCCTACGATCAATCGATGCAGAATCGCTTCCTTTTGCAAGTTAAGAACTTTGCACCGGGTTGGCCCTATTCCCTATGATCAAGTTAGTTTTCATCGGCCCTGTCACCGTCAGTCGAAGAAGAAGAAGAAGAAGAGCAGCTGCGCTCACTGTGTCCATCGGCAGAATGCATATGGTATGAAGTCGATTAATGAAATGGTGAGCATTAGTTTAAATCATAACATATAGCTTTTCTCTGATAAAATCCTACTGTGATCAATCGATTCTGCATCGTTCCCTTGTGCAAAGTTATTAACTTTGCACCGGATGGGCCCTATTCCCTATGATCAACTTAGTTTCTAACGGTCATTGTGAAAGTTATACCCCTACGATCAATCGATGCAGAATCGCTTCCTTTTGCAAGTTAAGAACTTTGCACCGGGTTGGCCCTATTCCCTATGATCAAGTTAGTTTTCATCGGCCCTGTCACCGTCAGTCGAAGAAGAAGAAGAAGAAGAAGAAGAAGAAGAAGAAGAGCAGCTGCGCCCACTGTGTCCATCGGCAGAATGCATATGGTATGAAGTCGATTAATGAAATGGTAAGCATTAGTTTAAATCATAACATATAGCTTTTCTCTGATAAAATCCTACTGTGATCAATCGATTCTGCATCGTTCCCTTGTGCAAAGTTATTAACTTTGCACCGGATGGGCCCTATTCCCTATGATCAACTTAGTTTCTAACGGTCATTGTGAAAGTTATACCCCTACGATCAATCGATGCAGAATCGCTTCCTTTTGCAAGTTAAGAACTTTGCACCGGGTTGGCCCTATTCCCTATGATCAAGTTAGTTTTCATCGGCCCTGTCACCGTCAGTCGAAGAAGAAGAAGAAGAAGAAGAAGAAGAAGAGAAGCTGCGCCCACTGTGTCCATCGGCAGAATGCATATGGTATGAAGTCGATTAATGAAATGGTAAGCATTAGTTTAAATCATAACATATAGCTTTTCTCTGATAAAATCCTACTGTGATCAATCGATTCTGCATCGTTCCCTTGTGCAAAGTTATTAACTTTGCACCGGATGGGCCCTATTCCCTATGATCAACTTAGTTTCTAAAGGTCATTGTGAAAGTTATACCCCTACGATCAATCGATGCAGAATCGCTTCCTTGTGCAAGTTAAGAACTTTGCACCGGGTTGGCCCTATTCCCTATGATAAAGTTAGTTTTCATCGGCCCTGTCACCGTCAGTCGAAGAAGAAGAAGAAGAAGAGCAGCTGCGCCCACTGTGTCCATCGGCAGAATGCATATGGTATGAAGTCGATTAATGAAATGGTGAGCATTAGTTTAAATCATAACATATAGCTTTTCTCTGATAAAATCCTACTGTGATCAATCGATTCTGCATCGTTCCCTTGTGCAAAGTTATTAACTTTGCACCGGATGGGCCCTATTCCCTATGATCAACTTAGTTTCTAACGGTCATTGTGAAAGTTATACCCCTACGATCAATCGATGCAGAATCGCTTCCTTTTGCAAGTTAAGAACTTTGCACCGGGTTGGCCCTATTCCCTATGATCAAGTTAGTTTTCATCGGCCCTGTCACCGTCAGTCGAAGAAGAAGAAGAAGAAGAAGAAGAAGAAGAGCAGCTGCGCCCACTGTGTCCATCGGCAGAATGCATATGGTATGAAGTCGATTAATGAAATGGTAAGCATTAGTTTAAATCATAACATATAGCTTTTCTCTGATAAAATCCTACTGTGATCAATCGATTCTGCATCGTTCCCTTGTGCAAAGTTATTAACTTTGCACCGGATGGGCCCTATTCCCTATGATCAACTTAGTTTCTAAAGGTCATTGTGAAAGTTATACCCCTACGATCAATCGATGCAGAATCGCTTCCTTGTGCAAGTTAAGAACTTTGCACCGGGTTGGCCCTATTCCCTATGATAAAGTTAGTTTTCATCGGCCCTGTCACCGTCAGTCGAAGAAGAAGAAGAAGAAGAGCAGCTGCGCTCACTGTGTCCATCGGCAGAATGCATATGGTATGAAGTCGATTAATGAAATGGTGAGCATTAGTTTAAATCATAACATATAGCTTTTCTCTGATAAAATCCTACTGTGATCAATCGATTCTGCATCGTTCCCTTGTGCAAAGTTATTAACTTTGCACCGGATGGGCCCTATTCCCTATGATCAACTTAGTTTCTAACGGTCATTGTGAAAGTTATACCCCTACGATCAATCGATGCAGAATCGCTTCCTTTTGCAAGTTAAGAACTTTGCACCGGGTTGGCCCTATTCCCTATGATCAAGTTAGTTTTCATCGGCCCTGTCACCGTCAGTCGAAGAAGAAGAAGAAGAAGAAGAAGAAGAGCAGCTGCGCCCACTGTGTCCATCGGCAGAATGCATATGTTATGAAGTAGATTAATGAAATGGTAAGCATTAGTTTATATCATAACATATAGCTTTTCTCTGATAAAATCCTACTGTGATCAATCGATTCTGCATCGTTCCCTTGTGCAAAGTTATTAACTTTGCACCGGATGGGCCCTATTCCCTATGATCAACTTAGTTTCTAAAGGTCATTGTGAAAGTTATACCCCTACGATCAATCGATGCAGAATCGCTTCCTTTTGCAAGTTAAGAACTTTGCACCGGGTTGGCCCTATTCCCTATGATCAAGTTAGTTTTCATCGGCCCTGTCACCGTCAGTCGAAGAAGAAGAAGAAGAAGAAGAAGAAGAAGAAGAGCAGCTGCGCCCACTGTGTCCATCGGCAGAATGCATATGGTATGAAGTCGATTAATGAAATGGTAAGCATTAGTTTAAATCATAACATATAGCTTTTCTCTGATAAAATCCTACTGTGATCAATCGATTCTGCATCGTTCCCTTGTGCAAAGTTATTAACTTTGCACCGGATGGGCCCTATTCCCTATGATCAACTTAGTTTCTAAAGGTCATTGTGAAAGTTATACCCCTACGATCAATCGATGCAGAATCGCTTCCTTGTGCAAGTTAAGAACTTTGCACCGGGTTGGCCCTATTCCCTATGATAAAGTTAGTTTTCATCGGCCCTGTCACCGTCAGTCGAAGAAGAAGAAGAAGAAGAGCAGCTGCGCCCACTGTGTCCATCGGCAGAATGCATATGGTATGAAGTCGATTAATGAAATGGTGAGCATTAGTTTAAATCATAACATATAGCTTTTCTCTGATAAAATCCTACTGTGATCAATCGATTCTGCATCGTTCCCTTGTGCAAAGTTATTAACTTTGCACCGGATGGGCCCTATTCCCTATGATCAACTTAGTTTCTAACGGTCATTGTGAAAGTTATACCCCTACGATCAATCGATGCAGAATCGCTTCCTTTTGCAAGTTAAGAACTTTGCACCGGGTTGGCCCTATTCCCTATGATCAAGTTAGTTTTCATCGGCCCTGTCACCGTCAGTCGAAGAAGAAGAAGAAGAAGAAGAAGAAGAAGAGCAGCTGCGCCCACTGTGTCCATCGGCAGAATGCATATGGTATGAAGTCGATTAATGAAATGGTAAGCATTAGTTTAAATCATAACATATAGCTTTTCTCTGATAAAATCCTACTGTGATCAATCGATTCTGCATCGTTCCCTTGTGCAAAGTTATTAACTTTGCACCGGATGGGCCCTATTCCCTATGATCAACTTAGTTTCTAAAGGTCATTGTGAAAGTTATACCCCTACGATCAATCGATGCAGAATCGCTTCCTTGTGCAAGTTAAGAACTTTGCACCGGGTTGGCCCTATTCCCTATGATAAAGTTAGTTTTCATCGGCCCTGTCACCGTCAGTCGAAGAAGAAGAAGAAGAAGAGCAGCTGCGCTCACTGTGTCCATCGGCAGAATGCATATGGTATGAAGTCGATTAATGAAATGGTGAGCATTAGTTTAAATCATAACATATAGCTTTTCTCTGATAAAATCCTACTGTGATCAATCGATTCTGCATCGTTCCCTTGTGCAAAGTTATTAACTTTGCACCGGATGGGCCCTATTCCCTATGATCAACTTAGTTTCTAACGGTCATTGTGAAAGTTATACCCCTACGATCAATCGATGCAGAATCGCTTCCTTTTGCAAGTTAAGAACTTTGCACCGGGTTGGCCCTATTCCCTATGATCAAGTTAGTTTTCATCGGCCCTGTCACCGTCAGTCGAAGAAGAAGAAGAAGAAGAAGAAGAAGAGCAGCTGCGCCCACTGTGTCCATCGGCAGAATGCATATGTTATGAAGTAGATTAATGAAATGGTAAGCATTAGTTTATATCATAACATATAGCTTTTCTCTGATAAAATCCTACTGTGATCAATCGATTCTGCATCGTTCCCTTGTGCAAAGTTATTAACTTTGCACCGGATGGGCCCTATTCCCTATGATCAACTTAGTTTCTAAAGGTCATTGTGAAAGTTATACCCCTACGATCAATCGATGCAGAATCGCTTCCTTTTGCAAGTTAAGAACTTTGCACCGGGTTGGCCCTATTCCCTATGATCAAGTTAGTTTTCATCGGCCCTGTCACCGTCAGTCGAAGAAGAAGAAGAAGAAGAAGAAGAAGAAGAAGAGCAGCTGCGCCCACTGTGTCCATCGGCAGAATGCATATGGTATGAAGTCGATTAATGAAATGGTAAGCATTAGTTTAAATCATAACATATAGCTTTTCTCTGATAAAACCCTACTGTGATCAATCGATTCTGCATCGTTCCCTTGTGCAAAGTTATTAACTTTGCACCGGATGGGCCCTATTCCCTATGATCAACTTAGTTTCTAACGGTCATTGTGAAAGTTATACCCCTACGATCAATCGATGCAGAATCGCTTCCTTTTGCAAGTTAAGAACTTTGCACCGGGTTGGCCCTATTCCCTATGATCAAGTTAGTTTTCATCGGCCCTGTCACCGTCAGTCGAAGAAGAAGAAGAAGAAGAGCAGCTGCGCTCACTGTGTCCATCGGCAGAATGCATATGGTATGAAGTCGATTAATGAAATGGTGAGCATTAGTTTAAATCATAACATATAGCTTTTCTCTGATAAAATCCTACTGTGATCAATCGATTCTGCATCGTTCCCTTGTGCAAAGTTATTAACTTTGCACCGGATGGGCCCTATTCCCTATGATCAACTTAGTTTCTAACGGTCATTGTGAAAGTTATACCCCTACGATCAATCGATGCAGAATCGCTTCCTTTTGCAAGTTAAGAACTTTGCACCGGGTTGGCCCTATTCCCTATGATCAAGTTAGTTTTCATCGGCCCTGTCACCGTCAGTCGAAGAAGAAGAAGAAGAAGAAGAAGAAGAAGAAGAAGAGCAGCTGCGCCCACTGTGTCCATCGGCAGAATGCATATGGTATGAAGTCGATTAATGAAATGGTAAGCATTAGTTTAAATCATAACATATAGCTTTTCTCTGATAAAATCCTACTGTGATCAATCGATTCTGCATCGTTCCCTTGTGCAAAGTTATTAACTTTGCACCGGATGGGCCCTATTCCCTATGATCAACTTAGTTTCTAACGGTCATTGTGAAAGTTATACCCCTACGATCAATCGATGCAGAATCGCTTCCTTTTGCAAGTTAAGAACTTTGCACCGGGTTGGCCCTATTCCCTATGATCAAGTTAGTTTTCATCGGCCCTGTCACCGTCAGTCGAAGAAGAAGAAGAAGAAGAAGAAGAAGAAGAGAAGCTGCGCCCACTGTGTCCATCGGCAGAATGCATATGGTATGAAGTCGATTAATGAAATGGTAAGCATTAGTTTAAATCATAACATATAGCTTTTCTCTGATAAAATCCTACTGTGATCAATCGATTCTGCATCGTTCCCTTGTGCAAAGTTATTAACTTTGCACCGGATGGGCCCTATTCCCTATGATCAACTTAGTTTCTAAAGGTCATTGTGAAAGTTATACCCCTACGATCAATCGATGCAGAATCGCTTCCTTGTGCAAGTTAAGAACTTTGCACCGGGTTGGCCCTATTCCCTATGATAAAGTTAGTTTTCATCGGCCCTGTCACCGTCAGTCGAAGAAGAAGAAGAAGAAGAGCAGCTGCGCCCACTGTGTCCATCGGCAGAATGCATATGGTATGAAGTCGATTAATGAAATGGTGAGCATTAGTTTAAATCATAACATATAGCTTTTCTCTGATAAAATCCTACTGTGATCAATCGATTCTGCATCGTTCCCTTGTGCAAAGTTATTAACTTTGCACCGGATGGGCCCTATTCCCTATGATCAACTTAGTTTCTAACGGTCATTGTGAAAGTTATACCCCTACGATCAATCGATGCAGAATCGCTTCCTTTTGCAAGTTAAGAACTTTGCACCGGGTTGGCCCTATTCCCTATGATCAAGTTAGTTTTCATCGGCCCTGTCACCGTCAGTCGAAGAAGAAGAAGAAGAAGAAGAAGAAGAAGAGCAGCTGCGCCCACTGTGTCCATCGGCAGAATGCATATGGTATGAAGTCGATTAATGAAATGGTAAGCATTAGTTTAAATCATAACATATAGCTTTTCTCTGATAAAATCCTACTGTGATCAATCGATTCTGCATCGTTCCCTTGTGCAAAGTTATTAACTTTGCACCGGATGGGCCCTATTCCCTATGATCAACTTAGTTTCTAAAGGTCATTGTGAAAGTTATACCCCTACGATCAATCGATGCAGAATCGCTTCCTTGTGCAAGTTAAGAACTTTGCACCGGGTTGGCCCTATTCCCTATGATAAAGTTAGTTTTCATCGGCCCTGTCACCGTCAGTCGAAGAAGAAGAAGAAGAAGAGCAGCTGCGCTCACTGTGTCCATCGGCAGAATGCATATGGTATGAAGTCGATTAATGAAATGGTGAGCATTAGTTTAAATCATAACATATAGCTTTTCTCTGATAAAATCCTACTGTGATCAATCGATTCTGCATCGTTCCCTTGTGCAAAGTTATTAACTTTGCACCGGATGGGCCCTATTCCCTATGATCAACTTAGTTTCTAACGGTCATTGTGAAAGTTATACCCCTACGATCAATCGATGCAGAATCGCTTCCTTTTGCAAGTTAAGAACTTTGCACCGGGTTGGCCCTATTCCCTATGATCAAGTTAGTTTTCATCGGCCCTGTCACCGTCAGTCGAAGAAGAAGAAGAAGAAGAAGAAGAAGAGCAGCTGCGCCCACTGTGTCCATCGGCAGAATGCATATGTTATGAAGTAGATTAATGAAATGGTAAGCATTAGTTTATATCATAACATATAGCTTTTCTCTGATAAAATCCTACTGTGATCAATCGATTCTGCATCGTTCCCTTGTGCAAAGTTATTAACTTTGCACCGGATGGGCCCTATTCCCTATGATCAACTTAGTTTCTAAAGGTCATTGTGAAAGTTATACCCCTACGATCAATCGATGCAGAATCGTTTCCTTGTGCAAGTTAAGAACTTTGCACCGGGTTGGCCCTATTCCCTATGATAAAGTTAGTTTTCATCGGCCCTGTCACCGTCAGTCGAAGAAGAAGAAGAAGAAGAGCAGCTGCGCTCACTGTGTCCATCGGCAGAATGCATATGGTATGAAGTCGATTAATGAAATGGTGAGCATTAGTTTAAATCATAACATATAGCTTTTCTCTGATAAAATCCTACTGTGATCAATCGATTCTGCATCGTTCCCTTGTGCAAAGTTATTAACTTTGCACCGGATGGGCCCTATTCCCTATGATCAACTTAGTTTCTAACGGTCATTGTGAAAGTTATACCCCTACGATCAATCGATGCAGAATCGCTTCCTTTTGCAAGTTAAGAACTTTGCACCGGGTTGGCCCTATTCCCTATGATCAAGTTAGTTTTCATCGGCCCTGTCACCGTCAGTCGAAGAAGAAGAAGAAGAAGAAGAAGAAGAAGAGCAGCTGCGCCCACTGTGTCCATCGGCAGAATGCATATGGTATGAAGTCGATTAATGAAATGGTAAGCATTAGTTTAAATCATAACATATAGCTTTTCTCTGATAAAATCCTACTGTGATCAATCGATTCTGCATCGTTCCCTTGTGCAAAGTTATTAACTTTGCACCGGATGGGCCCTATTCCCTATGATCAACTTAGTTTCTAAAGGTCATTGTGAAAGTTATACCCCTACGATCAATCGATGCAGAATCGCTTCCTTGTGCAAGTTAAGAACTTTGCACCGGGTTGGCCCTATTCCCTATGATAAAGTTAGTTTTCATCGGCCCTGTCACCGTCAGTCGAAGAAGAAGAAGAAGAAGAGCAGCTGCGCCCACTGTGTCCATCGGCAGAATGCATATGGTATGAAGTCGATTAATGAAATGGTGAGCATTAGTTTAAATCATAACATATAGCTTTTCTCTGATAAAATCCTACTGTGATCAATCGATTCTGCATCGTTCCCTTGTGCAAAGTTATTAACTTTGCACCGGATGGGCCCTATTCCCTATGATCAACTTAGTTTCTAACGGTCATTGTGAAAGTTATACCCCTACGATCAATCGATGCAGAATCGCTTCCTTTTGCAAGTTAAGAACTTTGCACCGGGTTGGCCCTATTCCCTATGATCAAGTTAGTTTTCATCGGCCCTGTCACCGTCAGTCGAAGAAGAAGAAGAAGAAGAAGAAGAAGAAGAGCAGCTGCGCCCACTGTGTCCATCGGCAGAATGCATATGGTATGAAGTCGATTAATGAAATGGTAAGCATTAGTTTAAATCATAACATATAGCTTTTCTCTGATAAAATCCTACTGTGATCAATCGATTCTGCATCGTTCCCTTGTGCAAAGTTATTAACTTTGCACCGGATGGGCCCTATTCCCTATGATCAACTTAGTTTCTAAAGGTCATTGTGAAAGTTATACCCCTACGATCAATCGATGCAGAATCGCTTCCTTGTGCAAGTTAAGAACTTTGCACCGGGTTGGCCCTATTCCCTATGATAAAGTTAGTTTTCATCGGCCCTGTCACCGTCAGTCGAAGAAGAAGAAGAAGAAGAAGAGCAGCTGCGCCCACTGTGTCCATCGGCAGAATGCATATGGTATGAAGTCGATTAATGAAATGGTGAGCATTAGTTTAAATCATAACATATAGCTTTTCTCTGATAAAATCCTACTGTGATCAATCGATTCTGCATCGTTCCCTTGTGCAAAGTTATTAACTTTGCACCGGATGGGCCCTATTCCCTATGATCAACTTAGTTTCTAACGGTCATTGTGAAAGTTATACCCCTACGATCAATCGATGCAGAATCGCTTCCTTTTGCAAGTTAAGAACTTTGCACCGGGTTGGCCCTATTCCCTATGATCAAGTTAGTTTTCATCGGCCCTGTCACCGTCAGTCGAAGAAGAAGAAGAAGAAGAAGAAGAAGAAGAGCAGCTGCGCCCACTGTGTCCATCGGCAGAATGCATATGGTATGAAGTCGATTAATGAAATGGTAAGCATTAGTTTAAATCATAACATATAGCTTTTCTCTGATAAAATCCTACTGTGATCAATCGATTCTGCATCGTTCCCTTGTGCAAAGTTATTAACTTTGCACCGGATGGGCCCTATTCCCTATGATCAACTTAGTTTCTAAAGGTCATTGTGAAAGTTATACCCCTACGATCAATCGATGCAGAATCGCTTCCTTGTGCAAGTTAAGAACTTTGCACCGGGTTGGCCCTATTCCCTATGATAAAGTTAGTTTTCATCGGCCCTGTCACCGTCAGTCGAAGAAGAAGAAGAAGAAGAGCAGCTGCGCCCACTGTGTCCATCGGCAGAATGCATATGGTATGAAGTCGATTAATGAAATGGTGAGCATTAGTTTAAATCATAACATATAGCTTTTCTCTGATAAAATCCTACTGTGATCAATCGATTCTGCATCGTTCCCTTGTGCAAAGTTATTAACTTTGCACCGGATGGGCCCTATTCCCTATGATCAACTTAGTTTCTAACGGTCATTGTGAAAGTTATACCCCTACGATCAATCGATGCAGAATCGCTTCCTTTTGCAAGTTAAGAACTTTGCACCGGGTTGGCCCTATTCCCTATGATCAAGTTAGTTTTCATCGGCCCTGTCACCGTCAGTCGAAGAAGAAGAAGAAGAAGAAGAGCAGCTGCGCCCACTGTGTCCATCGGCAGAATGCATATGTTATGAAGTAGATTAATGAAATGGTAAGCATTAGTTTATATCATAACATATAGCTTTTCTCTGATAAAATCCTACTGTGATCAATCGATTCTGCATCGTTCCCTTGTGCAAAGTTATTAACTTTGCACCGGATGGGCCCTATTCCCTATGATCAACTTAGTTTCTAAAGGTCATTGTGAAAGTTATACCCCTACGATCAATCGATGCAGAATCGTTTCCTTGTGCAAGTTAAGAACTTTGCACCGGGTTGGCCCTATTCCCTATGATAAAGTTAGTTTTCATCGGCCCTGTCACCGTCAGTCGAAGAAGAAGAAGAAGAAGAGCAGCTGCGCTCACTGTGTCCATCGGCAGAATGCATATGGTATGAAGTCGATTAATGAAATGGTGAGCATTAGTTTAAATCATAACATATAGCTTTTCTCTGATAAAATCCTACTGTGATCAATCGATTCTGCATCGTTCCCTTGTGCAAAGTTATTAACTTTGCACCGGATGGGCCCTATTCCCTATGATCAACTTAGTTTCTAAAGGTCATTGTGAAAGTTATACCCCTACGATCAATCGATGCAGAATCGCTTCCTTGTGCAAGTTAAGAACTTTGCACCGGGTTGGCCCTATTCCCTATGATCAAGTTAGTTTTCATCGGCCCTGTCACCGTCAGTCGAAGAAGAAGAAGAAGAAGAAGAAGAAGAAGAGAAGCTGCGCCCACTGTGTCCATCGGCAGAATGCATATGGTATGAAGTCGATTAATGAAATGGTAAGCATTAGTTTAAATCATAACATATAGCTTTTCTCTGATAAAATCCTACTGTGATCAATCGATTCTGCATCGTTCCCTTGTGCAAAGTTATTAACTTTGCACCGGATGGGCCCTATTCCCTATGATCAACTTAGTTTCTAAAGGTCATTGTGAAAGTTATACCCCTACGATCAATCGATGCAGAATCGCTTCCTTGTGCAAGTTAAGAACTTTGCACCGGGTTGGCCCTATTCCCTATGATAAAGTTAGTTTTCATCGGCCCTGTCACCGTCAGTCGAAGAAGAAGAAGAAGAAGAAGAAGAGCAGCTGCGCCCACTGTGTCCATCGGCAGAATGCATATGTTATGAAGTAGATTAATGAAATGGTAAGCATTAGTTTATATCATAACATATAGCTTTTCTCTGATAAAATCCTACTGTGATCAATCGATTCTGCATCGTTCCCTTGTGCAAAGTTATTAACTTTGCACCGGATGGGCCCTATTCACTATGATCAACTTAGTTTCTAAAGGTCATTGTGAAAGTTATACCCCTACGATCAATCGATGCAGAATCGTTTCCTTGTGCAAGTTAAGAACTTTGCACCGGGTTGGCCCTATTCCCTATGATAAAGTTAGTTTTCATCGGCCCTGTCACCGTCAGTCGAAGAAGAAGAAGAAGAAGAGCAGCTGCGCTCACTGTGTCCATCGGCAGAATGCATATGGTATGAAGTCGATTAATGAAATGGTGAGCATTAGTTTAAATCATAACATATAGCTTTTCTCTGATAAAATCCTACTGTGATCAATCGATTCTGCATCGTTCCCTTGTGCAAAGTTATTAACTTTGCACCGGATGGGCCCTATTCCCTATGATCAACTTAGTTTCTAACGGTCATTGTGAAAGTTATACCCCTACGATCAATCGATGCAGAATCGCTTCCTTTTGCAAGTTAAGAACTTTGCACCGGGTTGGCCCTATTCCCTATGATCAAGTTAGTTTTCATCGGCCCTGTCACCGTCAGTCGAAGAAGAAGAAGAAGAAGAAGAAGAGCAGCTGCGCCCACTGTGTCCATCGGCAGAATGCATATGTTATGAAGTAGATTAATGAAATGGTAAGCATTAGTTTAAATCATAACATATAGCTTTTCTCTGATAAAATCCTACTGTGATCAATCGATTCTGCATCGTTCCCTTGTGCAAAGTTATTAACTTTGCACCGGATGGGCCCTATTCCCTATGATCAACTTAGTTTCTAACGGTCATTGTGAAAGTTATACCCCTACGATCAATCGATGCAGAATCGCTTCCTTGCGCAAGTTAAGAACTTTGTACAGGGTTGGCCCTATTCCCTATGATCAAGTTAGTTTTCATCGGCCCTGTCACCGTCAGTCGAAGAAGAAGAAGAAGAAGAAGAAGAAGAAGAGAAGCTGCGCCCACTGTGTCCATCGGCAGAATGCATATGGTATGAAGTCGATTAATGAAATGGTAAGCATTAGTTTAAATCATAACATATAGCTTTTCTCTGATAAAATCCTACTGTGATCAATCGATTCTGCATCGTTCCCTTGTGCAAAGTTATTAACTTTGCACCGGATGGGCCCTATTCCCTATGATCAACTTAGTTTCTAAAGGTCATTGTGAAAGTTATACCCCTACGATCAATCGATGCAGAATCGCTTCCTTGTGCAAGTTAAGAACTTTGCACCGGGTTGGCCCTATTCCCTATGATAAAGTTAGTTTTCATCGGCCCTGTCACCGTCAGTCGAAGAAGAAGAAGAAGAAGAAGAAGAGCAGCTGCGCCCACTGTGTCCATCGGCAGAATGCATATGGTATGAAGTCGATTAATGAAATGGTGAGCATTAGTTTAAATCATAACATATAGCTTTTCTCTGATAAAATCCTACTGTGATCAATCGATTCTGCATCGTTCCCTTGTGCAAAGTTATTAACTTTGCACCGGATGGGCCCTATTCCCTATGATCAACTTAGTTTCTAACGGTCATTGTGAAAGTTATACCCCTACGATCAATCGATGCAGAATCGCTTCCTTGTGCAAGTTAAGAACTTTGCACCGGGTTGGCCCTATTCCCTATGATAAAGTTAGTTTTCATCGGCCCTGTCACCGTCAGTCGAAGAAGAAGAAGAAGAAGAAGAAGAGCAGCTGCGCCCACTGTGTCCATCGGCAGAATGCATATGTTATGAAGTAGATTAATGAAATGGTAAGCATTAGTTTATATCATAACATATAGCTTTTCTCTGATAAAATCCTACTGTGATCAATCGATTCTGCATCGTTCCCTTGTGCAAAGTTATTAACTTTGCACCGGATGGGCCCTATTCACTATGATCAACTTAGTTTCTAAAGGTCATTGTGAAAGTTATACCCCTACGATCAATCGATGCAGAATCGTTTCCTTGTGCAAGTTAAGAACTTTGCACCGGGTTGGCCCTATTCCCTATGATAAAGTTAGTTTTCATCGGCCCTGTCACCGTCAGTCGAAGAAGAAGAAGAAGAAGAGCAGCTGCGCTCACTGTGTCCATCGGCAGAATGCATATGGTATGAAGTCGATTAATGAAATGGTGAGCATTAGTTTAAATCATAACATATAGCTTTTCTCTGATAAAATCCTACTGTGATCAATCGATTCTGCATCGTTCCCTTGTGCAAAGTTATTAACTTTGCACCGGATGGGCCCTATTCCCTATGATCAACTTAGTTTCTAACGGTCATTGTGAAAGTTATACCCCTACGATCAATCGATGCAGAATCGCTTCCTTTTGCAAGTTAAGAACTTTGCACCGGGTTGGCCCTATTCCCTATGATCAAGTTAGTTTTCATCGGCCCTGTCACCGTCAGTCGAAGAAGAAGAAGAAGAAGAAGAAGAGCAGCTGCGCCCACTGTGTCCATCGGCAGAATGCATATGTTATGAAGTAGATTAATGAAATGGTAAGCATTAGTTTAAATCATAACATATAGCTTTTCTCTGATAAAATCCTACTGTGATCAATCGATTCTGCATCGTTCCCTTGTGCAAAGTTATTAACTTTGCACCGGATGGGCCCTATTCCCTATGATCAACTTAGTTTCTAACGGTCATTGTGAAAGTTATACCCCTACGATCAATCGATGCAGAATCGCTTCCTTGCGCAAGTTAAGAACTTTGTACAGGGTTGGCCCTATTCCCTATGATCAAGTTAGTTTTCATCGGCCCTGTCACCGTCAGTCGAAGAAGAAGAAGAAGAAGAAGAAGAAGAAGAGAAGCTGCGCCCACTGTGTCCATCGGCAGAATGCATATGGTATGAAGTCGATTAATGAAATGGTAAGCATTAGTTTAAATCATAACATATAGCTTTTCTCTGATAAAATCCTACTGTGATCAATCGATTCTGCATCGTTCCCTTGTGCAAAGTTATTAACTTTGCACCGGATGGGCCCTATTCCCTATGATCAACTTAGTTTCTAAAGGTCATTGTGAAAGTTATACCCCTACGATCAATCGATGCAGAATCGCTTCCTTGTGCAAGTTAAGAACTTTGCACCGGGTTGGCCCTATTCCCTATGATAAAGTTAGTTTTCATCGGCCCTGTCACCGTCAGTCGAAGAAGAAGAAGAAGAAGAAGAAGAGCAGCTGCGCCCACTGTGTCCATCGGCAGAATGCATATGGTATGAAGTCGATTAATGAAATGGTGAGCATTAGTTTAAATCATAACATATAGCTTTTCTCTGATAAAATCCTACTGTGATCAATCGATTCTGCATCGTTCCCTTGTGCAAAGTTATTAACTTTGCACCGGATGGGCCCTATTCCCTATGATCAACTTAGTTTCTAACGGTCATTGTGAAAGTTATACCCCTACGATCAATCGATGCAGAATCGCTTCCTTGTGCAAGTTAAGAACTTTGCACCGGGTTGGCCCTATTCCCTATGATAAAGTTAGTTTTCATCGGCCCTGTCACCGTCAGTCGAAGAAGAAGAAGAAGAAGAAGAAGAGCAGCTGCGCCCACTGTGTCCATCGGCAGAATGCATATGTTATGAAGTAGATTAATGAAATGGTAAGCATTAGTTTATATCATAACATATAGCTTTTCTCTGATAAAATCCTACTGTGATCAATCGATTCTGCATCGTTCCCTTGTGCAAAGTTATTAACTTTGCACCGGATGGGCCCTATTCACTATGATCAACTTAGTTTCTAAAGGTCATTGTGAAAGTTATACCCCTACGATCAATCGATGCAGAATCGTTTCCTTGTGCAAGTTAAGAACATTGCACCGGGTTGGCCCTATTCCCTATGATAAAGTTAGTTTTCATCGGCCCTGTCACCGTCAGTCGAAGAAGAAGAAGAAGAAGAGCAGCTGCGCTCACTGTGTCCATCGGCAGAATGCATATGGTATGAAGTCGATTAATGAAATGGTGAGCATTAGTTTAAATCATAACATATAGCTTTTCTCTGATAAAATCCTACTGTGATCAATCGATTCTGCATCGTTCCCTTGTGCAAAGTTATTAACTTTGCACCGGATGGGCCCTATTCCCTATGATCAACTTAGTTTCTAACGGTCATTGTGAAAGTTATACCCCTACGATCAATCGATGCAGAATCGCTTCCTTTTGCAAGTTAAGAACTTTGCACCGGGTTGGCCCTATTCCCTATGATCAAGTTAGTTTTCATCGGCCCTGTCACCGTCAGTCGAAGAAGAAGAAGAAGAAGAAGAAGAGCAGCTGCGCCCACTGTGTCCATCGGCAGAATGCATATGTTATGAAGTAGATTAATGAAATGGTAAGCATTAGTTTAAATCATAACATATAGCTTTTCTCTGATAAAATCCTACTGTGATCAATCGATTCTGCATCGTTCCCTTGTGCAAAGTTATTAACTTTGCACCGGATGGGCCCTATTCCCTATGATCAACTTAGTTTCTAACGGTCATTGTGAAAGTTATACCCCTACGATCAATCGATGCAGAATCGCTTCCTTGCGCAAGTTAAGAACTTTGTACAGGGTTGGCCCTATTCCCTATGATCAAGTTAGTTTTCATCGGCCCTGTCACCGTCAGTCGAAGAAGAAGAAGAAGAAGAAGAAGAAGAGAAGCTGCGCCCACTGTGTCCATCGGCAGAATGCATATGGTATGAAGTCGATTAATGAAATGGTAAGCATTAGTTTAAATCATAACATATAGCTTTTCTCTGATAAAATCCTACTGTGATCAATCGATTCTGCATCGTTCCCTTGTGCAAAGTTATTAACTTTGCACCGGATGGGCCCTATTCCCTATGATCAACTTAGTTTCTAAACGTCATTGTGAAAGTTATACCCCTACGATCAATCGATGCAGAATCGCTTCCTTGTGCAAGTTAAGAACTTTGCACCGGGTTGGCCCTATTCCCTATGATAAAGTTAGTTTTCATCGGCCCTGTCACCGTCAGTCGAAGAAGAAGAAGAAGAAGAAGAAGAGCAGCTGCGCCCACTGTGTCCATCGGCAGAATGCATATGGTATGAAGTCGATTAATGAAATGGTGAGCATTAGTTTAAATCATAACATATAGCTTTTCTCTGATAAAATCCTACTGTGATCAATCGATTCTGCATCGTTCCCTTGTGCAAAGTTATTAACTTTGCACCGGATGGGCCCTATTCCCTATGATCAACTTAGTTTCTAACGGTCATTGTGAAAGTTATACCCCTACGATCAATCGATGCAGAATCGCTTCCTTTTGCAAGTTAAGAACTTTGCACCGGGTTGGCCCTATTCCCTATGATCAAGTTAGTTTTCATCGGCCCTGTCACCGTCAGTCGAAGAAGAAGAAGAAGAAGAAGAAGAGCAGCTGCGCCCACTGTGTCCATCGGCAGAATGCATATGTTATGAAGTAGATTAATGAAATGGTAAGCATTAGTTTAAATCATAACATATAGCTTTTCTCTGATAAAATCCTACTGTGATCAATCGATTCTGCATCGTTCCCTTGTGCAAAGTTATTAACTTTGCACCGGATGGGCCCTATTCCCTATGATCAACTTAGTTTCTAACGGTCATTGTGAAAGTTATACCCCTACGATCAATCGATGCAGAATCGCTTCCTTGCGCAAGTTAAGAACTTTGTACAGGGTTGGCCCTATTCCCTATGATCAAGTTAGTTTTCATCGGCCCTGTCACCGTCAGTCGAAGAAGAAGAAGAAGAAGAAGAAGAAGAGAAGCTGCGCCCACTGTGTCCATCGGCAGAATGCATATGGTATGAAGTCGATTAATGAAATGGTAAGCATTAGTTTAAATCATAACATATAGCTTTTCTCTGATAAAATCCTACTGTGATCAATCGATTCTGCATCGTTCCCTTGTGCAAAGTTATTAACTTTGCACCGGATGGGCCCTATTCCCTATGATCAACTTAGTTTCTAAAGGTCATTGTGAAAGTTATACCCCTACGATCAATCGATGCAGAATCGCTTCCTTGTGCAAGTTAAGAACTTTGCACCGGGTTGGCCCTATTCCCTATGATAAAGTTAGTTTTCATCGGCCCTGTCACCGTCAGTCGAAGAAGAAGAAGAAGAAGAAGAAGAGCAGCTGCGCCCACTGTGTCCATCGGCAGAATGCATATGGTATGAAGTCGATTAATGAAATGGTGAGCATTAGTTTAAATCATAACATATAGCTTTTCTCTGATAAAATCCTACTGTGATCAATCGATTCTGCATCGTTCCCTTGTGCAAAGTTATTAACTTTGCACCGGATGGGCCCTATTCCCTATGATCAACTTAGTTTCTAACGGTCATTGTGAAAGTTATACCCCTACGATCAATCGATGCAGAATCGCTTCCTTTTGCAAGTTAAGAACTTTGCACCGGGTTGGCCCTATTCCCTATGATCAAGTTAGTTTTCATCGGCCCTGTCACCGTCAGTCGAAGAAGAAGAAGAAGAAGAAGAAGAGCAGCTGCGCCCACTGTGTCCATCGGCAGAATGCATATGTTATGAAGTAGATTAATGAAATGGTAAGCATTAGTTTAAATCATAACATATAGCTTTTCTCTGATAAAATCCTACTGTGATCAATCGATTCTGCATCGTTCCCTTGTGCAAAGTTATTAACTTTGCACCGGATGGGGCCTATTCCCTATGATCAACTTAGTTTCTAAAGGTCATTGTGAAAGTTATACCCCTACGATCAATCGATGCAGAATCGTTTCCTTGTGCAAGTTAAGAACTTTGCACCGGGTTGGCCCTATTCCCTATGATAAAGTTAGTTTTCATCGGCCCTGTCACCGTCAGTCGAAGAAGAAGAAGAAGAAGAGCAGCTGCGCTCACTGTGTCCATCGGCAGAATGCATATGGTATGAAGTCGATTAATGAAATGGTGAGCATTAGTTTAAATCATAACATATAGCTTTTCTCTGATAAAATCCTACTGTGATCAATCGATTCTGCATCGTTCCCTTGTGCAAAGTTATTAACTTTGCACCGGATGGGCCCTATTCCCTATGATCAACTTAGTTTCTAACGGTCATTGTGAAAGTTATACCCCTACGATCAATCGATGCAGAATCGCTTCCTTTTGCAAGTTAAGAACTTTGCACCGGGTTGGCCCTATTCCCTATGATCAAGTTAGTTTTCATCGGCCCTGTCACCGTCAGTCGAAGAAGAAGAAGAAGAAGAAGAAGAAGAAGAAGAAGAGCAGCTGCGCCCACTGTGTCCATCGGCAGAATGCATATGGTATGAAGTCGATTAATGAAATGGTAAGCATTAGTTTAAATCATAACATATAGCTTTTCTCTGATAAAATCCTACTGTGATCAATCGATTCTGCATCGTTCCCTTGTGCAAAGTTATTAACTTTGCACCGGATGGGCCCTATTCCCTATGATCAACTTAGTTTCTAACGGTCATTGTGAAAGTTATACCCCTACGATCAATCGATGCAGAATCGCTTCCTTTTGCAAGTTAAGAACTTTGCACCGGGTTGGCCCTATTCCCTATGATCAAGTTAGTTTTCATCGGCCCTGTCACCGTCAGTCGAAGAAGAAGAAGAAGAAGAAGAAGAAGAAGAAGAAGAAGAGCAGCTGCGCCCACTGTGTCCATCGGCAGAATGCATATGGTATGAAGTCGATTAATGAAATGGTAAGCATTAGTTTAAATCATAACATATAGCTTTTCTCTGATAAAATCCTACTGTGATCAATCGATTCTGCATCGTTCCCTTGTGCAAAGTTATTAACTTTGCACCGGATGGGCCCTATTCCCTATGATCAACTTAGTTTCTAACGGTCATTGTGAAAGTTATACCCCTACGATCAATCGATGCAGAATCGCTTCCTTTTGCAAGTTAAGAACTTTGCACCGGGTTGGCCCTATTCCCTATGATCAAGTTAGTTTTCATCGGCCCTGTCACCGTCAGTCGAAGAAGAAGAAGAAGAAGAAGAAGAAGAAGAGCAGCTGCGCCCACTGTGTCCATCGGCAGAATGCATATGGTATGAAGTCGATTAATGAAATGGTAAGCATTAGTTTAAATCATAACATATAGCTTTTCTCTGATAAAATCCTACTGTGATCAATCGATTCTGCATCGTTCCCTTGTGCAAAGTTATTAACTTTGCACCGGATGGGCCCTATTCCTTATGATCAACTTAGTTTCTAACGGTCATTGTGAAAGTTATACCCCTACGATCAATCGATGCAGAATCGCTTCCTTTTGCAAGTTAAGAACTTTGCACCGGGTTGGCCCTATTCCCTATGATCAAGTTAGTTTTCATCGGCCCTGTCACCGTCAGTCGAAGAAGAAGAAGAAGAAGAAGAAGAGCAGCTGCGCCCACTGTGTCCATCGGCAGAATGCATATGTTATGAAGTAGATTAATGAAATGGTAAGCATTAGTTTAAATCATAACATATAGCTTTTCTCTGATAAAATCCTACTGTGATCAATCGATTCTGCATCGTTCCCTTGTGCAAAGTTATTAACTTTGCACCGGATGGGCCCTATTCCCTATGATCAACTTAGTTTCTAACGGTCATTGTGAAAGTTATACCCCTACGATCAATCGATGCAGAATCGCTTCCTTGTGCAAGTTAAGAACTTTGCACAGGGTTGGCCCTATTCCCTATGATCAAGTTAGTTTTCATCGGCCCTGTCACCGTCAGTCGAAGAAGAAGAAGAAGAAGAAGAAGAAGAAGAAGAAGAAGAAGAAGAAGAGAAGCTGCGCCCACTGTGTCCATCGGCAGAATGCATATGGTATGAAGTCGATTAATGAAATGGTAAGCATTAGTTTAAATCATAACATATAGCTTTTCTCTGATAAAACCCTACTGTGATCAATCGATTCTGCATCGTTCCCTTGTGCAAAGTTATTAACTTTGCACCGGATGGGCCCTATTCCCTATGATCAACTTAGTTTCTAAAGGTCATTGTGAAAGTTATACCCCTACGATCAATCGATGCAGAATCGCTTCCTTGTGCAAGTTAAGAACTTTGCACCGGGTTGGCCCTATTCCCTATGATCAAGTTAGTTTTCATCGGCCCTGTCACCGTCAGTCGAAGAAGAAGAAGAAGAAGAAGAGCAGCTGCGCCCACTGTGTCCATCGGCAGAATGCATATGGTATGAAGTCGATTAATGAAATGGTGAGCATTAGTTTAAATCATAACATATAGCTTTTCTCTGATAAAATCCTACTGTGATCAATCGATTCTGCATCGTTCCCTTGTGCAAAGTTATTAACTTTGCACCGGGTGGGCCCTATTCCCTATGATCAACTTAGTTTCTAACGGTCATTGTGAAAGTTATACCCCTACGATCAATCGATGCAGAATCGCTTGCTTGTGCAAGTTAAGAACTTTGCACCGGGTTGGCACTATTCCCTATGATCAAGTTAGTTTTCATCGGCCCTGTCACCGTCAGTCGAAGAAGAAGAAGAAGAAGAAGAAGAGCAGCTGCGCCCACTGTGTCCATCGGCAGAATGCATATGGTATGAAGTCGATTAATGAAATGGTAAGCATTAGTTTAAATCATAACATATAGCTTTTCTCTGATAAAATCCTACTGTGATCAATCGATTTTGCATCGTTCCCTTGTGCAAAGTTATTAACTTTGCACCGGATGGGCCCTATTCCCTATGATCAACTTAGTTTCTAACGGTCATTGTGAAAGTTATACCCCTACGATCAATCGATGCAGAATCGCTTCCTTTTGCAAGTTAAGAACTTTGCACCGGGTTGGCCCTATTCCCTATGATCAAGTTAGTTTTCATCGGCCCTGTCACCGTCAGTCGAAGAAGAAGAAGAAGAAGAGCAGCTGCGCCCACTGTGTCCATCGGCAGAATGCATATGGTATGAAGTCGATTAATGAAATGGTAAGCATTAGTTTAAATCATAACATATAGCTTTTCTCTGATAAAATCCTACTGTGATCAATCGATTCTGCATCGTTCCCTTGTGCAAAGTTATTAACTTTGCACCGGATGGGCCCTATTCCCTATGATCAACTTAGTTTCTAAAGGTCATTGTGAAAGTTATACCCCTACGATCAATCGATGCAGAATCGCTTCCTTGTGCAAGTTAAGAACTTTGCACCGGGTTGGCCCTATTCCCTATGATAAAGTTAGTTTTCATCGGCCCTGTCACCGTCAGTCGAAGAAGAAGAAGAAGAAGAAGAAGAGCAGCTGCGCCCACTGTGTCCATCGGCAGAATGCATATGGTATGAAGTCGATTAATGAAATGGTAAGCATTAGTTTAAATCATAACATATAGCTTTTCTCTGATAAAATCCTACTGTGATCAATCGATTCTGCAACGTTCCCTTGTGCAAAGTTATTAACTTTGCACCGGATGGGCCCTATTCCCTATGATCAACTTAGTTTCTAACGGTCATTGTGAAAGTTATACCCCTACGATCAATCGATGCAGAATCGCTTGCTTGTGCAAGTTAAGAACTTTGCACCGGGTTGGCACTATTCCCTATGATCAAGTTAGTTTTCATCGGCCCTGTCACCGTCAGTCGAAGAAGAAGAAGAAGAAGAAGAAGAAGAAGAAGAAGAAGAAGAAGAAGAAGAGCAGCTGCGCCCACTGTGTCCATCGGCAGAATGCATATGGTATGAAGTCGATTAATGAAATGGTAAGCATTAGTTTAAATCATAACATATAGCTTTTCTCTGATAAAATCCTACTGTGATCAATCGATTTTGCATCGTTCCCTTGTGCAAAGTTATTAACTTTGCACCGGATGGGCCCTATTCCCTATGATCAACTTAGTTTCTAACGGTCATTGTGAAAGTTATACCCCTACGATCAATCGATGCAGAATCGCTTCCTTGTGCAAGTTAAGAACTTTGCACCGGGTTGGCCCTATTCCCTATGATCAAGTTAGTTTTCATCGGCCCTGTCACCGTCAGTCGAAGAAGAAGAAGAAGAAGAAGAAGAAGAAGAAGAAGAAGAGCAGCTGCGCCCACTGTGTCCATCGGCAGAATGCATATGGTATGAAGTCGATTAATGAAATGGTGAGCATTAGTTTAAATCATAACATATAGCTTTTCTCTGATAAAATCCTACTGTGATCAATCGATTCTGCATCGTTCCCTTGTGCAAAGTTATTAACTTTGCACCGGATGGGCCCTATTCCCTATGATCAACTTAGTTTCTAACGGTCATTGTGAAAGTTATACCCCTACGATCAATCGATGCAGAATCGCTTCCTTTTGCAAGTTAAGAACTTTGCACCGGGTTGGCCCTATTCCCTATGATCAAGTTAGTTTTCATCGGCCCTGTCACCGTCAGTCGAAGAAGAAGAAGAAGAAGAAGAAGAAGAAGAGCAGCTGCGCCCACTGTGTCCATCGGCAGAATGCATATGGTATGAAGTCGATTAATGAAATGGTAAGCATTAGTTTAAATCATAACATATAGCTTTTCTCTGATAAAATCCTACTGTGATCAATCGATTCTGCATCGTTCCCTTGTGCAAAGTTATTAACTTTGCACCGGATGGGCCCTATTCCCTATGATCAACTTAGTTTCTAAAGGTCATTGTGAAAGTTATACCCCTACGATCAATCGATGCAGAATCGCTTCCTTGTGCAAGTTAAGAACTTTGCACCGGGTTGGCCCTATTCCCTATGATAAAGTTAGTTTTCATCGGCCCTGTCACCGTCAGTCGAAGAAGAAGAAGAAGAAGAGCAGCTGCGCCCACTGTGTCCATCGGCAGAATGCATATGGTATGAAGTCGATTAATGAAATGGTGAGCATTAGTTTAAATCATAACATATAGCTTTTCTCTGATAAAATCCTACTGTGATCAATCGATTCTGCATCGTTCCCTTGTGCAAAGTTATTAACTTTGCACCGGATGGGCCCTATTCCCTATGATCAACTTAGTTTCTAACGGTCATTGTGAAAGTTATACCCCTACGATCAATCGATGCAGAATCGCTTCCTTTTGCAAGTTAAGAACTTTGCACCGGGTTGGCCCTATTCCCTATGATCAAGTTAGTTTTCATCGGCCCTGTCACCGTCAGTCGAAGAAGAAGAAGAAGAAGAAGAAGAAGAAGAGCAGCTGCGCCCACTGTGTCCATCGGCAGAATGCATATGGTATGAAGTCGATTAATGAAATGGTAAGCATTAGTTTAAATCATAACATATAGCTTTTCTCTGATAAAATCCTACTGTGATCAATCGATTCTGCATCGTTCCCTTGTGCAAAGTTATTAACTTTGCACCGGATGGGCCCTATTCCCTATGATCAACTTAGTTTCTAAAGGTCATTGTGAAAGTTATACCCCTACGATCAATCGATGCAGAATCGCTTCCTTGTGCAAGTTATGAACTTTGCACCGGGTTGGCCCTATTCCCTATGATAAAGTTAGTTTTCATCGGCCCTGTCACCGTCAGTCGAAGAAGAAGAAGAAGAGCAGCTGCGCCCACTGTGTCCATCGGCAGAATGCATATGGTATGAAGTCGATTAATGAAATGGTGAGCATTAGTTTAAATCATAACATATAGCTTTTCTCTGATAAAATCCTACTGTGATCAATCGATTCTGCATCGTTCCCTTGTGCAAAGTTATTAACTTTGCACCGGATGGGCCCTATTCCCTATGATCAACTTAGTTTCTAACGGTCATTGTGAAAGTTATACCCCTACGATCAATCGATGCAGAATCGCTTCCTTTTGCAAGTTAAGAACTTTGCACCGGGTTGGCCCTATTCCCTATGATCAAGTTAGTTTTCATCGGCCCTGTCACCGTCAGTCGAAGAAGAAGAAGAAGAAGAAGAAGAGCAGCTGCGCCCACTGTGTCCATCGGCAGAATGCATATGTTATGAAGTAGATTAATGAAATGGTAAGCATTAGTTTATATCATAACATATAGCTTTTCTCTGATAAAATCCTACTGTGATCAATCGATTCTGCATCGTTCCCTTGTGCAAAGTTATTAACTTTGCACCGGATGGGCCCTATTCCTTATGATCAACTTAGTTTCTAACGGTCATTGTGAAAGTTATACCCCTACGATCAATCGATGCAGAATCGCTTCCTTTTGCAAGTTAAGAACTTTGCACCGGGTTGGCCCTATTCCCTATGATCAAGTTAGTTTTCATCGGCCCTGTCACCGTCAGTCGAAGAAGAAGAAGAAGAAGAGCAGCTGCGCCCACTGTGTCCATCGGAAGAATGCATATGTTATGAAGTAGATTAATGAAATGGTAAGCATTAGTTTAAATCATAACATATAGCTTTTCTCTGATAAAATCCTACTGTGATCAATCGATTCTGCATCGTTCCCTTGTGCAAAGTTATTAACTTTGCACCGGATGGGCCCTATTCCCTATGATCAACTTAGTTTCTAACGGTCATTGTGAAAGTTATACCCCTACGATCAATCGATGCAGAATCGCTTCCTTGTGCAAGTTAAGAACTTTGCACAGGGTTGGCCCTATTCCCTATGATCAAGTTAGTTTTCATCGGCCCTGTCACCGTCAGTCGAAGAAGAAGAAGAAGAAGAAGAAGAAGAAGAAGAAGAAGAGAAGCTGCGCCCACTGTGTCCATCGGCAGAATGCATATGGTATGAAGTCGATTAATGAAATGGTAAGCATTAGTTTAAATCATAGCATATAGCTTTTCTCTGATAAAACCCTACTGTGATCAATCGATTCTGCATCGTTCCCTTGTGCAAAGTTATTAACTTTGCACCGGATGGGCCCTATTCCCTATGATCAACTTAGTTTCTAAAGGTCATTGTGAAAGTTATACCCCTACGATCAATCGATGCAGAATCGCTTCCTTGTGCAAGTTAAGAACTTTGCACCGGGTTGGCCCTATTCCCTATGATCAAGTTAGTTTTCATCGGCCCTGTCACCGTCAGTCGAAGAAGAAGAAGAAGAAGAAGAAGAAGAAGAGCAGCTGCGCCCACTGTGTCCATCGGCAGAATGCATATGGTATGAAGTCGATTAATGAAATGGTAAGCATTAGTTTAAATCATAACATATAGCTTTTCTCTGATAAAATCCTACTGTGATCAATCGATTCTGCATCGTTCCCTTGTGCAAAGTTATTAACTTTGCACCGGATGGGCCCTATTCCCTATGATCAACTTAGTTTCTAAAGGTCATTGTGAAAGTTATACCCCTACGATCAATCGATGCAGAATCGCTTCCTTGTGCAAGTTAAGAACTTTGCACCGGGTTGGCCCTATTCCCTATGATAAAGTTAGTTTTCATCGGCCCTGTCACCGTCAGTCGAAGAAGAAGAAGAAGAGCAGCTGCGCCCACTGTGTCCATCGGCAGAATGCATATGGTATGAAGTCGATTAATGAAATGGTGAGCATTAGTTTAAATCATAACATATAGCTTTTCTCTGATAAAATCCTACTGTGATCAATCGATTCTGCATCGTTCCCTTGTGCAAAGTTATTAACTTTGCACCGGATGGGCCCTATTCCCTATGATCAACTTAGTTTCTAACGGTCATTGTGAAAGTTATACCCCTACGATCAATCGATGCAGAATCGCTTCCTTTTGCAAGTTAAGAACTTTGCACCGGGTTGGCCCTATTCCCTATGATCAAGTTAGTTTTCATCGGCCCTGTCACCGTCAGTCGAAGAAGAAGAAGAAGAGCAGCTGCGCCCACTGTGTCCATCGGCAGAATGCATATGTTATGAAGTAGATTAATGAAATGGTAAGCATTAGTTTATATCATAACATATAGCTTTTCTCTGATAAAATCCTACTGTGATCAATCGATTCTGCATCGTTCCCTTGTGCAAAGTTATTAACTTTGCACCGGATGGGCCCTATTCCTTATGATCAACTTAGTTTCTAACGGTCATTGTGAAAGTTATACCCCTACGATCAATCGATGCAGAATCGCTTCCTTTTGCAAGTTAAGAACTTTGCACCGGGTTGGCCCTATTCCCTATGATCAAGTTAGTTTTCATCGGCCCTGTCACCGTCAGTCGAAGAAGAAGAAGAAGAAGAAGAAGAGCAGCTGCGCCCACTGTGTCCATCGGCAGAATGCATATGTTATGAAGTAGATTAATGAAATGGTAAGCATTAGTTTAAATCATAACATATAGCTTTTCTCTGATAAAATCCTACTGTGATCAATCGATTCTGCATCGTTCCCTTGTGCAAAGTTATTAACTTTGCACCGGATGGGCCCTATTCCCTATGATCAACTTAGTTTCTAACGGTCATTGTGAAAGTTATACCCCTACGATCAATCGATGCAGAATCGCTTCCTTGTGCAAGTTAAGAACTTTGCACAGGGTTGGCCCTATTCCCTATGATCAAGTTAGTTTTCATCGGCCCTGTCACCGTCAGTCGAAGAAGAAGAAGAAGAAGAAGAAGAAGAAGAAGAAGAAGAAGAAGAGAAGCTGCGCCCACTGTGTCCATCGGCAGAATGCATATGGTATGAAGTCGATTAATGAAATGGTAAGCATTAGTTTAAATCATAACATATAGCTTTTCTCTGATAAAACCCTACTGTGATCAATCGATTCTGCATCGTTCCCTTGTGCAAAGTTATTAACTTTGCACCGGATGGGCCCTATTCCCTATGATCAACTTAGTTTCTAAAGGTCATTGTGAAAGTTATACCCCTACGATCAATCGATGCAGAATCGCTTCCTTGTGCAAGTTAAGAACTTTGCACCGGGTTGGCCCTATTCCCTATGATCAAGTTAGTTTTCATCGGCCCTGTCACCGTCAGTCGAAGAAGAAGAAGAAGAAGAAGAGCAGCTGCGCCCACTGTGTCCATCGGCAGAATGCATATGGTATGAAGTCGATTAATGAAATGGTGAGCATTAGTTTAAATCATAACATATAGCTTTTCTCTGATAAAATCCTACTGTGATCAATCGATTCTGCATCGTTCCCTTGTGCAAAGTTATTAACTTTGCACCGGATGGGCCCTATTCCCTATGATCAACTTAGTTTCTAACGGTCATTGTGAAAGTTATACCCCTACGATCAATCGATGCAGAATCGCTTCCTTGTGCAAGTTAAGAACTTTGTACAGGGTTGGCCCTATTCCCTATGATCAAGTTAGTTTTCATCGGCCCTGTCACCGTCAGTCGAAGAAGAAGAAGAAGAAGAAGAAGAAGAAGAAGAAGAAGAAGAAGAGAAGCTGCGCCCACTGTGTCCATCGGCAGAATGCATATGGTATGAAGTCGATTAATGAAATGGTAAGCATTAGTTTAAATCATAACATATAGCTTTTCTCTGATAAAACCCTACTGTGATCAATCGATTCTGCATCGTTCCCTTGTGCAAAGTTATTAACTTTGCACCGGATGGGCCCTATTCCCTATGATCAACTTAGTTTCTAACGGTCATTGTGAAAGTTATACCCCTACGATCAATCGATGCAGAATCGATTCCTTGCGCAAGTTAAGAACTTTGTACAGGGTTGGCCCTATTCCCTATGATCAAGTTAGTTTTCATCGGCCCTGTCACCGTCAGTCGAAGAAGAAGAAGAAGAAGAAGAAGAAGAAGAAGAAGAAGAAGAAGAAGAAGAAGAAGAAGAAGAAGAGAAGCTGCGCCCACTGTGTCCATCGGCAGAATGCATATGGTATGAAGTCGATTAATGAAATGGTAAGCATTAGTTTAAATCATAACATATAGCTTTTCTCTGATAAAATCCTACTGTGATCAATCGATTCTGCATCGTTCCCTTGTGCAAAGTTATTAACTTTGCACCGGATGGGCCCTATTCCCTATGATCAACTTAGTTTCTAAAGGTCATTGTGAAAGTTATACCCCTACGATCAATCGATGCAGAATCGCTTCCTTGTGCAAGTTAAGAACTTTGCACCGGGTTGGCCCTATTCCCTATGATAAAGTTAGTTTTCATCGGCCCTGTCACCGTCAGTCGAAGAAGAAGAAGAAGAAGAAGAAGAGCAGCTGCGCCCACTGTGTCCATCGGCAGAATGCATATGGTATGAAGTCGATTAATGAAATGGTGAGCATTAGTTTAAATCATAACATATAGCTTTTCTCTGATAAAATCCTACTGTGATCAATCGATTCTGCATCGTTCCCTTGTGCAAAGTTATTAACTTTGCACCGGATGGGCCCTATTCCCTATGATCAACTTAGTTTCTAACGGTCATTGTGAAAGTTATACCCCTACGATCAATCGATGCAGAATCGCTTCCTTTTGCAAGTTAAGAACTTTGCACCGGGTTGGCCCTATTCCCTATGATCAAGTTAGTTTTCATCGGCCCTGTCACCGTCAGTCGAAGAAGAAGAAGAAGAAGAAGAGCAGCTGCGCCCACTGTGTCCATCGGCAGAATGCATATGTTATGAAGTAGATTAATGAAATGGTAAGCATTAGTTTATATCATAACATATATAGCTTTTCTCTGATAAAATCCTACTGTGATCAATCGATTCTGCATCGTTCCCTTGTGCAAAGTTATTAACTTTGCACCGGATGGGCCCTATTCCCTATGATCAACTTAGTTTCTAAAGGTCATTGTGAAAGTTATACCCCTACGATCAATCGATGCAGAATCGTTTCCTTGTGCAAGTTAAGAACTTTGCACCGGGTTGGCCCTATTCCCTATGATAAAGTTAGTTTTCATCGGCCCTGCCACCGTCAGTCGAAGAAGAAGAAGAAGAAGAAGAGCAGCTGCGCTCACTGTGTCCATCGGCAGAATGCATATGGTATGAAGTCGATTAATGAAATGGTGAGCATTAGTTTAAATCATAACATATAGCTTTTCTCTGATAAAATCCTACTGTGATCAATCGATTCTGCATCGTTCCCTTGTGCAAAGTTATTAACTTTGCACCGGATGGGCCCTATTCCCTATGATCAACTTAGTTTCTAACGGTCATTGTGAAAGTTATACCCCTACGATCAATCGATGCAGAATCGCTTCCTTTTGCAAGTTAAGAACTTTGCACCGGGTTGGCCCTATTCCCTATGATCAAGTTAGTTTTCATCGGCCCTGTCACCGTCAGTCGAAGAAGAAGAAGAAGAAGAAGAAGAGCAGCTGCGCCCACTGTGTCCATCGGCAGAATGCATATGTTATGAAGTAGATTAATGAAATGGTAAGCATTAGTTTATATCATAACATATAGCTTTTCTCTGATAAAATCCTACTGTGATCAATCGATTCTGCATCGTTCCCTTGTGCAAAGTTATTAACTTTGCACCGGATGGGCCCTATTCCCTATGATCAACTTAGTTTCTAACGGTCATTGTGAAAGTTATACCCCTACGATCAATCGATGCAGAATCGCTTCCTTGTGCAAGTTAAGAACTTTGCACCGGGTTGGCCCTATTCCCTATGATAAAGTTAGTTTTCATCGGCCCTGTCACCGTCAGTCGAAGAAGAAGAAGAAGAAGAAGAAGAAGAAGAAGAGAAGCTGCGCCCACTGTGTCCATCGGCAGAATGCATATGTTATGAAGTAGATTAATGAAATGGTAAGCATTAGTTTATATCATAACATATAGCTTTTCTCTGATAAAATCCTACTGTGATCAATCGATTCTGCATCGTTCCCTTGTGCAAAGTTATTAACTTTGCACCGGATGGGCCCTATTCCCTATGATCAACTTAGTTTCTAACGGTCATTGTGAAAGTTATACCCCTACGATCAATCGATGCAGAATCGCTTCCTTGCGCAAGTTAAGAACTTTGTACAGGGTTGGCCCTATTCCCTATGATCAAGTTAGTTTTCATCGGCCCTGTCACCGTCAGTCGAAGAAGAAGAAGAAGAAGAAGAAGAGCAGCTGCGCCCACTGTGTCCATCGGCAGAATGCATATGTTATGAAGTAGATTAATGAAATGGTAAGCATTAGTTTATATCATAACATATAGCTTTTCTCTGATAAAATCCTACTGTGATCAATCGATTCTGCATCGTTCCCTTGTGCAAAGTTATTAACTTTGCACCGGATGGGCCCTATTCCCTATGATCAACTTAGTTTCTAAAGGTCATTGTGAAAGTTATACCCCTACGATCAATCGATGCAGAATCGTTTCCTTGTGCAAGTTAAGAACTTTGCACCGGGTTGGCCCTATTCCCTATGATAAAGTTAGTTTTCATCGGCCCTGTCACCGTCAGTCGAAGAAGAAGAAGAAGAAGAGCAGCTGCGCTCACTGTGTCCATCGGCAGAATGCATATGGTATGAAGTCGATTAATGAAATGGTGAGCATTAGTTTAAATCATAACATATAGCTTTTCTCTGATAAAATCCTACTGTGATCAATCGATTCTGCATCGTTCCCTTGTGCAAAGTTATTAACTTTGCACCGGATGGGCCCTATTCCCTATGATCAACTTAGTTTCTAACGGTCATTGTGAAAGTGATACCCCTACGATCAATCGATGCAGAATCGCTTCCTTTTGCAAGTTAAGAACTTTGCACCGGGTTGGCCCTATTCCCTATGATCAAGTTAGTTTTCATCGGCCCTGTCACCGTCAGTCGAAGAAGAAGAAGAAGAAGAAGAAGAGCAGCTGCGCCCATTGTGTCCATCGGCAGAATGCATATGTTATGAAGTAGATTAATGAAATGGTAAGCATTAGTTTATATCATAACATATAGCTTTTCTCTGATAAAATCCTACTGTGATCAATCGATTCTGCATCGTTCCCTTGTGCAAAGTTATTAACTTTGCACCGGATGGGCCCTATTCCCTATGATCAACTTAGTTTCTAAAGGTCATTGTGAAAGTTATACCCCTACGATCAATCGATGCAGAATCGTTTCCTTGTGCAAGTTAAGAACTTTGTACAGGGTTGGCCCTATTCCCTATGATCAAGTTAGTTTTCATCGGCCCTGTCACCGTCAGTCGAAGAAGAAGAAGAAGAAGAAGAAGAAGAGAAGCTGCGCCCACTGTGTCCATCGGCAGAATGCATATGTTATGAAGTAGATTAATGAAATGGTAAGCATTAGTTTATATCATAACATATAGCTTTTCTCTGATAAAATCCTACTGTGATCAATCGATTCTGCATCGTTCCCTTGTGCAAAGTTATTAACTTTGCACCGGATGGGCCCTATTCCCTATGATCAACTTAGTTTCTAACGGTCATTGTGAAAGTTATACCCCTACGATCAATCGATGCAGAATCGCTTCCTTGCGCAAGTTAAGAACTTTGTACAGGGTTGGCCCTATTCCCTATGATAAAGTTAGTTTTCATCGGCCCTGTCACCGTCAGTCGAAGAAGAAGAAGAAGAAGAAGAAGAGCAGCTGCGCCCACTGTGTCCATCGGCAGAATGCATATGGTATGAAGTCGATTAATGAAATGGTGAGCATTAGTTTAAATCATAACATATAGCTTTTCTCTGATAAAATCCTACTGTGATCAATCGATTCTGCATCGTTCCCTTGTGCAAAGTTATTAACTTTGCACCGGATGGGCCCTATTCCCTATGATCAACTTAGTTTCTAACGGTCATTGTGAAAGTTATACCCCTACGATCAATCGATGCAGAATCGCTTCCTTTTGCAAGTTAAGAACTTTGCACCGGGTTGGCCCTATTCCCTATGATCAAGTTAGTTTTCATCGGCCCTGTCACCGTCAGTCGAAGAAGAAGAAGAAGAAGAAGAAGAGCAGCTGCGCCCACTGTGTCCATCGGCAGAATGCATATGTTATGAAGTAGATTAATGAAATGGTAAGCATTAGTTTATATCATAACATATAGCTTTTCTCTGATAAAATCCTACTGTGATCAATCGATTCTGCATCGTTCCCTTGTGCAAAGTTATTAACTTTGCACCGGATGGGCCCTATTCCCTATGATCAACTTAGTTTCTAAAGGTCATTGTGAAAGTTATACCCCTACGATCAATCGATGCAGAATCGTTTCCTTGTGCAAGTTAAGAACTTTGCACCGGGTTGGCCCTATTCCCTATGATAAAGTTAGTTTTCATCGGCCCTGTCACCGTCAGTCGAAGAAGAAGAAGAAGAAGAGCAGCTGCGCTCACTGTGTCCATCGGCAGAATGCATATGGTATGAAGTCGATTAATGAAATGGTGAGCATTAGTTTAAATCATAACATATAGCTTTTCTCTGATAAAATCCTACTGTGATCAATCGATTCTGCATCGTTCCCTTGTGCAAAGTTATTAACTTTGCACCGGATGGGCCCTATTCCCTATGATCAACTTAGTTTCTAACGGTCATTGTGAAAGTTATACCCCTACGATCAATCGATGCAGAATCGCTTCCTTTTGCAAGTTAAGAACTTTGCACCGGGTTGGCCCTATTCCCTATGATCAAGTTAGTTTTCATCGGCCCTGTCACCGTCAGTCGAAGAAGAAGAAGAAGAAGAAGAGCAGCTGCGCCCATTGTGTCCATCGGCAGAATGCATATGTTATGAAGTAGATTAATGAAATGGTAAGCATTAGTTTATATCATAACATATAGCTTTTCTCTGATAAAATCCTACTGTGATCAATCGATTCTGCATCGTTCCCTTGTGCAAAGTTATTAACTTTGCACCGGATGGGCCCTATTCCCTATGATCAACTTAGTTTCTAAAGGTCATTGTGAAAGTTATACCCCTACGATCAATCGATGCAGAATCGTTTCCTTGTGCAAGTTAAGAACTTTGTACAGGGTTGGCCCTATTCCCTATGATCAAGTTAGTTTTCATCGGCCCTGTCACCGTCAGTCGAAGAAGAAGAAGAAGAAGAGCAGCTGCGCTCACTGTGTCCATCGGCAGAATGCATATGGTATGAAGTCGATTAATGAAATGGTGAGCATTAGTTTAAATCATAACATATAGCTTTTCTCTGATAAAATCCTACTGTGATCAATCGATTCTGCATCGTTCCCTTGTGCAAAGTTATTAACTTTGCACCGGATGGGCCCTATTCCCTATGATCAACTTAGTTTCTAACGGTCATTGTGAAAGTTATACCCCTACGATCAATCGATGCAGAATCGCTTCCTTGTGCAAGTTAAGAACTTTGCACCGGGTTGGCCCTATTCCCTATGATAAAGTTAGTTTTCATCGGCCCTGTCACCGTCAGTCGAAGAAGAAGAAGAAGAAGAAGAAGAGCAGCTGCGCTCACTGTGTCCATCGGCAGAATGCATATGGTATGAAGTCGATTAATGAAATGGTGAGCATTAGTTTAAATCATAACATATAGCTTTTCTCTGATAAAATCCTACTGTGATCAATCGATTCTGCATCGTTCCCTTGTGCAAAGTTATTAACTTTGCACCGGATGGGCCCTATTCCCTATGATCAACTTAGTTTCTAACGGTCATTGTGAAAGTTATACCCCTACGATCAATCGATGCAGAATCGCTTCCTTTTGCAAGTTAAGAACTTTGCACCGGGTTGGCCCTATTCCCTATGATCAAGTTAGTTTTCATCGGCCCTGTCACCGTCAGTCGAAGAAGAAGAAGAAGAAGAAGAAGAGCAGCTGCGCCCACTGTGTCCATCGGCAGAATGCATATGTTATGAAGTAGATTAATGAAATGGTAAGCATTAGTTTATATCATAACATATAGCTTTTCTCTGATAAAATCCTACTGTGATCAATCGATTCTGCATCGTTCCCTTGTGCAAAGTTATTAACTTTGCACCGGATGGGCCCTATTCCCTATGATCAACTTAGTTTCTAACGGTCATTGTGAAAGTTATACCCCTACGATCAATCGATGCAGAATCGCTTCCTTGTGCAAGTTAAGAACTTTGCACCGGGTTGGCCCTATTCCCTATGATAAAGTTAGTTTTCATCGGCCCTGTCACCGTCAGTCGAAGAAGAAGAAGAAGAAGAAGAAGAGCAGCTGCGCCCACTGTGTCCATCGGCAGAATGCATATGTTATGAAGTAGATTAATGAAATGGTAAGCATTAGTTTATATCATAACATATAGCTTTTCTCTGATAAAATCCTACTGTGATCAATCGATTCTGCATCGTTCCCTTGTGCAAAGTTATTAACTTTGCACCGGATGGGCCCTATTCCCTATGATCAACTTAGTTTCTAACGGTCATTGTGAAAGTTATACCCCTACGATCAATCGATGCAGAATCGCTTCCTTGCGCAAGTTAAGAACTTTGTACAGGGTTGGCCCTATTCCCTATGATAAAGTTAGTTTTCATCGGCCCTGTCACCGTCAGTCGAAGAAGAAGAAGAAGAAGAAGAAGAGCAGCTGCGCTCACTGTGTCCATCGGCAGAATGCATATGGTATGAAGTCGATTAATGAAATGGTGAGCATTAGTTTAAATCATAACATATAGCTTTTCTCTGATAAAATCCTACTGTGATCAATCGATTCTGCATCGTTCCCTTGTGCAAAGTTATTAACTTTGCACCGGATGGGCCCTATTCCCTATGATCAACTTAGTTTCTAACGGTCATTGTGAAAGTTATACCCCTACGATCAATCGATGCAGAATCGCTTCCTTTTGCAAGTTAAGAACTTTGCACCGGGTTGGCCCTATTCCCTATGATCAAGTTAGTTTTCATCGGCCCTGTCACCGTCAGTCGAAGAAGAAGAAGAAGAAGAAGAAGAGCAGCTGCGCCCACTGTGTCCATCGGCAGAATGCATATGTTATGAAGTAGATTAATGAAATGGTAAGCATTAGTTTATATCATAACATATAGCTTTTCTCTGATAAAATCCTACTGTGATCAATCGATTCTGCATCGTTCCCTTGTGCAAAGTTATTAACTTTGCACCGGATGGGCCCTATTCCCTATGATCAACTTAGTTTCTAACGGTCATTGTGAAAGTTATACCCCTACGATCAATCGATGCAGAATCGCTTCCTTGTGCAAGTTAAGAACTTTGCACCGGGTTGGCCCTATTCCCTATGATAAAGTTAGTTTTCATCGGCCCTGTCACCGTCAGTCGAAGAAGAAGAAGAAGAAGAAGAAGAGCAGCTGCGCCCACTGTGTCCATCGGCAGAATGCATATGTTATGAAGTAGATTAATGAAATGGTAAGCATTAGTTTATATCATAACATATAGCTTTTCTCTGATAAAATCCTACTGTGATCAATCGATTCTGCATCGTTCCCTTGTGCAAAGTTATTAACTTTGCACCGGATGGGCCCTATTCCCTATGATCAACTTAGTTTCTAACGGTCATTGTGAAAGTTATACCCCTACGATCAATCGATGCAGAATCGCTTCCTTGCGCAAGTTAAGAACTTTGTACAGGGTTGGCCCTATTCCCTATGATCAAGTTAGTTTTCATCGGCCCTGTCACCGTCAGTCGAAGAAGAAGAAGAAGAAGAAGAAGAAGAAGAAGAAGAAGAGAAGCTGCGCCCACTGTGTCCATCGGCAGAATGCATATGGTATGAAGTCGATTAATGAAATGGTAAGCATTAGTTTAAATCATAACATATAGCTTTTCTCTGATAAAATCCTACTGTGATCAATCGATTCTGCATCGTTCCCTTGTGCAAAGTTATTAACTTTGCACCGGATGGGCCCTATTCCCTATGATCAACTTAGTTTCTAAAGGTCATTGTGAAAGTTATACCCCTACGATCAATCGATGCAGAATCGCTTCCTTGTGCAAGTTAAGAACTTTGCACCGGGTTGGCCCTATTCCCTATGATAAAGTTAGTTTTCATCGGCCCTGTCACCGTCAGTCGAAGAAGAAGAAGAAGAAGAAGAAGAAGAGCAGCTGCGCCCACTGTGTCCATCGGCAGAATGCATATGGTATGAAGTCGATTAATGAAATGGTGAGCATTAGTTTAAATCATAACATATAGCTTTTCTCTGATAAAATCCTACTGTGATCAATCGATTCTGCATCGTTCCCTTGTGCAAAGTTATTAACTTTGCACCGGATGGGCCCTATTCCCTATGATCAACTTAGTTTCTAACGGTCATTGTGAAAGTTATACCCCTACGATCAATCGATGCAGAATCGCTTCCTTGTGCAAGTTAAGAACTTTGCACCGGGTTGGCCCTATTCCCTATGATAAAGTTAGTTTTCATCGGCCCTGTCACCGTCAGTCGAAGAAGAAGAAGAAGAAGAAGAAGAGCAGCTGCGCCCACTGTGTCCATCGGCAGAATGCATATGTTATGAAGTAGATTAATGAAATGGTAAGCATTAGTTTATATCATAACATATAGCTTTTCTCTGATAAAATCCTACTGTGATCAATCGATTCTGCATCGTTCCCTTGTGCAAAGTTATTAACTTTGCACCGGATGGGCCCTATTCCCTATGATCAACTTAGTTTCTAACGGTCATTGTGAAAGTTATACCCCTACGATCAATCGATGCAGAATCGCTTCCTTGCGCAAGTTAAGAACTTTGTACAGGGTTGGCCCTATTCCCTATGATCAAGTTAGTTTTCATCGGCCCTGTCACCGTCAGTCGAAGAAGAAGAAGAAGAAGAAGAAGAAGAAGAAGAGAAGCTGCGCCCACTGTGTCCATCGGCAGAATGCATATGGTATGAAGTCGATTAATGAAATGGTAAGCATTAGTTTAAATCATAACATATAGCTTTTCTCTGATAAAATCCTACTGTGATCAATCGATTCTGCATCGTTCCCTTGTGCAAAGTTATTAACTTTGCACCGGATGGGCCCTATTCCCTATGATCAACTTAGTTTCTAAAGGTCATTGTGAAAGTTATACCCCTACGATCAATCGATGCAGAATCGCTTCCTTGTGCAAGTTAAGAACTTTGCACCGGGTTGGCCCTATTCCCTATGATAAAGTTAGTTTTCATCGGCCCTGTCACCGTCAGTCGAAGAAGAAGAAGAAGAAGAAGAAGAGCAGCTGCGCCCACTGTGTCCATCGGCAGAATGCATATGGTATGAAGTCGATTAATGAAATGGTGAGCATTAGTTTAAATCATAACATATAGCTTTTCTCTGATAAAATCCTACTGTGATCAATCGATTCTGCATCGTTCCCTTGTGCAAAGTTATTAACTTTGCACCGGATGGGCCCTATTCCCTATGATCAACTTAGTTTCTAACGGTCATTGTGAAAGTTATACCCCTACGATCAATCGATGCAGAGTCGCTTCCTTTTGCAAGTTAAGAACTTTGCACCGGGTTGGCCCTATTCCCTATGATCAAGTTAGTTTTCATCGGCCCTGTCACCGTCAGTCGAAGAAGAAGAAGAAGAAGAAGAAGAGCAGCTGCGCCCACTGTGTCCATCGGCAGAATGCATATGTTATGAAGTAGATTAATGAAATGGTAAGCATTAGTTTATATCATAACATATAGCTTTTCTCTGATAAAATCCTACTGTGATCAATCGATTCTGCATCGTTCCCTTGTGCAAAGTTATTAACTTTGCACCGGATGGGCCCTATTCCCTATGATCAACTTAGTTTCTAAAGGTCATTGTGAAAGTTATACCCCTACGATCAATCGATGCAGAATCGTTTCCTTGTGCAAGTTAAGAACTTTGCACCGGGTTGGCCCTATTCCCTATGATAAAGTTAGTTTTCATCGGCCCTGTCACCGTCAGTCGAAGAAGAAGAAGAAGAAGAGCAGCTGCGCTCACTGTGTCCATCGGCAGAATGCATATGGTATGAAGTCGATTAATGAAATGGTGAGCATTAGTTTAAATCATAACATATAGCTTTTCTCTGATAAAATCCTACTGTGATCAATCGATTCTGCATCGTTCCCTTGTGCAAAGTTATTAACTTTGCACCGGATGGGCCCTATTCCCTATGATCAACTTAGTTTCTAACGGTCATTGTGAAAGTTATACCCCTACGATCAATCGATGCAGAATCGCTTCCTTTTGCAAGTTAAGAACTTTGCACCGGGTTGGCCCTATTCCCTATGATCAAGTTAGTTTTCATCGGCCCTGTCACCGTCAGTCGAAGAAGAAGAAGAAGAAGAAGAAGAGCAGCTGCGCCCACTGTGTCCATCGGCAGAATGCATATGTTATGAAGTAGATTAATGAAATGGTAAGCATTAGTTTATATCATAACATATAGCTTTTCTCTGATAAAATCCTACTGTGATCAATCGATTCTGCATCGTTCCCTTGTGCAAAATTATTAACTTTGCACCGGATGGGCCCTATTCCCTATGATCAACTTAGTTTCTAAAGGTCATTGTGAAAGTTATACCCCTACGATCAATCGATGCAGAATCGTTTCCTTGTGCAAGTTAAGAACTTTGCACCGGGTTGGCCCTATTCCCTATGATAAAGTTAGTTTTCATCGGCCCTGTCACCGTCAGTCGAAGAAGAAGAAGAAGAAGAGCAGCTGCGCTCACTGTGTCCATCGGCAGAATGCATATGGTATGAAGTCGATTAATGAAATGGTGAGCATTAGTTTAAATCATAACATATAGCTTTTCTCTGATAAAATCCTACTGTGATCAATCGATTCTGCATCGTTCCCTTGTGCAAAGTTATTAACTTTGCACCGGATGGGCCCTATTCCCTATGATCAACTTAGTTTCTAACGGTCATTGTGAAAGTTATACCCCTACGATCAATCGATGCAGAATCGCTTCCTTTTGCAAGTTAAGAACTTTGCACCGGGTTGGCCCTATTCCCTATGATCAAGTTAGTTTTCATCGGCCCTGTCACCGTCAGTCGAAGAAGAAGAAGAAGAAGAAGAAGAGCAGCTGCGCCCACTGTGTCCATCGGCAGAATGCATATGTTATGAAGTAGATTAATGAAATGGTAAGCATTAGTTTAAATCATAACATATAGCTTTTCTCTGATAAAATCCTACTGTGATCAATCGATTCTGCATCGTTCCCTTGTGCAAAGTTATTAACTTTGCACCGGATGGGCCCTATTCCCTATGATCAACTTAGTTTCTAACGGTCATTGTGAAAGTTATACCCCTACGATCAATCGATGCAGAATCGCTTCCTTGCGCAAGTTAAGAACTTTGTACAGGGTTGGCCCTATTCCCTATGATCAAGTTAGTTTTCATCGGCCCTGTCACCGTCAGTCGAAGAAGAAGAAGAAGAAGAAGAAGAAGAAGAGAAGCTGCGCCCACTGTGTCCATCGGCAGAATGCATATGGTATGAAGTCGATTAATGAAATGGTAAGCATTAGTTTAAATCATAACATATAGCTTTTCTCTGATAAAATCCTACTGTGATCAATCGATTCTGCATCGTTCCCTTGTGCAAAGTTATTAACTTTGCACCGGATGGGCCCTATTCCCTATGATCAACTTAGTTTCTAAAGGTCATTGTGAAAGTTATACCCCTACGATCAATCGATGCAGAATCGCTTCCTTGTGCAAGTTAAGAACTTTGCACCGGGTTGGCCCTATTCCCTATGATAAAGTTAGTTTTCATCGGCCCTGTCACCGTCAGTCGAAGAAGAAGAAGAAGAAGAAGAAGAGCAGCTGCGCCCACTGTGTCCATCGGCAGAATGCATATGGTATGAAGTCGATTAATGAAATGGTGAGCATTAGTTTAAATCATAACATATAGCTTTTCTCTGATAAAATCCTACTGTGATCAATCGATTCTGCATCGTTCCCTTGTGCAAAGTTATTAACTTTGCACCGGATGGGCCCTATTCCCTATGATCAACTTAGTTTCTAACGGTCATTGTGAAAGTTATACCCCTACGATCAATCGATGCAGAATCGCTTCCTTGTGCAAGTTAAGAACTTTGCACCGGGTTGGCCCTATTCCCTATGATAAAGTTAGTTTTCATCGGCCCTGTCACCGTCAGTCGAAGAAGAAGAAGAAGAAGAAGAAGAGCAGCTGCGCCCACTGTGTCCATCGGCAGAATGCATATGGTATGAAGTCGATTAATGAAATGGTGAGCATTAGTTTAAATCATAACATATAGCTTTTCTCTGATAAAATCCTACTGTGATCAATCGATTCTGCATCGTTCCCTTGTGCAAAGTTATTAACTTTGCACCGGATGGGCCCTATTCCCTATGATCAACTTAGTTTCTAACGGTCATTGTGAAAGTTATACCCCTACGATCAATCGATGCAGAATCGCTTCCTTTTGCAAGTTAAGAACTTTGCACCGGGTTGGCCCTATTCCCTATGATCAAGTTAGTTTTCATCGGCCCTGTCACCGTCAGTCGAAGAAGAAGAAGAAGAAGAAGAAGAGCAGCTGCGCCCACTGTGTCCATCGGCAGAATGCATATGTTATGAAGTAGATTAATGAAATGGTAAGCATTAGTTTATATCATAACATATAGCTTTTCTCTGATAAAATCCTACTGTGATCAATCGATTCTGCATCGTTCCCTTGTGCAAAGTTATTAACTTTGCACCGGATGGGCCCTATTCCCTATGATCAACTTAGTTTCTAAAGGTCATTGTGAAAGTTATACCCCTACGATCAATCGATGCAGAATCGTTTCCTTGTGCAAGTTAAGAACTTTGCACCGGGTTGGCCCTATTCCCTATGATAAAGTTAGTTTTCATCGGCCCTGTCACCGTCAGTCGAAGAAGAAGAAGAAGAAGAGCAGCTGCGCTCACTGTGTCCATCGGCAGAATGCATATGGTATGAAGTCGATTAATGAAATGGTGAGCATTAGTTTAAATGATAACATATAGCTTTTCTCTGATAAAATCCTACTGTGATCAATCGATTCTGCATCGTTCCCTTGTGCAAAGTTATTAACTTTGCACCGGATGGGCCCTATTCCCTATGATCAACTTAGTTTCTAAAGGTCATTGTGAAAGTTATACCCCTACGATCAATCGATGCAGAATCGCTTCCTTGTGCAAGTTAAGAACTTTGCACCGGGTTGCCCCTATTCCCTATGATCAAGTTAGTTTTCATCGGCCCTGTCACCGTCAGTCGAAGAAGAAGAAGAAGAAGAAGAAGAGCAGCTGCGCCCACTGTGTCCATCGGCAGAATGCATATGGTATGAAGTCGATTAATGAAATGGTAAGCATTAGTTTAAATCATAACATATAGCTTTTCTCTGATAAAATCCTACTGTGATCAATCGATTCTGCATCGTTCCCTTGTGCAAAGTTATTAACTTTGCACCGGATGGGCCCTATTCCCTATGATCAACTTAGTTTCTAACGGTCATTGTGAAAGTTATACCCCTACGATCAATCGATGCAGAATCGCTTCCTTTTGCAAGTTAAGAACTTTGCACCGGGTTGGCCCTATTCCCTATGATCAAGTTAGTTTTCATCGGCCCTGTCACCGTCAGTCGAAGAAGAAGAAGAAGAAGAGCAGCTGCGCTCACTGTGTCCATCGGCAGAATGCATATGGTATGAAGTCGATTAATGAAATGGTGAGCATTAGTTTAAATGATAACATATAGCTTTTCTCTGATAAAATCCTACAGTGATCAATCGATTCTGCATCGTTCCCTTGTGCAAAGTTATTAACTTTGCACCGGATGGGCCCTATTCCCTATGATCAACTTAGTTTCTAAAGGTCATTGTGAAAGTTATACCCCTACGATCAATCGATGCAGAATCGCTTCCTTGTGCAAGTTAAGAACTTTGCACCGGGTTGCCCCTATTCCCTATGATCAAGTTAGTTTTCATCGGCCCTGTCACCGTCAGTCGAAGAAGAAGAAGAAGAAGAAGAGCAGCTGCGCCCACTGTGTCCATCGGCAGAATGCATATGGTATGAAGTCGATTAATGAAATGGTGAGCATTAGTTTAAATCATAACATATAGCTTTTCTCTGATAAAATCCTACTGTGATCAATCGATTCTGCATCGTTCCCTTGTGCAAAGTTATTAACTTTGCACCGGATGGGCCCTATTCCCTATGATCAACTTAGTTTCTAACGGTCATTGTGAAAGTTATACCCCTACGATCAATCGATGCAGAATCGCTTCCTTGCGCAAGTTAAGAACTTTGTACAGGGTTGGCCCTATTCCCTATGATCAAGTTAGTTTTCATCGGCCCTGTCACCGTCAGTCGAAGAAGAAGAAGAAGAAGAAGAAGAAGAAGAGAAGCTGCGCCCACTGTGTCCATCGGCAGAATGCATATGGTATGAAGTCGATTAATGAAATGGTAAGCATTAGTTTAAATCATAACATATAGCTTTTCTCTGATAAAATCCTACTGTGATCAATCGATTCTGCATCGTTCCCTTGTGCAAAGTTATTAACTTTGCACCGGATGGGCCCTATTCCCTATGATCAACTTAGTTTCTAAAGGTCATTGTGAAAGTTATACCCCTACGATCAATCGATGCAGAATCGCTTCCTTGTGCAAGTTAAGAACTTTGCACCGGGTTGGCCCTATTCCCTATGATCAAGTTAGTTTTCATCGGCCCTGTCACCGTCAGTCGAAGAAGAAGAAGAAGAAGAAGAGCAGCTGCGCCCACTGTGTCCATCGGCAGAATGCATATGGTATGAAGTCGATTAATGAAATGGTGAGCATTAGTTTAAATCATAACATATAGCTTTTCTCTGATAAAATCCTACTGTGATCAATCGATTCTGCATCGTTCCCTTGTGCAAAGTTATTAACTTTGCACCGGATGGGCCCTATTCCCTATGATCAACTTAGTTTCTAACGGTCATTGTGAAAGTTATACCCCTACGATCAATCGATGCAGAATCGCTTCCTTGCGCAAGTTAAGAACTTTGTACAGGGTTGGCCCTATTCCCTATGATCAAGTTAGTTTTCATCGGCCCTGTCACCGTCAGTCGAAGAAGAAGAAGAAGAAGAGAAGCTGCGCCCACTGTGTCCATCGGCAGAATGCATATGGTATGAAGTCGATTAATGAAATGGTAAGCATTAGTTTAAATCATAACATATAGCTTTTCTCTGATAAAATCCTACTGTGATCAATCGATTCTGCATCGTTCCCTTGTGCAAAGTTATTAACTTTGCACCGGATGGGCCCTATTCCCTATGATCAACTTAGTTTCTAAAGGTCATTGTGAAAGTTATACCCCTACGATCAATCGATGCAGAATCGCTTCCTTTTGCAAGTTAAGAACTTTGCACCGGGTTGGCCCTATTCCCTATGATCAAGTTAGTTTTCATCGGCCCTGTCACCGTCAGTCGAAGAAGAAGAAGAAGAAGAAGAAGAGCAGCTGCGCCCACTGTGTCAATCGGCAGAATGCATATGTTATGAAGTAGATTAATGAAATGGTAAGCATTAGTTTATATCATAACATATAGCTTTTCTCTGATAAAATCCTACTGTGATCAATCGATTCTGCATCGTTCCCTTGTGCAAAGTTATTAACTTTGCACCGGATGGGCCCTATTCCCTATGATCAACTTAGTTTCTAAAGGTCATTGTGAAAGTTATACCCCTACGATCAATCGATGCAGAATCGTTTCCTTGTGCAAGTTAAGAACTTTGCACCGGGTTGGCCCTATTCCCTATGATAAAGTTAGTTTTCATCGGCCCTGTCACCGTCAGTCGAAGAAGAAGAAGAAGAAGAGCAGCTGCGCTCACTGTGTCCATCGGCAGAATGCATATGGTATGAAGTCGATTAATGAAATGGTGAGCATTAGTTTAAATCATAACATATAGCTTTTCTCTGATAAAATCCTACTGTGATCAATCGATTCTGCATCGTTCCCTTGTGCAAAGTTATTAACTTTGCACCGGATGGGCCCTATTCCCTATGATCAACTTAGTTTCTAACGGTCATTGTGAAAGTTATACCCCTACGATCAATCGATGCAGAATCGCTTCCTTTTGCAAGTTAAGAACTTTGCACCGGGTTGGCCCTATTCCCTATGATCAAGTTAGTTTTCATCGGCCCTGTCACCGTCAGTCGAAGAAGAAGAAGAAGAAGAAGAAGAAGAAGAAGAAGAAGAAGAGCAGCTGCGCCCACTGTGTCCATCGGCAGAATGCATATGGTATGAAGTCGATTAATGAAATGGTAAGCATTAGTTTAAATCATAACATATAGCTTTTCTCTGATAAAATCCTACTGTGATCAATCGATTCTGCATCGTTCCCTTGTGCAAAGTTATTAACTTTGCACCGGATGGGCCCTATTCCCTATGATCAACTTAGTTTCTAACGGTCATTGTGAAAGTTATACCCCTACGATCAATCGATGCAGAATCGCTTCCTTTTGCAAGTTAAGAACTTTGCACCGGGTTGGCCCTATTCCCTATGATCAAGTTAGTTTTCATCGGCCCTGTCACCGTCAGTCGAAGAAGAAGAAGAAGAAGAGCAGCTGCGCTCACTGTGTCCATCGGCAGAATGCATATGGTATGAAGTCGATTAATGAAATGGTGAGCATTAGTTTAAATCATAACAAATAGCTTTTCTCTGATAAAATCCTACTGTGATCAATCGATTCTGCATCGTTCCCTTGTGCAAAGTTATTAACTTTGCACCGGATGGGCCCTATTCCCTATGATCAACTTAGTTTCTAACGGTCATTGTGAAAGTTATACCCCTACGATCAATCGATGCAGAATCGCTTCCTTTTGCAAGTTAAGAACTTTGCACCGGGTTGGCCCTATTCCCTATGATCAAGTTAGTTTTCATCGGCCCTGTCACCGTCAGTCGAAGAAGAAGAAGAAGAAGAAGAAGAAGAGCAGCTGCGCCCACTGTGTCCATCGGCAGAATGCATATGGTATGAAGTCGATTAATGAAATGGTAAGCATTAGTTTAAATCATAACATATAGCTTTTCTCTGATAAAATCCTACTGTGATCAATCGATTCTGCATCGTTCCCTTGTGCAAAGTTATTAACTTTGCACCGGATGGGCCCTATGCCCTATGATCAACTTAGTTTCTAACGGTCATTGTGAAAGTTATACCCCTACGATCAATCGATGCAGAATCGCTTCCTTTTGCAAGTTAAGAACTTTGCACCGGGTTGGCCCTATTCCCTATGATCAAGTTAGTTTTCATCGGCCCTGTCACCGTCAGTCGAAGAAGAAGAAGAAGAAGAAGAAGAAGAGCAGCTGCGCCCACTGTGTCCATCGGCAGAATGCATATGGTATGAAGTCGATTAATGAAATGGTAAGCATTAGTTTAAATCATAACATATAGCTTTTCTCTGATAAAATCCTACTGTGATCAATCGATTCTGCATCGTTCCCTTGTGCAAAGTTATTAACTTTGCACCGGATGGGCCCTATTCCCTATGATCAACTTAGTTTCTAACGGTCATTGTGAAAGTTATACCCCTACGATCAATCGATGCAGAATCGCTTCCTTGTGCAAGTTAAGAACTTTGCACCGGGTTGGCACTATTCCCTATGATCAAGTTAGTTTTCATCGGCCCTGTCACCGTCAGTCGAAGAAGAAGAAGAAGAAGAGCAGCTGCGCCCACTGTGTCCATCGGCAGAATGCATATGGTATGAAGTCGATTAATGAAATGGTAAGCATTAGTTTAAATCATAACATATCGCTTTTCTCTGATAAAATCCTACTGTGATCAATCGATTCTGCATCGTTCCCTTGTGCAAAGTTATTAACTTTGCACCGGATGGGCCCTATTCCCTATGATCAACTTAGTTTCTAACGGTCATTGTGAAAGTTATACCCCTACGATCAATCGATGCAGAATCGCTTCCTTTTGCAAGTTAAGAACTTTGCACCGGGTTGGCCCTATTCCCTATGATCAAGTTAGTTTTCATCGGCCCTGTCACCGTCAGTCGAAGAAGAAGAAGAAGAAGAAGAAGAAGAAGAGCAGCTGCGCCCACTGTGTCCATCGGCAGAATGCATATGGTATGAAGTCGATTAATGAAATGGTAAGCATTAGTTTAAATCATAACATATAGCTTTTCTCTGATAAAATCCTACTGTGATCAATCGATTCTGCATCGTTCCCTTGTGCAAAGTTATTAACTTTGCACCGGATGGGCCCTATTCCCTATGATCAACTTAGTTTCTAACGGTCATTGTGAAAGTTATACCCCTAAGATCAATCGATGCAGAATCGCTTCCTTTTGCAAGTTAAGAACTTTGCACCGGGTTGGCCCTATTCCCTATGATCAAGTTAGTTTTCATCGGCCCTGTCACCGTCAGTCGAAGAAGAAGAAGAAGAAGAAGAAGAAGAAGAAGAAGAAGAAGAGCAGATGCGCCCACTGTGTCCATCGGCAGAATGCATATGGTATGAAGTCGATTAATGAAATGGTAAGCATTAGTTTAAATCATAACATATAGCTTTTCTCTGATAAAATCCTACTGTGATCAATCGATTCTGCATCGTTCCCTTGTGCAAAGTTATTAACTTTGCACCGGATGGGCCCTATTCCCTATGATCAACTTAGTTTCTAACGGTCATTGTGAAAGTTATACCCCTACGATCAATCGATGCAGAATCGCTTCCTTTTGCAAGTTAAGAACTTTGCACCGGGTTGGCCCTATTCCCTATGATCAAGTTAGTTTTCATCGGCCCTGTCACCGTCAGTCGAAGAAGAAGAAGAAGAAGAAGAAGAGCAGCTGCGCCCACTGTGTCCATCGGCAGAATGCATATGGTATGAAGTCGATTAATGAAATGGTAAGCATTAGTTTAAATCATAACGTATAGCTTTTCTCTGATAAAATCCTACTGTGATCAATCGATTCTGCATCGTTCCCTTGTGCAAAGTTATTAACTTTGCACCGGATGGGCCCTATTCCCTATGATCAACTTAGTTTCTAACGGTCATTGTGAAAGTTATACCCCTACGATCAATCGATGCAGAATCGCTTCCTTTTGCAAGTTAAGAACTTTGCACCGGGTTGGCCCTATTCCCTATGATCAAGTTAGTTTTCATCGGCTCTGTCACCGTCAGTCGAAGAAGAAGAAGAAGAAGAAGAAGAAGAAGAAGAAGAGCAGCTGCGCCCACTGTGTCCATCGGCAGAATGCATATGGTATGAAGTCGATTAATGAAATGGTAAGCATTAGTTTAAATCATAACATATAGCTTTTCTCTGATAAAATCCTACTGTGATCAATCGATTCTGCATCGTTCCCTTGTGCAAAGTTGTTAACTTTGCACCGGGTGGGCCCTATTCCCTATGATCAACTTAGTTTCTAACGGTCATTGTGAAAGTTATACCCCTACGATCAATCGATGCAGAATCGCTTCCTTTTGCAAGTTAAGAACTTTGCACCGGGTTGGCCCTATTCCCTATGATCAAGTTAGTTTTCATCGGCCCTGTCACCGTCAGTCGAAGAAGAAGAAGAAGAAGAAGAAGAGCAGCTGCGCCCACTGTGTCCATCGGCAGAATGCATATGGTATGAAGTCGATTAATGAAATGGTAAGCATTAGTTTAAATCATAACGTATAGCTTTTCTCTGATAAAATCCTACTGTGATCAATCGATTCTGCATCGTTCCCTTGTGCAAAGTTATTAACTTTGCACCGGATGGGCCCTATTCCCTATGATCAACTTAGTTTCTAACGGTCATTGTGAAAGTTATACCCCTACGATCAATCGATGCAGAATCGCTTCCTTTTGCAAGTTAAGAACTTTGCACCGGGTTGGCCCTATTCCCTATGATCAAGTTAGTTTTCATCGGCTCTGTCACCGTCAGTCGAAGAAGAAGAAGAAGAAGAAGAAGAAGAAGAAGAAGAAGAGCAGCTGCGCCCACTGTGTCCATCGGCAGAATGCATATGGTATGAAGTCGATTAATGAAATGGTAAGCATTAGTTTAAATCATAACATATAGCTTTTCTCTGATAAAATCCTACTGTGATCAATCGATTCTGCATCGTTCCCTTGTGCAAAGTTGTTAACTTTGCACCGGGTGGGCCCTATTCCCTATGATCAACTTAGTTTCTAACGGTCATTGTGAAAGTTATACCCCTACGATCAATCGATGCAGAATCGCTTCCTTTTGCAAGTTAAGAACTTTGCACCGGGTTGGCCCTATTCCCTATGATCAAGTTAGTTTTCATCGGCCCTGTCACCGTCAGTCGAAGAAGAAGAAGAAGAGCAGCTGCGCCCACTGTGTCCATCGGCAGAATGCATATGGTATGAAGTCGATTAATGAAATGGTAAGCATTAGTTTAAATCATAACATATAGCTTTTCTCTGATAAAATCCTACTGTGATCAATCGATTCTGCATCGTTCCCTTGTGCAAAGTTATTAACTTTGCACCGGATGGGCCCTATTCCCTATGATCAACTTAGTTTCTAACGGTCATTGTGAAAGTTATACCCCTACGATCAATCGATGCAGAATCGCTTCCTTTTGCAAGTTAAGAACTTTGCACCGGGTTGGCCCTATTCCCTATGATCAAGTTAGTTTTCATCGGCCCTGTCACCGTCAGTCGAAGAAGAAGAAGAAGAAGAAGAGCAGCTGCGCCCACTGTGTCCATCGGCAGAATGCATATGGTATGAAGTCGATTAATGAAATGGTAAGCATTAGTTTAAATCATAACATATAGCTTTTCTCTGATAAAATCCTACTGTGATCAATCGATTCTGCATCGTTCCCTTGTGCAAAGTTATTAACTTTGCACCGGATGGGCCCTATTCCCTATGATCAACTTAGTTTCTAACGGTCATTGTGAAAGTTATACCCCTACGATCAATCGATGCAGAATCGCTTCCTTTTGCAAGTTAAGAACTTTGCACCGGGTTGGCCCTATTCCCTATGATCAAGTTAGTTTTCATCGGCCCTGTCACCGTCAGTCGAAGAAGAAGAAGAAGAAGAAGAAGAAGAAGAAGAAGAGCAGCTGCGCCCACTGTGTCCATCGGCAGAATGCATATGGTATGAAGTCGATTAATGAAATGGTAAGCATTAGTTTAAATCATAACATATAGCTTTTCTCTGATAAAATCCTACTGTGATCAATCGATTCTGCATCGTTCCCTTGTGCAAAGTTATTAACTTTGCACCGGATGGGCCCTATTCCCTATGATCAACTTCGTTTCTAACGGTCATTGTGAAAGTTATACCCCTACGATCAATCGATGCAGAATCGCTTCCTTTTGCAAGTTAAGATCTTTGCACCGGGTTGGCCCTATTCCCTATGATCAAGTTAGTTTTCATCGGCCCTGTCACCGTCAGTCGAAGAAGAAGAAGAAGAAGAAGAAGAGCAGCTGCGCCCACTGTGTCCATCGGCAGAATGCATATGGTATGAAGTCGATTAATGAAATGGTAAGCATTAGTTTAAATCATAACGTATAGCTTTTCTCTGATAAAATCCTACTGTGATCAATCGATTCTGCATCGTTCCCTTGTGCAAAGTTATTAACTTTGCACCGGATGGGCCCTATTCCCTATGATCAACTTAGTTTCTAACGGTCATTGTGAAAGTTATACCCCTACGATCAATCGATGCAGAATCGCTTCCTTTTGCAAGTTAAGAACTTTGCACCGGGTTGGCCCTATTCCCTATGATCAAGTTAGTTTTCATCGGCCCTGTCACCGTCAGTCGAAGAAGAAGAAGAAGAAGAAGAAGAAGAAGAAGAAGAAGAGCAGCTGCGCCCACTGTGTCCATCGGCAGAATGCATATGGTATGAAGTCGATTAATGAAATGGTAAGCATTAGTTTAAATCATAACATATAGCTTTTCTCTGATAAAATCCTACTGTGATCAATCGATTCTGCATCGTTCCCTTGCGCAAAGTTGTTAACTTTGCACCGGGTGGGCCCTATTCCCTATGATCAACTTAGTTTCTAACGGTCATTGTGAAAGTTATACCCCTACGATCAATCGATGCAGAATCGCTTCCTTTTGCAAGTTAAGAACTTTGCACCGGGTTGGCCCTATTCCCTATGATCAAGTTAGTTTTCATCGGCCCTGTCACCGTCAGTCGAAGAAGAAGAAGAAGAAGAAGAAGAAGAAGAGCAGCTGCGCCCACTGTGTCCATCGGCAGAATGCATATGGTATGAAGTCGATTAATGAAATGGTAAGCATTAGTTTAAATCATAACATATAGCTTTTCTCTGATAAAATCCTACTGTGATCAATCGATTCTGCATCGTTCCCTTGTGCAAAGTTATTAACTTTGCACCGGATGGGCCCTATTCCCTATGATCAACTTAGTTTCTAACGGTCATTGTGAAAGTTATACCCCTAAGATCAATCGATGCAGAATCGCTTCCTTTTGCAAGTTAAGAACTTTGCACCGGGTTGGCCCTATTCCCTATGATCAAGTTAGTTTTCATCGGCCCTGTCACCGTCAGTCGAAGAAGAAGAAGAAGAAGAAGAAGAAGAAGAAGAGCAGCTGCGCCCACTGTGTCCATCGGCAGAATGCATATGGTATGAAGTCGATTAATGAAATGGTAAGCATTAGTTTAAATCATAACATATAGCTTTTCTCTGATAAAATCCTACTGTGATCAATCGATTCTGCATCGTTCCCTTGTGCAAAGTTATTAACTTTGCACCGGATGGGCCCTATTCCCTATGATCAACTTAGTTTCTAACGGTCATTGTGAAAGTTATACCCCTACGATCAATCGATGCAGAATCGCTTCCTTTTGCAAGTTAAGAACTTTGCACCGGGTTGGCCCTATTCCCTATGATCAAGTTAGTTTTCATCGGCCCTGTCACCGTCAGTCGAAGAAGAAGAAGAAGAAGAAGAAGAAGAGCAGCTGCGCCCACTGTGTCCATCGGCAGAATGCATATGGTATGAAGTCGATTAATGAAATGGTAAGCAGTAGTTTAAATCATAACGTATAGCTTTTCTCTGATAAAATCCTACTGTGATCAATCGATTCTGCATCGTTCCCTTGTGCAAAGTTATTAACTTTGCACCGGATGGGCCCTATTCCCTATGATCAACTTAGTTTCTAACGGTCATTGTGAAAGTTATACCCCTACGATCAATCGATGCAGAATCGCTTCCTTTTGCAAGTTAAGAACTTTGCACCGGGTTGGCCCTATTCCCTATGATCAAGTTAGTTTTCATCGGCCCTGTCACCGTCAGTCGAAGAAGAAGAAGAAGAAGAAGAAGAAGAAGAGCAGCTGCGCCCACTGTGTCCATCGGCAGAATGCATATGGTATGAAGTCGATTAATGAAATGGTAAGCATTAGTTTAAATCATAACATATAGCTTTTCTCTGATAAAATCCTACTGTGATCAATCGATTCTGCATCGTTCCCTTGTGCAAAGTTATTAACTTTGCACCGGATGGGCCCTATTCCCTATGATCAACTTAGTTTCTAACGGTCATTGTGAAAGTTATACCCCTACGATCAATCGATGCAGAATCGCTTCCTTTTGCAAGTTAAGAACTTTGCACCGGGTTGGCCCTATTCCCTATGATCAAGTTAGTTTTCGTCGGCCCTGTCACCGTCAGTCGAAGAAGAAGAAGAAGAAGAAGAAGAAGAAGAGCAGCTGCGCCCACTGTGTCCATCGGCAGAATGCATATGGTATGAAGTCGATTAATGAAATGGTAAGCATTAGTTTAAATCATAACATATAGCTTTTCTCTGATAAAATCCTACTGTGATCAATCGATTCTGCATCGTTCCCTTGTGCAAAGTTATTAACTTTGCACCGGATGGGCCCTATTCCCTATGATCAACTTAGTTTCTAACGGTCATTGTGAAAGTTATACCCCTAAGATCAATCGATGCAGAATCGCTTCCTTTTGCAAGTTAAGAACTTTGCACCGGGTTGGCCCTATTCCCTATGATCAAGTTAGTTTTCATCGGCCCTGTCACCGTCAGTCGAAGAAGAAGAAGAAGAAGAAGAAGAAGAAGAAGAGCAGCTGCGCCCACTGTGTCCATCGGCAGAATGCATATGGTATGAAGTCGATTAATGAAATGGTAAGCATTAGTTTAAATCATAACATATAGCTTTTCTCTGATAAAATCCTACTGTGATCAATCGATTCTGCATCGTTCCCTTGTGCAAAGTTATTAACTTTGCACCGGATGGGCCCTATTCCCTATGATCAACTTAGTTTCTAACGGTCATTGTGAAAGTTATACCCCTACGATCAATCGATGCAGAATCGCTTCCTTTTGCAAGTTAAGAACTTTGCACCGGGTTGGCCCTATTCCCTATGATCAAGTTAGTTTTCATCGGCCCTGTCACCGTCAGTCGAAGAAGAAGAAGAAGAAGAAGAAGAGCAGCTGCGCCCACTGTGTCCATCGGCAGAATGCATATGGTATGAAGTCGATTAATGAAATGGTAAGCAGTAGTTTAAATCATAACGTATAGCTTTTCTCTGATAAAATCCTACTGTGATCAATCGATTCTGCATCGTTCCCTTGTGCAAAGTTATTAACTTTGCACCGGATGGGCCCTATTCCCTATGATCAACTTAGTTTCTAACGGTCATTGTGAAAGTTATACCCCTACGATCAATCGATGCAGAATCGCTTCCTTTTGCAAGTTAAGAACTTTGCACCGGGTTGGCCCTATTCCCTATGATCAAGTTAGTTTTCATCGGCCCTGTCACCGTCAGTCGAAGAAGAAGAAGAAAAAGAAGAAGAAGAAGAGCAGCTGCGCCCACTGTGTCCATCGGCAGAATGCATATGGTATGAAGTCGATTAATCAAAAGGTAAGCATTAGTTTAAATCATAACATATAGCTTTTCTCTGATAAAATCCTACTGTGATCAATCGATTCTGCATCGTTCCCTTGTGCAAAGTTATTAACTTTGCACCGGATGGGCCCTATTCCCTATGATCAACTTAGTTTCTAACGGTCATTGTGAAAGTTATACCCCTACGATCAATCGATGCAGAATCGCTTCCTTTTGCAAGTTAAGAACTTTGCACCGGGTTGGCCCTATTCCCTATGATCAAGTTAGTTTTCATCGGCCCTGTCACCGTCAGTCGAAGAAGAAGAAGAAGAAGAAGAAGAGCAGCTGCGCCCACTGTGTCCATCGGCAGAATGCATATGGTATGAAGTCGATTAATGAAATGGTAAGCATTAGTTTAAATCATAACATATAGCTTTTCTCTGATAAAATCCTACTGTGATCAATCGATTCTGCATCGTTCCCTTGTGCAAAGTTGTTAACTTTGCACCGGGTGGGCCCTATTCCCTATGATCAACTTAGCTTCTAACGGTCATTGTGAAAGTTATACCCCTACGATCAATCGATGCAGAATCGCTTCCTTTTGCAAGTTAAGAACTTTGCACCGGGTTGGCCCTATTCCCTATGATCAAGTTAGTTTTCATCGGCCCTGTCACCGTCAGTCGAAGAAGAAGAAGAAGAAGAAGAAGAAGAAGAGCAGCTGCGCCCACTGTGTCCATCGGCAGAATGCATATGGTATGAAGTCGATTAATGAAATGGTAAGCATTAGTTTAAATCATAACATATAGCTTTTCTCTGATAAAATCCTACTGTGATCAATCGATTCTGCATCGTTCCCTTGTGCAAAGTTATTAACTTTGCACCGGATGGGACCTATTCCCTATGATCAACTTAGTTTCTAACGGTCATTGTGAAAGTTATACCCCTACGATCAATCGATGCAGAATCGCTTCCTTTTGCAAGTTAAGAACTTTGCACCGGGTTGGCCCTATTCCCTATGATCAAGTTAGTTTTCATCGGCCCTGTCACCGTCAGTCGAAGAAGAAGAAGAAGAAGAAGAGCAGCTGCGCCCACTGTGTCCATCGGCAGAATGCATATGGTATGAAGTCGATTAATGAAATGGTAAGCATTAGTTTAAATCATAACATATAGCTTTTCTCTGATAAAATCCTACTGTGATCAATCGATTCTGCATCGTTCCCTTGTGCAAAGTTATTAACTTTGCACCGGATGGGCCCTATTCCCTATGATCAACTTAGTTTCTAACGGTCATTGTGAAAGTTATACCCCTACGATCAATCGATGCAGAATCGCTTCCTTGTGCAAGTTAAGAACTTTGCACCGGGTTGGCCCTATTCCCTATGATCAAGTTAGTTTTCATCGGCCCTGTCACCGTCAGTCGAAGAAGAAGAAGAAGAAGAAGAGCAGCTGCGCCCACTGTGTCCATCGGCAGAATGCATATGGTATGAAGTCGATTAATGAAATGGTAAGCATTAGTTTAAATCATAACATATAGCTTTTCTCTGATAAAATCCTACTGTGATCAATCGATTCTGCATCGTTCCCTTGTGCAAAGTTATTAACTTTGCACCGGATGGGCCCTATTCCCTATGATCAACTTAGTTTCTAACGGTCATTGTGAAAGTTATACCCCTACGATCAATCGATGCAGAATCGCTTCCTTGTGCAAGTTAAGAACTTTGCACCGGGTTGGCCCTATTCCCTATGATCAAGTTAGTTTTCATCGGCCCTGTCACCGTCAGTCGAAGAAGAAGAAGAAGAAGAAGAGCAGCTGCGCCCACTGTGTCCATCGGCAGAATGCATATGGTATGAAGTCGATTAATGAAATGGTAAGCATTAGTTTAAATCATAACATATAGCTTTTCTCTGATAAAATCCTACTGTGATCAATCGATTCTGCATCGTTCCCTTGTGCAAAGTTGTTAACTTTGCACCGGGTGGGCCCTATTCCCTATGATCAACTTAGTTTCTAACGGTCATTGTGAAAGTTATACCCCTACGATCAATCGATGCAGAATCGCTTCCTTTTGCAAGTTAAGAACTTTGCACCGGGTTGGCCCTATTCCCTATGATCAAGTTAGTTTTCATCGGCCCTGTCACCGTCAGTCGAAGAAGAAGAAGAAGAAGAAGAAGAAGAAGAAGAAGAAGAGCAGCTGCGCCCACTGTGTCCATCGGCAGAATGCATATGGTATGAAGTCGATTAATGAAATGGTAAGCATTAGTTTAAATCATAACATATAGCTTTTCTCTGATAAAATCCTACTGTGATCAATCGATTCTGCATCGTTCCCTTGTGCAAAGTTCTTAACTTTGCACCGGATGGGCCCTATTCCCTATGATCAACTTAGTTTCTAACGGTCATTGTGAAAGTTATACCCCTACGATCAATCGATGCAGAATCGCTTCCTTTTGCAAGTTAAGAACTTTGCACCGGGTTGGCCCTATTCCCTATGATCAAGTTAGTTTTCATCGGCCCTGTCACCGTCAGTCGAAGAAGAAGAAGAAGAAGAAGAAGAGCAGCTGCGCCCACTGTGTCCATCGGCAGAATGCATATGGTATGAAGTCGATTAATGAAATGGTAAGCATTAGTTTAAATCATAACATATAGCTTTTCTCTGATAAAATCCTACTGTGATCAATCGATTCTGCATCGTTCCCTTGTGCAAAGTTATTAACTTTGCACCGGAGGGGCCCTATTCCCTATGATCAACTTAGTTTCTAACGGTCATTGTGAAAGTTATACCCCTACGATCAATCGATGCAGAATCGCTTCCTTGTGCAAGTTAAGAACTTTGCACCGGGTTGGCCCTATTCCCTATGATCAAGTTAGTTTTCATCGGCCCTGTCACCGTCAGTCGAAGAAGAAGAAGAAGAAGAGCAGTTGCGCCCACTGTGTCTATCGGCAGAATGCATATGGTATGAAGTCGATTAATGAAATGGTGAGCATTAGTTTAAATCATAACATATAGCTTTTCTCTGATAAAATCCTACTGTGATCAATCGATTCTGCATCGTTCCCTTGTGCAAAGTTATTAACTTTGCACCGGGTGGGCCCTATTCCCTATGATCAACTTAGTTTCTAACGGTCATTGTGAAAGTTATACCCCTACGATCAATCGATGCAGAATCGCTTCCTTGTGCAAGTTAAGAACTTTGCACCGGGTTGGCCCTATTCCCTATGATCAAGTTAGTTTTCATCGGCCCTGTCACCGTCAGTCGAAGAAGAAGAAGAAGAAGAAGAAGAGCAGCTGCGCCCACTGTGTCCATCGGCAGAATGCATATGGTATGAAGTCGATTAATGAAATGGTAAGCATTAGTTTAAATCATAACATATAGCTTTTCTCTGATAAAATCCTACTGTGATCAATCGATTCTGCATCGTTCCCTTGTGCAAAGTTATTAACTTTGCACCGGAGGGGCCCTATTCCCTATGATCAACTTAGTTTCTAACGGTCATTGTGAAAGTTATACCCCTACGATCAATCGATGCAGAATCGCTTCCTTGTGCAAGTTAAGAACTTTGCACCGGGTTGGCCCTATTCCCTATGATCAAGTTAGTTTTCATCGGCCCTGTCACCGTCAGTCGAAGAAGAAGAAGAAGAAGAGCAGTTGCGCCCACTGTGTCTATCGGCAGAATGCATATGGTATGAAGTCGATTAATGAAATGGTGAGCATTAGTTTAAATCATAACATATAGCTTTTCTCTGATAAAATCCTACTGTGATCAATCGATTCTGCATCGTTCCCTTGTGCAAAGTTATTAACTTTGCACCGGGTGGGCCCTATTCCCTATGATCAACTTAGTTTCTAACGGTCATTGTGAAAGTTATACCCCTACGATCAATCGATGCAGAATCGCTTCCTTTTGCAAGTTAAGAACTTTGCACCGGGTTGGCCCTATTCCCTATGATCAAGTTAGTTTTCATCGGCCCTGTCACCGTCAGTCGAAGAAGAAGAAGAAGAAGAAGAAGAAGAGCAGCTGCGCCCACTGTGTCCATCGGCAGAATGCATATGGTATGAAGTCGATTAATGAAATGGTAAGCATTAGTTTAAATCATAACGTATAGCTTTTCTCTGATAAAATCCTACTGTGATCAATCGATTCTGCATCGTTCCCTTGTGCAAAGTTATTAACTTTGCACCGGATGGGCCCTATTCCCTATGATCAACTTAGTTTCTAACGGTCATTGTGAAAGTTATACCCCTACGATCAATCGATGCAGAATCGCTTCCTTTTGCAAGTTAAGAACTTTGCACCGGGTTGGCCCTATTCCCTATGATCAAGTTAGTTTTCATCGGCCCTGTCACCGTCAGTCGAAGAAGAAGAAGAAGAAGAAGAAGAAGAAGAAGAAGAAGAAGAAGAAGAAGAAGAAGAAGAAGAAGAAGAAGAAGAAGAAGAAGAAGAAGAAGAAGAAGAAGAAGAAGAAGAAGAAGAAGAAGAAGGAGAAGAAGAAGAAGAAGAAGAAGAAGAGCAGCTGCGCCCACTGTGTCCATCGGCAGAATGCATATGGTATGAAGTCGATTAATGAAATGGTAAGCATTAGTTTAAATCATAACATATAGCTTTTCTCTGATAAAATCCTACTGTGATCAATCGATTCTGCATCGTTCCCTTGTGCAAGGTTATTAACTTTGCACCGGATGGGCCCTATTCCCTATGATCAACTTATTTTCTAACGGTCATTGTGAAAGTTATACCCCTACGATCAATCGATGCAGAATCGCTTCCTTGTGCAAGTTAAGAACTTTGCACCGGGTTGGCACTATTCCCTATGATCAAGTTAGTTTTCATCGGCCCTGTCACCGTCAGTCGAAGAAGAAGAAGAAGAAGAGCAGCTGCGCCCACTGTGTCCATCGGCAGAATGCATATGGTATGAAGTCGATTAATGAAATGGTAAGCATTAGTTTAAATCATAACATATAGCTTTTCTCTGATAAAATCCTACTGTGATCAATCGATTCTGCATCGTTCCCTTGTGCAAGGTTATTAACTTTGCACCGGATGGGCCCTATTCCCTATGATCAACTTAGTTTCTAACGGTCATTGTGAAAGTTATACCCCTACGATCAATCGATGCAGAATCGCTTCCTTTTGCAAGTTAAGAACTTTGCACCGGGTTGGCCCTATTCCCTATGATCAAGTTAGTTTTCATCGGCCCTGTCACCGTCAGTCGAAGAAGAAGAAGAAGAAGAAGAAGAGCAGCTGCGCCCACTGTGTCCATCGGCAGAATGCATATGGTATGAAGTCGATTAATGAAATGGTAAGCATTAGTTTAAATCATAACATATAGCTTTTCTCTGATAAAATCCTACTGTGATCAATCGATTCTGCATCGTTCCCTTGTGCAAAGTTATTAACTTTGCACCGGAGGGGCCCTATTCCCTATGATCAACTTAGTTTCTAACGGTCATTGTGAAAGTTATACCCCTACGATCAATCGATGCAGAATCGCTTCCTTGTGCAAGTTAAGAACTTTGCACCGGGTTGGCCCTATTCCCTATGATCAAGTTAGTTTTCATCGGCCCTGTCACCGTCAGTCGAAGAAGAAGAAGAAGAAGAAGAGCAGCTGCGCCCACTGTGTCCATCGGCAGAATGCATATGGTATGAAGTCGATTAATGAAATGGTAAGCATTAGTTTAAATCATAACATATAGCTTTTCTCTGATAAAACCTACTGTGATCAATCGATTCTGCATCGTTCCCTTGTGCAAAGTTATTAACTTTGCACCGGATGGGCCCTATTCCCTATGATCAACTTAGTTTCTAACGGTCATTGTGAAAGTTATACCCCTACGATCAATCGATGCAGAATCGCTTCCTTGTGCAAGTTAAGAACTTTGCACCGGGTTGGCCCTATTCCCTATGATCAAGTTAGTTTTCATCGGCCCTGTCACCGTCAGTCGAAGAAGAAGAAGAAGAAGAGCAGCTGCGCCCACTGTGTCTATCGGCAGAATGCATATGGTATGAAGTCCATTAATGAAATGGTGAGCATTAGTTTAAATCATAACATATAGCTTTTCTCTGATAAAATCCTACTGTGATCAATCGATTCTGCATCGTTCCCTTGTGCAAGGTTATTAACTTTGCACCGGATGGGCCCTATTCCCTATGATCAACTTAGTTTCTAACGGTCATTGTGAAAGTTATACCCCTACGATCAATCGATGCAGAATCGCTTCCTTTTGCAAGTTAAGAACTTTGCACCGGGTTGGCCCTATTCCCTATGATCAAGTTAGTTTTCATCGGCCCTGTCACCGTCAGTCGAAGAAGAAGAAGAAGAAGAAGAGCAGCTGCGCCCACTGTGTCCATCGGCAGAATGCATATGGTATGAAGTCGATTAATGAAATGGTAAGCATTAGTTTAAATCATAACATATAGCTTTTCTCTGATAAAATCCTACTGTGATCAATCGATTCTGCATCGTTCCCTTGTGCAAGGTTATTAACTTTGCACCGGATGGGCCCTATTCCCTATGATCAACTTAGTTTCTAACGGTCATTGTGAAAGTTATACCCCTACGATCAATCGATGCAGAATCGCTTCCTTTTGCAAGTTAAGAACTTTGCACCGGGTTGGCCCTATTCCCTATGATCAAGTTAGTTTTCATCGGCCCTGTCACCGTCAGTCGAAGAAGAAGAAGAAGAAGAAGAAGAGCAGCTGCGCCCACTGTGTCCATCGGCAGAATGCATATGGTATGAAGTCGATTAATGAAATGGTAAGCATTAGTTTAAATCATAACATATAGCTTTTCTCTGATAAAATCCTACTGTGATCAATCGATTCTGCATCGTTCCCTTGTGCAAAGTTATTAACTTTGCACCGGAGGGGCCCTATTCCCTATGATCAACTTAGTTTCTAACGGTCATTGTGAAAGTTATACCCCTACGATCAATCGATGCAGAATCGCTTCCTTGTGCAAGTTAAGAACTTTGCACCGGGTTGGCCCTATTCCCTATGATCAAGTTAGTTTTCATCGGCCCTGTCACCGTCAGTCGAAGAAGAAGAAGAAGAAGAAGAGCAGCTGCGCCCACTGTGTCCATCGGCAGAATGCATATGGTATGAAGTCGATTAATGAAATGGTAAGCATTAGTTTAAATCATAACATATAGCTTTTCTCTGATAAAACCTACTGTGATCAATCGATTCTGCATCGTTCCCTTGTGCAAAGTTATTAACTTTGCACCGGATGGGCCCTATTCCCTATGATCAACTTAGTTTCTAACGGTCATTGTGAAAGTTATACCCCTACGATCAATCGATGCAGAATCGCTTCCTTGTGCAAGTTAAGAACTTTGCACCGGGTTGGCCCTATTCCCTATGATCAAGTTAGTTTTCATCGGCCCTGTCACCGTCAGTCGAAGAAGAAGAAGAAGAAGAGCAGCTGCGCCCACTGTGTCTATCGGCAGAATGCATATGGTATGAAGTCCATTAATGAAATGGTGAGCATTAGTTTAAATCATAACATATAGCTTTTCTCTGATAAAATCCTACTGTGATCAATCGATTCTGCATCGTTCCCTTGTGCAAGGTTATTAACTTTGCACCGGATGGGCCCTATTCCCTATGATCAACTTAGTTTCTAACGGTCATTGTGAAAGTTATACCCCTACGATCAATCGATGCAGAATCGCTTCCTTTTGCAAGTTAAGAACTTTGCACCGGGTTGGCCCTATTCCCTATGATCAAGTTAGTTTTCATGGCCCTGTCACCGTCAGTCGAAGAAGAAGAAGAAGAAGAAGAAGAAGAAGAGCAGCTGCGCCCACTGTGTCCATCGGCAGAATGCATATGGTATGAAGTCGATTAATGAAATGGTAAGCATTAGTTTAAATCATAACATATAGCTTTTCTCTGATAAAATCCTACTGTGATCAATCGATTCTGCATCGTTCCCTTGTGCAAGGTTATTAACTTTGCACCGGATGGGCCCTATTCCCTATGATCAACTTAGTTTCTAACGGTCATTGTGAAAGTTATACCCCTACGATCAATCGATGCAGAATCGCTTCCTTTTGCAAGTTAAGAACTTTGCACCGGGTTGGCCCTATTCCCTATGATCAAGTTAGTTTTCATCGGCCCTGTCACCGTCAGTCGAAGAAGAAGAAGAGCAGCTGCGCCCACTGTGTCCATCGGCAGAATGCATATGGTATGAAGTCGATTAATGAAATGGTAAGCATTAGTTTAAATCATAACATATAGCTTTTCTCTGATAAAATCCTACTGTGATCAATCGATTCTGCATCGTTCCCTTGTGCAAGGTTATTAACTTTGCACCGGATGGGCCCTATTCCCTATGATCAACTTAGTTTCTAACGGTCATTGTGAAAGTTATACCCCTACGATCAATCGATGCAGAATCGCTTCCTTTTGCAAGTTAAGAACTTTGCACCGGGTTGGCCCTATTCCCTATGATCAAGTTAGTTTTCATGGCCCTGTCACCGTCAGTCGAAGAAGAAGAAGAAGAAGAAGAAGAAGAAGAAGAGCAGCTGCGCCCACTGTGTCCATCGGCAGAATGCATATGGTATGAAGTCGATTAATGAAATGGTAAGCATTAGTTTAAATCATAACATATAGCTTTTCTCTGATAAAATCCTACTGTGATCAATCGATTCTGCATCGTTCCCTTGTGCAAAGTTATTAACTTTGCACCGGATGGGCCCTATTCCCTATGATCAACTTAGTTTCTAACGGTCATTGTGAAAGTTATACCCCTACGATCAATCGATGCAGAATCGCTTCCTTTTGCAAGTTAAGAACTTTGCACCGGGTTGGCCCTATTCCCTATGATCAAGTTAGTTTTCATCGGCCCTGTCACCGTCAGTCGAAGAAGAAGAAGAAGAAGAAGAAGAAGAAGAAGAAGAAGAAGAAGAAGAAGAAGAAGAAGAGCAGCTGCGCCCACTGTGTCCATCGGCAGAATGCATATGGTATGAAGTCGATTAATGAAATGGTAAGCATTAGTTTAAATCATAACATATAGCTTTTCTCTGATAAAATCCTACTGTGATCAATCGATTCTGCATCGTTCCCTTGTGCAAAGTTATTAACTTTGCACCGGATGGGCCCTATTCCCTATGATCAACTTAGTTTCTAACGGTCATTGTGAAAGTTATACCCCTACGATCAATCGATGCAGAATCGCTTCCTTGTGCAAGTTAAGAACTTTGCACCGGGTTGGCCCTATTCCCTATGATCAAGTTAGTTTTCATCGGCCCTGTCACCGTCAGTCGAAGAAGAAGAAGAAGAAGAGCAGCTGCGCCCACTGTGTCTATCGGCAGAATGCATATGGTATGAAGTCCATTAATGAAATGGTGAGCATTAGTTTAAATCATAACATATAGCTTTTCTCTGATAAAATCCTACTGTGATCAATCGATTCTGCATCGTTCCCTTGTGCAAGGTTATTAACTTTGCACCGGATGGGCCCTATTCCCTATGATCAACTTAGTTTCTAACGGTCATTGTGAAAGTTATACCCCTACGATCAATCGATGCAGAATCGCTTCCTTGTGCAAGTTAAGAACTTTGCACCGGGTTGGCCCTATTCCCTATGATCAAGTTAGTTTTCATCGGCCCTGTCACCGTCAGTCGAAGAAGAAGAAGAAGAGCAGCTGCGCCCACTGTGTCTATCGGCAGAATGCATATGGTATGAAGTCCATTAATGAAATGGTGAGCATTAGTTTAAATCATAACATATAGCTTTTCTCTGATAAAATCCTACTGTGATCAATCGATTCTGCATCGTTCCCTTGTGCAAGGTTATTAACTTTGCACCGGATGGGCCCTATTCCCTATGATCAACTTAGTTTCTAACGGTCATTGTGAAAGTTATACCCCTACGATCAATCGATGCAGAATCGCTTCCTTTTGCAAGTTAAGAACTTTGCACCGGGTTGGCCCTATTCCCTATGATCAAGTTAGTTTTCATGGCCCTGTCACCGTCAGTCGAAGAAGAAGAAGAAGAAGAAGAAGAAGAAGAAGAAGAAGAAGAGCAGCTGCGCCCACTGTGTCCATCGGCAGAATGCATATGGTATGAAGTCGATTAATGAAATGGTAAGCATTAGTTTAAATCATAACATATAGCTTTTCTCTGATAAAATCCTACTGTGATCAATCGATTCTGCATCGTTCCCTTGTGCAAAGTTATTAACTTTGCACCGGATGGGCCCTATTCCCTATGATCAACTTAGTTTCTAACGGTCATTGTGAAAGTTATACCCCTACGATCAATCGATGCAGAATCGCTTCCTTTTGCAAGTTAAGAACTTTGCACCGGGTTGGCCCTATTCCCTATGATCAAGTTAGTTTTCATCGGCCCTGTCACCGTCAGTCGAAGAAGAAGAAGAAGAAGAAGAAGAAGAAGAAGAAGAAGAAGAAGAAGAAGAAGAAGAAGAAGAAGAGCAGCTGCGCCCACTGTGTCCATCGGCAGAATGCATATGGTATGAAGTCGATTAATGAAATGGTAAGCATTAGTTTAAATCATAACATATAGCTTTTCTCTGATAAAATCCTACTGTGATCAATCGATTCTGCATCGTTCCCTTGTGCAAAGTTATTAACTTTGCACCGGATGGGCCCTATTCCCTATGATCAACTTAGTTTCTAACGGTCATTGTGAAAGTTATACCCCTACGATCAATCGATGCAGAATCGCTTCCTTGTGCAAGTTAAGAACTTTGCACCGGGTTGGCCCTATTCCCTATGATCAAGTTAGTTTTCATCGGCCCTGTCACCGTCAGTCGAAGAAGAAGAAGAAGAAGAGCAGCTGCGCCCACTGTGTCTATCGGCAGAATGCATATGGTATGAAGTCCATTAATGAAATGGTGAGCATTAGTTTAAATCATAACATATAGCTTTTCTCTGATAAAATCCTACTGTGATCAATCGATTCTGCATCGTTCCCTTGTGCAAGGTTATTAACTTTGCACCGGATGGGCCCTATTCCCTATGATCAACTTAGTTTCTAACGGTCATTGTGAAAGTTATACCCCTACGATCAATCGATGCAGAATCGCTTCCTTGTGCAAGTTAAGAACTTTGCACCGGGTTGGCCCTATTCCCTATGATCAAGTTAGTTTTCATCGGCCCTGTCACCGTCAGTCGAAGAAGAAGAAGAAGAAGAGCAGCTGCGCCCACTGTGTCTATCGGCAGAATGCATATGGTATGAAGTCCATTAATGAAATGGTGAGCATTAGTTTAAATCATAACATATAGCTTTTCTCTGATAAAATCCTACTGTGATCAATCGATTCTGCATCGTTCCCTTGTGCAAGGTTATTAACTTTGCACCGGATGGGCCCTATTCCCTATGATCAACTTAGTTTCTAACGGTCATTGTGAAAGTTATACCCCTACGATCAATCGATGCAGAATCGCTTCCTTTTGCAAGTTAAGAACTTTGCACCGGGTTGGCCCTATTCCCTATGATCAAGTTAGTTTTCATGGCCCTGTCACCGTCAGTCGAAGAAGAAGAAGAAGAAGAAGAAGAAGAAGAAGAGCAGCTGCGCCCACTGTGTCCATCGGCAGAATGCATATGGTATGAAGTCGATTAATGAAATGGTAAGCATTAGTTTAAATCATAACATATAGCTTTTCTCTGATAAAATCCTACTGTGATCAATCGATTCTGCATCGTTCCCTTGTGCAAGGTTATTAACTTTGCACCGGATGGGCCCTATTCCCTATGATCAACTTAGTTTCTAACGGTCATTGTGAAAGTTATACCCCTACGATCAATCGATGCAGAATCGCTTCCTTTTGCAAGTTAAGAACTTTGCACCGGGTTGGCCCTATTCCCTATGATCAAGTTAGTTTTCATCGGCCCTGTCACCGTCAGTCGAAGAAGAAGAAGAAGAAGAAGAAGAAGAAGAAGAGCAGCTGCGCCCACTGTGTCCATCGGCAGAATGCATATGGTATGAAGTCGATTAATGAAATGGTAAGCATTAGTTTAAATCATAACATATAGCTTTTCTCTGATAAAATCCTACTGTGATCAATCGATTCTGCATCGTTCCCTTGTGCAAGGTTATTAACTTTGCACCGGATGGGCCCTATTCCCTATGATCAACTTAGTTTCTAACGGTCATTGTGAAAGTTATACCCCTACGATCAATCGATGCAGAATCGCTTCCTTTTGCAAGTTAAGAACTTTGCACCGGGTTGGCCCTATTCCCTATGATCAAGTTAGTTTTCATGGCCCTGTCACCGTCAGTCGAAGAAGAAGAAGAAGAAGAAGAAGAAGAAGAAGAAGAGCAGCTGCGCCCACTGTGTCCATCGGCAGAATGCATATGGTATGAAGTCGATTAATGAAATGGTAAGCATTAGTTTAAATCATAACATATAGCTTTTCTCTGATAAAATCCTACTGTGATCAATCGATTCTGCATCGTTCCCTTGTGCAAAGTTATTAACTTTGCACCGGATGGGCCCTATTCCCTATGATCAACTTAGTTTCTAACGGTCATTGTGAAAGTTATACCCCTACGATCAATCGATGCAGAATCGCTTCCTTTTGCAAGTTAAAAACTTTGCACCGGGTTGGCCCTATTCCCTATGATCAAGTTAGTTTTCATCGGCCCTGTCACCGTCAGTCGAAGAAGAAGAAGAAGAGCAGCTGCGCCCACTGTGTCCATCGGCAGAATGCATATGGTATGAAGTCGATTAATGAAATGGTAAGCATTAGTTTAAATCATAACGTATAGCTTTTTTCTGATAAAATCCTACTGTGATCAATCGATTCTGCATCGTTCCCTTGTGCAAAGTTATTAACTTTGCACCGGATGGGCCCTATTCCCTATGATCAACTTAGTTTCTAACGGTCATTGTGAAAGTTATACCCCTACGATCAATCGATGCAGAATCGCTTCCTTTTGCAAGTTAAGAACTTTGCACCGGGTTGGCCCTATTCCCTATGATCAAGTTAGTTTTCATCGGCCCTGTCACCGTCAGTCGAAGAAGAAGAAGAAGAAGAAGAAGAAGAAGAAGAAGAAGAAGAAGAAGAGCAGCTGCGCCCACTGTGTCCATCGGCAGAATGCATATGGTATGAAGTCGATTAATGAAATGGTAAGCATTAGTTTAAATCATAACATATAGCTTTTCTCTGATAAAATCCTACTGTGATCAATCGATTCTGCATCGTTCCCTTGTGCAAAGTTATTAACTTTGCACCAGATGGGCCCTATTCCCTATGATCAACTTAGTTTCTAACGGTCATTGTGAAAGTTATACCCCTACGATCAATCGATGCAGAATCGCTTCCTTGTGCAAGTTAAGAACTTTGCACCGGGTTGGCCCTATTCCCTATGATCAAGTTAGTTTTCATCGGCCCTGTCACCGTCAGTCGAAGAAGAAGAAGAAGAAGAGCAGCTGCGCCCACTGTGTCTATCGGCAGAATGCATATGGTATGAAGTCCATTAATGAAATGGTGAGCATTAGTTTAAATCATAACATATAGCTTTTCTCTGATAAAATCCTACTGTGATCAATCGATTCTGCATCGTTCCCTTGTGCAAGGTTATTAACTTTGCACCGGATGGGCCCTATTCCCTATGATCAACTTAGTTTCTAACGGTCATTGTGAAAGTTATACCCCTACGATCAATCGATGCAGAATCGCTTCCTTTTGCAAGTTAAGAACTTTGCACCGGGTTGGCCCTATTCCCTATGATCAAGTTAGTTTTCATGGCCCTGTCACCGTCAGTCGAAGAAGAAGAAGAAGAAGAAGAAGAAGAAGAAGAGCAGCTGCGCCCACTGTGTCCATCGGCAGAATGCATATGGTATGAAGTCGATTAATGAAATGGTAAGCATTAGTTTAAATCATAACATATAGCTTTTCTCTGATAAAATCCTACTGTGATCAATCGATTCTGCATCGTTCCCTTGTGCAAGGTTATTAACTTTGCACCGGATGGGCCCTATTCCCTATGATCAACTTAGTTTCTAACGGTCATTGTGAAAGTTATACCCCTACGATCAATCGATGCAGAATCGCTTCCTTTTGCAAGTTAAGAACTTTGCACCGGGTTGGCCCTATTCCCTATGATCAAGTTAGTTTTCATCGGCCCTGTCACCGTCAGTCGAAGAAGAAGAAGAAGAAGAAGAAGAAGAGCAGCTGCGCCCACTGTGTCCATCGGCAGAATGCATATGGTATGAAGTCGATTAATGAAATGGTAAGCATTAGTTTAAATCATAACATATAGCTTTTCTCTGATAAAATCCTACTGTGATCAATCGATTCTGCATCGTTCCCTTGTGCAAGGTTATTAACTTTGCACCGGATGGGCCCTATTCCCTATGATCAACTTAGTTTCTAACGGTCATTGTGAAAGTTATACCCCTACGATCAATCGATGCAGAATCGCTTCCTTTTGCAAGTTAAGAACTTTGCACCGGGTTGGCCCTATTCCCTATGATCAAGTTAGTTTTCATGGCCCTGTCACCGTCAGTCGAAGAAGAAGAAGAAGAAGAAGAAGAAGAAGAAGAGCAGCTGCGCCCACTGTGTCCATCGGCAGAATGCATATGGTATGAAGTCGATTAATGAAATGGTAAGCATTAGTTTAAATCATAACATATAGCTTTTCTCTGATAAAATCCTACTGTGATCAATCGATTCTGCATCGTTCCCTTGTGCAAAGTTATTAACTTTGCACCGGATGGGCCCTATTCCCTATGATCAACTTAGTTTCTAACGGTCATTGTGAAAGTTATACCCCTACGATCAATCGATGCAGAATCGCTTCCTTTTGCAAGTTAAAAACTTTGCACCGGGTTGGCCCTATTCCCTATGATCAAGTTAGTTTTCATCGGCCCTGTCACCGTCAGTCGAAGAAGAAGAAGAAGAGCAGCTGCGCCCACTGTGTCCATCGGCAGAATGCATATGGTATGAAGTCGATTAATGAAATGGTAAGCATTAGTTTAAATCATAACGTATAGCTTTTCTCTGATAAAATCCTACTGTGATCAATCGATTCTGCATCGTTCCCTTGTGCAAAGTTATTAACTTTGCACCGGATGGGCCCTATTCCCTATGATCAACTTAGTTTCTAACGGTCATTGTGAAAGTTATACCCCTACGATCAATCGATGCAGAATCGCTTCCTTTTGCAAGTTAAGAACTTTGCACCGGGTTGGCCCTATTCCCTATGATCAAGTTAGTTTTCATCGGCCCTGTCACCGTCAGTCGAAGAAGAAGAAGAAGAAGAAGAAGAAGAAGAAGAAGAAGAGCAGCTGCGCCCACTGTGTCCATCGGCAGAATGCATATGGTATGAAGTCGATTAATGAAATGGTAAGCATTAGTTTAAATCATAACATATAGCTTTTCTCTGATAAAATCCTACTGTGATCAATCGATTCTGCATCGTTCCCTTGTGCAAAGTTATTAACTTTGCACCAGATGGGCCCTATTCCCTATGATCAACTTAGTTTCTAACGGTCATTGTGAAAGTTATACCCCTACGATCAATCGATGCAGAATCGCTTCCTTTTGCAAGTTAAGAACTTTGCACCGGGTTGGCCCTATTCCCTATGATCAAGTTAGTTTTCATCGGCCCTGTCACCGTCAGTCGAAGAAGAAGAAGAAGAAGAAGAAGAAGAAGAAGAAGAAGAAGAAGAGCAGCTGCGCCCACTGTGTCCATCGGCAGAATGCATATGGTATGAAGTCGATTAATGAAATGGTAAGCATTAGTTTAAATCATAACATATAGCTTTTCTCTGATAAAATCCTACTGTGATCAATCGATTCTGCATCGTTCCCTTGTGCAAGGTTATTAACTTTGCACCGGATGGGCCCTATTCCCTATGATCAACTTAGTTTCTAACGGTCATTGTGAAAGTTATACCCCTACGATCAATCGATGCAGAATCGCTTCCTTGTGCAAGTTAAGAACTTTGCACCGGGTTGGCCCTATTCCCTATGATCAAGTTAGTTTTCATCGGCCCTGTCACCGTCAGTCGAAGAAGAAGAAGAAGAAGAGCAGCTGCGCCCACTGTGTCTATCGGCAGAATGCATATGGTATGAAGTCCATTAATGAAATGGTGAGCATTAGTTTAAATCATAACATATAGCTTTTCTCTGATAAAATCCTACTGTGATCAATCGATTCTGCATCGTTCCCTTGTGCAAGGTTGCACCGGATGGGCCCTATTCCCTATGATCAACTTAGTTTCTAACGGTCATTGTGAAAGTTATACCCCTACGATCAATCGATGCAGAATCGCTTCCTTGTGCAAGTTAAGAACTTTGCACCGGGTTGGCCCTATTCCCTATGATCAAGTTAGTTTTCATCGGCCCTGTCACCGTCAGTCGAAGAAGAAGAAGAAGAAGAGCAGCTGCGCCCACTGTGTCTATCGGCAGAATGCATATGGTATGAAGTCCATTAATGAAATGGTGAGCATTAGTTTAAATCATAACATATAGCTTTTCTCTGATAAAATCCTACTGTGATCAATCGATTCTGCATCGTTCCCTTGTGCAAGGTTATTAACTTTGCACCGGATGGGCCCTATTCCCTATGATCAACTTAGTTTCTAACGGTCATTGTGAAAGTTATACCCCTACGATCAATCGATGCAGAATCGCTTCCTTTTGCAAGTTAAGAACTTTGCACCGGGTTGGCCCTATTCCCTATGATCAAGTTAGTTTTCATGGCCCTGTCACCGTCAGTCGAAGAAGAAGAAGAAGAAGAAGAAGAAGAGCAGCTGCGCCCACTGTGTCCATCGGCAGAATGCATATGGTATGAAGTCGATTAATGAAATGGTAAGCATTAGTTTAAATCATAACATATAGCTTTTCTCTGATAAAATCCTACTGTGATCAATCGATTCTGCATCGTTCCCTTGTGCAAGGTTATTAACTTTGCACCGGATGGGTCCTATTCCCTATGATCAACTTAGTTTCTAACGGTCATTGTGAAAGTTATACCCCTACGATCAATCGATGCAGAATCGCTTCCTTTTGCAAGTTAAGAACTTTGCACCGGGTTGGCCCTATTCCCTATGATCAAGTTAGTTTTCATCGGCCCTGTCACCGTCAGTCGAAGAAGAAGAAGAAGAAGAAGAAGAAGAGCAGCTGCGCCCACTGTGTCCATCGGCAGAATGCATATGGTATGAAGTCGATTAATGAAATGGTAAGCATTAGTTTAAATCATAACATATAGCTTTTCTCTGATAAAATCCTACTGTGATCAATCGATTCTGCATCGTTCCCTTGTGCAAGGTTATTAACTTTGCACCGGATGGGCCCTATTCCCTATGATCAACTTAGTTTCTAACGGTCATTGTGAAAGTTATACCCCTACGATCAATCGATGCAGAATCGCTTCCTTTTGCAAGTTAAGAACTTTGCACCGGGTTGGCCCTATTCCCTATGATCAAGTTAGTTTTCATGGCCCTGTCACCGTCAGTCGAAGAAGAAGAAGAAGAAGAAGAAGAAGAAGAAGAGCAGCTGCGCCCACTGTGTCCATCGGCAGAATGCATATGGTATGAAGTCGATTAATGAAATGGTAAGCATTAGTTTAAATCATAACATATAGCTTTTCTCTGATAAAATCCTACTGTGATCAATCGATTCTGCATCGTTCCCTTGTGCAAAGTTATTAACTTTGCACCGGATGGGCCCTATTCCCTATGATCAACTTAGTTTCTAACGGTCATTGTGAAAGTTATACCCCTACGATCAATCGATGCAGAATCGCTTCCTTTTGCAAGTTAAAAACTTTGCACCGGGTTGGCCCTATTCCCTATGATCAAGTTAGTTTTCATCGGCCCTGTCACCGTCAGTCGAAGAAGAAGAAGAAGAGCAGCTGCGCCCACTGTGTCCATCGGCAGAATGCATATGGTATGAAGTCGATTAATGAAATGGTAAGCATTAGTTTAAATCATAACATATAGCTTTTCTCTGATAAAATCCTACTGTGATCAATCGATTCTGCATCGTTCCCTTGTGCAAAGTTATTAACTTTGCACCGGATGGGCCCTATTCCCTATGATCAACTTAGTTTCTAACGGTCATTGTGAAAGTTATACCCCTACGATCAATCGATGCAGAATCGCTTCCTTTTGCAAGTTAAAAACTTTGCACCGGGTTGGCCCTATTCCCTATGATCAAGTTAGTTTTCATCGGCCCTGTCACCGTCAGTCGAAGAAGAAGAAGAAGAGCAGCTGCGCCCACTGTGTCCATCGGCAGAATGCATATGGTATGAAGTCGATTAATGAAATGGTAAGCATTAGTTTAAATCATAACGTATAGCTTTTCTCTGATAAAATCCTACTGTGATCAATCGATTCTGCATCGTTCCCTTGTGCAAAGTTATTAACTTTGCACCGGATGGGCCCTATTCCCTATGATCAACTTAGTTTCTAACGGTCATTGTGAAAGTTATACCCCTACGATCAATCGATGCAGAATCGCTTCCTTTTGCAAGTTAAGAACTTTGCACCGGGTTGGCCCTATTCCCTATGATCAAGTTAGTTTTCATCGGCCCTGTCACCGTCAGTCGAAGAAGAAGAAGAAGAAGAAGAAGAAGAGCAGCTGCGCCCACTGTGTCCATCGGCAGAATGCATATGGTATGAAGTCGATTAATGAAATGGTAAGCATTAGTTTAAATCATAACATATAGCTTTTCTCTGATAAAATCCTACTGTGATCAATCGATTCTGCATCGTTCCCTTGTGCAAGGTTATTAACTTTGCACCGGATGGGCCCTATTCCCTATGATCAACTTAGTTTCTAACGGTCATTGTGAAAGTTATACCCCTACGATCAATCGATGCAGAATCGCTTCCTTTTGCAAGTTAAGAACTTTGCACCGGGTTGGCCCTATTCCCTATGATCAAGTTAGTTTTCATGGCCCTGTCACCGTCAGTCGAAGAAGAAGAAGAAGAAGAAGAAGAAGAAGAAGAAGAGCAGCTGCGCCCACTGTGTCCATCGGCAGAATGCATATGGTATGAAGTCGATTAATGAAATGGTAAGCATTAGTTTAAATCATAACATATAGCTTTTCTCTGATAAAATCCTACTGTGATCAATCGATTCTGCATCGTTCCCTTGTGCAAAGTTATTAACTTTGCACCGGATGGGCCCTATTCCCTATGATCAACTTAGTTTCTAACGGTCATTGTGAAAGTTATACCCCTACGATCAATCGATGCAGAATCGCTTCCTTTTGCAAGTTAAAAACTTTGCACCGGGTTGGCCCTATTCCCTATGATCAAGTTAGTTTTCATCGGCCCTGTCACCGTCAGTCGAAGAAGAAGAAGAAGAGCAGCTGCGCCCACTGTGTCCATCGGCAGAATGCATATGGTATGAAGTCGATTAATGAAATGGTAAGCATTAGTTTAAATCATAACATATAGCTTTTCTCTGATAAAATCCTACTGTGATCAATCGATTCTGCATCGTTCCCTTGTGCAAAGTTATTAACTTTGCACCGGATGGGCCCTATTCCCTATGATCAACTTAGTTTCTAACGGTCATTGTGAAAGTTATACCCCTACGATCAATCGATGCAGAATCGCTTCCTTTTGCAAGTTAAAAACTTTGCACCGGGTTGGCCCTATTCCCTATGATCAAGTTAGTTTTCATCGGCCCTGTCACCGTCAGTCGAAGAAGAAGAAGAAGAGCAGCTGCGCCCACTGTGTCCATCGGCAGAATGCATATGGTATGAAGTCGATTAATGAAATGGTAAGCATTAGTTTAAATCATAACGTATAGCTTTTCTCTGATAAAATCCTACTGTGATCAATCGATTCTGCATCGTTCCCTTGTGCAAAGTTATTAACTTTGCACCGGATGGGCCCTATTCCCTATGATCAACTTAGTTTCTAACGGTCATTGTGAAAGTTATACCCCTACGATCAATCGATGCAGAATCGCTTCCTTTTGCAAGTTAAGAACTTTGCACCGGGTTGGCCCTATTCCCTATGATCAAGTTAGTTTTCATCGGCCCTGTCACCGTCAGTCGAAGAAGAAGAAGAAGAAGAAGAAGAAGAAGAAGAAGAAGAAGAAGAAGAAGAAGAAGAAGAGCAGCTGCGCCCACTGTGTCCATCGGCAGAATGCATATGGTATGAAGTCGATTAATGAAATGGTAAGCATTAGTTTAAATCATAACATATAGCTTTTCTCTGATAAAATCCTACTGTGATCAATCGATTCTGCATCGTTCCCTTGTGCAAAGTTATTAACTTTGCACCAGATGGGCCCTATTCCCTATGATCAACTTAGTTTCTAACGGTCATTGTGAAAGTTATACCCCTACGATCAATCGATGCAGAATCGCTTCCTTTTGCAAGTTAAGAACTTTGCACCGGGTTGGCCCTATTCCCTATGATCAAGTTAGTTTTCATCGGCCCTGTCACCGTCAGTCGAAGAAGAAGAAGAAGAAGAAGAAGAAGAAGAAGAAGAGCAGCTGCGCCCACTGTGTCCATCGGCAGAATGCATATGGTATGAAGTCGATTAATGAAATGGTAAGCATTAGTTTAAATCATAACATATAGCTTTTCTCTGATAAAATCCTACTGTGATCAATCGATTCTGCATCGTTCCCTTGTGCAAGGTTATTAACTTTGCACCGGATGGGCCCTATTCCCTATGATCAACTTAGTTTCTAACGGTCATTGTGAAAGTTATACCCCTACGATCAATCGATGCAGAATCGCTTCCTTGTGCAAGTTAAGAACTTTGCACCGGGTTGGCCCTATTCCCTATGATCAAGTTAGTTTTCATCGGCCCTGTCACCGTCAGTCGAAGAAGAAGAAGAAGAAGAGCAGCTGCGCCCACTGTGTCTATCGGCAGAATGCATATGGTATGAAGTCCATTAATGAAATGGTGAGCATTAGTTTAAATCATAACATATAGCTTTTCTCTGATAAAATCCTACTGTGATCAATCGATTCTGCATCGTTCCCTTGTGCAAGGTTATTAACTTTGCACCGGATGGGCCCTATTCCCTATGATCAACTTAGTTTCTAACGGTCATTGTGAAAGTTATACCCCTACGATCAATCGATGCAGAATCGCTTCCTTTTGCAAGTTAAGAACTTTGCACCGGGTTGGCCCTATTCCCTATGATCAAGTTAGTTTTCATGGCCCTGTCACCGTCAGTCGAAGAAGAAGAAGAAGAAGAAGAGCAGCTGCGCCCACTGTGTCCATCGGCAGAATGCATATGGTATGAAGTCGATTAATGAAATGGTAAGCATTAGTTTAAATCATAACATATAGCTTTTCTCTGATAAAATCCTACTGTGATCAATCGATTCTGCATCGTTCCCTTGTGCAAGGTTATTAACTTTGCACCGGATGGGCCCTATTCCCTATGATCAACTTAGTTTCTAACGGTCATTGTGAAAGTTATACCCCTACGATCAATCGATGCAGAATCGCTTCCTTTTGCAAGTTAAGAACTTTGCACCGGGTTGGCCCTATTCCCTATGATCAAGTTAGTTTTCATCGGCCCTGTCACCGTCAGTCGAAGAAGAAGAAGAAGAAGAAGAAGAAGAAGAGCAGCTGCGCCCACTGTGTCCATCGGCAGAATGCATATGGTATGAAGTCGATTAATGAAATGGTAAGCATTAGTTTAAATCATAACATATAGCTTTTCTCTGATAAAATCCTACTGTGATCAATCGATTCTGCATCGTTCCCTTGTGCAAGGTTATTAACTTTGCACCGGATGGGCCCTATTCCCTATGATCAACTTAGTTTCTAACGGTCATTGTGAAAGTTATACCCCTACGATCAATCGATGCAGAATCGCTTCCTTTTGCAAGTTAAGAACTTTGCACCGGGTTGGCCCTATTCCCTATGATCAAGTTAGTTTTCATGGCCCTGTCACCGTCAGTCGAAGAAGAAGAAGAAGAAGAAGAAGAAGAAGAAGAAGAGCAGCTGCGCCCACTGTGTCCATCGGCAGAATGCATATGGTATGAAGTCGATTAATGAAATGGTAAGCATTAGTTTAAATCATAACATATAGCTTTTCTCTGATAAAATCCTACTGTGATCAATCGATTCTGCATCGTTCCCTTGTGCAAAGTTATTAACTTTGCACCGGATGGGCCCTATTCCCTATGATCAACTTAGTTTCTAACGGTCATTGTGAAAGTTATACCCCTACGATCAATCGATGCAGAATCGCTTCCTTTTGCAAGTTAAAAACTTTGCACCGGGTTGGCCCTATTCCCTATGATCAAGTTAGTTTTCATCGGCCCTGTCACCGTCAGTCGAAGAAGAAGAAGAAGAGCAGCTGCGCCCACTGTGTCCATCGGCAGAATGCATATGGTATGAAGTCGATTAATGAAATGGTAAGCATTAGTTTAAATCATAACGTATAGCTTTTCTCTGATAAAATCCTACTGTGATCAATCGATTCTGCATCGTTCCCTTGTGCAAAGTTATTAACTTTGCACCGGATGGGCCCTATTCCCTATGATCAACTTAGTTTCTAACGGTCATTGTGAAAGTTATACCCCTACGATCAATCGATGCAGAATCGCTTCCTTTTGCAAGTTAAGAACTTTGCACCGGGTTGGCCCTATTCCCTATGATCAAGTTAGTTTTCATCGGCCCTGTCACCGTCAGTCGAAGAAGAAGAAGAAGAAGAAGAAGAAGAAGAAGAAGAAGAAGAAGAAGAGCAGCTGCGCCCACTGTGTCCATCGGCAGAATGCATATGGTATGAAGTCGATTAATGAAATGGTAAGCATTAGTTTAAATCATAACATATAGCTTTTCTCTGATAAAATCCTACTGTGATCAATCGATTCTGCATCGTTCCCTTGTGCAAAGTTATTAACTTTGCACCAGATGGGCCCTATTCCCTATGATCAACTTAGTTTCTAACGGTCATTGTGAAAGTTATACCCCTACGATCAATCGATGCAGAATCGCTTCCTTTTGCAAGTTAAGAACTTTGCACCGGGTTGGCCCTATTCCCTATGATCAAGTTAGTTTTCATCGGCCCTGTCACCGTCAGTCGAAGAAGAAGAAGAAGAAGAAGAAGAAGAAGAAGAAGAGCAGCTGCGCCCACTGTGTCCATCGGCAGAATGCATATGGTATGAAGTCGATTAATGAAATGGTAAGCATTAGTTTAAATCATAACATATAGCTTTTCTCTGATAAAATCCTACTGTGATCAATCGATTCTGCATCGTTCCCTTGTGCAAGGTTATTAACTTTGCACCGGATGGGCCCTATTCCCTATGATCAACTTAGTTTCTAACGGTCATTGTGAAAGTTATACCCCTACGATCAATCGATGCAGAATCGCTTCCTTTTGCAAGTTAAGAACTTTGCACCGGGTTGGCCCTATTCCCTATGATCAAGTTAGTTTTCATGGCCCTGTCACCGTCAGTCGAAGAAGAAGAAGAAGAAGAAGAAGAAGAAGAGCAGCTGCGCCCACTGTGTCCATCGGCAGAATGCATATGGTATGAAGTCGATTAATGAAATGGTAAGCATTAGTTTAAATCATAACATATAGCTTTTCTCTGATAAAATCCTACTGTGATCAATCGATTCTGCATCGTTCCCTTGTGCAAAGTTATTAACTTTGCACCGGATGGGCCCTATTCCCTATGATCAACTTAGTTTCTAACGGTCATTGTGAAAGTTATACCCCTACGATCAATCGATGCAGAATCGCTTCCTTTTGCAAGTTAAAAACTTTGCACCGGGTTGGCCCTATTCCCTATGATCAAGTTAGTTTTCATCGGCCCTGTCACCGTCAGTCGAAGAAGAAGAAGAAGAAGAAGAGCAGCTGCGCCCACTGTGTCCATCGGCAGAATGCATATGGTATGAAGTCGATTAATGAAATGGTAAGCATTAGTTTAAATCATAACATATAGCTTTTCTCTGATAAAACCTACTGTGATCAATCGATTCTGCATCGTTCCCTTGTGCAAAGTTATTAACTTTGCACCGGATGGGCCCTATTCCCTATGATCAACTTAGTTTCTAACGGTCATTGTGAAAGTTATACCCCTACGATCAATCGATGCAGAATCGCTTCCTTGTGCAAGTTAAGAACTTTGCACCGGGTTGGCCCTATTCCCTATGATCAAGTTAGTTTTCATCGGCCCTGTCACCGTCAGTCGAAGAAGAAGAAGAAGAAGAGCAGTTGCGCCCACTGTGTCTATCGGCAGAATGCATATGGTATGAAGTCGATTAATGAAATGGTGAGCATTAGTTTAAATCATAACATATAGCTTTTCTCTGATAAAATCCTACTGTGATCAATCGATTCTGCATCGTTCCCTTGTGCAAAGTTATTAACTTTGCACCGGATGGGCCCTATTCCCTATGATCAACTTAGTTTCTAACGGTCATTGTGAAAGTTATACCCCTACGATCAATCGATGCAGAATCGCTTCCTTGTGCAAGTTAAGAACTTTGCACCGGGTTGGCCCTATTCCCTATGATCAAGTTAGTTTTCATCGGCCCTGTCACCGTCAGTCGAAGAAGAAGAAGAAGAAGAGCAGTTGCGCCCACTGTGTCTATCGGCAGAATGCATATGGTATGAAGTCGATTAATGAAATGGTGAGCATTAGTTTAAATCATAACATATAGCTTTTCTCTGATAAAATCCTACTGTGATCAATCGATTCTGCATCGTTCCCTTGTGCAAAGTTATTAACTTTGCACCGGATGGGCCCTATTCCCTATGATCAACTTAGTTTCTAACGGTCATTGTGAAAGTTATACCCCTACGATCAATCGATGCAGAATCGCTTCCTTGTGCAAGTTAAGAACTTTGCACCGGGTTGGCCCTATTCCCTATGATCAAGTTAGTTTTCATCGGCCCTGTCACCGTCAGTCGAAGAAGAAGAAGAAGAAGAGCAGTTGCGCCCACTGTGTCTATCGGCAGAATGCATATGGTATGAAGTCGATTAATGAAATGGTGAGCATTAGTTTAAATCATAACATATAGCTTTTCTCTGATAAAATCCTACTGTGATCAATCGATTCTGCATCGTTCCCTTGTGCAAAGTTATTAACTTTGCACCGGGTGGGCCCTATTCCCTATGATCAACTTAGTTTCTAACGGTCATTGTGAAAGTTATACCCCTACGATCAATCGATGCAGAATCGCTTCCTTTTGCAAGTTAAGAACTTTGCACCGGGTTGGCCCTATTCCCTATGATCAAGTTAGTTTTCATCGGCCCTGTCACCGTCAGTCGAAGAAGAAGAAGAAGAAGAAGAAGAAGAAGAGCAGCTGCGCCCACTGTGTCCATCGGCAGAATGCATATGGTATGAAGTCGATTAATGAAATGGTAAGCATTAGTTTAAATCATAACATATAGCTTTTCTCTGATAAAATCCTACTGTGATCAATCGATTCTGCATCGTTCCCTTGTGCAAGGTTATTAACTTTGCACCGGATGGGCCCTATTCCCTATGATCAACTTAGTTTCTAACGGTCATTGTGAAAATTATACCCCTACGATCAATCGATGCAGAATCGCTTCCTTTTGCAAGTTAAGAACTTTGCACCGGGTTGGCCCTATTCCCTATGATCAAGTTAGTTTTCATGGCCCTGTCACCGTCAGTCGAAGAAGAAGAAGAAGAAGAAGAAGAAGAAGAAGAAGAAGAGCAGCTGCGCCCACTGTGTCCATCGGCAGAATGCATATGGTATGAAGTCGATTAATGAAATGGTAAGCATTAGTTTAAATCATAACATATAGCTTTTCTCTGATAAAATCCTACTGTGATCAATCGATTCTGCATCGTTCCCTTGTGCAAAGTTATTAACTTTGCACCGGATGGGCCCTATTCCCTATGATCAACTTAGTTTCTAACGGTCATTGTGAAAGTTATACCCCTACGATCAATCGATGCAGAATCGCTTCCTTTTGCAAGTTAAAAACTTTGCACCGGGTTGGCCCTATTCCCTATGATCAAGTTAGTTTTCATCGGCCCTGTCACCGTCAGTCGAAGAAGAAGAAGAAGAAGAAGAAGAGCAGCTGCGCCCACTGTGTCCATCGGCAGAATGCATATGGTATGAAGTCGATTAATGAAATGGTAAGCATTAGTTTAAATCATAACATATAGCTTTTCTCTGATAAAACCTACTGTGATCAATCGATTCTGCATCGTTCCCTTGTGCAAAGTTATTAACTTTGCACCGGATGGGCCCTATTCCCTATGATCAACTTAGTTTCTAACGGTCATTGTGAAAGTTATACCCCTACGATCAATCGATGCAGAATCGCTTCCTTGTGCAAGTTAAGAACTTTGCACCGGGTTGGCCCTATTCCCTATGATCAAGTTAGTTTTCATCGGCCCTGTCACCGTCAGTCGAAGAAGAAGAAGAAGAAGAGCAGTTGCGCCCACTGTGTCTATCGGCAGAATGCATATGGTATGAAGTCGATTAATGAAATGGTGAGCATTAGTTTAAATCATAACATATAGCTTTTCTCTGATAAAATCCTACTGTGATCAATCGATTCTGCATCGTTCCCTTGTGCAAAGTTATTAACTTTGCACCGGATGGGCCCTATTCCCTATGATCAACTTAGTTTCTAACGGTCATTGTGAAAGTTATACCCCTACGATCAATCGATGCAGAATCGCTTCCTTTTGCAAGTTAAGAACTTTGCACCGGGTTGGCCCTATTCCCTATGATCAAGTTAGTTTTCATCGGCCCTGTCACCGTCAGTCGAAGAAGAAGAAGAAGAAGAAGAAGAAGAAGAGCAGCTGCGCCCACTGTGTCCATCGGCAGAATGCATATGGTATGAAGTCGATTAATGAAATGGTAAGCATTAGTTTAAATCATAACATATAGCTTTTCTCTGATAAAATCCTACTGTGATCAATCGATTCTGCATCGTTCCCTTGTGCAAAGTTATTAACTTTGCACCGGATGGGCCCTATTCCCTATGATCAACTTAGTTTCTAACGGTCATTGTGAAAGTTATACCCCTACGATCAATCGATGCAGAATCGCTTCCTTTTGCAAGTTAAGAACTTTGCACCGGGTTGGCCCTATTCCCTATGATCAAGTTAGTTTTCATCGGCCCTGTCACCGTCAGTCGAAGAAGAAGAAGAAGAAGAAGAAGAAGAGCAGCTGCGCCCACTGTGTCCATCGGCAGAATGCATATGGTATGAAGTCGATTAATGAAATGGTAAGCATTAGTTTAAATCATAACATATAGCTTTTCTCTGATAAAATCCTACTGTGATCAATCGATTCTGCATCGTTCCCTTGTGCAAAGTTATTAACTTTGCACCGGATGGGCCCTATTCCCTATGATCAACTTAGTTTCTAACGGTCATTGTGAAAGTTATACCCCTACGATCAATCGATGCAGAATCGCTTCCTTGTGCAAGTTAAGAACTTTGCACCGGGTTGGCCCTATTCCCTATGATCAAGTTAGTTTTCATCGGCCCTGTCACCGTCAGTCGAAGAAGAAGAAGAAGAAGAGCAGCTGCGCCCACTGTGTCCATCGGCAGAATGCATATGGTATGAAGTCGATTAATGAAATGGTAAGCATTAGTTTAAATCATAACATATAGCTTTTCTCTGATAAAATCCTACTGTGATCAATCGATTCTGCATCGTTCCCTTGTGCAAAGTTATTAACTTTGCACCGGATGGGCCCTATTCCCTATGATCAACTTAGTTTCTAACGGTCATTGTGAAAGTTATACCCCTACGATCAATCGATGCAGAATCGCTTCCTTTTGCAAGTTAAGAACTTTGCACCGGGTTGGCCCTATTCCCTATGATCAAGTTAGTTTTCATCGGCCCTGTCACCGTCAGTCGAAGAAGAAGAAGAAGAAGAAGAAGAATAAGAAGAGCAGCTGCGCCCACTGTGTCCATCGGCAGAATGCATATGGTATGAAGTCGATTAATGAAATGGTAAGCATTAGTTTAAATCATAACATATAGCTTTTCTCTGATAAAATCCTACTGTGATCAATCCATTCTGCATCGTTCCCTTGTGCAAAGTTATTAACTTTGCACCGGATGGGCCCTATTCCCTATGATCAACTTAGTTTCTAACGGTCATTGTGAAAGTTATACCCCTACGATCAATCGATGCAGAATCGCTTCCTTTTGCAAGTTAAGAACTTTGCACCGGGTTGGCCCTATTCCCTATGATCAAGTTAGTTTTCATCGGCCCTGTCACCGTCAGTCGAAGAAGAAGAAGAAGAAGAAGAAGAAGAAGAGCAGCTGCGCCCACTGTGTCCATCGGCAGAATGCATATGGTATGAAGTCGATTAATGAAATGGTAAGCATTAGTTTAAATCATAACATATAGCTTTTCTCTGATAAAATCCTACTGTGATCAATCGATTCTGCATCGTTCCCTTGTGCAAAGTTATTAACTTTGCACCGGGTTGGCCCTATTCCCTATGATCAAGTTAGTTTTCATCGGCCCTGTCACCGTCAGTCGAAGAAGAAGAAGAAGAAGAAGAAGAAGAAGAAGAAGAGCAGCTGCGCCCACTGTGTCCATCGGCAGAATGCATATGGTATGAAGTCGATTAATGAAATGGTAAGCATTAGTTTAAATCATAACATATAGCTTTTCTCTGATAAAATCCTACTGTGATCAATCGATTCTGCATCGTTCCCTTGTGCAAAGTTATTAACTTTGCACCGGATGGGCCCTATTCCCTATGATCAACTTAGTTTCTAACGGTCATTGTGAAAGTTATACCCCTACGATCAATCGATGCAGAATCGCTTCCTTTTGCAAGTTAAGAACTTTGCACCGGGTTGGCCCTATTCCCTATGATCAAGTTAGTTTTCATCGGCCCTGTCACCGTCAGTCGAAGAAGAAGAAGAAGAAGAAGAAGAAGAAGAGCAGCTGCGCCCACTGTGTCCATCGGCAGAATGCATATGGTATGAAGTCGATTAATGAAATGGTAAGCATTAGTTTAAATCATAACATATAGCTTTTCTCTGATAAAATCCTACTGTGATCAATCGATTCTGCATCGTTCCCTTGTGCAAAGTTATTAACTTTGCACCGGATGGGCCCTATTCCCTATGATCAACTTAGTTTCTAACGGTCATTGTGAAAGTTATACCCCTACGATCAATCGATGCAGAATCGCTTCCTTGTGCAAGTTAAGAACTTTGCACCGGGTTGGCCCTATTCCCTATGATCAAGTTAGTTTTCATCGGCCCTGTCACCGTCAGTCGAAGAAGAAGAAGAAGAAGAGCAGCTGCGCCCACTGTGTCCATCGGCAGAATGCATATGGTATGAAGTCGATTAATGAAATGGTAAGCATTAGTTTAAATCATAACATATAGCTTTTCTCTGATAAAATCCTACTGTGATCAATCGATTCTGCATCGTTCCCTTGTGCAAAGTTATTAACTTTGCACCGGATGGGCCCTATTCCCTATGATCAACTTAGTTTCTAACGGTCATTGTGAAAGTTATACCCCTACGATCAATCGATGCAGAATCGCTTCCTTTAGCAAGTTAAGAACTTTGCACCGGGTTGGCCCTATTCCCTATGATCAAGTTAGTTTTCATCGGCCCTGTCACCGTCAGTCGAAGAAGAAGAAGAAGAAGAAGAAGAAGAAGAGCAGCTGCGCCCACTGTGTCCATCGGCAGAATGCATATGGTATGAAGTCGATTAATGAAATGGTAAGCATTAGTTTAAATCATAACATATAGCTTTTCTCTGATAAAATCCTACTGTGATCAATCGATTCTGCATCGTTCCCTTGTGCAAAGTTATTAACTTTGCACCGGGTTGGCCCTATTCCCTATGATCAAGTTAGTTTTCATCGGCCCTGTCACCGTCAGTCGAAGAAGAAGAAGAAGAAGAAGAAGAAGAAGAAGAGCAGCTGCGCCCACTGTGTCCATCGGCAGAATGCATATGGTATGAAGTCGATTAATGAAATGGTAAGCATTAGTTTAAATCATAACATATAGCTTTTCTCTGATAAAATCCTACTGTGATCAATCGATTCTGCATCGTTCCCTTGTGCAAAGTTATTAACTTTGCACCGGATGGGCCCTATTCCCTATGATCAACTTAGTTTCTAACGGTCATTGTGAAAGTTATACCCCTACGATCAATCGATGCAGAATCGCTTCCTTTTGCAAGTTAAGAACTTTGCACCGGGTTGGCCCTATTCCCTATGATCAAGTTAGTTTTCATCGGCCCTGTCACCGTCAGTCGAAGAAGAAGAAGAAGAAGAAGAAGAGCAGCTGCGCCCACTGTGTCCATCGGCAGAATGCATATGGTATGAAGTCGATTAATGAAATGGTAAGCATTAGTTTAAATCATAACATATAGCTTTTCTCTGATAAAATCCTACTGTGATCAATCGATTCTGCATCGTTCCCTTGTGCAAAGTTATTAACTTTGCACCGGGTGGGCCCTATTCCCTATGATCAACTTAGTTTCTAACGGTCATTGTGAAAGTTATACCCCTACGATCAATCGATGCAGAATCGCTTCCTTGTGCAAGTTAAGAACTTTGCACCGGGTTGGCCCTATTCCCTATGATCAAGTTAGTTTTCATCGGCCCTGTCACCGTCAGTCGAAAAAGAAGAAGAAGAAGAAGAAGAAGAAGAAGAAGAAGAGCAGTTGCGCCCACTGTGTCTATCGGCAGAATGCATATGGTATGAAGTCGATTAATGAAATGGTAAGCATTAGTTTAAATCATAACATATAGCTTTTCTCTGATAAAATCCTACTGTGATCAATCGATTCTGCATCGTTCCCTTGTGCAAAGTTATTAACTTTGCACCGGATGGGCCCTATTCCCTATGATCAACTTAGTTTCTAACGGTCATTGTGAAAGTTATACCCCTACGATCAATCGATGCAGAATCGCTTCCTTTTGCAAGTTAAGAACTTTGCACCGGGTTGGCCCTATTCCCTATGATCAAGTTAGTTTTCATCGGCCCTGTCACCGTCAGTCGAAGAAGAAGAAGAAGAAGAAGAAGAGCAGCTGCGCCCACTGTGTCCATCGGCAGAATGCATATGGTATGAAGTCGATTAATGAAATGGTAAGCATTAGTTTAAATCATAACATATAGCTTTTCTCTGATAAAATCCTACTGTGATCAATCGATTCTGCATCGTTCCCTTGTGCAAAGTTATTAACTTTGCACCGGATGGGCCCTATTCCCTATGATCAACTAAGTTTCTAACGGTCATTGTGAAAGTTATACCCCTACGATCAATCGATGCAGAATCGCTTCCTTGTGCAAGTTAAGAACTTTGCACCGGGTTGGCCCTATTCCCTATGATCAAGTTAGTTTTCATCGGCCCTGTCACCGTCAGTCGAAGAAGAAGAAGAAGAAGAAGAGCAGCTGCGCCCACTGTGTCCATCGGCAGAATGCATATGGTATGAAGTCGATTAATGAAATGGTAAGCATTAGTTTAAATCATAACATATAGCTTTTCTCTGATAAAATCCTACTGTGATCAATCGATTCTGCATCGTTCCCTTGTGCAAGGTTATTAACTTTGCACCGGATGGGCCCTATTCCCTATGATCAACTTAGTTTCTAACGGTCATTGTGAAAATTATACCCCTACGATCAATCGATGCAGAATCGCTTCCTTTTGCAAGTTAAGAACTTTGCACCGGGTTGGCCCTATTCCCTATGATCAAGTTAGTTTTCATGGCCCTGTCACCGTCAGTCGAAGAAGAAGAAGAAGAAGAAGAAGAAGAAGAAGAAGAGCAGCTGCGCCCACTGTGTCCATCGGCAGAATGCATATGGTATGAAGTCGATTAATGAAATGGTAAGCATTAGTTTAAATCATAACATATAGCTTTTCTCTGATAAAATCCTACTGTGATCAATCGATTCTGCATCGTTCCCTTGTGCAAAGTTATTAACTTTGCACCGGATGGGCCCTATTCCCTATGATCAACTTAGTTTCTAACGGTCATTGTGAAAGTTATACCCCTACGATCAATCGATGCAGAATCGCTTCCTTTTGCAAGTTAAAAACTTTGCACCGGGTTGGCCCTATTCCCTATGATCAAGTTAGTTTTCATCGGCCCTGTCACCGTCAGTCGAAGAAGAAGAAGAAGAAGAAGAAGAAGAGCAGCTGCGCCCACTGTGTCCATCGGCAGAATGCATATGGTATGAAGTCGATTAATGAAATGGTAAGCATTAGTTTAAATCATAACATATAGCTTTTCTCTGATAAAACCTACTGTGATCAATCGATTCTGCATCGTTCCCTTGTGCAAAGTTATTAACTTTGCACCGGATGGGCCCTATTCCCTATGATCAACTTAGTTTCTAACGGTCATTGTGAAAGTTATACCCCTACGATCAATCGATGCAGAATCGCTTCCTTGTGCAAGTTAAGAACTTTGCACCGGGTTGGCCCTATTCCCTATGATCAAGTTAGTTTTCATCGGCCCTGTCACCGTCAGTCGAAGAAGAAGAAGAAGAAGAGCAGTTGCGCCCACTGTGTCTATCGGCAGAATGCATATGGTATGAAGTCGATTAATGAAATGGTGAGCATTAGTTTAAATCATAACATATAGCTTTTCTCTGATAAAATCCTACTGTGATCAATCGATTCTGCATCGTTCCCTTGTGCAAAGTTATTAACTTTGCACCGGATGGGCCCTATTCCCTATGATCAACTTAGTTTCTAACGGTCATTGTGAAAGTTATACCCCTACGATCAATCGATGCAGAATCGCTTCCTTTTGCAAGTTAAGAACTTTGCACCGGGTTGGCCCTATTCCCTATGATCAAGTTAGTTTTCATCGGCCCTGTCACCGTCAGTCGAAGAAGAAGAAGAAGAAGAAGAAGAAGAAGAGCAGCTGCGCCCACTGTGTCCATCGGCAGAATGCATATGGTATGAAGTCGATTAATGAAATGGTAAGCATTAGTTTAAATCATAACATATAGCTTTTCTCTGATAAAATCCTACTGTGATCAATCGATTCTGCATCGTTCCCTTGTGCAAAGTTATTAACTTTGCACCGGATGGGCCCTATTCCCTATGATCAACTTAGTTTCTAACGGTCATTGTGAAAGTTATACCCCTACGATCAATCGATGCAGAATCGCTTCCTTTTGCAAGTTAAGAACTTTGCACCGGGTTGGCCCTATTCCCTATGATCAAGTTAGTTTTCATCGGCCCTGTCACCGTCAGTCGAAGAAGAAGAAGAAGAAGAAGAAGAAGAAGAGCAGCTGCGCCCACTGTGTCCATCGGCAGAATGCATATGGTATGAAGTCGATTAATGAAATGGTAAGCATTAGTTTAAATCATAACATATAGCTTTTCTCTGATAAAATCCTACTGTGATCAATCGATTCTGCATCGTTCCCTTGTGCAAAGTTATTAACTTTGCACCGGATGGGCCCTATTCCCTATGATCAACTTAGTTTCTAACGGTCATTGTGAAAGTTATACCCCTACGATCAATCGATGCAGAATCGCTTCCTTGTGCAAGTTAAGAACTTTGCACCGGGTTGGCCCTATTCCCTATGATCAAGTTAGTTTTCATCGGCCCTGTCACCGTCAGTCGAAGAAGAAGAAGAAGAAGAGCAGCTGCGCCCACTGTGTCCATCGGCAGAATGCATATGGTATGAAGTCGATTAATGAAATGGTAAGCATTAGTTTAAATCATAACATATAGCTTTTCTCTGATAAAATCCTACTGTGATCAATCGATTCTGCATCGTTCCCTTGTGCAAAGTTATTAACTTTGCACCGGATGGGCCCTATTCCCTATGATCAACTTAGTTTCTAACGGTCATTGTGAAAGTTATACCCCTACGATCAATCGATGCAGAATCGCTTCCTTTTGCAAGTTAAGAACTTTGCACCGGGTTGGCCCTATTCCCTATGATCAAGTTAGTTTTCATCGGCCCTGTCACCGTCAGTCGAAGAAGAAGAAGAAGAAGAAGAATAAGAAGAGCAGCTGCGCCCACTGTGTCCATCGGCAGAATGCATATGGTATGAAGTCGATTAATGAAATGGTAAGCATTAGTTTAAATCATAACATATAGCTTTTCTCTGATAAAATCCTACTGTGATCAATCGATTCTGCATCGTTCCCTTGTGCAAAGTTATTAACTTTGCACCGGATGGGCCCTATTCCCTATGATCAACTTAGTTTCTAACGGTCATTGTGAAAGTTATACCCCTACGATCAATCGATGCAGAATCGCTTCCTTTTGCAAGTTAAGAACTTTGCACCGGGTTGGCCCTATTCCCTATGATCAAGTTAGTTTTCATCGGCCCTGTCACCGTCAGTCGAAGAAGAAGAAGAAGAAGAAGAATAAGAAGAGCAGCTGCGCCCACTGTGTCCATCGGCAGAATGCATATGGTATGAAGTCGATTAATGAAATGGTAAGCATTAGTTTAAATCATAACATATAGCTTTTCTCTGATAAAATCCTACTGTGATCAATCGATTCTGCATCGTTCCCTTGTGCAAAGTTATTAACTTTGCACCGGATGGGCCCTATTCCCTATGATCAACTTAGTTTCTAACGGTCATTGTGAAAGTTATACCCCTACGATCAATCGATGCAGAATCGCTTCCTTTTGCAAGTTAAGAACTTTGCACCGGGTTGGCCCTATTCCCTATGATCAAGTTAGTTTTCATCGGCCCTGTCACCGTCAGTCGAAGAAGAAGAAGAAGAAGAAGAAGAAGAAGAAGAGCAGCTGCGCCCACTGTGTCCATCGGCAGAATGCATATGGTATGAAGTCGATTAATGAAATGGTAAGCATTAGTTTAAATCATAACATATAGCTTTTCTCTGATAAAATCCTACTGTGATCAATCGATTCTGCATCGTTCCCTTGTGCAAAGTTATTAACTTTGCACCGGGTTGGCCCTATTCCCTATGATCAAGTTAGTTTTCATCGGCCCTGTCACCGTCAGTCGAAGAAGAAGAAGAAGAAGAAGAAGAAGAAGAAGAGCAGCTGCGCCCACTGTGTCCATCGGCAGAATGCATATGGTATGAAGTCGATTAATGAAATGGTAAGCATTAGTTTAAATCATAACATATAGCTTTTCTCTGATAAAATCCTACTGTGATCAATCGATTCTGCATCGTTCCCTTGTGCAAAGTTATTAACTTTGCACCGGATGGGCCCTATTCCCTATGATCAACTTAGTTTCTAACGGTCATTGTGAAAGTTATACCCCTACGATCAATCGATGCAGAATCGCTTCCTTTTGCAAGTTAAGAACTTTGCACCGGGTTGGCCCTATTCCCTATGATCAAGTTAGTTTTCATCGGCCCTGTCACCGTCAGTCGAAGAAGAAGAAGAAGAAGAAGAAGAAGAAGAGCAGCTGCGCCCACTGTGTCCATCGGCAGAATGCATATGGTATGAAGTCGATTAATGAAATGGTAAGCATTAGTTTAAATCATAACATATAGCTTTTCTCTGATAAAATCCTACTGTGATCAATCGATTCTGCATCGTTCCCTTGTGCAAAGTTATTAACTTTGCACCGGATGGGCCCTATTCCCTATGATCAACTTAGTTTCTAACGGTCATTGTGAAAGTTATACCCCTACGATCAATCGATGCAGAATCGCTTCCTTGTGCAAGTTAAGAACTTTGCACCGGGTTGGCCCTATTCCCTATGATCAAGTTAGTTTTCATCGGCCCTGTCACCGTCAGTCGAAGAAGAAGAAGAAGAAGAGCAGCTGCGCCCACTGTGTCCATCGGCAGAATGCATATGGTATGAAGTCGATTAATGAAATGGTAAGCATTAGTTTAAATCATAACATATAGCTTTTCTCTGATAAAATCCTACTGTGATCAATCGATTCTGCATCGTTCCCTTGTGCAAAGTTATTAACTTTGCACCGGATGGGCCCTATTCCCTATGATCAACTTAGTTTCTAACGGTCATTGTGAAAGTTATACCCCTACGATCAATCGATGCAGAATCGCTTCCTTTAGCAAGTTAAGAACTTTGCACCGGGTTGGCCCTATTCCCTATGATCAAGTTAGTTTTCATCGGCCCTGTCACCGTCAGTCGAAGAAGAAGAAGAAGAAGAAGAAGAAGAAGAGCAGCTGCGCCCACTGTGTCCATCGGCAGAATGCATATGGTATGAAGTCGATTAATGAAATGGTAAGCATTAGTTTAAATCATAACATATAGCTTTTCTCTGATAAAATCCTACTGTGATCAATCGATTCTGCATCGTTCCCTTGTGCAAAGTTATTAACTTTGCACCGGGTTGGCCCTATTCCCTATGATCAAGTTAGTTTTCATCGGCCCTGTCACCGTCAGTCGAAGAAGAAGAAGAAGAAGAAGAAGAAGAAGAAGAAGAGCAGCTGCGCCCACTGTGTCCATCGGCAGAATGCATATGGTATGAAGTCGATTAATGAAATGGTAAGCATTAGTTTAAATCATAACATATAGCTTTTCTCTGATAAAATCCTACTGTGATCAATCGATTCTGCATCGTTCCCTTGTGCAAAGTTATTAACTTTGCACCGGATGGGCCCTATTCCCTATGATCAACTTAGTTTCTAACGGTCATTGTGAAAGTTATACCCCTACGATCAATCGATGCAGAATCGCTTCCTTTTGCAAGTTAAGAACTTTGCACCGGGTTGGCCCTATTCCCTATGATCAAGTTAGTTTTCATCGGCCCTGTCACCGTCAGTCGAAGAAGAAGAAGAAGAAGAAGAAGAGCAGCTGCGCCCACTGTGTCCATCGGCAGAATGCATATGGTATGAAGTCGATTAATGAAATGGTAAGCATTAGTTTAAATCATAACATATAGCTTTTCTCTGATAAAATCCTACTGTGATCAATCGATTCTGCATCGTTCCCTTGTGCAAAGTTATTAACTTTGCACCGGGTGGGCCCTATTCCCTATGATCAACTTAGTTTCTAACGGTCATTGTGAAAGTTATACCCCTACGATCAATCGATGCAGAATCGCTTCCTTGTGCAAGTTAAGAACTTTGCACCGGGTTGGCCCTATTCCCTATGATCAAGTTAGTTTTCATCGGCCCTGTCACCGTCAGTCGAAAAAGAAGAAGAAGAAGAAGAAGAAGAAGAAGAAGAAGAAGAGCAGCTGCGCCCACTGTGTCCATCGGCAGAATGCATATGGTATGAAGTCGATTAATGAAATGGTAAGCATTAGTTTAAATCATAACATATAGCTTTTCTCTGATAAAATCCTACTGTGATCAATCGATTCTGCATCGTTCCCTTGTGCAAAGTTATTAACTTTGCACCGGATGGGCCCTATTCCCTATGATCAACTTAGTTTCTAACGGTCATTGTGAAAGTTATACCCCTACGATCAATCGATGCAGAATCGCTTCCTTTTGCAAGTTAAGAACTTTGCACCGGGTTGGCCCTATTCCCTATGATCAAGTTAGTTTTCATCGGCCCTGTCACCGTCAGTCGAAGAAGAAGAAGAAGAAGAAGAGCAGCTGCGCCCACTGTGTCCATCGGCAGAATGCATATGGTATGAAGTCGATTAATGAAATGGTAAGCATTAGTTTAAATCATAACATATAGCTTTTCTCTGATAAAATCCTACTGTGATCAATCGATTCTGCATCGTTCCCTTGTGCAAAGTTATTAACTTTGCACCGGATGGGCCCTATTCCCTATGATCAACTAAGTTTCTAACGGTCATTGTGAAAGTTATACCCCTACGATCAATCGATGCAGAATCGCTTCCTTGTGCAAGTTAAGAACTTTGCACCGGGTTGGCCCTATTCCCTATGATCAAGTTAGTTTTCATCGGCCCTGTCACCGTCAGTCGAAGAAGAAGAAGAAGAAGAAGAGCAGCTGCGCCCACTGTGTCCATCGGCAGAATGCATATGTTATGAAGTAGATTAATGAAATGGTAAGCATTAGTTTAAATCATAACATATAGCTTTTCTCTGATAAAATCCTACTGTGATCAATCGATTCTGCATCGTTCCCTTGTGCAAAGTTATTAACTTTGCACCGGATGGGCCCTATTCCCTATGATCAACTTAGTTTCTAACGGTCATTGTGAAAGTTATACCCCTACGATCAATCGATGCAGAATCGCTTCCTTTTGCAAGTTAAGAACTTTGCACCGGGTTGGCCCTATTCCCTATGATCAAGTTAGTTTTCATCGGCCCTGTCACCGTCAGTCGAAGAAGAAGAAGAAGAAGAAGAAGAAGAGCAGCTGCGCCCACTGTGTCCATCGGCAGAATGCATATGGTATGAAGTCGATTAATGAAATGGTAAGCATTAGTTTAAATCATAACATATAGCTTTTCTCTGATAAAATCCTACTGTGATCAATCGATTCTGCATCGTTCCCTTGTGCAAAGTTATTAACTTTGCACCGGATGGGCCCTATTCCCTATGATCAACTTAGTTTCTAACGGTCATTGTGAAAGTTATACCCCTACGATCAATCGATGCAGAATCGCTTCCTTGTGCAAGTTAAGAACTTTGCACCGGGTTGGCCCTATTCCCTATGATCAAGTTAGTTTTCATCGGCCCTGTCACCGTCAGTCGAAGAAGAAGAAGAAGAAGAGCAGCTGCGCCCACTGTGTCCATCGGCAGAATGCATATGGTATGAAGTCGATTAATGAAATGGTGAGCATTAGTTTAAATCATAACATATAGCTTTTCTCTGATAAAATCCTACTGTGATCAATCGATTCTGCATCGTTCCCTTGTGCAAAGTTATTAACTTTGCACCGGGTGGGCCCTATTCCCTATGATCAACTTAGTTTCTAACGGTCATTGTGAAAGTTATACCCCTACGATCAATCGATGCAGAATCGCTTCCTTGTGCAAGTTAAGAACTTTGCACCGGGTTGGCCCTATTCCCTATGATCAAGTTAGTTTTCATCGGCCCTGTCACCGTCAGTCGAAGAAGAAGAAGAAGAAGAAGAAGAAGAAGAAGAGCAGCTGCGCCCACTGTGTCCATCGGCAGAATGCATATGGTATGAAGTCGATTAATGAAATGGTAAGCATTAGTTTAAATCATAACATATAGCTTTTCTCTGATAAAATCCTACTGTGATCAATCGATTCTGCATCGTTCCCTTGTGCAAAGTTATTAACTTTGCACCGGATGGGCCCTATTCCCTATGATCAACTTAGTTTCTAACGGTCATTGTGAAAGTTATACCCCTACGATCAATCGATGCAGAATCGCTTCCTTTTGCAAGTTAAGAACTTTGCACCGGGTTGGCCCTATTCCCTATGATCAAGTTAGTTTTCATCGGCCCTGTCACCGTCAGTCGAAGAAGAAGAAGAAGAAGAAGAAGAAGAAGAAGAGCAGCTGCGCCCACTGTGTCCATCGGCAGAATGCATATGGTATGAAGTCGATTAATGAAATGGTAAGCATTAGTTTAAATCATAACATATAGCTTTTCTCTGATAAAATCCTACTGTGATCAATCGATTCTGCATCGTTCCCTTGTGCAAAGTTATTAACTTTGCACCGGATGGGCCCTATTCCCTATGATCAACTTAGTTTCTAACGGTCATTGTGAAAGTTATACCCCTACGATCAATCGATGCAGAATCGCTTCCTTTTGCAAGTTAAGAACTTTGCACCGGGTTGGCCCTATTCCCTATGATCAAGTTAGTTTTCATCGGCCCTGTCACCGTCAGTCGCAGAAGAAGAAGAAGAAGAAGAAGAGCAGCTGCGCCCACTGTGTCCATCGGCAGAATGCATATGGTATGAAGTCGATTAATGAAATGGTAAGCATTAGTTTAAATCATAACATATAGCTTTTCTCTGATAAAATCCTACTGTGATCAATCGATTCTGCATCGTTCCCTTGTGCAAAGTTATTAACTTTGCACCGGATGGGCCCTATTCCCTATGATCAACTAAGTTTCTAACGGTCATTGTGAAAGTTATACCCCTACGATCAATCGATGCAGAATCGCTTCCTTGTGCAAGTTAAGAACTTTGCACCGGGTTGGCCCTATTCCCTATGATCAAGTTAGTTTTCATCGGCCCTGTCACCGTCAGTCGAAGAAGAAGAAGAAGAAGAAGAGCAGCTGCGCCCACTGTGTCCATCGGCAGAATGCATATGTTATGAAGTAGATTAATGAAATGGTAAGCATTAGTTTAAATCATAACATATAGCTTTTCTCTGATAAAATCCTACTGTGATCAATCGATTCTGCATCGTTCCCTTGTGCAAAGTTATTAACTTTGCACCGGATGGGCCCTATTCCCTATGATCAACTTAGTTTCTAACGGTCATTGTGAAAGTTATACCCCTACGATCAATCGATGCAGAATCGCTTCCTTTTGCAAGTTAAGAACTTTGCACCGGGTTGGCCCTATTCCCTATGATCAAGTTAGTTTTCATCGGCCCTGTCACCGTCAGTCGAAGAAGAAGAAGAAGAAGAAGAAGAAGAGCAGCTGCGCCCACTGTGTCCATCGGCAGAATGCATATGGTATGAAGTCGATTAATGAAATGGTAAGCATTAGTTTAAATCATAACATATAGCTTTTCTCTGATAAAATCCTACTGTGATCAATCGATTCTGCATCGTTCCCTTGTGCAAAGTTATTAACTTTGCACCGGATGGGCCCTATTCCCTATGATCAACTTAGTTTCTAACGGTCATTGTGAAAGTTATACCCCTACGATCAATCGATGCAGAATCGCTTCCTTGTGCAAGTTAAGAACTTTGCACCGGGTTGGCCCTATTCCCTATGATCAAGTTAGTTTTCATCGGCCCTGTCACCGTCAGTCGAAGAAGAAGAAGAAGAAGAGCAGCTGCGCCCACTGTGTCCATCGGCAGAATGCATATGGTATGAAGTCGATTAATGAAATGGTGAGCATTAGTTTAAATCATAACATATAGCTTTTCTCTGATAAAATCCTACTGTGATCAATCGATTCTGCATCGTTCCCTTGTGCAAAGTTATTAACTTTGCACCGGGTGGGCCCTATTCCCTATGATCAACTTAGTTTCTAACGGTCATTGTGAAAGTTATACCCCTACGATCAATCGATGCAGAATCGCTTCCTTGTGCAAGTTAAGAACTTTGCACCGGGTTGGCCCTATTCCCTATGATCAAGTTAGTTTTCATCGGCCCTGTCACCGTCAGTCGAAGAAGAAGAAGAAGAAGAAGAGCAGCTGCGCCCACTGTGTCCATCGGCAGAATGCATATGGTATGAAGTCGATTAATGAAATGGTAAGCATTAGTTTAAATCATAACATATAGCTTTTCTCTGATAAAATCCTACTGTGATCAATCGATTCTGCATCGTTCCCTTGTGCAAAGTTATTAACTTTGCACCGGATGGGCCCTATTCCCTATGATCAACTTAGTTTCTAACGGTCATTGTGAAAGTTATACCCCTACGATCAATCGATGCAGAATCGCTTCCTTTTGCAAGTTAAGAACTTTGCACCGGGTTGGCCCTATTCCCTATGATCAAGTTAGTTTTCATCGGCCCTGTCACCGTCAGTCGAAGAAGAAGAAGAAGAAGAAGAAGAAGAAGAAGAAGAGCAGCTGCGCCCACTGTGTCCATCGGCAGAATGCATATGGTATGAAGTCGATTAATGAAATGGTAAGCATTAGTTTAAATCATAACATATAGCTTTTCTCTGATAAAATCCTACTGTGATCAATCGATTCTGCATCGTTCCCTTGTGCAAAGTTATTAACTTTGCACCGGATGGGCCCTATTCCCTATGATCAACTTAGTTTCTAACGGTCATTGTGAAAGTTATACCCCTACGATCAATCGATGCAGAATCGCTTCCTTTTGCAAGTTAAGAACTTTGCACCGGGTTAGCCCTATTCCCTATGATCAAGTTAGTTTTCATCGGCCCTGTCACCGTCAATCGAAGAAGAAGAAGAAGAGCAGCTGCGCCCACTGTGTCCATCGGCAGAATGCATATGGTATGAAGTCGATTAATGAAATGGTGAGCATTAGTTTAAATCATAACATATAGCTTTTCTCTGATAAAATCCTACTGTGATCAATCGATTCTGCATCGTTCCCTTGTGCAAAGTTATTAACTTTGCACCGGATGGGCCCTATTCCCTATGATCAACTTAGTTTCTAACTGTCATTGTGAAAGTTATACCCCTACGATCAATCGATGCAGAATCGCTTCCTTGTGCAAAGTTATTAACTTTGCACCGGATGGGCCCTATTCCCTATGATCAACTTAGTTTTCATCGGCCCTGTCACCGTCAGTCGAAGAAGAAGAAGAAGAAGAGCAGCTGCGCCCACTGTGTCGATCGGCAGAATGCATATGGTATGAAGTCGATTAATGAAATGGTAAGCCTTAGTTTAAATCATAACATATTGCTTTTCTCTGATAAAATCCTACTGTGATCAATCGATTCTGCATCGTTCCCTTGTGCAAAGTTATTAACTTTGCACCGGATGGGCCCTATTCCCTATGATCAACTTAGTTTCTAACGGTCATTGTGAAAGTTATACCCCTACGATCAATCGATGCAGAATCGCTTCCTTGTGCAAGTTAAGAACTTTGCTCCGGGTTGGCCCTATTCCCTATGATCAAGTTAGTTTTCATCGGCCCTGTCACCGTCAGTCGAAGAAGAAGAAGAAGAAGAGCAGCTGCGCCCACTGTGTCCATCGGCAGAATGCATATGGTATGAAGTCGATTAATGAAATGGTGAGCATTAGTTTAAATCATAACATATAGCTTTTCTCTGATAAAATCCTAATGTGATCAATCGATTCTGCATCGTTCCCTTGTGCAAAGTTATTAACTTTGCACCGGATGGGCCCTATTCCCTATGATCAACTTAGTTTCTAACGGTCATTGTGAAAGTTATACCCCTACGATCAATCGATGCAGAATCGCTTCCTTGTGCAAGTTAAGAACTTTGCACAGGGTTGGCCCTATTCCCTATGATCAAGTTAGTTTTCATCGGCCCTGTCACCGTCAGTCGAAGAAGAAGAAGAAGAAGAGCAGCTGCGCCCACTGTGTCCATCGGCAGAATGCATATGGTATGAAGTCGATTAATGAAATGGTGAGCATTAGTTTAAATCATAACATATAGCTTTTCTCTGATAAAATCCTACTGTGATCAATCGATTCTGCATCGTTCCCTTGTGCAAAGTTATTAACTTTGCACCGGATGGGCCCTATTCCCTATGATCAACTTAGTTTCTAACGGTCATTGTGAAAGTTATACCCCTACGATCAATCGATGCAGAATCGCTTCCTTGTGCAAGTTAAGAACTTTGCACAGGGTTGGCCCTATTCCCTATGATCAAGTTAGTTTTCATCGGCCCTGTCACCGTCAGTCGAAGAAGAAGAAGAAGAAGAAGAGCAGCTGCGCCCACTGTGTCCATCGGCAGAATGCATATGGTATGAAGTCGATTAATGAAATGGTGAGCATTAGTTTAAATCATAACATATAGCTTTTCTCTGATAAAATCCTAATGTGATCAATCGATTCTGCATCGTTCCCTTGTGCAAAGTTATTAACTTTGCACCGGATGGGCCCTATTCCCTATGATCAACTTAGTTTCTAACGGTCATTGTGAAAGTTATACCCCTACGATCAATCGATGCAGAATCGCTTCCTTGTGCAAGTTAAGAACTTTGCACAGGGTTGGCCCTATTCCCTATGATCAAGTTAGTTTTCATCGGCCCTGTCACCGTCAGTCGAAGAAGAAGAAGAAGAAGAAGAGCAGCTGCGCCCACTGTGTCCATCGGCAGAATGCATATGGTATGAAGTCGATTAATGAAATGGTAAGCCTTAGTTTAAATCATAACATATTGCTTTTCTCTGATAAAATCCTACTGTGATCAATCGATTCTGCATCGTTCCCTTGTGCAAAGTTATTAACTTTGCACCGGATGGGCCCTATTCCCTATGATCAACTTAGTTTCTAACGGTCATTGTGAAAGTTATACCCCTACGATCAATCGATGCAGAATCGCTTCCTTGTGCAAGTTAAGAACTTTGCACAGGGTTGGCCCTATTCCCTATGATCAAGTTAGTTTTCATCGGCCCTGTCACCGTCAGTCGAAGAAGAAGAAGAAGAAGAGCAGCTGCGCCCACTGTGTCCATCGGCAGAATGCATATGGTATGAAGTCGATTAATGAAATGGTGAGCATTAGTTTAAATCATAACATATAGCTTTTCTCTGATAAAATCCTACTGTGATCAATCGATTCTGCATCGTTCCCTTGTGCAAAGTTATTAACTTTGCACCGGATGGGCCCTATTCCCTATGATCAACTTAGTTTCTAACGGTCATTGTGAAAGTTATACCCCTACGATCAATCGATGCAGAATCGCTTCCTTGTGCAAGTTAAGAACTTTGCACAGGGTTGGCCCTATTCCCTATGATCAAGTTAGTTTTCATCGGCCCTGTCACCGTCAGTCGAAGAAGAAGAAGAAGAAGAAGAGCAGCTGCGCCCACTGTGTCCATCGGCAGAATGCATATGGTATGAAGTCGATTAATGAAATGGTGAGCATTAGTTTAAATCATAACATATAGCTTTTCTCTGATAAAATCCTAATGTGATCAATCGATTCTGCATCGTTCCCTTGTGCAAAGTTATTAACTTTGCACCGGATGGGCCCTATTCCCTATGATCAACTTAGTTTCTAACGGTCATTGTGAAAGTTATACCCCTACGATCAATCGATGCAGAATCGCTTCCTTGTGCAAGTTAAGAACTTTGCACAGGGTTGGCCCTATTCCCTATGATCAAGTTAGTTTTCATCGGCCCTGTCACCGTCAGTCGAAGAAGAAGAAGAAGAAGAAGAGCAGCTGCGCCCACTGTGTCCATCGGCAGAATGCATATGGTATGAAGTCGATTAATGAAATGGTAAGCCTTAGTTTAAATCATAACATATTGCTTTTCTCTGATAAAATCCTACTGTGATCAATCGATTCTGCATCGTTCCCTTGTGCAAAGTTATTAACTTTGCACCGGATGGGCCCTATTCCCTATGATCAACTTAGTTTCTAACGGTCATTGTGAAAGTTATACCCCTACGATCAATCGATGCAGAATCGCTTCCTTGTGCAAGTTAAGAACTTTGCTCCGGGTTGGCCCTATTCCCTATGATCAAGTTAGTTTTCATCGGCCCTGTCACCGTCAGTCGAAGAAGAAGAAGAAGAAGAGCAGCTGCGCCCACTGTGTCGATCGGCAGAATGCATATGGTATGAAGTCGATTAATGAAATGGTAAGCCTTAGTTTAAATCATAACATATTGCTTTTCTCTGATAAAATCCTACTGTGATCAATCGATTCTGCATCGTTCCCTTGTGCAAAGTTATTAACTTTGCACCGGATGGGCCCTATTCCCTATGATCAACTTAGTTTCTAACGGTCATTGTGAAAGTTATACCCCTACGATCAATCGATGCAGAATCGCTTCCTTGTGCAAGTTAAGAACTTTGCACAGGGTTGGCCCTATTCCCTATGATCAAGTTAGTTTTCATCGGCCCTGTCACCGTCAGTCGAAGAAGAAGAAGAAGAAGAGCAGCTGCGCCCACTGTGTCCATCGGCAGAATGCATATGGTATGAAGTCGATTAATGAAATGGTGAGCATTAGTTTAAATCATAACATATAGCTTTTCTCTGATAAAATCCTACTGTGATCAATCGATTCTGCATCGTTCCCTTGTGCAAAGTTATTAACTTTGCACCGGATGGGCCCTATTCCCTATGATCAACTTAGTTTCTAACGGTCATTGTGAAAGTTATACCCCTACGATCAATCGATGCAGAATCGCTTCCTTGTGCAAGTTAAGAACTTTGCACAGGGTTGGCCCTATTCCCTATGATCAAGTTAGTTTTCATCGGCCCTGTCACCGTCAGTCGAAGAAGAAGAAGAAGAAGAAGAGCAGCTGCGCCCACTGTGTCCATCGGCAGAATGCATATGGTATGAAGTCGATTAATGAAATGGTGAGCATTAGTTTAAATCATAACATATAGCTTTTCTCTGATAAAATCCTAATGTGATCAATCGATTCTGCATCGTTCCCTTGTGCAAAGTTATTAACTTTGCACCGGATGGGCCCTATTCCCTATGATCAACTTAGTTTCTAACGGTCATTGTGAAAGTTATACCCCTACGATCAATCGATGCAGAATCGCTTCCTTGTGCAAGTTAAGAACTTTGCACAGGGTTGGCCCTATTCCCTATGATCAAGTTAGTTTTCATCGGCCCTGTCACCGTCAGTCGAAGAAGAAGAAGAAGAAGAGCAGCTGCGCCCACTGTGTCCATCGGCAGAATGCATATGGTATGAAGTCGATTAATGAAATGGTGAGCATTAGTTTAAATCATAACATATAGCTTTTCTCTGATAAAATCCTACTGTGATCAATCGATTCTGCATCGTTCCCTTGTGCAAAGTTATTAACTTTGCACCGGATGGGCCCTATTCCCTATGATCAACTTAGTTTCTAACGGTCATTGTGAAAGTTATACCCCTACGATCAATCGATGCAGAATCGCTTCCTTGTGCAAGTTAAGAACTTTGCACAGGGTTGGCCCTATTCCCTATGATCAAGTTAGTTTTCATCGGCCCTGTCACCGTCAGTCGAAGAAGAAGAAGAAGAAGAAGAAGAAGAGCAGCTGCGCCCACTGTGTCCATCGGCAGAATGCATATGGTATGAAGTCGATTAATGAAATGGTGAGCATTAGTTTAAATCATAACATATAGCTTTTCTCTGATAAAATCCTACTGTGATCAATCGATTCTGCATCGTTCCCTTGTGCAAAGTTATTAACTTTGCACCGGATGGGCCCTATTCCCTATGATCAACTTAGTTTCTAACGGTCATTGTGAAAGTTATACCCCTACGATCAATCGATGCAGAATCGCTTCCTTGTGCAAGTTAAGAACTTTGCACTGGGTTGGCCCTATTCCCTATGATCAAGTTAGTTTTCATCGGCCCTGTCACCGTCACTCGAAGAAGAAGAAGAAGAAGAAGAAGAAGAAGAGCAGCTGCGCCCACTGTGTCCATCGGCAGAATGCATATGGTATGAAGTCGATTAATGAAATGGTAAGCATTAGTTTAAATCATAACATATAGCTTTTCTCTGATAAAATCCTACTGTGATCAATCGATTCTGCATCGTTCCCTTGTGCAAAGTTATTAACTTTGCACCGGGTGGGCCCTATTCCCTATGATCAACTTAGTTTCTAACGGTCATTGTGAAAGTTATACCCCTACGATCAATCGATGCAGAATCGCTTCCTTGTGCAAGTTAAGAACTTTGCACAGGGTTGGCCCTATTCCCTATGATCAAGTTAGTTTTCATCGGCCCTCGCGAAAGTTAGGAACTTTACACCCAGAGGTCCCTTGTCTCATATGATCAACTAGTGTTTAATCGAAAGAAATTACTATTACCTCTCCGACTCACTCTTCACTTTATTGACCGCTTCTCTTCTTCCCCTTCGAATCTTCCACTACCTCTGCTGAAGATGGATCCTTCTGAAAATATGCAATGCTCATAGGTCGAAAGGTACGTAAAAAACGAAGAAGCCAACTCGCATTTTCTGATTTTTAGGTGTAAAAAATGAATACCAACCCGCATTTTTGGTTTTTCATGTCCATTTTTGAAAAACACAAGCCGCATTATCGTTTTTTCACGCCTATTTTTGAAAAACCAACCCGCATTTTCGACTTGCCGCTACGCACCCTTTCGACCTATGGCAATGCTCATCCGTAGTACGAGCATTGCCATAGGTCGAACCACTGGATGCAACAGTAATCAGGACCAACCGTATCACTGGATGTCACAGTAATCGTGACCTACCGTACTACTGAATTTCACAGTAATCATGACCTACCTTATCACAGTAGTCATTATGGTCTCACACTCGAATATATCTCGTAACTTATTCTCTCGAAATCGACGCGAAATTCCTTTGTATATAAAAAAATGAAACTTAAATGAACCTTCCTTTTTAAGGCACGAGATCTGTTTACTAATTGAAAGGTGGAAACGCTCTAGCTGTAGAACCCCAGAGAACATTGACTTAGGATATATCAAGAAGATAGCTGTTCCAATATCTGAACCACTCGAAATTATCTTCCGCCTTTCATACGAATCAGGCATTGTCCCGTCTTTATGGAAACATTCCATTGTAACTCCAATTAAGAAATCCCCTCCTTTCTCTGACCCTCTAAACTATAAACCTATTTCAATCACATCACTATTCTGCAGAGTCTTTAAAAGGCTCCTGTGTAAGCGGATCATAGAACATTGTGAAAGCCTAGATATATTCCCTGATGAACAATATGGGTTCCGAAAGAAACGCTCACGCGAGCTTCAAATGCTAGACGTTCTGGAAAATTGGACAGCGTCGATTAGTGATGGCGAACCTGTAGATATAATCTATTTCGACTTCGCGAAGGCTTTTGATAGAGTATCTCACCCGAAACTAAAGCACAAACTTGGAACAATCGGTCTATCACTTAAAACAATTGACTGGATTACATGCTATCTAGAAAATAGAACCTTCCAAGTCAGAGTACGTGAGAAACTGTCGTCAGCATTCCCAGTTACAAGCGGCGTCCCGCAAGGTTCGGTGTTAGGTCCACTTCTATTTTTGATTTACACATCTGAAATCCCCTTCCTAGCCCAGAAAAATGGTGTCGTTGCACGAATGTACGCAGATGATATCAAAATATACCGCCCTTTTAAAAGAGTTGACACAACTACTCCATTACAAAGCGCAATTGATACCATTGTTAGTTGGTCTGAAGAGTGGCAGCTACCATTAGCTGCACATAAATGCAACTCATTACATTTAGGTAGAGCAAATGCGAATAATAAATACAAAATAGGCAATACTATACTAGAACAGAAACTAGTAATGAAAGATCTCGGTTTCATAATCGGAAAATCACTCACATTTTCCGAACATTGCAAGACAATTGATCAGAAAGGTTTAACCGCGTGCCATATCATTCTCAGAGCTCTACGTACCAATAACGCTGAAATACTCCTCAAAGCATACTCTATTTACATCCGACCCATCCTAGAGAGCGCCTCTATGGTTTTCAACCCATACTTAGTACGTGACAAAGAAATTCTTGAAAATGTTCAGAATTATTTCACTAGACGACTGTTCATGAGATGCCACAAATCAACCTGGCAAACAATGCCGAACTTCCCCAATAGAAATAAGCAGTTAGGTATCATCTCATTAGAAAAGCGCAGAGAGGAAATTGACCTGAAGACAGCCAGAAATCTCCTGAGAGGCAAATACAAAATATCAAAAAAGACACCACACCACTTTAGATATTACTTCACTCGTAATGGGATAAATTTCACTAACGCTAGTTCCACTTCAAACTACAGGCATTATAGTTTCTTCCCCAGAGCGGCAAGGCTTTTAGTGAAGTCCAGAGAGTTGATCAGTTTCGCTGAGTGACTAGTTGTTTGATTGTCATTGTCCTGAACGCCCTACTGAATTTGTTTTTTAATTTATTTTAATTTTGTACCGCGTTTCCTTGTGATCGCATAAATATATATATATATATATATATATATGCACCCAATATTCTGGCATTCCAAATGAGTGCCCAATTAATACATTGGAAGTGCCCCCTTTGACCGGTCGGCATGCCATAAATTATAAAATTCGGAAAATGCTAATTATTTTCGACAAACAGCTCTAATCTAAAGGGTGGTAAGATATTTCGGAGAAACCATTTCGGAAAAGGACATTACGGAAAAAAGACACTTCGGAAAAGGATGTTTCGGAAAAAGCCGACGAGAAATTTTTAGACCGCGACGCGTGAGCGCACACATTACTCCGTGAAAGTTAGGCAGGCATGATTCAGGTACGAGGCAGGCATACTGGCTGGCAAGAGGTAGAAATAGCTTAATCATGCCTGCGCTCCACCTTCCGCGTTGAGTCCAACCAGCATCCAGTATTATGAATAGAAACTGTCACACACGTCATTCCGATAATTATAAAAATCAACACAAAACATCAAGATAGCTGAAACAGGCCTGCGCTGTACCTTCCTTCTACCATCTGTCTTCGCCTTGCCAGCCAGCATGCCTGCCTCCTACCTGCTTCATGCATGAATCAAAATAATTAGCTGAATCATGCCTGCCTTCGACCTGTTTCATGTCAACCTCACTTTCACTGAGTACTTCGAAAGTTGTTTCCGGCATAAATATCAAGTTATTTTACTTTTTTCATATCCCATTTCAGTTAACCTAAAACAATACGAGGGTAACAAGAAAATAACTCTAAAATAAGTTTGGAGGTATCGAACGCGGAGCATTTCCGAAAAGCCCTTTTCCGAAATGTTTTTTTTTCCGAAGTGTCTTTTCTTCCCAAGTGTGATTTTCCGAAATGTCTTATCACCTACTAAAGCACGCGTGCGAAATGAAATTCGGCATGCCGAAAATGAGGAAGGAATACCATCCCAGTTATCAAAAACAAGTCTAGTAATAATACTAAATGATAAGGGAGCTAAGAACTGATCTGACTCAGTAAAGTCTAGTTAACCCAGCGCACAGCGCGTTGCGGACGCGATATAAGACCATCACATACAGCAGAAAAGGAGCCTGAAGTAACGCAATTTACTAAGTTAATATAGAATTTTCTGGAATTTCTGTATGAAAAAAAAGATTCTCTAAACCGGCAGGAGCCAACAATGCTAAAACAGGACTGTTATAGTTCACTGTTACATTGTAACAAGCCAAAATTAGTTATTTTAAACAAGTAACCTCTCGGAGCCGTGCAGGGAACTTGACCAGGGACTTCTCAAAGGAGATAGGAAGACCCCGCTCTGTAACTCCTTTCGAAACTTCCTTCAGCCTTGCGCGCGAGCTAAAATATCGTTGTGTACATGCTTATCGCGATTATTGAGAAACATTGCAGAAAGACGCCGCAAGAAGCCAACAGAGAGAACAAACGAGACAGAGTTAAAATCCGATAATTGCGAAATATTGTAAACTTCTAGAAGATTCTATAAACTGTTCCACAGAAAATACAGTCGGAACTACCTACAAGGTCTTAGCAAGAATTTCGCGGTACTGTATGACGATAATATTATTGATCGTTCTTTCGTGTACGGTTTCTGTTTCTCTCTTTCGTTGTGTCGTTTTCCTTCTTCCCTGTGATTTTTTCCTCCGAACAAGGCGGAAATGTTTGTGATACTGTTTGGGGGTGGAGTTTCCGTAGAAGTGTCCCGGAAACTCCTTCTCAAACTCCTCCAGAAACTCTAATTATTTTATATTTCAATAGCTTTTTCATGGCCCTAATCAGGCTCAATTACCATTTGCATGTGACCTAGTGGATATGAGCTTCGCTCAGTGATCATAAATCGTTGGTTATGTTGTAGATATGTTCCCGTCGGTCGCGAGTTTTCTATTCTGTTCCTTTCTTTCGCGACAGAGTTCGCGGAGCCACATGTTAGTAAATCGATTCTTATGTGTGATGGGCTAGCTATAGCTTCCAAGTACTCGTTTCTGAGAACCCTTACCGTTTTCCCATGAGTTTCCTCAATTGCCAATTTTGCAGACTCGCTCTTCTCCTCACCAACGACCTCGTCGTCCTTAATTTCTTCATATTTCATTAGATGAGTATTTTCACATCTTCTCGCTCTTGATCGTTAAAGAATCCGTAATTCGAGCTGAGTGTGTGGGCTATATCTAGTCCTTTTTTTCAATCATCGGAAAATGGTAAACTTAGTTACTCTTCGTGAAAAGGAGGCAGAGATATCAGGTGCTAGACAAGTATGTCCGCTGGCAAGTGGCAGGCATGAATCAGGTTAAAATATCTGAATGATGCCTTCCCTCCACCTCCCTTCCGCGTTGAGTCTAACGAACATCCAGTAATATGAATAGAAACGATTACCCTCCTCATTCCGATAATAATGAAAATTAACACAAAAACGAAATAGCTGAAAAAAGCTTGCCCTGTACCTTCCTACTACCTTCTTTCCCCTTTTCCCTTGCCAGCCGACATGCCTGCCTCTTACCTGCAACTTGCATGAATCGCAAAAATATCACGTAATTAAATTAATAATGCCTGCCTTCCACCTATTTCATGCTAACCTCGCTTTCACCGAGTTACACTATTCAACTAAAACTGTTATTACTCAGTGCTTGTGGGTACTCTGGCGGAAAGCATAGCTACTTCAAATAGGAGACATAAATCAGCTAGGAAGTACTTCAGCTCTGTACAGCTGAAGAAGCTCTGATTCCTAGCTTCTTTCTAGCTGATTTCGGTCTTCTATTTGAAGTAGCAATGTTTTCAGCCAGAGTAGCTATACTCCACGAGCACTGAGTAGTACTTTGCTGGGCCAATATTGACTTGATATTTTTGTGCGGTATACCATTCTATAATAATAAATTAAATATTATTTCTGAACGCGAAGCTTTGTGGAAGTATTCCTAGGTACCCAGCGTCGATCAGTGCTCTATCAGAAGGCGACGATGACTGCAGAAAGAAGGAAAAGGCTAGTTTGTCAATGCTTTATTACTATTAACAGTTCACCCTTCCTTCGTTTTCATTTTGGCACTTCTGCTGAAGCACGGAACAGGCCAATAAATAGTCGAGGCGCTCTTGAAATTATCATTTTGAATGACATTGTTCTAATATACCTTTTTTTGATGATTCCGGGCTTCAGCAGTAGTGCCTTCATTTTGAAAAACAATCAAATAAGTGTGACTGTTTTTCTCGTCTTTGCTATGTGAGTGTGGGAGTGAATAATGTGATAATTGCTCAGTGCCCGTGGGAGTATAGATAGTTCAGCTAGAAGAAGCTATTCCCCACGAGTACTCTGTAGGTAAGGATGACAGTTAATGAACAGTTGAATTCCTGCAGATTTAAAATGTTTCGTCACGACAGGGGTGTCATAGGGGTCGAAATAATTCGAAATAGATGCATAGTGAGTCAATTAGCAGATTCTTTCGCACGAGCACAGATTGGCAAGTTACCACTGTGGTAGGAAAGTTATTTTTAGTTACCACTGTGGTAGGAAAGTTATATAAAATTGTTGAAAGGATTGAAGTCCATATTTCTGACCATTGCTCCACCTTAGAATACACAACCGTCTCTTCCGAAGCATTTAGAGTGAATGCTTCTTCCACTTCCTTTATCTAGTTTAATGTCCATTTATTAAAATAAGAGTGTTCTGAATTATTTGTATATCGAAGGACGAAAGAGGGTGATATTCATAGCTTGTCTGTCTCAGAATTTGATTAGTATAAGTAGCATAATAACGGGCTAGTATGCAATAGAAGTTTTAATAAAAGAGAAAGTATGATCAATACATTTTCCTGTCTTCTACACTGAATACTTCTCCTTCTGAGATTTCATGGCATCGCTTTGACTGGTAAAAAACATGCATGCCGACTGGCTCGCTCCACACGTGGATATTACGTTTACGTGGTAGGTAAAAAGGTAAATGGCAGGCGTGCTTTATACCTGCCAGATAGCTGCTCACCGGCAGCATGTCTTTTATCGATATTCAGTTTGAAAACGTTTTGCGCCTATGCCTTTTATGGTTACCGGCGATTGCCATTCTTTTAAAAACTACCTGCGCTTTTCATGTTTGGAGCCAGCGGCTGGTACGTTATAGCTGTCATGTACCTACCATAGCCATGCATCGAAATCTCTGTAATTGTTCTTCTTTTTTTCCAAACCTATTGTAAGGTCGTGGGAGACATTGTGTCAAGTGAGAGTCCCCCTCAATTCTACATACTCTTACAACGAACCCCTTTCTGTAGTGTTGGCCGCGGAGTGCTTCGAAATAGACGATAGTGTCTTCTGAGCAAGGAAGGACTTCCAATTTCGAACATTTTTGAGTTGCGGACCACCAAACTGTTTCAGAAATTTCCGAAACGCAGGCCTGAATATTGAATATATAGGCTGACAAAGACGGCGTCAATGAGCAGAGGCAGCGAGCTGGCCAAGCTGATCACTCGATTGTACATCGATGACGTCATAAACGAGGTAGTATAATACTTATAGTATACATACTGGGAGAAGAGAGTCGGCGGTAGTTGGTGCTACTATTTATTGATCTGATTAGGTTTTATATTATTTTAAATATTTGAAAATCGTAGAGCGTTGTATAGTAAACAGTAAGGGGTAGGTGAATTTTATTAAGTTGCTAGATAAATACATCGATAGAGCGTCACGAACGACAGTGTACGGTGAGGGGAGGGGGTGTACCTTGTCGAAACCAAATAACGGAGTACGGTAGTCTAAAGTATAAGGGGTGGGCTACAGTAGATCTTTGCGATTGTATTCGATATGAGGTATAGTTAAGGATCATTATTTGCCAAAACAATAGTCTGCATTTTATTCGAAAGACCAACCAAGCATCCCGGGAAGCATGCGAACAAGTGTCGAACTGGACATTATGACTGTGTGCCATTGGTTTATTCGCACTCCAACTTTGCTCATCCTGTACGCATAGGCAGAAAACTTTCAAAATGCAGGAGAGTTTTAAAAAGTAGCTATGAATATGCTAAAAAGGCATTACTTTCCAGAACTATGTCTTGTTTCCAGATTAAAGACACATAATTGACAGCAAAAAGAAGAAGGTCGCTAAGGGAAACTGCTCAATTTTCCGGATTTTGAGAATAGCGTTGCTGCTCTGAGAAAAAATACAGAACTGGTCGATCGACAATGAAATAATTACTGAGGATTTGGTCGTGAACAAGAAGGACATTGTGTATGCGAGAAGGACGGATTGCGGGCACGTCAGCATAATTCTCTGGTGCGTTTATTGATTTAAATATTATTAAATGAAGACACTGTTTGCTTAAATCAGCATTAGTATCAATGAATCTCATATTTTAAATGTTTGAAGTTGATGTACGACTGGTAATAGCTATTGTGTTGGCTCACAATTTGAACTATTAATGATAATATAATAAAGCATTATAAATGACAGTACGTAGAGCTGCAGGTCGTCACTATGCTCGATTGAGTGTGAGCAGCACGCAAAGGACTGCTCCAGCCCCGCCCAGGAGGTCCTGGCAAGGAGAGGAAGGAACTGGACGACATCAAGGTACGGTAGAAGGGAGGTGTACGGTAAAGAGGGAGTTGGATTACGGTAGTGCGGATAAAACGAGGGCGATGGTTGGAGATACGGTTGTGGAATGGGATGAAGGTGATTGGTGGTACGGTAAGGAGTATACTGTAGAAGGATGAGCAAGCATTCTTGTATTTTCACCAGTTGATTACTAGTTGCCTAACCACTAGTAGTTTCTGCTGATAATCTACTTGTATTCCATGGGCATACCACTAGTAAAGTGCCCATCACTGGTAAACTACTAGTTAAATCCACTGGTAAACTACTAGTGAAAATTTGTGCCACAGTCGAAATTTTCAATAGTAGTTTACCAGTGATGGGCACTTTACTAGTGGTATACCAGTGGGATACTAGTAGATTACCTGTAGATACTGCTAGTGGTCAGGCAACTAGTTATCTACTGGTAAAAAAATACCAGAGTGCAGCTGCACCGCCAGAACCACACACTATGCTCGTGAATCAAGCCATGAAAGCTGCGATAACATCTGTTGTTGTTGAATGTTTGGAATAGTGAGTCGTTCTTATAATAGATCAACGAATTCGGGAATGCTAAATTGAATTGTATTTCTCTCACAACTATTTACAGATTCTTCCCTCCTCCATCTACTGTCTCCTCTCTCGTCTCTTCGCCATTCGGGTAATATTCTCTTCGATTTCTAATGTATTCTTGTTCGGAAATAAACTAGCAAAATCAGTAGGAATCCAGTATGATCCCAGTAGGAAACCATTAGGAATGTACGCAAAGACAACGTTAATACCAATATCACTCTTGGAAACTGCTCAAGTTTGGTGATTTAGAGAATAGCCTTATCACCCTGGGAAATATACTATTATTCCTGTAGTTTGAAGTTGAACGAGCGTTTGTCAAATCGATTCCGTTTCTAGTTGAAGTGTTGCGGTTTTTCTTTTATTATATATTTTATACTTGCATATGAGAAGATTGCGGGCTGACTTCAGATGAATTTACTCATTGCTCTCTTCAAATGAAACGAGAACACATTCTCAGAGATTGTAGGGTAATATTACCGCAAGTATCGGGTAATATTACTGCAATTAACTTGCTGAAAAGTAAGTTACCAGAAGTACCACAGTAAATTACCTTTTTCTTACAACAATTTAGCAATATCCCTGTAACTTAATTTTTGCTTGCTAAAAAGGCAAATTTGAAGTAAGCGAAAAGTAACATTGTAGCAATGTTGAAATAATATTACTTTTTTCGAGAGCAGTAACAAAGTAAGTTTCTAGTTAGTTACAAATGCGAAGTAAGTAAAAAGTAATATTACTGCGACAATCAAGGTAACTTACTTGAGTACTTCTGGTAACTTACCACACTAATTGCCGTCATATTACCCTGCAATCACTGGGTTCGAGAATCCTCTTGTCCCGTTTTAAATAATGGTTGAAAACAACTCAGACGCTTTCTATGATGGGTCAAATGCAAAGAGTGTAAGCTTAAATGGGAATTTCTAAAATATTTGTCCACTCTTTACTCAGTTATTAGTGTGCATCTTTGTTTATCAGTTCGAGAAACCTTCTCCCACCTTTTCATTCATTCCGAACTCAGGTTATCGTTCACATCTTCGTAACACAGAGAAGAAGAAGATTGCTCCATCTGCTCACTCTTTTCTCGTTCATTCAACGGAAGTTTACGAAGATGAGAAGTAATTCTTCGATTTCGCCCTCTCTCATTTCGACACACAATTCAAGTGAGCTAATTATCGATTTATATATAACGACTGGGGAAGGGAAGGGGAAGTGATCTAAAAGAGAAAACAGAGGAAAAAGGAAGTATTCTTAAACTGTGTTAGAAAACGATTTTTCCTGTCCAGCAGGGTGGTTCTTAGGAGAGCACACTTCTAAGTGTTCAGGAGTGGATCGAGTTAGTATTTCCGAGTCGGACTACCAGAGATACTACACTATAATCGGTGCGAACAATGTTGACGACTAGTCGTCATTGTTAGTCAGAAGTGGAGACCCTTACGGATCCACTAAACACTCCTCATCCTCGAATAGGCCGACCTGTCTACTCGGGCTTACTGACTAGAAATGACTACTAGTCGTCGACACTGCTCGCACCATTACTCCCTCAGAGATGGAGAAAACTACTCTTGTATATTCTTCCCAGTGGTATCCTAGTTCCCCTCCCACTGGGAGAAACATAAAAGGCAACCTTTCATGTTTCTCCCAGTGTGAGGGGAACTGGGATACCACTAATTGTATTAAAATACCAGAGTATAGAGTGGGATGGATGAGGGCAAGCAACAATGAGGTACGGTAGATACTAGAGTAGCGAAAATGGATCACCCGACCTTGCTCTTATTCTCCCTCTCCAGCACTCCCCGCGAGGGGGGTTGTAAATGCTCTCTCTCTCGCAAGCAGGGAGCCGAAAATAGGCGAAGGATCCGTTTTGGGATCCGTTTTTCCCCGGGAAATGCGGGAGGGGAAATTTTTTTGTTATTTTTTTTATTAATATTATTTTTTTTTTCATTATTAATATTCTTTTCCTTTTTACTATTTATATTCTTGTCTTTTTTACTATGTACATTCTTTTCTTATTTATATTTATATTCTTTTCTTTTTTATATTTATATTTATATTCTTTTCTTTTTTATATTTATATTTATATTCTTTTCTTTTTTATTATTTATATAGCATACGAAATTGAGAGATGGAGACATCAAGTCTCCAATTATTTGGAGATGTGAACACTCCAGAGTAAGGAAAGCTGGAGACTTCGCGCTCTGAGTACATGTGGCCCCGGTGCCACATGTACTCAGAGCACGAAATTGTTTCCAAGTGAATACCTCGTTCATCGGAAGATTAAAGAGAAATAATTTTTAGAAAAAATCATTTGAATTGCGCTAGAGAAAAAATGAGGATGAGAGTGCTTTGGGAGGGCAAAAACGGATCCCATTTACGACCCCCCGCGAGAGAGCAGGGATCCGGCTATCTCGCACTCCCCGCATTTGGGGGTCAATAAGCGGGGTGGGATGATCCATTTTCGCTACTCTAGTAGATACAGTATGGTTCAGTCATCGATCCCGTAGTCCTACCGTACCCCCATCTTCAGATTTTTTACGATGGGTTCTCTCGATCGGGTCACGACTGTGATCCTTCCCAGATGTGGCTGCAGATTGCTTGGAAATGGCGCATTATGCAGGTGGGAGAGAAGAGTGTATCCTCATTCGAAATTGAGATGCATTTTGCCTCATGCAAAGTGTGATAAATATATTTGATGTAGGGACGGGAGTAATGGTCTGACCCTCTTAATTCTGCGTGATCTCTCGAGCTGTCTGATCGGTGAGAGAGCATGTAGAATGAGGGGAGTCTGATCATTACTCAGGGACGGCTACTGTAGAAGTTACTGACTGTTTGATTACATTAATGTATTCTCTCAAATTCTACGATCTCAAATTGAATGATTTCAGTGAGATCGGCAGCCGACATACACTCGAACATGCAAATAGAATGCTGGTCAAGAAGTGTCTCATAGTCGGTGAGTGAGGATTACATAGGGTTGATGTAATTTACGAATTCTCAATAGAGGAAAGTATAGCCCTTACGATGTCAGGCACTCATAATTCGTGTTTCACAATTTTCAATACGAAATAATTGCTAGTTTTAGTACTTTACTCTCTATTGTCTATATTATGATGCCTACGAGCATGGTGTTGCTGACAATAAAATGGAATATCACTTACAAATCAATAATATTGAGGAGTAATCGATTATCGATCGCCTCCGTGATATCAGCTTTTCTCGAAGCGACGATTCCCGATTTCATCCAGGTGCACTCGGACATTTCGATTCATTCAATGGTCAGTAAGCACAATTAAAGTTAGGTGAAGCAAAAATTCAATAAATTTATGATTATTGAAGTAAGTGTATAAAAAATCTGTCCACTCTAGCTATTTCAGTTTCACAATATCAGTTGTTTGTCTACCACTCGTCTATCGAAAATAGTATGCTACGGCATCATTCGAAGGTATTTGTCTCAGGTCGATTCTTCTTCGTGTGCAAGGGACTCTTCAATTTCTTCTCGTCTGCCTCATCTTCACTTCATTCATTTTTTCTGTCTATTTTCCAGTAATGGGAAATAAATTGCTTACCTAGTTCTTATGATGGTCGAAAACACCTCAAAATATGAATAACTACAGATATACTAACTACTAACGGTTCTATACTAACTACTAACGGTTCGGACAGAGTCATTATTTTGAACCACCGTACTCCATTCGATAATTGTAGGAAGGAATGAAGTTGTAGCTGTTCGAAGGTATTCGTCGACTTCCGAAGAATGTACTGCACATGAAACAAAGATGGTGCACCTCATCGAGCATGCTGCATGGTTGGTAAAAAGAATTTCAGGATTACGGTAGATTACGGTAAAATTTTCTTCAATAACATTGCATGAAAATATGGCAAATCAGATAACCCCCAGCACGGCTGTGGCATGCCAAGATTGAAGAGAAGAATGTTTATCGAGAATTGGAAGAAATAATTGGAGATCAAAACACGAGGATCTTTGTGGATATCAGCTGCATGTGATGGAGGTACTAATCACATGCACGTGTATTTTTGTGGTAATGGTCTTTGTGCTAGTATCTAACCTTGCGTTCTTTCACTTGCCCCCCCCAATAAATTGTTGGTTTAGACAGAGAGAGTGAGCCAAAATTTCTGTTTGATTGTCGTGAGGCTCGTCTTATGACGTTTGACCTCTCATTTCGTTTCGTGTAACCCCTGAATGCGTCATTCTGACCACCCTGCCCTTCCTCACAGGAGTAAAGTGACAATGGTGGCACATAATGGGAATTTTGCAAGAATCTAATTGTGGTGCATCAGGCAATATAATGTGTTTACTAACTCGCCTGGTTCCTTCGTATGCCTTCAATAACGTGATCCCAAGGAGAGAGCTTGGGAATTACTCCTTGTAATGTGAATACTGTAGAGTGGTCGCACAAGCTCTTTCTCTCATTCAATCAATATCTTATTAATTATACGAACTAACACACAATTCAGTTCACAGAACACATGAAATGAAAGAATTTAAAGACGAAAAGAGATCGACGGTGTCTATAAAATAAAATATTTTTCCGTACTGCTATGGGTGAGTTGATGATGATGAAGGATTCAGTTAGGTTTCAGACGTGGTTGAAGATTGTATATGGCCATTCACACGGTTACTTGAATCGGATTTCGTTGAGTTGAGGGGGGCATAGAGAAGGGGTCAACCCCTATCCTGCTATTTTTTCGTTGCTGGATCACTGCCTGATTCCAGGCTGGAAATCGAATCTTCCCATTTCTTACCGTGATCTAGACTGGAAATCGAGCTATACCTGGATCCAGGCTGTAAATTCTACCGGTATCCAGCTTGGAAACGCTCCCTGTCTGATTCCAGCCTGGAAATGAAGATTATACTGGGATCCGGCCTGTAAATAAGTACCAGAGTACTCCGCCAGAGGAAAATGGAGGGACAGAACGCAAAGACTGACAGATACGGGACATCATTCATTCCACACTACAGAAAAAATCTAAAGAAATGTGTGGGAGAGTTTTCGCACTCTCTCATCCAGGCCCCTTTCTGTATAACCTATAGGTTCGGAATCATGCTGGGAGTGATGTGCACACCGTACTTTAAAAATGAACTTATCCATCGTGGAAATAATAGAATTATGAATTTTACAAATTCCAATTAGTGTTCCAGAAAGGGAAACACTAATTGGAGTAGGAGAAAAGGCCTAAAAGTGAGATTTTCTCTGTCCCCTCTCACTTGCACACAATCTCTCGTTGCCGACTCATTCTGAAGATATATCCAATGATTTGTATCAACGGGACCTAAAACGAGAGTCTATTATACTGCGTTTATTGTCGTTGTGGAGTCAGAAATGACCTCGTGTTTTCATACACGATCTATACCGGTAGTTAGGTGAGAGAGTGTACGGAATGACGAGATCTTTTCTGAACTATCAGTAAAAATAAACGGCGCATTGCATGCCGTTCTTCAGTACTCCTCTAAATATCTTGGTTCTGACAAATGACAAGGAAGCTTAGCTTAACTTTTGAATGCGTGGAATTGTGGAGTTTTACATATGAGATGGAGAGACAAAATCTGGAAGTCCAATATTCAATTTTCTTTCAGGGTATTCATCTTATCGGGTCCCCGTGAGACCCGCAAATAAATCAATAGCCAAGCTGATATTCAAGAGGTTAATTCGAAGAAAGTTGTGAAAAGATTTTTTTTAAAAGTTGCACACTAAACGAACTTCAAATAGTTCAAACACAATTTTTGACGGTTCATGCTTAATTTGGATAAGATTACACATCCAAAAATTTTTTTTCAGATCTCATCTGGACTTAGGAGTACTTCGACGACATCTCTGTGGAGACCTACAATTTCAGTCCATTCGATTGATCGTTTATCCACTGATTTAGATGATAAAGTTGGGTTGATCGATGATTGATTGTTTTTGATGATTGATCGATATTTCAATTATTGTACTGCAAAATTGTCTCACTTTTTGTCATGAATTGTGTTTATCATGATAAATACATTTCACTTCTTCCAGATCCCTCTTCCGAATTGCGTTCGAATCGCTAAACCCTACTGAATTCCTCGATATGGATCGACTTGTCATTTTTCTAGATAGAATTAATATAGAATAATTCATTCTCAGATGGCCGACAGTGACAAGAGTCAATCAATCAAAGACGATGCCGCCCTCGCCCAATCTATTCACTTCGAAGGACGACGATCAGCAGTTAAGGTTAGCAAAGATGATGGATTAAAAGCATGATTGAATTTAAATATCACAAAAAGTCGACCTGTCCAATTCCATCAAAGGCACAGGACCAATTAAGTATGAAATAAACGGTCAAATTTCCCGAAATATGTTGAGAGATAATGGGAAAACGAAAGAAAGACGCCCACGCTTTAGTATCTCCATCTGACCCTTTTCTGGAAATTTGAAATACTTGCTGATTTCCTGCTTGTTGGGAAACGAATACTCAAAATTACTATTGAAATATATGATGCTGCCTGCCCATCTCACATATTCTCTTAATTTACAAACTCAGCCATCAGTTAGATGCTGTGATATAAAACTGACTGACGAAATTTAAATTTATTTATGGGATACCTCTGATAAATTCTAGTGTTTGGCATCTCTTCGTTGGCGATCGATAAATGGACATTTTCAGATAGCCGCAGAAAAAGCAAAGAAGGAGAAGGAAGAGAAGGACAAAGTGAAGAAAGAGAAGAAGGAAAAGAAGGAGAAGAAGAAGAGGGAGAATGAAGAGAAGAAGAAGAAGAGACTGGAAGGTAAGAACTATTCAATATAAAATCATTCCACGGGCCGGTTAGCCTTACAGAAAAAGGGATTTGGACTAAGAGAGTGCGTAAAATGGATAGGGACTCTCTCACTTTCGCACACGCTCTCATCCTTCCCTTTTCTGTAGGTGTCGATGTGAAAGAGCTGTTCATCTTCGAAGAGATCCTGCAGTGTTGATATCATACACACTATCTGGTACATGGAACATGAGAAAATGCAGCGAAATCAACTAACAAACCGGCGTTAGAACGAACCCAATAAAGTGCGAAATAGAACCTGAAAATGTTCAATCGCAAAATTGAGATGAGAAAAAGTCTGAAATTTAATTTGAGAGGAATCAAAACTCTTTCCAGTCCAAATTATATTTTGGGGTTGTTTCAGATGCATCTTTGCCCCCTCGAATGTCGCTCCGTTCCGCCCTCTATGTGCCTCTCTCCATTCCATGTGAGCCTCTCTCTCAATTCATCCTTTCTAGAGTGGAGACCCTCTCTCTCTCATCCACTCAGCTCGGACCAATTTCGTATATGACGCTGTCCGCGATAGATTCAACAAAAGCTCCGCACAGCTAAACAATGAAATGTCTCGCAAACATGTCCGTAGGGGTAGTTTTCGATGCTCTACAACGTGGCGTCTTTCATTTTTCATGAATTTGACTTTTGGCGCCAAAATGGCGCCGCGCCAAAATACAGTGAAATCACTTTTTCCAATATTTCTCCTTCAGTTTTGCAGCTAGAGAGTCTAAATCTCACGTGTACTATCAGAATTTGATGGCGAATCTCGCTATGTATTTCATTTGTCGCTAATTAGCTTAATTAGCCTGTAATTAAGAGTTTTTGACCCGTTAAAGTGTGAACGTCGTGACATAGCTGATTCGAACCGCCGTGAGACACTGATTCTAGGGATATGTTTATGTGGCAAACGTACCTACGCAACTATGTTTTTGAGATCATTTTATTGAAAAATAGTGGATAATATATGTTTTAACACTATTGACTTGAATATGTTAGCGCAAAAATAGTTTTCCACTCTAGTATATGCATTTCCAACATAAAGTTTTAGTTTTTCTATTACCCGATTCACGTGGGTTCGAATCCCCTCCGTGACGGCTCATTTTGCCAAAAATTAAATTCTGAAAATATGCAATGAAAAAGTGTTCTGTGGTATTATTTTGTGATTAATAGCACTTTAAAATGTTATTTCATTTTTTCATGCACTAAAACACCCTATTCCAACTCTTTCAGACAAAACATCGAACGAAAAACATAGTTGCGTAGGTACGTTTGCCACATAAACATATCCCTAGAATCAGTGTCTCACGGCGGTTCGAATGAGCTATGTCACGACGTTCACACTTTAACGGGTCAAAAACTCTTAATTACAGGCTAATTAAGCTAATTAGCGACAAACGAAATACATAGCGAGATTCGCCATCAAATTCTGATAGTACACGCGAGATTTCGACTCTCTAGCTGCAACACTGAAGGAGAAATATTGGAAAAAGTGATTTCACTGTATTTTGGCGCGGCGCCATTTTGGCGCCAAAAGTCTAATTCATGAAAAATGAAAGACGCCACGTTGTAGAGCATCGAAAACTATCCCTAGGGGCATGTTTGGAAGAGATTTCATTTTTTAGCAGTGCGGAGCCCTGTTGGAGATTTGTTGAATCTATCGCGAACAGCGTCATATTATAATTTCCAATTCTCGCTATGTGAATATCAAGATCAGAGTATTTCTATGTGAGTATCTAGACATCACCTCAGATTCCAAACCTACAGAGAAGGGTCAGGGTGAGAAACTTTGCTAAAGTGAGAAAGTCCCTCTCGATTTCTCTTACCAAACCCCTTTCTGGAGGGTTGAGTGGACAGTGAAATGATGTGATCCGGCCCTGACGACTTGTTTCAAAGCTGGGTGCCTAGATAAGGGAATGATTTCACCTCTTTCACACATTCAACTCCCTCAATACTGATTTGGATGGAAGGAAATCAATCATCTGTGGGCAATCGATCGATATTTGCAGATCAGAGGGAACAGAACTCCGGGCCACGTGGAGAACAACTGCATTCAGAGTGTCAATTTGAATGCAGGGCCCGGAGTTTGTGTGTGGTATGCAGTGGCCCACAAGGACTGGCTGAAGATGGAGCAGTTGTTGAAGAAGCAGGTACGGTATGAGTAGAGTACGGTAGGAGAAAAGGCGGCAAATAATTACGGTATGATTAGAGTACGGTAGAGCATGGTAGGAGAGTATGAGGAAGAAGATTACGGTATGCGCTGGAAAAATCACATCGTATTTCACGTATTTTTCATACTTTTATTTCACTTTTACTCTCGTCTATGGAGTGGTCAGCAGAATAGACTGGGTGAAATGGCATTTCAAAATAATGGATTATCCATATTCAATCTGGTTGATCTACTGCAGAAAGTGAAGGGAGGATTCTTGGGAGGGAGTTGGTGGCCGAAGGAGAGAGACATGGAGAAGTTGGGCATTGATTTTTATCGGTCAGTGATAAAAATAATATTATTGAAACGATTAAACTGATCTCTGGGATTGGACAAAGCATATGAGATGCTGTGTATAGATTAGTATCTGTGATTCTTTAGAATATAGCACGGTATAAACACACATCATTCAACAGCACTGATAAATTTACAGAAAGGGGTTTGGAGTGAAAGAGCGTATGAAATCGAGAGGGAATCTCTCACTTTTGCACGCTCTCTCAGTCTGATGCCTATCTGTAGGTGTGAAAAGAGAGTTCATTTGCAGATTCGAGCAGGAAGCTGGAGATGTGGTCGTCGTGGGAGAAGGAGCGCCTCACTGGGTCGAAGCCAAGGGGTCAGTCATTACGGTAGATATCGATCTACAGTACCTCACGCTACATTAATTGAAGCTGATTAATGTATGGATTAACTCAAATCTAAACTTGATCGATTAACTCACTGATTGATTAATTGATGTAATTAAATAGGCCAAGCGTCGGGCATTATTTACGGTAGATATCGATCCACAGTATCTCGCACTTCTTTAATCGACCCTACAGTATGATTTGGTTGTTGCAATTTCGTACTTTGCAGCAGCTGCAACAATCGGCCTATAATCGTGCCCCTCCGACAATGAAGCAGTATAAGATTGCCTGTTGGCACTACGAGATCAACCGCGAGCGGGTGAGAGACAACTCATCCTTCACACAATCAAAATTTGCTAGGAGAACTGTTCTTATAAAAAAATAGCTGCAAGTGTTCTCGATAGTTTTGAGTACATCTCGAATAGGAATAACGACCTTTCATTCCAATACATTCTTCTCTTTTTTTCACTTCGAAAAAGTGTTCACATTAGAAGAAGTCAATTTTGCATCATCACTAGGCAAGTGCTTTCTTTTCAGAACTACGAGTCCCTTGTTCCGATGCAGTATCTGAGTTGGAAGGCTGCTGAGAAGGAGGAGGAGATCAAGGACAAGCAGGTATTGGAGTTATTATACACAGAGCGCAAAGTCTCCAATTTCCTTACTCTGGACATGGACCTGATGAGAGTGCGAGAGAAATCGAGAGATGGAGACATAACTTCTCCTAATAATTAGAGATGTTTACATAGTAAGGAAAGTTGGAGACTTCACTCTCTGAGTAGAGAAGAGATATCACATGACAACATACTACCGTTACTTCACAAAAAAGCGCGCGCGGAGTCATAAATTATGGTAATTTGTGATAAAAAGTCATAAACTGCTGCTGCTCGGCTATTCGGGCACCAATACCTTCAAATTTGTGGCATGTGATAGCTGTCATTGTGTCCTTGAAAATTGTCTTTTTTTAAAAAATGAATATAATTACAAAATAATGAAGGAATACGATAATGAGCTTTCAATCCTCATTCAGCTGCTCTTGATGCGGGAAGCGTGGTGTGTGGTGTGCTCATCGTGGATACGGTAAGACAATTGTGCAAACCTCATGGCACTTTGCCAATTCCTCGGCAGTTGGCCGCAAACCACTTTCCCTCGTTTTCTTTCTTTTTACGCCCGTAATAGTTCGTCTGACTAAATATTTTCTGTTTGTACATGGAGCTGGTCCTCCGTAGTTCCCATTTCGAAGTGGTTCACGTCCCTGCTAACTCAATTTAGCGCGGAATCGACGTTCCAACTTGTGACTTAGGCGTATAGGTCGATCGAAACTTGTTCCCTGCTCGTTGATCTACTGTTTCCCGCCTCTCCCTGCTTCCCATCCCTTTCCCCCCTCCCCTGCTATGTTACTTCGTGTTTTTTGCTTTTCATGCTTTCCTCTCCCATTTACCGTTGTTTCAAACTCCACAATTTCAGCTCCTACAACGGTCGCGCGGCTTCGGTGCGGCTCCGCAGCAAATGGAGGAATTTAATGAATCAGATGGGTCCTTTTTTACAAGGACCGTTATGAAAATGATATAGTCAGTGTCTGCTTGTGGATGGTTTCAGGCTCGCCCCCGGTGCTCTGCCTCCTGCTTGGTTCTCCTTTGCCTCTCTGGCCCCTTCGCTCCCTCGCAGGCGTTCGCCTCCCAGTGCGGCTCTTACGAATGTGTGTTGTTGTTTTTTTTCTATTGAGTAGGGATGACGCAATCAATGTTTATCGAGGATATTTAATTAGAATCGTTCGATATGGATACTAAAACTACTCTTTCTTGATTCTCTTTCCGAAAATGTGAGGACCGGGGTCTGAATCGGAGTTATTCGAGGATTCATCCACTCTAGCTCCTAGGAATGCGTTCGATGGGGAATTGGTTGATGTTGAATGATTGTGATAGCTTAGATAAGGATTGGGGACGTAATGAGAAGTAGAAGGATAATGATATGGTGCAGGAATCGCGTGCGACGTGGTAGAGAATGAATAGGCCGAAACAGGCGCAGAACTAGCAATAGTGGATACAGGGGCGGGTGCGGTAAAAGAGGGGTAGGTCACAACTGGCTGAATCGTGGTGACTCCAGACATTGGGATCGTATTCAAACGCGTGGCGGATACGGTAACGGGCGAGTACGACATAGTCGAAAGAGTGATGGGTGCCGTAGAGTAGGGATCGGTCACAACTGACTGACTAAGGCTTACGGTCGACAATGGGAATAGAGAATTCGGGATGGAGCGGGGTACGGTAGAGCAAGGGTAGGTCAGAACAGGTTGGCAATTGGACACGGAAGACACTGGGAATACAGTAGTCGAGAAAGAGCGGGGTACGGTAACGGGTGGAATCGATATGGTAGAGGGAGAGCTGGGTACGGTAGAGCAAGGGTAGGTCAGAACAGGTTGGCAATTGGACACGGAAGACACTGGGAATACAGTAGTCGAGAAAGAGCGGGGTACGGTAACGGGTGGAATCGATATGGTAGAGGGAGGGCTGGGTACGGTAGAGCAAGGGTACGTCACAACGGGATGGCTATTGGATACGGTAAGCAATGGTGATACAGTAGTGGAGATAGAGCGGGGTACGGTGACGGGTGGGTACAACATAGTCGATACGGCACTTTGGGTAGGTCACAACTGGCGTGGTATAACTAGTCGTGAATGGGCAGTCCTCCCCGATCAACAATTTGCTGCAGTTTGGTCTGCATGTGTGTGATGAGGGTTTGGCACAGCGGGACAGTGACCTTTTCGGCCCAGAATTTTTTGACGGCCTCTTCGAGTTCCGAAGTGCCAGTCATCCTCTCGGCATTCACACACTTCTTCATTATAGCCCATACAGATTCCACGGGATTGAGATCCGGGCTCTCCGGTGGCCAGAGCTCGGTCTGGAAGTGGTTAGTTATTGAGCCAATTTTTTCGATTGATATTAGTACCCATGCAGCATCTAATGCAGCATGGGTGGGGCACCGCGCATTTGGGTGATCGCTTCGAGGGGACATGCTGCAGAAATTAAAAATGGACAAAATTGAGAGATTTTAATCGTTTTTTTACGGCATTGGCTCTTCTGGTATCGGGGCACCTTGTAAAAATCATGGGGTGCATACTGCCCAGCTTAGGTACGCAGTAAAAAGTATTGATTCTTTGGTAACGTTTTATTGATGTTCCTACTGGGATGCCTTCATTTCTCAGATATCTCTTGGTTGATTTGGATACGTGTCCGGGTGCTGAATCTTGTACCAATATCCCGATTGGACCATATACTCTTCTTAAAATAGCATATAAGTATTCATAATTTCACATTTCAATGCCTGTTATAGTTTCCTGTGGGGTTTCGGGGTGAGAAAAACAATAAAAAAATATGGAGAGAGCGGCTTTTACACACTCTCTCACCGCCCAACCCCTTTCTGGAGGTGTGGTTAATCTAATTGTTGACTCATATTTGTTTTGTTTCGATATCGATTAAGAATGAAGTAAATTATTGGGACACACTTCCTCCATTCCACATAATTCGCATCGAGAATAGACTGGTAGGTAGCCCAGTCGACTCTTGCCGCATCATCTCCAGTGAGAATCACGAGATCGGATGCACCGCGCCACAATATCGATCCCCATACGAGTAGCTTGATATAAATAAGGTTTCGAAGTACCCTGTGCATGCATTGAAACACACCTTCACTGGGTACTTCGGAGCACTTTGAACTGCATGAGATCTGTCACGAACATATATCGTTTTAGACGTTTTCTCAAGATATATCCAACTCTCATCGGAGAAGGAATGGGTCAAAAATTGTTCGTGACTATCGAGAGCTCTCTGGCAGTAGTCAACACGGACTAATCGGTTGGCCAGTCGGACCATGTGCCCATAACGAAGCCGAAACTTCCGAAACCCAAGCTCTTCTCGCCAGGTATTCACTACGTGTCCCGTCACCTGCAACCATAGGTATGCAAGCCTGAGGCGGGCTATGTTTTCACGCTGCATTGGGTTGGCCAAACTCAAAGTGGTCTACAGTAAAGAGCGAGTCAATTAGCTTAATTTCTAAAATCCGTGACGTCCCATGAAGAATTTAAAATGTTTTATTTTTAGTCTGTTACACTTGAAACGGATCAATTATCACATTTTTGTGCTTGCAAAATACATCTTGCGCCAAAATGTGGAAAAAAATTTTTTTTCAAAATTTTTTATTTTCAAAAATATTTTCGAAAATATTTTTGTGAATATTTTTACTCAATTTTGTGTTTAGCTGAAAGCCCATGTCCGATTACATCAGAAAAATCTTCAGACGTTTGGTAAAAATCTGCAGCAGGGATATTAAACTAGGCGCAAATCCGAAATGATGTCTGAGTTTGTTTCCTGGAACATACCTTTTGGTCTATGAGCTGGAGAGAGACTCGAGAGCGGGGCCATAAAAGGTTGATGATTTGTTTTCGGCACCCTCCTGTAGACCACTTTGGGTTTGGCCGAACGAACCCCAACCCCATTTTCAGCTATGACCATAGTTGTACGCTGCCCCACGTAGGGCCTCACCACCAACGCCCCTGAATAATGTGGCTCCTTCCACGAGTACGTTAGGGCTCCCTCCCACTACCTCCCTAGGAATCCCTCCCAATACTGTAGGCATCCCTCCCACTACCTCCCTAGGAATCCCTCCCAATACTGTAGGCATCCCTCCCACTACCTCTCTAGGAATCCCTCCTAATACTGCATTCATCCCTCCCACTACCTCTCTAGGAGCCCCTCCTAATACTGTAGCACCCCCTTCCATGCCTACTCTGTTCCCCTCTCTTTCCACCCCATACCTCCACCCCGGCAGTACTCAAATCCCGGCTCAACTAGCGGCGCCCCTCCAATCGATAGCGATGTCATCTCAATTCGTTCACCAGGCTGCAGCAACTACCACAGGTATGCGAGCAGTTACATACGTGCAACATTTCGAATTGAACTGTTCTGCATTCTGAAATTATGTTCTTTCAGACCCTGCAATATTTTTGATGACACAAGCACTGCACGAGATGAGAAGGGATTTTTCAACAGTCGCAAGGACTCTTAATGATTTCATTCTTTCCTACGGGCCATTGCTCCACACAGCAGTGAACGAATCACGAGCTGCTGCCACTGAGGTTGGATACTAGTGTTCTAATTCAAGTAATTTGCTAAATTTCAGGTTGCTGGAATCGCTGCGAAGTTGAAGAAACTGGAGACACTGGGTGATTCTGCTGCAATCAAGCTGGATGCATTGGCTGCTGCAGCACCGAAAGTCAAAGGTAAATTCAGTTACGGTATTTTCAAAAGTAAACCCGCTACATCAGCATAGTTACAGTATCCTACCTCATTCCCGCAGTCTATATTCATTACAAATACTGTACAATTAGACGTGATGCAGATTAAATGCACTTCGCTCTAAGCGTTCACTACGCTTTAGTCACAGTTCAAATATAGGTTCGATCTAGGAGGAGTGTGGCTGCAGAGCAAGATTCAGTTAAGAGAGCTTAGTACACGCGTAAAGCCATTGGTGTTTACCTACCGCACTCCTGGCTACTGTAGGGAGTAGCGCAGCGCACTTCACAGTAGGCAGTCATGAATACGAACCAACACCACTGAAGTTGACCCACCGCAATTAGTGACGCTACAGTACAAGGTACTGTAAAAGGTAAAGTTGTTCCATATCAAGCGATTTTACAGTAGCAAGCTACCACGCTAGATGGGGCAAGCCGGTAAGCCAGCTGCAACGTGGGATTACGTAACCCAAGCTTTCCCAAGGCATCTAGGGCACGTTTACCTTTCGCAATCAAAGTTGCTACCAATTTACCGCCCCGGGGTGGATGGAAGGCTTGGTTGGCCTGGGCGGGGATCGAACTCGTGACCCTTCGGATGACTAGCAGTTGCTTACACCACTCGGCCATTCCGCCCTTACACACACACTCACAGCCGGGCACCCATTCCCAGCGTCGACCGCGCAACCCCCAGCCACATGCACAGAGTGAGGGGGGGAGTGTGAGTGAGGAACACAGAGAGAAACATCGATATGTTTCAATAAGGTACTGTACTATTGATAAATGAAATTCTCACAGATGTGGGTTGCCATAAGTGAGAAAAGAAATTGGTGATTTTCGTGAAAACGGTAACGGAAATTGGGAAAAACTGGTGAGCACACGTATATTTATTTGACGAAGTTTAATAAACTTGGAAACGCGTATTGGCTAACATTCAAAAAGGCAAAAAGGAGGATTCGAAACCGTGACTGACGGATTTGAATGGCGCGCTCTTGGCCATGTTTTGTTGTGTTTGTTTCTTTTAGTTTTGTAAAATTTTAAAGATATTTAGGTTTGATTTCTATTGGAAAAAGATCTGGGACGATTGCGCGCATATGTGGGCACAGGGTACCTTGACTACCGCCTGCAGGGGGTAGTCAAGGGCCGTAGTCACAACCGCCTGTACAAAAGTTTGGTTTTAGCTGCCCATCTATGATTGCGCGACCATGAAGCAAAAAAAAACTAAAATGCTAAAGATTTGCTAAAGACAAAGCCATACAGACATAGAAAAGTTCTGCTAAATTATAATAAATTTTCAGCATTTGTTTATGATCTTCTCACCAAAGAGCAAGTGGACGAGGTCGACACGAACCAATCGGTTGAGAATCTGGCCACGTCTCTTGAAGAAGTGTTGTGGAAAGACGACAAGGAGGAAATGAAACAGAATTTGAAGCAGCGAGTGGATAGGAAACGAGTACGATTTCTCGTTGATGTGAGCCATCTAAGTTTTACTATACATTCATGAAGTTCATTGATACTGCAATAAGTTATCTATTTCGAAAATAATAAAATCAAAACTTCTAGGCTTGCTTGCACCGTCGGGCTTATTCCACTCATCAATGCCGTGAGACTGCGCGCAAGTCCCTCACGAATCGAGTCAACACCTACGCTGCAACGAGGAAGAGAGAAGCTGCTACATTTCCACCACCCACTCTCCCTCCTTCCAATGTCCACCCAAACGTTACCGTACCCCGCTCCATCCCGAATACTGTATTCCCAGTGTCTTCCGTGTCCAATTGCCAACCTGTTCTGACCTACCCTTGCTCTACCGTACCCAGCTCTCCCTCTACCATATCGATTCCACCCGTTACCGTACCCCGCTCTTTCTCGACTACTGTATTCCCAGTGTCTTCCGTGTCCAATTGCCAACCTGTTCTGACCTACCCTTGCTCTACCGTACCCCGCTCCATCCCGAATTCTCTATTCCCATTGTCGACCGTAAGCCTTAGTCAGTCAGTTGTGACCGATCCCTACTCTACGGCACCCATCACTCTTTCGACTATGTCGTACTCGCCCGTTACCGTATCCGCCACGCGTTTGAATACGATCCCAATGTCTGGAGTCACCACGATTCAGCCAGTTGTGACCTACCCCTCTTTTACCGCACCCGCCCCTGTATCCACTATTGCTAGTTCTGCGCCTGTTTCGGCCTATTCATTCTCTACCACGTCGCACGCGATTCCTGCACCATATCATTATCCTTCTACTTCTCATTACGTCCCCAATCCTTATCTAAGCTATCACAATCATTCAACATCAACCAATTCCCCATCGAACGCATTCCTAGGAGCTAGAGTGGATGAATCCTCGAATAACTCCGATTCAGACCCCGGTCCTCACATTTTCGGAAAGAGAATCAAGAAAGAGTAGTTTTAGTATCCATATCGAACGATTCTAATTAAATATCCTCGATACACATTGATTGCGTCATCCCTACGTCAGCGTCAGCCATGAGGTTTGCACAATTGTCTTACCGTATCCACGATGAGCACACCACACACCACGCTTCCCGCATCAAGAGCAGCTGAATGAGGATTGAAAGCTCATTATCGTATTCCTTCATTATTTTGTAATTATATTCATTTTTTAAAAAAAGACAATTTTCAAGGACACAATGACAGCTATCACATGCCACAAATTTGAAGGTATTGGTGCCCGAATAGCCGAGCAGCAGCAGTTTATGACTTTTTATCACAAATTACCATAATTTATGACTCCGCGCGCGCTTTTTTGTGAAGTAACGGTATTCAATACAGATCAGTGTAGGAAGTGAGATTAAGTTTTTCCCCAACACATGATTCCGAACCTAAAGGAAGGGGTCAGTGTGAGAGAGTGTGTAAAAGTGAGAGAGTCTCTCGATTTTACACGCTCTGTCACCCCAATCCCCTTTCTGTAAGATTAACCGACCTGTGGAATCGACTATCCGATCCTTCCCCTTTCAGCTTCGCTCTCTCATCAAGCAGACGCTGATTCTCTCGCTCTCATCACTGTGGATGGTCGATGCGTGGATGAAGAAGAAGGATTGGGAAATCGTCGAGAAGAAGAAAGAGAAGGGACCCGACCATGTCTGTCTAGTCTGCCAGGTATTCTAAATCGACTCACATTTGCTCATCGTTTTCTCAATTACTAATAGTCTGAAATTGGGCGAAATTTCAATTGTATTCTCACCTCTTTTAAACAATGAAATCCGCAAAAAAAGTAGGCATGTAACAGTGAAAGATTGTAACATGATTCGTACGGAAATATTGATCTACCGGATGAATTATTGTATTTTGTAGTCGGAGCCGTTCTCTCTCGTCTTCATCAACGACCTGCAGCATCGTCTCTGTTGGGAGTGCGTGGAGGAGGAGACGATCATTGTGAGACCAATCTTATTCACTTCTACCTCATGAAAAGTATATAAAAATCTATTTTCACGACAATTTGTTCGTTGAAATTGGAAAATATTGGTTGTAGAAGGAAGGCCATAGCCAAGTTGGGGTCGGGGTTGACAGAATATGTAGATTAATAGATAGTACCTATCCAACATTACTTTGTCATCGTTAAAGTGTGAAACAACTTGATAATACAACAATTGCTTTGTTTGCAGCGAGTGGAAAGAGATTCGACGATAGAGGAACTGGCTCAGATCTACGATGGTTTTAGTGTGGTTCGTCGTCTTTTTTGTATTCCTATTCCCACTTTTTTTATCTATCCGACTCTAGACTCTGCTTTGTATCCAAACTCCATAAGATTGGCTTATAAAATTGTGAAATGATTATTGATTACAGGAGGAAGAAGAGGAGGAAGAAAAGGATGAAGAGACGAATGGAAGAGAAGAAGAGGGAGAAAAGAAATTGGTATGACTCCACTCATCATTATTACAGTCACTAATTGGACACTGAATTCTTCTGTCTGTAAATTGAATCAGACAGTTAGAGAGTGCGATTATAGCATGTAAATCGGTGATGGTCTCACCACGAATTCAGTTTTGGCATTTTGCCCAGAACGCCGTGTGTGTGAGAATTCAGAGATGATTGATTATTTATAGAAGGAATTGGAGAAGATTGGAGGAGAGTTCGGAGAGGACGAAATTTCGGTTGACAATGAAGAGAAAGTGGAGAATGAGAAGGAGGATGAGGTGAGGTGACATTTCATATTTATGTAGCGCAAATTTTATAGGTGTAAAGTGCAAAACAGATTTTTTTGCGCCTCTTCATAACTTTTATCGTTTTTATCCTAGTGAAGCTAGTGAACTTTGAAATTTGATACAAGTTGACCACATTTGGAGCATTTTCCTTTTTGATTGGAGAGATTTCTTTCACTTTGAGCTGAGTTGCACCATTTATCCACCCTCAAAGGGTGAAATTGCATCCCTGATATTTTGCGCAGCATCAGTCGACACTTTTTCACTGTTAATTCGTCATTCGAATCAGTGTTAATCTTGAAATGTTGGAGAGAATGGACGGTGATGACGAGGAGGGAAGAAAGCAGCTCTCGATAATGGAGGAGAATGGAGTGGAGGATATGGAGGATACGGTAGACGAGTGAGTACTGTAGGGTTGCGGTTGCCGACGAGAATAGAGTACTGTAGACACGGCATTGTAGAGGAATTGCCAACCTCATATTCTATTCTTGGAATGAATTATTTTGAATGTTGTTCTCAGGGCGAATCGCGACTCTTTTGATGCACTCTTCGATTATCAAGAGAATGAAGAAGGAGAAGGAGAGAGACATGAGAAGGTGAGAAACAAGGTACACCTCTCCAGTAAGGGGTAGGGAAATTTCACTATTTTTTGTATCTTTCGCCCGTGATTCCTTTTCTACTGGGAACTGGGCGAACTGAGGTCATGACAAATTGTGAATGGAAACTGAACGCGATTCACACTCATTCACTCTCAACAATGATGAAAAAAGTAATAAATGAAAAGAGATGCCAGTTTGCGAGTTATTTGTCTATTGTTTAGATGATCGCAGAGAAGAGAGAGGAGGAAGGAATGGAGAGAGGAGAGGTTCGTGTCATGAATTATTTGATGCAATTTATCATTCGATTGATACAATTTCCAATTTCTATGAAGATAAAGATAATAACAGGCGATTATTAAAAAAAAGTATCTGTCTGCATTATGTAAAATTGTGCAGGTGGACGAAGAGGAGGAGGGAGACGATGGACGACTCGAGCAGCAACTGCAGCAGATGCAGCAGCAGCCGGCCGTCGTGGCTGCAATCAATCCGTGAGTAGCTACGGCACGCTTACGGTAGCAAGCGATGCATTATTACTACAACATCTTGTCCTTCAAATGAGTGAAAATTGTACACACAAAGGAAATAGAATTGACTCATTTAGATTGATTAGATATGAGCCGAAAATTGGAGGAAAATAGTTCATTATCTATTTCTTTCTGTATTATCAGAATATTAATAAATTGTGTTTATTCTCAGGCCCGTGGTTCCCCCCGCAGTTCCCGCTCTCGCAGTGGAGAAAGTGAGACTCATGCTCTTCCAATTATCTTCTCCTTTAATTTTTATATTAGTGAACTTTGTATTTCCTTATGCAACTTATTCTGAAACATAATTTCTTACTTATTAGTAGACACTCTTATGCGGACTGAGATGGGATGATAGTAAAGTGCGAAATTTAATTTCTTTTTTTAACATTATCTCTTTTTTTGATATAAATACCTTCGTTCTTTCATTATTTGAATGAGTTTGTTGGAATAATGGTATGACCCTCTCGATTCTGCATCCTCTCTCGCGCTCTCTGATCGATGAGAGAGCATGTAGAATGAGGAGAGTCTGATCATTACTCGTTTATTATCAGGAACCGACTACACTCGTCGTGACCCGTCTTCCCCTCAATGTCGATGGAAAGGTTCTCAAGCAATTTGCCTCCAAATTCGGCCCCTGCGACGTCGTCAGTTTCACTTCGTTTCTTTCTCGTCTAAACTTGTTCACGTGATTCCATACCTCCAGAGAGCATGCAAGGCGAGAGAGTGTGCAAAAGGGAGAGAATCTCTCTCGATTTTACACACTCTCTCACCCAAACCCCCTCTGGAGAATGTGCCGGACTTTGGAATGATGTGTGTTCAAATGGAAGGTCGATAAACGAAGTATGGTTGCAGACCCATGTCAGTCGAGTGGGACCCTTCAAGAATAGATGGGCGAAAGTGAGATATGTCAATCCCGCAGATGCGAAGAAGGCTGTGGAGAAGTTGAACGGGGCGGAGGTATTAATAAGCATATTTATCGATGTACTAATCGACAATAAGTGTAAAGATGTTTGACTAAAAATACTTCTATTCCCACAAAGGCGCACTTCGTTCTTTGCGCATTGTTTTGTCTGAGCTCTCTGGTGAATCTTCTATATTGCAGTTTTGCGGAAAGAAGCTGAAAGCGTCGTTCCTGGCGAGACCGAACAAGAGACAAAGGTATATTTAGTGGGCACAACGTGGTCAGCGGAATTGACTAGGTGGGGTGAAATTTGGTGTCAACATGTCCCTACATGTCTGATTAAGATGAATCTTTTGGATTTAGCTCGATATCTCATCTCTGAGCCGAGTTACACCTCCAAAACCACGCGCGCTTCGACTGTTGTGAGAGGGGAGAAAGTAGCGATGGGGAGAGGAGGAGGCGGAGCCTATTCCCACATCTTTCTAGGGGCATATCGCGCTTAATTGGAGATATTTTGATGTTGTGTCAAAAGATAAGTAGTTTGCGAAGGTACGGAGAGTACATTGGCGTATCAATTTTGAGGATTGATCATGTCAAGGCGGGGCGGGAGTGGAGGAGCATAGCGCGCAATTGCACAGAGGATGTAACTGCCTGCATGGCGCAGTGGGTTGAGCGTTTGCCTAGTGATCGCACACCCGCAAGTTCAATTCCCCTTTTGCGAAAACCGTTGCTATTTACAGTAAAACGGAATGTCGATACTCTCGTACTCGTATTCTCGCACTATTTTTGCAATCGAGAGCACAATTCAGGATCGCCGATTTTGATTTCTTTTTCTCTTGTAATATCCCTTGAAAAATCAAGAGAATAGAATGCGGGTCTATCAGGAGTTGTGAGTTCAGTGATACGCCCAATTTCGACGATTTAGAAATTAAATTTCACTTTTTCGACACCTCAACGTTCCCCGATCAACCCTGATATAGGCGCAATCGATTGCACTCTTCAAGACCTCCAAAACAAGCTATAATACGACTCATATCGTTTTGAATTACGCTTGTGCTCTCAAATTCTCTTTTTTTGTCGAATCCGGGTGCGCGATAAGTGGGCGGACGTTGTGGACCCTAGGTATATTGATTCCATCGTGGAATGCATTTATTTTCTCAAAACAAAACATTGACGGTATTTTTGATTACATTTACATTAAAGAAAAAAATATGTAGTATGCAACTAACCTACTGATTTGAGGAGATGAGCAGCAACTCCCCTTCTCCATTCTCACTCCCTTTCCACTTTCCCTGTTCCCTTCTCACACATACATCCTTGTCCCCTCCAGTGCCCCTTGAATAGTCGTAGATTCTCTTTCTTGTTGCCCCCTTTTGATCTCGCTTCTCATCGTGTTTCATCCCATAGAAACCACGTGTCTTTTGAGTGATTCCAGATCACATTTTGTCCCCGAAGCCTCAAGAGTCTCACTTGTTATCGCTTTTGAATTGTTTCATCGATATTCAGTTATTCTTCGTTGTGAGCCTTTCTCACTCTAAGTTCATCTTCGTTTTTGTTGTTATTGTAAAGAGAAGAAGCCTCAGTCTTCTCTCGTTTCTCGCTCTCTTTTGAATTCTTATCGATTAATCATGTTATCACTGTGTCCTCATCCATTCCCCCGTCCACATCAAACAGAGAAATGAACTGAATGAAGGAAGTTCTCTCTCCTCCCGCGCCCTTAAATCTACCTTGAGTACCGAGAAGATGATTTTTTTTGTGTTGTTTTGTTGTAGATATTTTTGTTGTTTCTTGTTGTTCCTTTATTTCACTCCTTCCCTCATTCTCATGTTTCATCCCTACGAGTTTTTCGTGTTTCGTCTCACTCCACGATTCTTGATCACAATAGTTTTTGCTGTGTATGAGCCTAGTCATGTGTCTGACCTAGCGAACTGTTCCGCACCCCAACACAGCTCCCTATCTATGACTGAGTATCATTTTCCCTGTCATGAAAATATTGGCTGCGTAGATTGCGAGCATTCCCGCATTTCCTACGTATTTCAAGTCTTGTCCTCCGCTCGCGTAGCGAGACGTCGTTATTCCTTTTGCTCCCGTTATATAAATATTATTACTAAAACACCCGTTGTGCACAGACATAACATTTTGGCGATCAGGATTGTTTGACGTACTTATTGTTTGTTTCATAAGGCGGTTGGTAGCCTGGCTAGGAAGGTGGGGGACGTCGTCCACACCGGAGCCGAATCCTGGTTTCTTGCAACTTTGATAAGACACAGGGAAGACTATCGCCGATTTTCGAATTGGTTATAGACTTTTCTTTGTTCTTTATCAAGTGTCGCCTCTAGTGCCGTTTTCCCTGGTGCTAGAGGATATCAGGTTCATCAAACCCGTGCAGCGAAGAGTAGCACGTGGTCGTCAACTAGAGGATCTGCATTTTTGTGTGAATAAGTGGTGCTTGAGTAGCCAGACTGTGAAAGTAAGAGACGTAGTCTTTACTGGAGTCAAAGCTCTGGTTTTGAAGGTCTTTTTACTGATAGCAGCGGAAGCTATCGCCAATTTTTTTTGGTGATATCTACTCTGCGTATTGGTTAAGCCTGGGAACACGACCGATAGTTGGAAATTGGTTGAGTAGATCAATAACTAAAGGAAGTGGGGCTGGTAGAGAACCATGACGGCTGAAGACGAGGAGGTCTCCCCGACCATGAAGCAATTATTCACACAGATGGTAGAGATGCAGAGGGAAGTGGTTGACATGCAAGAAGACCAGAATGAGAAGTACACACAGTTATTGTCATTGGTGACTAACAATAAGGGTGGTAATAACGAGGGAAGAGCACAGAATATGATGACTGTGCAGGTTCCGTCCACGTCGAATGGACCGACTCTTGATGCGATTGAAGGAAGAATCGTGGATTTTGAGTACGATGAGGAGGAGTGCACATTCGAGCAGTGGTACGATCGATACCAGGATGTGTTTGTTTATGACATGAAGAGAGCAGATGATTGTTCAAAGGTGAGAGTACTGCTGAGGCACATCAGTGTGAAGTGCAATGCTCAGTACCGTGATCACAAGGCACCCGAAGATGCCATGGCTGAGTCGTTTAATGAAACGGTAGCCACGCTCAAATCCTTATTCGGAAAGAAGGAGTCTGATTTCGAACTGCGTGTTCGATTCTTCAACCAGAAAATGTCCACGAGTGGTGATCTCGATGTGATGAAATTCGCCGCAGAAGTGAACCGTCTGTACCAGAAGGGTAATCTTAAGACGATTACTGAGGACCAGATGAAGATTGCAGTCTTCCTGGCTGGTCTGGATCTGCCAAATCAGAAGGCGATGCGCACTCAGCTGTTCAATGCAGTGAGTCTGAAGGCATCGATCACGTTCAAGGAGCTACTTGAGAAGTACTCCACGCTGAAGGCACTGGAACGTGACGTGGCAGTGGTACAGAATGTGTCGGTGAACATGGTGAACACGTACAATAAAGGAACGACTGAAAGGAGCAAGAATCCCCAGTATAAGAGAGACAAATCGATCACATGCAGGAGCTGTGATAAGAAGGGTCACTACGAGAGTGAATGTTGGCTGACATATTCAGAGAAGAGGCCGAAGAGGCATGGAAAGAGATCGTACCTCATCCGCTGTGGTGGAGAGAGGAGGGATCGGGTGTATGTGAACTTGAAGGTCGGTGGAAAATCGATCGAGTTCCAAGTGGATACTGGCTCAGATGTCACCATCATCTCGGAAAGTGACTGGAGAGGACTGAATTGTCCGTCTCTGACGAAGTTTGTCGATCGTATTAGCGATGCTAACGATCAGTCTCTCGAGATTCTCGGAATGTTTTCCTGTGCTATGGAGTACAGTGGAGTTAAGAGTAGCGGAGTGGTCTACGTTACTAGAACCCCGATTCGACTTGTCGGTGGTGAATGGTTCTGGAAATTGAACCTGAGAAGATCATTCTTCAGGAATGATAATGCGGTAGTCGCATGCACCAAGTCTCCGGATGACTACGCAAACTTGATGGAATGTCAACAATATTGCGAGACTGGACTGGCCAGACTGAACCCGAGAGGCAGTACTGGAGGATATGTAGATCCGGGAACCAGCCAGCAGGTGTATAAAAAGGAGATCGATCAAAGATTAATAATGGGAGTGAACTCGAAAGGAGAACACTTGGAGCAGGCAGGACTATTCTCTCTAGTCGAAGAGAAGAATGAGTCTGTGGAAGAACATGCTGATCCCAGAGAGGGGACACAGCGTGTCTGCCTGTGATTCCGGAGGTTGACTCGGACTCTGGAAAGAGAGGGAGCAGCTTCTCCAAGATCGATTTCTGTGATGTGGATTCACGTGTAGAAGTCGAAGAGACGAAGGAACCGTGGATGAATCAGACACGTCACGGGCTGACTATTGTCGTGAACGACAGATTACCGTACAGAGATGAGCCCACTCTGAAGACGTTTCATGCGGATGACCATGATGCAGAAGCGCAATTGCTGACTATTCGTGAGAAAGTCGCATTCAATGGGAAGAGGAAGGGAGAGCACACCGAGAATCTGGAATGGATTCCCAATGATCGTGCAGAAGACAGAGATGTCAACTCTCTTGGTTTCGTCGTGAGCGAAACTTACCGTAACCCGAGACTGGAGGAACGTACAGGTCCTGCCAGAAGCAGTGAACTAGTTTTCGACTGCACAGAGGAATTCTCATCGAGAATTGTATCGGATGTCTCTTATATGAAGATCAAAGATCAACTCACTCTCTCCGAGAAGGAAGAGGAGGGAAGAATGTGTGGTGTCGGTAGGGACAACAGAGAGTTCGTCCAGGGTACTACCGTACATCAAGAGACCAGTACTATCCGTTACCCAAGTATGGAGGAGTCTTCGGGTCCTGCCAAGAACAACGAACAAGTGTTCGTGTGCAATGAGGAGATCTTTCTCGGAAAGATCAAACATCAGCTCACTCTCTCCGAGAGGGAAGAGGGGAGTTGGAGAGATGTCGGTAGTGGGAACAGAGAGTTCGCCATGGGTACTGCCGTACATCGAGAGATCATGCGTCATGATGGACTGAGTGTCGAGAGATGGTCGATGACCATGGAGAAGTGCATCCACGGATCGAGCGAGAAGAAGGACATCGTCGAGGACAACTACATCGTCTCTCGAGTCTCAACTACCACGACAAGTGCGACTACATCGAGTGCAATCGTCGAGTCTCGCCGTGCAACTTCAATCGTCGAAGAAAGATTCGAGCCCACGGATGATGTGGAGAACGACACGAAGACAGTTACTCTGAACGAGTCCCATCCAAATTGACCATCATTACCCAGTACTACGATATTGATTCTTTACCACTGTATAAGTTACCTTCGCACTATCGTAACTTCATATCGTCAGATATTCAATAATCGTATTTCATATCTTGTGGCGGAGGTGCTGTGTATGAGCCTAGTCATGTGTCTGACTTAGCGAACTGTTCCGCACCCCAACACAGCTCCCTATCTATGACTGAGTATCATTTTCCCTGTCATGAAAATATTGGCTGCGTAGCTTGCGAGCATTCCCGCATTTCCTACGTATTTCACTTCTTGTCCTCCGCTCGCGTAGCGAGACGTCGTTATTCCTTTTGCTCCCGTTATATAAATATTATTACTAAAACACCCGTTGTGCACAGACATAACAGTTTTTTTTCATTTGCTCCCATTCACGGCTCAATTGCTTATTTATGATCTCACTAGGTATAGTTTCCACATTGTTTTGTGTATTTTCAGTTGTTTTCCGTGTCTACACTTGAGTTCGTTCTGATAGGAATTGACCTTTTCGCATGTTCATTTCTGTTCTTATTGTTCTCGAGCTTACAAGTTACTGAAGTTACAAGTTACTCCCGTTTTCCCGCACTCTTTGAATATCCTTTCTACTAGACACGCATTTATTGATTCCTCATTCATTTCCCTGTTTCCCCCAAGTTACGAAAGTTGAAGCGAATGAACCACCTCCTCTTCCCCCCCTCTCCGCTCTCAACCCCTTAAATATACCTTGAGTATCTAGAAGCTGACTTTTTTGTGTTTAAATGTTTTTGCTACTATTCGTTAAATCTCATTGCCTTAAATAACAACTTTCCGTTGTTATTTCCAGAATGGCGGGATAAATCTTATTTTGGAAGCCACAGATAAGCCCTTATCCGACACGCGTTGCCCTCGGGGTAGGATCACCGTCAAGATTTCAGGTGTGTAAAAGTAAAGGTAAAGTTGTACCACGTCAAGCGATTTTACAGTAGCAAGCTACCACGCTAGATGGGGCAAGCCGGTAAGCCAGCTGCAACGTGGGATTACGTAACCCAAGCTTTCCCAAGGCATCTAGGGCACGTTTATCTTTCGCAATCAAAGTTGCTACCAATTTACCGCCCCGGGGTGGATGGAAGGCTGGGGGATCGAACTCGTGACAGGTGTGTCATACTGATTATTTGTTCCGCAAGGGTAAAGTACAAATTCGGGTATATTATCTTCTACTGGTCGATACCACTCACATCAGTTTCCGATTACTTGGATTTCTCAGTGAGATTTGTTTCGAAGAGTACAACAAAATGAATAGTTCATTGGATCGATAAGCGAGAAACTCTTTTGTCTCCCCCATGTTTTTGCTAATCCCCACAGTGTCTGAATGGACCGCCTTTCAATAAGCGATCCTAAAATGCTACGTAAAACCATCCCTAAATGTATTGCCCTTACAGATTGAATCTGGAATGGAATCTTTATTCTCGCGATAAATGTTACAGACAACAAAAGATTGACTACGGGACTAAATCAGCCTGTTAATTGGCACGATTTGTGACTGTTTTAATTGATAAGAATGGGGGATAATCACTGAAGGGAGACAAGAAACAAATTAGAGATGTTGATGAGTGAGGAATTGGGAATTGATATGGGAACTATCGATTGAATTGAGAGAGAAGAGAGGGGAAACAGTCCCAGAGGGATCGATAATACACCGAAAGGTTGATGGACTCCTATTGATTTCAATATGAATGACGGTCGAAATATTGATTTCCAAGCAGAAAATGAAGATTCCGATGTGATTCAAAAAGTTGCCTATGGAATGGAAGAAATTGGGAAAGATGAAGCAATAAGTAGGATAAAGATGAACAAAAATGGATAATCACAACCGGAATTAATACTCAGATAATGAGAAAACGGGGGGAAAGATGGAGATAAGTCTAGAACAGTGAAATATCTCCAACAAAGGGGGAAAATGAAGTAAAGCGTTCAGAGTAAAAGAGAGGAGAAGCTGAGACACTTCGTATGCTGTGGAGAGAAAGTGCGAGAATGGGCAGAGAAGCAAATGCAGTCAATGATCTTTGGTCTCTTTGATCTTTGGTCTCTCACAGATTCTTGAGGTCGTTGTTCCCTAGAGGAGTTCCCAGTGGAAAGGCAGACATTGCTGATACATTGGCAATTGGAGTGAGGCCAGTGGTCTGTCCGAGGATATTGGCAGGACCGGAGAGACCGGAAGACATTCCTGCAATGAACAGCAATTAGTATCTATTCTTCGCCTTTCTTCCAATTGATAATTTTATGATCGATTTGATACAATATGTTAATTTTGTTTTATATTATCAGCACAAATATCACAATTATAGTGTAAAATTTGTAAAAAAAAGATCATCAATGGTATGTTCTACATTTCTAGTTAGGAAACAATTTTATAGAGGAAAAACAAACCGAATGAAGGCATGGGGAAGTTGGAGAAAGTGGGAGCTCCGAAGTCTCTTGAGGGTGTTGTGAGAGGAATTGGACCTGATCCAGTGGGAGCAGAGAGATCCATCTTGATCTCGAATGGTCTCTGAAATCACTGAATTTAATTACTATTTAAATTAGATCCATTCTAAAAGGTGAATCTTGGCTAAATCTGCACGAAATCGAATGAAATGCGTACCTCAATATCATCTCTTCCATTGATTTGTGTGAGAGTCTTCTCATTGTCCATCACTTCCATCTTTGGTTGCTTGATCTCACTGAAATACATTACATTATAACAATTCTCATATTCGCCTCTGTCACGTAACAATTGCTACCAATCGAAAAAGAAATATAACTATTGTTTGTAATAATTTATATTCGATTATTTTAACCAAAAAATGTCTGAACGTAACTATCAGTTTTTGGTATCTCAGGTAACTCGATCATAATCTGATCAGGAGTTTTCGCATATTTGAATCTGATCAGGGGATATTTGAATCTGATCATGCCAAAATTTAATTTAGATTTATCCTGATCAGATTCAAATAACTCCTGATCAGATTATGATCGAGTTACCTGAGATGTTGCACTTATTTATTTTTTCTCATGTAATCAATATTAATGCTCACTTGAATTGACCTCCTCCGTTCATTTCCTCGTGTCCTCTTTTCGTTCCTCTATGCTGTTCATATTGAGGAATCCAATCTGTCGAATCTGAAACACGAATTATATGAATATTAACAGGAAAAATATTTCAAAAACATATCGATTCAAGGAAGTACCGTATGAGAACACGGACAGATGATCTACCGTACCTCTTGGTTGATTAGCTCTCAATTGGGCGGGGAAATTCTCAACAGGCTGCTCAATCTGAGAGTGAGTTGAAGTGGGAAGATATTGATGGGAAGGAAGAGAAGGAGGAGGAAGAGCACGAGATTGTTGAGGAGCTGAGATGTATCCTGAGAAGAAGGAGATTGCATCATCACGAGGTAACTAATCAATGAATATCATTCCAAAGGCCTCAGAAAGAAAAGGCGTGAGAGAGTGTGCAAGTTCTAGAGGAATTCTCTCACTTTTTCTCCAGCTTTGCCACCTAGCCGTGATATCGAAATTATCATGCTGAATGTTTTTGGCATGATAAAAAAAGCGCAAATTTCAGGTGTGCATGTGCACCCTCAGAGGGTGGAAAACTCGTGTAACTCAGCTCAAACTGAACGAAATCTATCCAATCAAAAAGGAAAATGTTCCAAACGTGGCTTGCAATCTCTGTATCAAGTTTGGAAGTTGTAGCATTACTAGGAAAAAAGTTATGAAAGGGTGTATAAAACTGATGTGCACCTTGCACCCCATAAAATTTGCGCAGCATTATTGATTGAGTGTCCTTACTCGTGTTCTGCATCATGGGAATATTCTGGGCGACGGCACAATTATTGAGTATCTTTTGTCTCTCTTCGATGCTCACTTTGCACTCGTGATTACGAAGGAAAGTCTGCAGTCGATTCACCTGAAGGAAAGACATTGAGAAATTATTTAGAAAGACTGAGTCAATGCAAATTGAGACAGAAAATAGGCAAAAAACAAACATGTTATGTCTTATCGTTAGTTCAGTATCGAAATTACTCTTACAGCACGTTTCCTAGAACACCGTGAAAAATATGGAAATGAAAAGGATGTTAGGAAAACTTGGTCGCTATTAGAGTTCTCTACTGAGTTCGATCGGATGGTTAGTCAATATTCTCACTTTCTCAGAAAGATTCTTGATTTCGTCAGCCTTCGATTTTGATTCTCTCTTGAATTGATCAACTTTCTCTTGCAATTCCTGCATCAAATTGAGTCGTCGCTGTCTGAAAGAAAGACATTCGAATTGTTTTACTTCCCTCTGAAGCTATTCCCTGCCACTGTTGTCTTCCTTGTCTTCACTTCATTCGATCACATTTCTCTCTCTCTCTCTCTCTCTCTCTCTCTCTCTTTCTTTCTCTCTCTCTTTCTCTCTTTCTCTCTTTCTCTCTTTCTCTCTCTCTCTCTCTCTCTCTTCATCTCCTATTATTCGTCGCTCTTCTCAGTGAGTACACAAAAGGTCGATACAGTATACCAGACTGCCTGTCTCTCTGTTGAGATCTATCGTGCAACACATTGCGTGTGGTTAATTTTCAAGTCAAGAAAAATCAATAATCGATAATACACAATCAATAAATCAATAATCGACCTGCATCTCGCAGCGGCTTCCTTATTTCTCAGTCTTCTTTTCGATTTCTTCTCCACCTCTTCGTGGTCCATATTGTCATCATACTGTAACATCGAACAATCGATTACCGTATCAATAACTGTGTTTTATCGACGCACAACGGGACACACTATCTTTCTTGAGTACAATGCTTTAACAATTATCGTTTCTCTCTCTTCTCCATTCTTTCCCGTGTATTCTCTCTCGATGGAATGAGTCAGCTCCTACAGCCAATACAATCAATTCTTTTCCCCCGGATCTCCGTCTCTCTCTCTCTCTCCGCCTCTCCCCAATCCCCCTCTGACTCACTCGACTCCCTGCAGTCTATATCATTTGGTATCAGTTATCAAATAAGCTTTGCCCCTTGACTCATCGTCTCTTATTTGGACTGGACTGAGTAAGAGAGAGAGAGAGAGAGAGAGAGAGAGAGAGAGAGTGGACACCTCGAGGCGATGGACGATGAGTTACTATGACACGAGACTTTCGGTGAAAACAACGAACATCGTCACTCATTGGAGAAAGAGAACGGGAAGGTGCACGTACGCAATCTAGGATCAGGTATCCAATCTAAGAGGTAGGATCACATACCAGATTGTCCATCTCCTTAGGTCGTCGTCCTCCGGTTCGTCTTGGGGCTATTCCCATAGAGGGAAGGGTCGATACTCCCGATTGATAGACGGAAGAGGGAAAGGGAGACTGGGCGAGCGGATTCAACTGAAAAAAAACCAATTTAAAAACTGTTTTATTTTTTTTCCGTCAACGATGTTTAAAAAAGAGTAATTTTCGAAAGTGATATGCAATGTTTACATTGCATTCTTTCTCTAGGAGTCAGTGCACATTAATCGATATTCTAACGAACTCAACTCAAATTACTTAGTCACTCAGTCATTTTTGGGTGTGGCAGATCGGAATTCAGAAGGAATCGAGAATTATTACGAAAAGAAAACGCGGCGAGACTGGATCGAAAGAGATAAGAAGCGGATTTCATCACTGAATGGAATTTGGAATTGCGAAAAGATCAATCGGGCGGGTTTAAGAGGAGGAACATTTCGAAAAGTCTTAACTTGTGATATGCCAGAAGGGATGAAATATAGTGTGCTGACTATTTTCTGCATAGAATTAGTAAGAATGAGTTCAAACCTGAAGCGAGAAGTCCGGTTGGAAGAAGGGAAGTGGCGTTCCCACACACGAATTCGATTCGCTTTGCTGACGCTGCAAAGATCAAAGATCAACTAAAGACAACTTTGGATTAGTCAATCACAAGGATCGACACCAAGTGATTGTCACTATAAATTCGGCGAATTCGATACCCGCGTGTGCTCTAGTACCATTTCACAAACACTTTTCTACAATTGTTTAAATTTCCCCGTTTTTGATCTTCCACATTATCCCACAGACCGGTCAACCCAACAGAAAGAGCTTTGAGGTGAGAGATCGTATACAATCGAGAGGGACTCTCTCGATTTTGCGCAGTCTCTCACTCTTGACCTCGCTCTGTAGTTTTGGTATAACGTGCTACGAACCATGGTTGAATGGGGCATTTGATGCATTTGATGCAAGGGAGGAGGAGGAGGTCGAAATTGGAAGTCATTATTGATTATTAGTGGTTGATCGTAGGATTGATTAGAGGGATATGAAGAGGGATGAGAAGAAGGAGGAAGATCTGGATTGTAAGAAGAGGAAGACGGTCGATTAGACCATGAAGGTAGGAGTCGACGATTCATACGAGAGTAGAACAGAGAGTACTCAACTCAACTCTCTCTCTCTCTTCTCTCTCTCTCTCTCTCTCTCTCTCTCTCTCTCTCTCTTTCACTCTACCGCCCCCTTGGAGTCTCTTCCCTTGATGACTCATCAGATAGATACTCCCTCCACTTTCCTTGTTGAGAACTGAGCAAAACCCCCGTGAGCATCGTATAATTGATCAAGTGTGTGTAAATACTTCTTAATTAGTCATCATTGGCAAGCACTCAAAGTGTGATCGAGCACGAGATTTTGGAGGAATTGGACTAATTAAGGTGATGTGGTTGTTAACACATTTTGTTGTTGTTTTCGATCTTGGAGCAAAGGTGCGGCAGGGAGGGGAGGGTTGCTTCCTCTCTCTCTCTTTCCCTTCCCACACATTCTCGAAGGGGGGGGGGTTACTGTAGTCTCCTCTCGTCTCTCGGCCAATCGAGAACGCAAATAGACGATAAAAGGGCGTGGAGAGGGGGGAGAGAGAGAGAGATGGTTATGATCGAAGATATCGACGAAGGAGGGAGATAATCGGGTGATTGGAAGAAGCAATGAAGGGATCGACAGAGATGACATTTGGAGATCTCATTTATGGAGGAGATCAATGTGAATAATGAAAGAGAGACAAATAGAGAGATGTTTATTGATGAGAAGAGGGGATTTCATGAGGGAAGAGAAATACTGTATGAAATCCATCGAAAGCTCAAGAAGCACTTAATGGGAATACCTAAAGTTGCAATGGTATCCACCACAAGCCCATGTCCAGTCTGAAGGAAAATCAGGAGTGGTGAAATAAAGCTTGGAGGCAAGTTGGGGCGAGCTGGATATCAACTTGTAGATATGCGTAAATATATCTCTACTCGCATACCCCCAATCATGTAATAGTAGAATTGCCCACAGTCCTTCTCTTGTCTTTTTACCCCTGCGTCTATTTTCCTCGCCATCAATTGATCAATACCCGTCTCAATCGATCGTAACAATGCCCGCAAACTATTCCTCGTTTAAAAACATTAGTCCGTATTGTGGCCCATAAATTGTATTAACCGCGAGTATACACTTTTTTTCATTTTGAGGGATGATAGCTTAGATGAGGAGTGAATATACTGTGATGAGTTCCCATTTGACTCCTTCTCACAGGGAAATAAGCCTACGACTTCACAAATCTAGGCTACCACACGAATTGTAATCATTTCGGAAGGAAAGAGAGGAGCTGCAACTTCAAACTGTCAAAGTCGTCTCTACTTGTGAAGTCGTCCACTTATTTCCCTGTGAATACATCGTTCCCAATCCCTCCCTTCTCTTTCGTGTAAATACATTCCGATTTCTCTCACCCCTCAGAGTCTGCACAACTATGGATAAGAAACAAAGGAAGTGGGAAAAGAGATGAGTTCAAGTCGTAAAAAAGAGACGAAAGAAGAAACAGAAAGAGATTCCATGGGAAGGAAGAGGAAGACACACGTGCACTCACTCTCCACTCCCTTTATAATACTCTTTTTACCCCCGGAAGAACTTCTATTCATCATGGGAAAGATATCGGGACTGCTAAGAGAGGAGATTTCAACTTGGACTCTAATATTATAATCTCAACGAGCTCACACTAGATCCTAACCCAGACGGAATAAGTATTTGTAATTGAGAGCAATGGAATACATGCGATACAGCAGAATCAAGTTCAATTGAAAGGACGAAGTTGTTACTGAATATAATTGGTGGACTTACCATGTCCAATGAGAGAATGAGTGGCCAGGAGTAAGCATTGTTGGAAGGGAAGAATGATCCATATTGCTCATTCGAGTAATATCCCGAGTATGAGGGAGTATCGGGAGTTCTTTCTGGTAGATCAGAAAGAGAGGGAACTGAGGGAGTAGAGACTATTACTGAGGAAGAAGATGAATCAAATGAGAAAGTGGAGGGACGAGGGAGTGAAGAATGGGCATCTGAAGAAGATGACGACGGATACATTCAGAGAATGAGTAAGGAAGAGGGAGGAGATATGACTGATCAGAGGGAGATCCTGGAGGAAGAGAGAGAGAGAGAGAGAGAGAGAGAGAGAGAGAGAGAGAGAGAGAGAGAGAGAGAGGGAGAGAGAGATACCGTATGCTCCTCCCCCTTCTTCTGAACCCTCTTCGATCGAAGCACTCTCTCAGAGAGAGGAATCACTCCTCAAACGGAGCGATTGATACTTATGGAGTGAAGAGAAACGGACGGGTTATGAATACACTTCAGCTTGAGTCCATCGATCGATAAATGGGTATCAATCAATCGATAACTGCTCTCTCAATTGTGTGTTGTCTCTCGTCCGAATGCCTCTAAGGAATGAATCAGATTGGGAATGACGGAGAGAAGAAAAGAGAAGAGAGGAGAAGCTGAAAATGTCAGAGGAGAGGAAAAAGAAAGAACAATACCGATCCTGGAGGAGAAAGGAGCCTTTCGAATTCATTCCTTTTACGGTAGATCAGTGAGTACGATCGATATTCACACAGTAACTACTAAGAGAAATAAGTCTCCAACTTTCCTTAATCGCGGTGTTCACTTATCCTAAATAGGGCGATTCTTATCCTCTCGATTCGGAATTCTCCTGAATTCGCAAAGTTTGATGCTTGGCGGTCTGGATGGGTCAATCGTGCATTCAAATATCGATGACGATACGTTTTGGAATTTTCCCTTATGAGCACGAAAATAAAACTTTCTAAATATTCAGAAACGTACACAAAACAAATCATAGGAATTTTTTTCCGGATTAGAAACACGGAAGTTCCAACACATCCTATCACCGAAAAACTACTCTAGGTGCCTACAATAGTTCCCCCAATCGTCTACTCTTCAGTAATTGATGTCTACAGTAGTTCCTCCATGGTCTACCGTAATCTCCACATCCTATCATACTTCTCCTCACTCCTCTCTATGTCTCACCCTTCTTCCTCTTCCTCTTTGTTTGATAGTCGGGTGGCAGAAAGAGAGTGGAAAGGTGTCCATAAGCATTCCATATCCGAGTCGGGGCATTCAAAGGAGAAAAGAGAGAGGAGAGAAGAGAGAAGGGATAAGAAGGAGGGCATACAACTAATTACTACAGATTATCACACTTGTTGATAGCAGAGAAGAAGAGAAAGAGGATACTCTAGGGGAACATATCTGCAGGTCAACATTATTTTCAATGTAGATTCTCCAAGTCTAAGGCATAATTTACTGAACTTATTTACTGATCCATTTTTTTTGGAAATCAGAGTGAACATTATTTTCACACGTCATTAGGATATTTTTTTGTTAAGCTAAATCCTCTTTGTTTGATAGTTGGTTGGTAGAAAGATGATGAAAGTTTAACATATTTGTATGTCCTATCACTCCACTGCCATTCCCATTCGGAAATGCTACTCTTCCTTCCCATATCAATGTCTCCAGTCTTCTTCTCTTCCCCTTTAGAAGGCGCCTCTCTCTCTCCCTCTCTCTCTCTCTCTCTCTCTCTCTCGCCCTCTGCCCTTTTCTCTTCCCTCCTCTTTCTACAACACAAAAACGTCTGATCCGTGGTGCAAAATTGGGAGAAGAAAAGAGGGAAAAGAGGGGCAAAAAAGTTGGTGAAAATGGCGAAATTTGAAAAGAGACGACGGTTTTGAGTTGTTGGAAGAAAAGGTTAAAATAGGGGAGAGAAATGAGGGATCTTAAGATTCTGGGAATAAATATCTATTACATGAGACATGTCAATTGTAATGTTAGATACTAATGATGCGTACGGGGATTCTATAACATGAGTTACGAGTAATGAGGTGTTCACATTCATTATCTGCTGCTGATAATACTTTTTTAGAAGTTGAGAAAAAAGAAGAAGAGGAGCATAAATAAGGGAATTCTCCTCTATTTCAGTCCCCCTTATCCAAATGTTCCATGGAAAGGAATCCGATATTACAAGGGATTTGCAAATTAGTGAGAATCTCTTGAGGGAGAGGAAAGTAGAGAGAAATTGACGATGTTTGAGAGATCTCAACACTCATAACAACGAATAGAAAAAAGAGGAGAGAGAGAGAGAGAGAAACTCATCACGAGAATTGAAGTAATCGAAAGAAACATGAAGCAATACAAATAAGTGACGCCCAATTCCTATTTCATAACCCTTACCGCATCGTTTTGCTATTCACATACGGTAGATTGCAGTGGATCGAGAACTGATAGAGAGTGCAGATTCCCTATGGTCATTCACTCTTTCTACAGTGCAACCACGTGCTTCCATTCATTTCAACCATAGATTGAATCAAAAGAAGAAAGAGAGAAAAGAGTCAAAGTGCAGATCACTTTTCTGGTTCTTAGTCAGTTTGACGAATTCCTGTCGTGAGTAATGAAAACAACGATAGGAGAGGAAGGGAGAGAGAGAGAGAGAGAGTGGGTGACTCAGTTGGACCACCCAAATAATCAGCTATCACTTTCCCCAATGACCAATTGACGAATGCAAACCATCCTGACAACAAGGAAGAACTTCAATGAATTAGAGATAGAAGGGCTTTCAAACGACTCAATCAACAGGCCGTTCAACACTATTCATAGGAAGTTGGGGATTCTGGAGAATACAACAGACTTCAAGTTATTGGAAAAGGTGATCACACAAAATCATGAAGCACATCTATCCAATTTATCCATTTTACTAATTTGAGACTACTGGGCCTAAAATTTATTTTTTCTTAGAAAATGTGCCGTTTTTCCTCCCTCTTAGTTTCACGGTGATAAACTGAGAGAGATGGCTAACAAAAGGCCGTTTCATGAAGACCTAATCGGCAAGTATACTCTCTCTCTCTCGCATTGACCCCTTTATGGAGGAGAGAAACGACATCTTTACGGCAGTGATCAACTCACAGAGAGAAGGAGGAAGAGATTGTCGGATATCATTGATGACTTGGAACAGTGAATCAAGAGAAGATGAAGTAGAGGGAAGGAGAGAGAGAGATGGATAAAGGAGAGAGAGAGAGGGGGAAGATAATCTCGACACGTTGTCAAGAGGAAAGAAGGATTGAGAGATTCATTAGAAGAATCAGAGAATGGAAGAGAGAAACAAGAGGAGAGAGAGGACTTTGCGTGTTATGAGAAGAGAAAACATCGATGATGAGATGGAAGAGGATTGAGACGCAGTTAGAACATACGTAGTGACTACGTCAATGCACGCAATTAGATGAGTGTTTGATGTTCGGGTAGAAACAAATGCGAAGTCATAGAAAATGAATTGTCAGAGGAGAAAATGAGATAAAACCATTTGAATAGATTGAGTATTCACATAATTACAAACCCATTGGAAGTAATCAGGGTGAGAGGGTGTGTAAGAGTGAGAGATTTCCTCTCCATTTTACACGCTATCTCATTTCAAACCCCTTTCTGGAGAAGATGCGATAGACGAATGAGAAGCTATAGAAATTAAGTAGTCAAAGAAGAAAAGGGAAATAATTTGAATAGCGTAGAGTCTCTCTCTACTAGAGAATGATCTGATGCGCGTTGTTGTGTAAAGAGGGCACGAATGGAGTTTGGAGTAAGGAAGAGAGAGAGAGAGAGAGAGAGAGAGAGAGAGAGGAGGTCGAAATTGGTGGAAGAACAGGGGATGAGTCATCGACTAGCCCCTGTGTGTACAACTGTATCGAGTAGGGGAGGAGGGGGATGGATAGGGAGAGAGAGAGAGAGAGAGAGAGAGAGAGAGAGATAGGAGGAGAAAGGGGGGAATCAAGGAGATAAGCGACACCGGAAATGAGAGGATGACGTAATCATAACTGATAGAGAGAGTGGGACAAACGCCCTCGACTCTCATATCGAACACGTTTACATGGTCACACCCACGAATGATCTACCAAAAGATTCGAGATGAGGATGAAAACAGTTGAAACTTTGTTGAAAATTGTGCTGCGGTGTAAGTTTTCACAGATTTGTTGAAGTTAGCATCGCTTTTACAGCTAAAACGAAATTTTGAGTTGATTGCGCATCAGGGAGAAATTGCGGGAATTTAAATCTCTGCCATTTTACAATTTCCAGAAAACTAACACCACATCAAGAAGCGAACCACAGTTCGGGCGACAATTGGGGGGAGAGAAAGAGAGCAAACAAAAATTGCGTAGTGATGATGCAATACAGCGTCGGTCGATATCAACATGGCGATTGACCACGTGGGAGACACACTTCTATCGATATCAGTTACTAACAGTCCCGAAAGAGGGAAAGAGAGAGAGAAAGAGAGAGAGAGAGAGAGAGAGAGAAGAAGAAGAAGAAGAAGAAGAAGAAGAAGAAGAAGAAGAAGAAGAAGAAGTGGGTGGAAATCGACCGTATTTGCAATCTTTGACCTAAACTTGATTTCGCACTCTCAGAATGGAAGAGAGAGAGAGAAAGAAAGAAAGAAGTTATTGTTTGAATAACAGCAAAAAAGAAAGGACGCATGGGAATCGATTGATTGGCGCTGTTTTATAACGAGACTTGTATTGATTGCACTGATTGAATTCCCGCAATTATCGATTTTTCCCTTTATCTCGATTCTCATCGAAGCTAAGGACACGAAAATTCGAATTTGTCTAACACATTTCGAACTTCTAGGCAAAATTTGGTGACTTTATGTTGAACGGAAGTGGAGATATACACACAAATATATTGTTGCGGGAATTCAATACACCCCACAATTTTCTTTTTTTTTCTTTGCACCCCAAAATCTATTTTCATCTATTTTCTCTGATATATGAAATATCCAATTGCGGGCTTTCAAATTTGAACTTTTCATCTCCTTAATGTGTGTTACATAAGAATCTGAGATTGGTCACTCACATTTGGGAGACTCTGCAGCAAGGAAGTGGGAACTGCTATGAATTGCTGTGGAAGAAGACTTGCTGCAGAGGCTGCAGAGGTCGGAGGAAGAGGAGGAAGAGGAGGAAGTCCTGTGGAAGAGAGAGAAGTGATTGGAGGAAGAGAAGGCATTGAGGGAATGAGAGGAAAGAGAGGAAACAACGGGGAAATAGGAAGATGAACAGTGAATAACGTGGGAATTGAGAGAGAGAGAGAGAGAGAGAGAGAGAGAGAGAGAGAGAGAGAGGGAAGCGTGATTGCCTCAGGGCAAATGATCAGAGAATGAGCAGAGAATAGGCGAAGAGAGATCACCCATTACTCCCATAGATGGATCATATGATGAGAAGTGAGATTGATGAGAGATTAGAGAAAGAAAGAAGAGAATGATCGAGAAGAGAGAGAGAGAGAGAGAGAGAGAGAGAGAGAAGATCTCTCTCTCTCTCCACAACGACTGAACGACGATGAAGAAAAGGTCGAATGTGTGAGGATGACATAAAATAAAGCACGGGCCCTACTTTATATTTGCATTAGAGTTTAAGGATGGACATGAAATGAAGGAAAAAATAAAAAAAATAAAAAGTTACGAAGGAAATTAGAGAACGGTGAGTTCAGTGAATAGTTAACAGCTGCTAACAGAAAGAGAGAAGAAACAAGATGAATGGAGGAACATTTGGATCTCTCTCTCTCCCTCTCTCTCTCTCTCTCTCCAATCCTCAATCTGTACTTTCCATTCGATCTCTTCTCCACTTCTTCTCCCCACCCTAAACTGCATGAAATCTCCGTCCTTTTCAAGAGGAGGAAGAATGTTTGTGAATGAGAGTGAGAGAAAGAAGGAAAGGAGAAGGCATGAATGACTTTGAAGCCAAGATTCGTGATAAGAAGAGAGAGAGAGAGAGAGAGAGAGAGAGAGAGAGAGACGGAGAAATGGGCGAATACAGACAATATTGGTAAGAAATAAGTAGAAATGAGAGACAAAGAGACTGAAAAGTGAAAGGTTCTCGAGAACGAATAGAAATGGAATCGATTGTTGAAGAGAAGGAAACTCCCATCGATTTGAGTGAGGAGAAAGAGGATCAAGAGTAGTGAAGAGAGTGGTTGGGAGGTGAAGAGAGAGAGAGAGAGAGAGAGAGAGAAAGGGAGAGAGAGAAGGTTCTCCCCACAACACAAGAAAACATAAACGAGTGGAGAGAGTAGAATAGGCTCGAAGTTCGATATTGCGAGTAGGAAAACATGAAACGGGGCCATAGATAGTTGGAGTGGTTCGAGGGGAGGAGAGAGAGAGAGGGAGAGGGAGAGAGAGAGAGAGAGAGAGAGAGAGAGAAGGGGAGGAAGGAGGGTAGTTCCAGCCGGTAGTGAGTCGATGAGTCATCGACTCACACACGAGACACACACTCTTTCGTCACAATTCGGCTGGCGCGCTCTCTCTCTCGCCTCCCTTCCAACCACCTCCCCTTCTCTCCCCTCTCTCTCTCTCTCTCTCTCTCTCTCTCTCTCTCTCTCTCTCCCTTCTAAACTATGCAAACAACCTTCTCCTCTCCACTACACATTGCGTCTCTCTCCCAATTGCTCTATTGAAAACATCGAGAGATCGCACCTCTGTAGAGAAATCGAAGAGTTTTGAAAGGAGGCAAAACGGTTATCGAATAGTAAATTTAATTCGAAATATTGCACAATAATTTCGAAAGTGCAGTGTAATTTGGTGGAGTGGCTAGCGAAAGTTGTGGGAAGAGAAGAGGGAAAGGAGAAGAGAGAGAGAGAGAGAGAGAGAGAGAGAGAGAGAGAGAGAGAGACTGGTTGCGATCCACGGGATTTGTGATGAAATGCGCCCATTGTTACCAATGAATCGAGATAGTGAAGAACAGAGAGGAAAGTGTGGCGATTTAGTGTAGAGAGTAGAGAGTAGAAAACATAAAGAAGAGAGAGAGAGAGAGAGAGAGAGAGAGAGAGAGACGACCTCTCTTCCCCGAATGGAAGAGTTCGATGAAACTCATGTGTCTGCAGAGATCCGGTGAAGTTACGAATATAGAAAGCAATTTCAACATGACCAGTGCATTTAATATTCCGCGAAATAGTATTTTCTCTCGCATAAGTAGTAGAATTATAAACACAATAAAAGATGTTTTTGAGGCTGCGCTCTCTGGTGTGTATTTCCAGCCTGAATCAAGCTGGTCACCAGTCACACAATTCTGATGGATCTATGTTGGGGACGAGCTATGGGATTCCTAGAAACATATCGGGACTCCGAAGAGAATACCGGGGAATAGGGCGTATGCAAGGGTCCAGACTGGAATAAATATCGTCGAGGGGGAAAAGAGTGATATTGAAAGAAAATGGAGTGAGACGCACCCACGATGTGCGAAATGTGTGAAGATTAGAGAGAAGAGAGAAGAGAGAAGAGAGATAACAATGATAAGAATACGAAAGAGTGATTATGAATGGAAGAGTGGACTATACAAGGACAGATGGAATGTATGATGCATTGTGTCACCTATTCTGATACTCATTTGCAGCAACAAAATTCTCAGGTGAAAATTCAAAGTTTTTTCACTTAGGAACAAATTTACAAGCCTCTAACTTCATAGGGAGCCAAGATACCAAACTGATGGAATTCAAATTCAACTTTTCAACAGGCGGCGCAGAATTAGTGGAGTGTCCGATTATGATCATACAAAACATACACATTTATTGAAGAAGAAATAAACCGAATTGAAGCTACAAAAAGAAAGAAGAATGGAAGGATTTATTGACAGAGTGACTTGTCGATGACTCCGTTGATTTCCCAGCAGTGTCATTCGTTGATGGCATCACATGAAGGAATCCCCGATGATTGACAACTGGACACAATTCAATATGAATCGTCCTTCGATTAGACCATCAACTTTCTCCAGTGTTGTGTTGATGTTATCGACTATCGAAATTGATAAAAAAATTGCTTTTAAACCAGTCAAAGGTAGCGGGAAAATGGAAGGTCCGGAACAAACGATTACAATTCTATAGAAAAGGGGATCTGGGTGAAATTGTGTGCAAAAGTGAGAGAGCCTTTCCTATTCTACACACCCTCACACTCCGAACCCCCTTTCCATAGGGTTAACCGGTCTGTGGAATGACGTGAACTGATCACCCCTTGAGGATGTTCGCGAAAGTACGAATAAAATGGGCGAACACTGAAATTGAAAAGTGTTACCAAAATTTACTTATTGATGGTTCTGATCAACATGGTGACAACCATTTTACAGTTCATTCATTGGTTTTCGCATGCTGAAAATACAGTTGTAGAAGATGCAATGGTATTTCTCAGCTACGGGATTCCCAGAAAATCGACGTGGGTCCTTCACAAAAGTTATACTCAGATGACAAAGTCTCCATCTTTCCTTACTCTGGAGTGTTCACATTTCCAATTATTAGGAGATGTGATGTCTCCATCTCTAAGGATCTATAGATCCTTTAGCCAACAGTCTCATGCATCATCATCAGAGAAGATTACTAAGAACGGAAAATGCATGAATAATTTGATCCCTCATTTAACTTTGTCTTTTCTTGTAAGACTCTAATTGCTCGACCTGGATGAATGATGTGATGTGATGATCATCAAAGTCGATTCTTTTTCAAATTTCACTAGAACAATCGCAGATTCTATTCATTTCTCATTGGAGCTCCGTCATAATTTCCGTTCCACGAGTCTAAACTAGGGATGGCTTAGGCTAGAAATACCCTCATCATTCTGCACACTCTCTCGTCGATCAGACCGATTTGAGAGTGTGCAAAATGAAGAGAGTCATTTCTTGCGAAGCCATTCCTAGTCAAAACACTGTCAAATGCATCGATAGACAATACAACGAATATCACTCTCCAATCAATCCTTTCATATTGTCTTCATAACACTCTCCAATTACTGATTACGGTCTCTCTCTCTCTCTCTCTCTCTCTCTCTCTCTCTCTCTTTCAAGTCTTGATAAGAGTGATCGGGAGGGAAAGAGAGAGGCCGACCACTTCAATCTATACAACCTTCCACTTATGCCTACACATAATTATACAACAATGTCCATTACTGTTCAGTTTCTCTTCTCATTTCTCTCCTTCTTCTTCCTTTCCTTCATCAATTCTGATTCATCTATCGAAGAACATTGTAGATGGAAGAATCCCCGCCTATACTTCTTCTCCCCCTCATTCTTCTCTTTTGGTGTTCCGAGAGAGACATTCATTGTACTTGTAGATAGCATCGAGAGACACCGGTGCACCTTCCCCTAGTTGCCCCCAAGCTTGATACCAATTTGGTGATGCGCGCCGGTGCTAGTAGCTCGTCCCTCCCTTTGAATATTCTGATTAGACTATACATCTACATAGGCACTCTACAGGATTAGCATAAGATCGCCGTCTCTCTCTTCAGACGCTCATTCTCCCTCTCTTCTCCCCCACCCTTTCACGCTTCCTTAGATCCAATCGTTCGTTATCAAATCAGAAAGTCTCTCCTATTCTCGACAACATTTCCCTCCTCTTTCTCTCCTTTTACAACTTTCCTCGTGAATCCTGAGTTTTGAGTGTTTTCCCTCGTTTCTCTCCACTGATTTCTCAGTTTCAATCCCCGATCCTTCAGTTTCCCGTTCTTCATTTTACTGCCTTTGTGAACTTTATTCTCCCTTCGGCTCCCTTTCCCGTTCTACTCGAGTAACAACGGAATCACTCGATACTATCTCTCTCCTTCCTTCTTTTCTCTCCCGCTTCTCCCTTTTCCTTCCAATCTCTTCTTCTGATCAATTCACAATTACCTTCTATTACGCGTCCTTCAGTATTCCTCCTGAGTTCATAAAGATTCCCCTCTTGTTTTCACTGTTCCCCTTACTATTTCTCCACTCTTTCTCTTCTCGCCAAATGTTTCGATGTTTGATTGCTATCCGATTTTCTCGTGAGAGTCTTCACCATTTTCCCGTTTTGAGAATGTATTTTTCCAGGTGCAAAACGGAAACGAAAGCGAGGAACAAAATGAGTCTCGATCAGGTGAGACATAATTATTACAATTGTATTTCTACCCACATCATTCCATAAGATCCTGTAAAATCTAAAGGGACTCTCCCACTTTTGTACATTCTCTCACCCTGTCCCCCTTTTTTTTCAAATTTTCTCCCTTGATTTTCACCGATTTAAAGACAATTTGATCAATTTCAGACTCTGGAGAACATCAACACAACACTGGAGAAGGTTCATGGACTACTCGAGGTACCATTCACTTTCGTTCTTTCTTCCCGCTTTTTCTGTAATTGTTTTTCCAAATGCGGCTGACGACATCTAAAAGCGATCGTTCATTGATTCTCTCTCTCTCTCTCTCTCCGAACTTTGATCTCCTATCTCCCCCTCATTTTTCATCTTTGATCTTTACGAGGACCCTTCTCAGTGTCTAGACTAAGGGCCGAAATACTGATCGCCATTTCCTTGGGCTGATCTTTGAACTCTTCTCAATTGTCTACTAGTGAGAGTATTCTGCCAAACACTTTCACTTTATCTTTGATCCCCCATCTTCTCCTCATTCTTGGTCTTTGATCTTTCTCAGGTCGTCCAAATGGCGATAATCATCGTTGCCGTAGCTCTCGCTGTTCTTCTCATTGGAATGACAATCACGTGCTACTATGGAAAGTACAAGAAATACAACACGAGAAGAGACAGCGAACCCACTTCGAGCAGTGAGTTACTGTAGATAGAGATTACGGTAGGGACTACGGTAGATATGATTACTGTAGCCGAGAGTACTGTAGGGACTACAGTAGTTACGATTACTGTAGCTAGATTACCGTACGGACTACGGTAGTCAGCAGTTATCGATTTGTTTAGACTCTTCAGGTGTATCTCGATTGATGTTATTGAAGCCTCCAGGGGAGTTGTGAGTGGAGCGTGTAGAGTGAATTAACCACACTAACCGAGACTAACCAATTCTAATCTACTCTTCCCCGATTGATCTTTGATCTTTGCAGGTATGGATAAGAAGCAGTATCAGAAGGGAGCGTATCATCCGAATGAGATATAATTCCCTCCCTTCTTCCCCTCCCTCGAATCTCACATTTCAACGTTGCAATTCTCTTCCTTTGTTACTCACTTCCTCCCTCTTCCATGCCATTTCTTCTTCTCTCCCCACAAGTTCTTTCTGTTCCGGTTCCTTCTCTATGCCATATCATTCACATACATCTCACAGATATTTATTTATTTGTCGGATAAAACTATCGATATTAGCACTATGAGGGTGGTATATTACAGATGAAGTGATCTTATTGGACTCAGTAGCCCTGTCGATAAGGTCTGAGATGGGGAGGGAATTGAGAGTGAGAATGAGGGGGATAGAAGTACTGAGGGACAATGAGGGGAACTCCGTTGTAGAGAGACTCACTGGGATGAGAGAACACTGGAGATGAGTACGCATTCTGAAACAGAAATCGATAATCGAGAGGTACTGTAGGTTTAGAGACAGTACGCTTAGATAATAGATCTCACCATGTACGGCGATTGAGTGTACGTGGGGGCACCGTAGTTGGAAGTGGGCGGAGTCAGTTCCTGAATGGATAATTTGATCATTGATCTCCGGCATAATTACCGTACCACGACAGTTGTAGTCGCCGGTGTCCGAGTGGTAGTCGACTGTTCAGTTGTCGTGGTCGGGACTACGGTAGTCGTGGTGGGAGCTTGGGTCGTAGTCGCAAACTGAAATTAATCGATAGACTATCAATGTCTGCCGAAATCTCACCGTCGTGGCGGGAGTCTGAGTGGTGGCGGGAGGAGTGTACGTGTTCCAGTACTCGTAAGCTCCCTGAAATTACAAAATCAATGGTGTGGTCGATCAATACTCAGGAACTCGGATTCAAATAAGCTCACATCCTTGGTGGTCGTGGATACGGTAGTTACGGGTACGGTAGTCGGCCTCTCAGTCGTGGTAGGAGCGTACGGAGGGGTGAAAGTGCTCCAAAACTCCGAAACTGCCTGAAATCAAAAGATTAAAGATCATAATTCAGTCCACTCGGCAAGTCAATCGATATCGTCACTGACATCCTTGGTGGTCGTCGGCTGAGTGGAGGTGGTAGTTGGCTCCTGAGAAGTTATCGATTACAGTAGATCACTCGATATTCTCTCCTTACCGTAGTCGTGGTGTAGACTGTCGTGGGTACGGTAGGTGCCTGAGTGGTAGTCGTCGGTGCCACATAGGGAGGAGTGTACGTGTGCCAGTACTCATAGGCAGCCTGATAGAGATCAAATATAAATCGTCTCCCCCCCCTCCTTCAAACTCACATCCTTGGTTGTGGTTGCCTGAGTAGAGGTCGTGGTAGATGGCTCCTGAAAAGATGTTAGTGCACCGATCAATAATAGTGACCTACCGTAGTACTGTAGACGTAAGGCGGCCAGTATGCAGTTGTAGTAGTCGGCTGCACGTAGGGTACGGTAGTCGTCGTGGTGGGAGCCTCGGTCGTGTACTGTAATGGATCAATATTTGGTAGACGTACTACCGTAATCTTACCGTAGTAGTCGTTGTGGGAACCTCAGTGGTGGTAGTTGTCTTCGGAGTGTACGTAGACCAGTACTCATAGGCGCCAGGCTGAAAGATCAAAAATTAATCTTCAATGAGAGATGGACTTACCACTTGGGTGGTCGTCGGAGGCTGAGTGTATACTGTAGTGGGTACTGTAGTCACGGGTACGGTAGTCGTGGTGGAATCAGCGGCGACTGATGTGGTAGTGTACACGGTGGTAGTAGTCGGTGCCTGATAAGATACTGTAGCTCCAAAAATCCAAGTACCTACCGTACCTCTGTGGTCGTAGTGTACTCAGTCGTTGGCGGATAGTATACGGTAGTTGTCGTAGGCGCCTCAGTCGTGTACTGTAATCGATCGATTACTAATTATTATACTACCTTAATCTTACCGTAGTCGTGGTGGGAACCTCAGTTGTGGTAGTTGTCTTCGGAGTGTACGTAGACCAGTATTCGTATGCTCCAGGCTGAAAGATCAAAGATTAATCTTCAATGAGAGATGGACTCACCACTTGGGTGGTCGTGGGAGGCGGAGTGTATACTGTAGTGGGTACGGTAGTCACGGGTACGGTAGTCGTAGTGTACTCAGTCGTCGTGGTTGGCTCCGTAGTAGTGGTGGTAGTGTACTGTAATCGATCGATCGATAATCCTTCTCATCTACCGTAATCCTCACCTCAGTTGTCGTGGGTGCGACGTATACGGTAGAAATCGTAGTGGGAGCCTCCGTGGTCTTCGGAGTGTACGTATACCAGTACTCGTATGCTCCAGGCTGATAGTTATGACGTTATCAGATAGTTCAAAGATCAATATTCACGGGTAATGAAGTAAATCAAAGTTCACTTACCACTTTGGTGGTAGGCTGAGGTGCAGTGGTAGTGTACACAGTTGTGGTAGTGGGTACGGTGGTAGTGGTAGTGGGTGCCTGGATCTTATGGTAGTTCTCAGCCTATCTATGTTCCATACCTCAGTGGTTGTAGTGTACTCAGTAGTCGGCTCGTAGTATACGGTAGTCGTCGTCGGAGCTACGGTAGTGTACTGTAATTGATCAGTTCATGATATCCTTCTCTACAGTAACCATACCGTAGTAGTAGTGGTCGTTGGCGCCTCGGTAGTCGTTGGTGCGTAGTATACAGGGGTGGTGGTAGTGGGAGTCTGAAACGGTACTGTAACTCTTGTAACTGTTGATTTCCTTACCTCCGTGGTCGTGGTGTACTCAGTGGTCGTGGTGGGAACCTCCGTAGTGTACTGTAATCGATTGATCAACATCTACAGTCGTCTACCGTAACTCACCGTAGTAGTGGTAGAGGGAGCCTCAGTGGTCGTGGGAGCGTAGTATACGGTAGAAGTCGTGGTGGGAGCCTGAGACAGAGCGAATCAAGAAAGACCACTTCGTCTATCGATTACCTCAATGGTTGTGGTCGGATCCGCAGCCACGGCGTAGGGATTGGAGTAGATGTGACCAGTCTGAAATACACGCGACATCTACCGTACCCTTGCTTCTACCGTACTCACAGTGGTTGCAGGAGTCGCCCTCGTTGCCCAGTATTGATCTGCTCCCTTGGAACCAGCATAAGTCGTGCCTTGACTGCCCCTGAAAGAGAAGAGTGACCTACCATCGATCGATTCAATTATCGATCGATTAATTTGTTCTCACTTGGTCCACTTGGAAGTTGTGGGCGGAGTCACAGTCGACCAGTACTTGGAAGCCGCCTTCTGAAGGGAAATAGATCGTAGTTAGAAGTCAATCGATAATCGATCTCACCTCGTTTACCGTAGTCGTCTCAACGGGGCGAACTGTCGTTGTGGGAGGCTGAGATGGGATGAATTATAATGGTGCGTTTATTGTCGCCTGACCCCTCAGGTTGAGCGGTCAGAATGACAATTCTGACCCCCCAGAACGGTCATTCTGAGGGGTCAGAATCATCATTCTGAGGGGTCACCTCGTCTGACCCCCCAGAATGACCGCTCTGACCCCTCAGAATGATCATTCTGGGGGGTCAGAATGGTCTTTCTGAGGGGTCAGAATTGTCATTCTGACCGCTCAACCTGAGGGGTCAGGCGACAATAAACGCACCATTAAAGGAGAAGTGAGACGATCTCAAAGATCTCCTCATCTATTACCAATCGTTCAACTTCTCATGACAAGAATGCCCCTCTACCTAATCGTTCCACAAGTCGGTCAACTCTACAGAAAGGGGGGATGAGAGATAGCAAGATCGAGAGGAGCTCTCTCATTTTTGTACACTCTCTCACCCTTACCCCTTCCCGTAGCCCTCGTACCTCTCCATAGTTCTGTCTCGGACCACTGGGATCGGCTACGGGAGGACTCCAATCTCGAGGCATCACTCCATATCCATGAGAGAGAACTAAAGGAACGAGAAGAGAAGAGACGAGAAGAGATCTCATCCTGGAAATGAGATCATTGCGCAATTTTGAAGCGAAATATGGCGAAGGGCGAAATTTTTGGGCGCGAACGGAACGACAAAAAAATCAAACCCACAAACAAACGCACAGACAGACGCATTGAGATCCTAATAGATAGTAATAGTAATGAAAAGAGGATGAGGGGAGAAAGAATAGATGGAAGGGGACGAAATTATGAAAGAATGGGTGTGAAACTGGGATGAACAGCTGTTAGAAAAGAGATTTCAAAGTGATAAATTGATTTTGAAAAAGTAGTCGAGAACAATGTGAATGAATCTAGAGAAATGTCACGGAAAGTTATGAAATGATTGGAAAATAGACAAAATTGTGAACAACAACAAGGAAGAGCTTGCGATATTGGAAGTGAAGAGTGAGAAGCGGAAAGGAATGACCTAAGATGGGAAGAGGGAGAGGTTGTTGTTCACTCTCTCTCTCTCTCCTCTCTTTGACCTACCATCGATCTCTCTCTCTCTCTCTCTTCTTTTGATCTGCACGTGCTGTTTACGATATTCCTTGATCTACTTGCTTCTCTGATCTTGTTTTGATAGCCTTTTTGAGATCATTGAGATCAATTCTGACCCTCTCGTTTTCCCGTGCTCTCTCGTCTTGTCTCTCATGACTCCACTTCTTCAAAAAGGGACCAGGACGAGAGAGTGTGCAAAAGTGAGAGAGTCCCTATCGAGAGTACACTCTCCCATACTCGAAAGCCCTTTCCGGAGGGATGAACAGCAGCATGTGGAAAAATATGTTTCCTGAGAAGACATGTCAATAAGAGATAACCTGTTAGATATTACCGTTTTCAAATGATACGTTCATGAAATGGACTACTGGTGGTGTACTCTCTTTCTTTACCTCGACGTGTCTCTCTCTGTGCCATGCTCTCTCGCAGCCGTATCTATTGTTTGAACGTTTTATTATTTTGGACGAGTGTTTGTGAATTTATAATAAGTAGAGCGCGAGATGTAAGACCACGGTCTCTTCATTTCACTTAATCTCTCGGACCGGTATTGACAGTGTGTGGAATGGAGTTCCCGTCATCTCACATTTTGCGCTCTCCTTTCGAACTCATCAGATGGTTATTTCGGACTCGTTCTTCTTCTGAATCCAAAATCCAAAAAAAATCCGTGTCAAATCTCTTTCAGACACGATCATAACCACGCAATTATAGTCGGCGAGCTCTCATTTACACGCTTTTCACATCTTCCACACTGATTTCACCACAGAATTGCTCACGAGGAAACGGAAACTTCATTAAGACGGAGTTGTTGGCTGATCTTATCCCACTCCTTCCTTTGATATAAGAGAAGTGAGAAGACTTAGAAGATCGTTCAGAAATGGACGTCAACGTCTTCAATTCGACCTTGAATCTTCTATTTCCGGTCACAGAATGGAATTATGTTATTCAATTGACCATCGGAATTATCTCACTTCTCTTCTGTCTCATTCTCGCTTTTATCGTTGAAAAGTAAGCTTTTCTCCGTTTTTTTTAATTTAAAAAAATTATAATTGAATAAAATTCGTTGTTCAGACACACTCCCGAAGATTTCTGCAGCAAGAAAACGATGCTGCTCATCAATTTGGCCGGATGCTTCTCTAATTCTTTGCTATATTCTTTTCTGCAACCTTTTCCGATCTATCCTCACAAGGTTTTATCGTCTCACATTTGAAAAATCTTCCATCCAATCTTATAAAATTGGTTCTTTAGGTATTTATGTTCACTGGTCCTTTTCACTCTTTTGGATGGGAAATAACATCGATTATATTCGTTGCATGGTGAGTGTCACACACAACTGATGGTCACATTTTCCGAAGGCCGGTCAATCTTCTATAAAAAAATCTTGGAATGGAAAAGAGTGTGTAAAATCGAGGGCCTTCTCACTTTTGCACGAGCTCTCACCATGAACAATTTCTGTATGTTTGGAGTCATGTTTTGCGTTGATAGATTTTTAATTATTATGCGTTTTCAGGACCGGCGTTCAGACATTCCTATCATGCGCAGTAATGACTTCATTCAATCACTACATTGAGACAATGGAACAATTCAAGTGAGATTTGTGAAAAAAAGGGGAAAATAAATATACTCACAATCAGACAGAGAAACGTCATCTTTGAATTCTTCCGAAATCTCACAATTTCTCGCCGATTATTCGCTTACGCTCTCTTCAATATCATAATTGTCACTATTGCGTCAGCTACTCTCTTTTTATCGATTGACCATGAAAAGGTTGGTCTCAAAGATTTGATTAAGAATGTTTTCACGGAGTAAATCGGGATCTTGCTCAGGATGAATCGCTAGTCGGTGGAATCTTCGATTTTCTTAGAGAGAACTACGGTATGATCAATTTCAAGAGCAAGTATGGAACACTAGAGGTTTACTGTAATACTTTTAATCGATATAATGTAACAAAGTTGTCTCAGATTCTCGTTGGTTCGTTCGTATTCTTCGTAATTTTCTATGCTGGAATGGTGTTTTGCTTGAAGAAAAGTGTGTGGACGGAATTGGAAGATGTGCGATTTCTTTCTAAATTGATATTTAAAAACAAATAAAAATGTCAGCTGCGACCATCTCTTTCCCCACGGACTTTCGACATTTTGGTGCAACTTTCTCGTCTTCTCATAACGGCAAACTTGACTCCGGCGGTATTTTTCTTCCTTCCAACAGGTACAATTATTTGAAGACGTTGTTCAAATCGCATTTCACAGGAATTTTCATACTGATTCCAGTTCTTCTTCCTTCTCTCGTTTCTACGCCGGGCCTTCTCATATTCTTCACTCTTTTGACCATCAGTAAGCAATCATTTGTAAATAACAAAAACCGGAAACGGAGAAAAAATCAAATCGTCATCTTAAAAACTAGGACAAACTAAGTTCATTGGTACTCGATCTCTCAATAATATCTCTCTAATTGTTGTTGCAGGTCTCTTCTCAATCTACTCTTATGTCTACTACTTTCTCATTCTCCTCGGATTCAAATATTATCGTCGTGCTCTTTATGACATTCTCATCGCACCAATTGCTTATCTCCGACCATCAATAGCTATTCGAGACGTCACTTCATCCAAACCTTCGTTGTGATTCTATTATGGCCAACCTTCAATGTTCCTTTTCACTAGTTCCATAAACAGTTTCTATCATGCTCGCAGTAATAAACCGGTAGAGACTCGATATCGATTTACTCGAAAGAGAGAGAGAGAGAAAGTGGAACTTCTAATGAGAACAGACAATGCAATCATATCGAGTGTTCATTTGCCTTTCTCTCTCTTCTCTTTTCTCTTCTTTCGCCCACACTCAATTCTGTATTTGTATGTTTATTCTTCGTCCGAGTAACTACAAATAGCGAAAGTTCATAGCTCGCGTTCCCACTTTCGAAATAAGATGGAGACTCTTCAAATTCTGCTCCTTTTCACGTCACTTTCACTTTCTTTCGCTGCAGGTTCGATGAACTTTCCATTACTTTTATCAAGCTATCTTTCACAACATTTATGTAATTCTAGATAATCACTAAATTCAGATTGCACAAGTTCTCGCGATTCGGGAGTTCCGTGTGAAGAGGCAACATCTTCATTCTCTTTCTACTACGACCCCAAATCGAGTGATTATTTTCTCCCTTTTTCGTTTTCTTTTACTCGTCTGCTCTAAATCAGCACTGCTCGTCCATTCACAGTTCGTTCAATCTCCAATTATCCAATTAATGGTTTTGCAGAGGTGTGTCAACCCTTTTCCTACAAGGGATGTGGGGGTAATTCGAATCGATTTTCATCGAAAGATGAATGTCTCAATACTTGTTCTCCCTCGAAGACTTCTTCAAGTGTCTCTTCTTCTTCTTCCTCTTCATTGAGTTCAACTGGAGAACTCGCCCATTCTGCCGGAGTTCAATGGCTGCAGGGTCAGTTCACGAGGGATGCCGGTTCGGTACTGGGAATAACGTATGGCATTCTCTCTTTCTCTGACCCTCTTTGCCTTATCAGCCGTAATGCCGATCTCTCGCCCTAAAGGCCGTCACACGAATATCGAACTTTCATCAGAACTCACCATAACAGTCCTGATGAAAGTTCCTCATTCCCAATCAAACAAAAATTGCAAAATTCTGACTCTATTCAGTTAGCTATCAACTCTAACTTCAAATACACCTATCAATAAAAAGACTAAATTTGCAGGTGACAAGTGTGGCTCGAACTTCCTCATTCCCAATCACGAGTATATTCCATGCAATGCTGGTCGATGTCCTGACAATCACAATTGTTTCAATGGAGAAGTTTGCTGTCCAACAAAGTGTCAGTTTTCGTTCATAATTTCAAATGGTATTTGAAGTTTAAGTATATCGTCAAGAAAAAATTTCCTTCAAAAATCCAAAATATTTTTCAGCGTATGTGTGTTCTCTTCGGGACGACAATGGTTCATTCAGAGAAGGAATCGAGGATAAACCGAGGTAACAATTCTGTTTGCTGTCATAACACTCACATAAAATTTGCCAGTATATCTTTCCCGAAGGTTTCGTTGCTTGAGAACAGTTCTCTAACCCTCATTCTTCCAAATGCTCGTTTCGGTGAGCAAACGAGAGAGCGCTTGAAATGAGTAGATTGGATAACGGGAAAACCTGGGAGTTCTCCTAGCAAAGCTTCACTCTGTGTTACAACTGATGATCGAGAGCTATTTAAGAATAGATTACATGCTTGAGTGTTGGAAGAAAAACAAAATATATCCTTATTCTCAATTCTTCAGATTCGGATGGGACGCAAAAGTGAATTCGTGCGTTCGTTTCTCTTATTACGGAGCCAATGGAAACTACAACAACTTCCCCAATTTCTATTCGTGCCTTCGATTCTGTCAAAATTGAGTCGAAAGACAAGAGACAAACACAGTTTATGTACAGAGAGAAACGTAATAAAGTAGTGCAGAGTTAAATTGTACAATATTCATATTTAATGTTCATGAATTCATCGAAGATAAGAGGGAGAGAATCTTTTGGCGCATGAAGCGAGACTTCCATTTCCGAACGCCCACTGAATCAAATTTACAATTAGGGAATAATTTTATTTAAAATACCCGTAAGTCCACCTCGGGATCAGTTGAAAGAACGAAAATTATGAGGAAGAGAAGAAGAAGGCATCTAAACAATGGTCGATCATTGGACAAAAGAGAAAGAGTACTTACGAGATAGGGAAAGGCATTTCTCGGTGAGAGGAAAGAGAGAGGAATGAGTAGAATGATGAGAATGAAATGCCAACGGGCAAAGTAAGAAAGAACGAGTTAAGAGTCAATGGAAACATTGAACTATTGAGAGGAGGAGGAAATTGATCGTAGATATGAATTGTTCAGTAGAAAAGATCAATGGGGAAGGATTATCTCACGGACGATCGAATTTACTGCCACCCACTGCAATTTATTATTATTCGAAAAAAAGTAGAATTAAAATGTAAAAAAAGTGTCTCGGTAAAATTCAGAAAGTCCCTGAAGAAAGTTCGTTCACCTAGAAAATGCTTTGCGATTAGGTGACACGACGAAAAAATTGAATGACTAACAGTTTGTGGTAGGAGAACTGCGTAAGAGGAAGCGACCATGTAGAGAGTGAGAAGAATTGATGTCAACCTAAAAAAGAACACCCACATGAGACTGAATTAATGGAAACTGAACAGAACTAATCTGTTTCTTGCCTCATTATCTTTTATGCGATACTCTGACGCAATAAATAATGAATGAATGAACTCACATTATCGATTGGCGATATTCGATAGATTCTCAATGGAATCGTGAGTTTCTCTCCTCTCTCCTTCACAAATACCCCTTCCAGTTTCTCTCTTTCTCTGCCCTCAGGGCACTGATCAAACAAAACGAAAGAAGCACTCTTTCCATGCATAAACCATTTCAAGAACTTTTTTCTAATTTTGTTCCTGTTGCACCCTCCTTATGTTCTTATTATTTCCATGTTTGTTCCTGTTGTTTCTAGGAACACTCTGCGGATCGTTCCTAGGAACAGCAGGAACATTTGTAGGAACACAAGTTTTTGAGACATTATTGTGCTCACAATCGGTCAATGAAAGAACGGTCTTTATTAAATATCACAACGCGTTTCGATCTCTGAGTGATCTACCAGTAATGAGCAACAATCGGGCGAAGAAACAAAGTTCGATTCGAGAAAGAGCAATAAATCAATTGGGTCTAGACGAATAAACGAGCTGTCAGTTCAACTTCCTCCTTTTTTCACACCATTTTCTCTTCGTAGAAAACACTTCCGTCTTTTCTCGAGCACGTAAATACCTGAAAAGGAAGTGATCAGAGAAGAGATTAGCAGTAATTGAGTGATTGAGTGAAATCACTTCCCCTTTGATGGCAGAACTGACTGATTTGAGAGAGAAAAAGGAGATGAAGGCACAACACACAAATAGATTTAGATTAGATAGGGTTTCCATTCGAACCTTTCTTCCAATTTTGATCTTGCTATCGATCTTGATCGTCACATTTTCCTTCTTGTTCACTACACAATTGAGAATGACTACTGCTCCTTGGGGAGTACATTTCTTCGTGAATTTATCCTCAGAGATCCATCTGAATGAGTCATTAGGAAACTGGACTAGAGAATTTTTAGGGATAAGAGGTACTTTAAAAAGTTGGATGACTCACGTCTCCTCGGGATTTCTCCATGTTCCCTCGTGGAAGCACGAACGAGCACCGGAGGGAGGAGAAACCTGCACAAAAAGGTTTTAAATGGAAGACTCATATTCAAGACGGAAATTTGTCTAAGATGCAAGACCCGTACAGCTTACAAATAAGACCACGAGGTTTGAAATAGTGAAGAGAGAGGGCAAAACTAGATTTTTTTTCTGGGTGATCAAGCGATATTGTCCTACTGTATTGATCTACTGCCTACCGTAGCCGTCGCGGTAGTCAATTCAACGTCAGGCGGAGTGAGAGCAAGCTGCTCGGCCTCGAATCGTTTCTGGAAGAGATCAAAAATGAGATGAAAGATCAGAGGGACATAAATCTACGACATTTCTGGGCTGTCAAGTGAGGACTTTAAAAGTCTAAAGGTGCACTTTCACCTAAGTCTAAGCCGTATACGCTCTATAGAGATACTAACAAGGTCTGCGAGATATCCGGGAGGGACAACTCCGGGAGGTCCAGCGGGGAATTGAGGATTGGGAAGATCGGGAAGAGGAGGAGAAGGAGGAGTGAGCACTTGAGGATTAGCATCGATTTTCTGAAAGAGAGGAAAAAATCAGAGATCGGCTTTTGTTGTTATTGCATTTCATCGTTGAGAAACGATTTATAGAGACGAAATGGCCCTTACATTGTCGATTTCCTTTGTGGATAGGACGAGTTCTCTTTCGAGGAGAATGGATCCATCGGCTTGTTGATTGCAACTGAAGGAGAGAAAGATCAAAGATCAAGGGTTGAAAAATCTACAGAACTAAAAGGGAAAGGAAAATGTTACCTGTGTCTGACTCCATTGATTGTTGCTGTATTTCCGATGGGAACAGCCTGGCCGATGTCAGTTACACACTCAACAATCTGAACAATTTTGTAATTTGAAAAGAATTCATCAATACGAGAGAGCACGTTTAATAAAGAGACCGTTATAGAAGCAGAGGGATCACTCACAATAACTCTTCCATCAGGAGTGCACTGCTTGCGGAAGTTGCCGTTCGACAGCCAAATCTCGCCTGGAAGAGTGAGATTACGGTAGAATAACTATTAATTATCGATTGATTCTAACCTGCTTTGTGACCTCCGCATGCGACTCCCGGATCGCGTTTCCTTCTGAATTCGACGACTCCAGACGGAAGACGAAGGCATTCTACTAGAAGACCTCCCTAGATATAAATAATTTGCAGTTGTTAGAGCATTCAGCTGGGATACGGTAAGTTCAATGGTATAACGGTACCTCGATAGCCGTTTCTCCTATGGTAATGTGTCTGCCTCCATCAGTAACGCAACCAACAATATCGGAACTCCACGAATTGGAAGTGATGGTGCATCTCATGAAAAAGTTCGTCTTCGACACCTGAGAGTACAGTAGGGGATTACGGTAGATGGAGGGTACGGTAGAGGGATAACGATAGATGGAGGTGTACCTACCCATGTCTCTCCATTGGTTCTTCGTATTCCTCTATGATCACAAGCTTCTGAGAGTGTGAGTAGAAGAGTAATCAGCAGTGGAGAGATCATCTCTGCAGATCGAGTCGAGACTGAAGGGAGGAGTGACTTCTCAGTCGGAATAAGGGGAGGATCACACACAAGGTCAGTATGAGTAGTCTCCACTCCTTCCCGGTTTACTCACTAGAGAGAAGGAGAGAGAGATTGTAAATGGATAGTTACGAACTGCAGTTAGCAAGACGGATAACGGGAGATAAAAGAGAGAGAGAGAGAGAGAGAGAGAGAGAGAGAGAGCGGAAACCACGAAACTGCTAACGCACAAACTTGCAAAGTTCCGCCCGAGTTTGAGATTAGGAGGGGTTCCAATGAGGGGGTTCCAAATGACGGAAAGGGAACTGATACACCCTATGCATAGCGGGTTTAGCAGAGGTCAGGGTGATGACCTACTTTGTATGAGGAGAGAAGCAAAAGGGGAGAATTGGGAAAGAAGAGTGGCGCCAGCACACACTTTTTATCATTCCCGACGAGTTTGAAAAAGCAGAGGCGTCGATTAGTCATTTGACACTCGGTGAATTGGAATGAGTGATGGGATGGAAACTGCTTATTATTCTGTTTCGGGGGAAGGCAATACTGAATACATTGAAGAAAAGATTCTGTAGATGAAAGAACACAGTTGCTATTTGTTATTTATTAATAGACATTCCGTATCCAGGTGTATGCATCTCAGAATGAATCAAATTTCATTCTCGGAATGAAGCTTGGGCTTACGGTAACTCGTATCCCCTTCTGTTCGTTGGCCCGTTCGGGCCCAATCGATTCGCTTTTTCCTCAATTCTTAAACCCTTCTCTATTTCACACATTATTGTTCAATGACACTGGATGAACAATCGTAAGTACCATCAAGACCTTGCCGATTCCAGAAACGCATTTCAATTCTCCCCCGTCCAGACACACTTTTCGGTCTGCAACAAGCAATAGAGTGTGCGGAATTAAGAGAGTGTATCTGAACTCGGAATTGTATAAAAGAATCTCCTGTTGTAGATGGAATCAGAAGCGGACCATGAATCGTCTCTTCCTTCTTCTCTCCTTTTCTCCTCTCACTCTCGCATCGCCATATCTTCCCTTCGTATGCCATCCTTCGGAGGGGAAGACCTATGCAAACCAGGAGAAATTCGTATGCGATTTTCCGTCATTTTCAATTCATTTTCATTTGTTTAGATCGAGGGAAGTTTCGTCAAACAATGTGATTCAAATGCTGCTGGATTCGAAATTAAGATCGTTGCTTGTCTCTCTCCTTCTAAGACTGAGATTCCACTTGGAAAGACTCGCGAAGAGGTACTACAATAGAATTTTAATTTCATTCTTAAAAATGAATCATGCATCTGTACCTCCTTTAGAACTCGTAAATCTATTCCTGTGTCTCCACTCCCTATGGAGGCGCTCGAATGTCTTCCGAATTCGCTTCTTCATCTAAACAATCCGTCCGATCTCCCATCCAATGCCAGGGGAAATACAACAACGGAGATAGAATTGTTAGTTGAATTTCGATTATTCTGGATTCAGTGTCGAAAATCTGAGGGATCAGTCTCTTCATTATGTACACTCTTTCGCGAATTGGACTATCGAGAGATTATGTGGAATTGGGAGAGTTTACCCATCGAAAATCATAGCGACTATTGTCTTCTCAGAAAGAGGGAAGTTTCGTGAAGGAATGTCGATCGACTGCCTCCAAATGGGAGATCACAATTGTCGCTTGTCTCACTCCTTCTGGAAAGGAAATCGCCGTCGGAACTGAGGCTGAAGAGGTCTGATTGATTTGGTAATTTCCCTAGGGACTAGGGTCCTAGCTCCCCACCTAGTAGGGCAACATCAAAGGCACCGACAGTTTCCCCCACTAGTCCCCCCACCGAAATATGTGGGGAACAAGTGGGGGAAATACCAGAGCTTGATTGAGAAAAGAGAGAAAGACGAGGAGTAATTGCAGAAGAATATCATCTACTCCTGCGTCAAGACCGAAAATGGAGCGTCGATCCAAACGAGAGTAGTTGAAAAACCAGCAGAGAATAGAAAGTGTCAGGGGAAGTACGAGGGTGGAGAGAAATTCGTGAGCGACGAGGCATTTGGATAATTGGACAAACGAGATATCTTCAGATCGAAGGCAACTTCGTCAAAAAGTGTTTTTCTTCTCCTAATTATGAATTTATCGCAATCGTCAATTGCCTCACACCAGAGAAGAAGGAAATTGCACTTGGAGCGGAATTTGAAGAGGTTTCATTAGAACTCGAGTTTCGCCATGTCTTTTTCCATGTGAACTTTTTGGTAACTAATTATGCTTACAGAACTCTGTAATCTTCTCGTGTATCAAGCATGGCAATGGTGGAGCGAAAATCGAATCGAGAGTGGCAACTCCCCAGTCGAACATGAAATGCAACGGAATCCATGAGAACGGGGAGAAATACGTGAATTTACAATCAATAAATCCAAAACGTGATCAATATCTCAGACCGAAGGCAACTTTGTCAAATTGTGTACTTCTTCTCCTAATCACGCGGCTGTAACAATCGTTGCTTGTCTGACTCCAGAGAAGAAGGAAATCCCAGTTGGTTCCAAATTGGAGGAGGTAAGGCCTTTTAAAAATATAATACATAAAATAGTAAAATTACTAAATCGGCTAAATATCCGATTTGAGAAAAGTGTTCGCTACTCGTGTATCAAGACTGAGAAAGGAGCGAAGATCGAAACTGAATTTGTGGAAGGCGGAAACAATGGAAAAGAACTTCTCTGCAAAGACAAATACAAGAATGGAGATAAATTCGTGAGTTCAATCACTCTTGAATCGATATTGAAGGCACTTTTAGACCGAGGGAAACTTTGTCAACTTGTGTACTTCTAATCAATACTACGCTTCTTCAACAGTCGTCGGATGTTTGACTCTTGAGAAGAAAGAAATCGCCGTTGGACGAGAACTCGTTGAAGTGAGACAGTATGGTACACTACATATTGCATAGTGATGACGACATCGAACTTATCACACCATTCCACTGGGCCGTCCAGTATTACAGGAAAGGGTTTCGAGTGAGAGAGCTTTTAAAATCGAGAGGGACTCCCTCATTTTTGCATACTCTCTCACCCTGATCCCTGTCTGTTGGTTTGATGAGGAGAATAACTAGTGTCTCACAATCAGATCGTCTAGTCACTCTGACTAATCTGCCACTCTCAGGGAACCTGCCGCTACAAATGCGTCAAGACTGAAAACAGAGCCAAATTGGAGAAGGAGAAGGCAGTGAAGGGATGTCAGAATGGACAGTACCAGAAGGGTCAGTGATCCCTTCAATCGAGGTCAGTGTGATCTTTGATCTCTGCAGGCCAGACTCCTCTCCGACAACAAGAAGTTCGAGTTCAAGTGTCTCGATGACTTTGGCAACGCTGATATCGTACGTCTATCGATTATTTTGGTCGAATAGGAAATTATCCTTTGCAGATTGGTTGTGTACATATCAATGGACAGAAATTTGCAGTGGGAGAAGAGAAAGTTATCGATTATATTAAACACAAGTCAGTAATACTCTCTTACTTGAAATACTGAGTCATCAGTTAAATATAGGTCTAAAATATTCCACATTTTACAGATGCTACCGTGATCCTGACAGTGGTTCAGTAAAATATGAGAGAGAGGTAGCTCGAGTTATCAGAAACTAACCTAACGTCGTTTACTATGAAGTTGTAGTAACCTTACACGGCAACTTATTGTAACATTATTAATGTTAAATAAACGTATTGCAACCAATGTTGTATGCTACACTGGGGCAAACGCCAACACACACTCCGAATTGCTTTCTGCAGCATTTTAATCGTTATTCGAAATGTCCTTTCGATCGAATAGTCAAAAAGGCCGCTAAACAATGAAAACAATCGAAGAATCCTATAAGACAAGGAGCGGAGAGAAATATGAATCATCAAGATGATCCTCTCCCTTGTCACTTTTTCCACACTCGGACTCATTGCGGCTGCTCCAGTCGATCCGACCTGCCCAGGAGGACAAAAGAATGGAGAGAAATTCGTAAGTATTATATTTGAGCGGTATGAATGTCTGACGCAAACCAATCCACTATAGCTATTGTAAGTGTTTCGTAGTACACTTACAATAGCTATAGGTATTGTAAACTAATCCTCGTATGCACCGAATCACACATTATGTATATGGATGAACAGTGAGAAAAAACTTGGGTAGAAAAGTTTTGCAAGATCTTATTTGAGACCGAAGGCTCCTTCGTGAAGAAATGCTCCGCAGAGGGAAAGTCGAATTCAGTCTCAATCATTGGATGTCTCACTTCCGAAAATATCGAATTCAAGATCGGAAAAGAAGTAAAGGAGGTACGATTCCATACTGCATTCCACATTTCTAACGATGATCTTTGTTCATTTCAGAACGGATGGGCCTTCAAATGCTACGCAATTGGTAATGGAAAAGTGAAAATGGATATGGTGAAGATTGGAGGAAATCCAATTGAACCAGCAGTGAAGGGATGTGAGGGTGGAGAGTACCAGAAAGGTATGAGAAGAGAGATAGAGATTTTCGATTGATCTTTGATCTTCAGGTCAGACATATCTCTCTTCGAACAAGAGATTCCTCATGAAGTGCATCGATGACTACGGAAGCGCCAGTATTGTGAGAATTGCGTAATCGATAATTCAGTTGAACCGAAATCTCAGGATTCTTGCATTACTGACGATGGAAAGGAAGTGAAAGTCGGAACTGAGCTGACTTCGGGAGGATTCAAATACCAGTTAGTACTTGTCAAATATATTTCACAAACTGAATTTCTGTTGAGATGCAATAAGGATAAGGATGGATCAGTCAAATACGAAAAGGAGCCAACTTCCGGTGAAAAAATGGCTGTGAAGGGATGTGAAAAGTACGCGATTGGTGAGGAAAATGAACGAAGAATTTAATTAACAGTGATGTTCAGGTGAGAAAATCATCACAGAGAACAAACAGTTCCAATTCGAATGCAACGCCGATGGAAATGTCAAATTCGTGAGTTTTGCAATCTTTCCTCAACCTAAATTTACTCATACCTCTGCAGACTTATTGCCTTGTCTACGGAGGAAAAGCAGTGCCTGCTGATTCGAAGAGAGTCATCCATGGAATACTCTGCGAGTGAGTGCATAGAGATTACAGTATTTTAGAGGGAATATTGAGGAAGTAGCGTAAAACATTTTTCAATGTTCAAATTTGAGCTGCAAGACAACCGCCGATGGAAGCGCGTCGCTGACAAAGAGCAGAACTGCCGTTTGACAAAAATAATGAGATCGAATTATTGATTTGATAAATAATTAATTAATATCCATTTACTTTGTCCCTGTGCCACGAATTTTTGATTATACCTAATATCTATTCGAAATAAGTATTGCCGATTATGAACGCAAGGAATGCGTAGTTCGGTACATACAATTAATTTCAGAGAACGAGTGCGTCAAAATAGAAATTACTCGCTCCGTGAAATACACTCAAAAGAGTTCTCAGCAATGGTGTACACATTCATCTCTCTTTTTTTGCTTGATTTCGTGTTGATAGAGATCTCCTTGCTGGTCAGCATCCTAAGCATCTCCGTTTGCTGAGCCTACTCAAAGTAAGAAAGGGTCAATACGTGATCTAAGAATAAGATTTATTTATTTATTTATCGTACACCACAAGGGTGCGACAACATGTACAAAAATGAACGAGTTAAAAAAGGTATTTTAATAATGGGTCATTCGCAGGAGTGGGGAGCGGGAAGGGAGTGATCGGGGCCACCGCACGGGAATTAGGAGTGAGGGGAGGAGCCTCAAAAGCGGTGGAGGAGCCGCTTATCCAATGTATGTCTTATTGGATCTCTGTGTGGTGCCCAAATCGGGGAAGTGTTCGGAGTTGGGGAGGGGATCTATAGATTGGGAACAGGAATACCTAGTGATGATGGGAGGTCAGCAATTAGCAATAAATTATTTTTGATAGTGGGGATGGAAAGTTTAGGGTCACAAATTAAGTGTAATTTATTCAAAAAACGGGCAGTTCTATGAGCGAACGAAGCTTTGAGATTTTCGCGGGAGGCTTTCGGGATATGCAAAACAAATGCATTATGACGCCTACTTATGGAACGAAAAGTGTAGAAACGATTGACCGGTAGATCAACAGAACAAGCAAAGATTTTCAATGCAAAAAACAAAATCAGCAATGATCCGACGAACATAGAGACTACGAATATCGTAGTAAGCCAAACGATCAGAATACGATGGAGAAACTAATTGGGAGCGAGAGATGTTTTACTATGTTAGCCAACCAACGGAACAGCAGAAATCCGGATTACATCTTATCTCTACCATATTTGAGAAGATTGGATGGGACCAGTGAACTGTATGATCTACTCGGTGATCCTCCTCGTCCATTTACTGTAATTAAGAAAACACGGCATTCCTCTTCTTGATCTCGAATACCTCAGTGATTACAATAAGATTCTGTGTTGGACCGTCGTATGAAGAGAAATTTCCTCGAAGATACGACTGCCGTGCGAATAGTATGTGAAGTTGGAAAGCTGAAGATGAGTAGTAGATATATAGGAAGGTGGCGATCAGACGGTGGTCTACCAATTATTCAACGGAATGAGAGAGAAAGAATCTTAATCTATATTCTGTAGTGAATTGCAGGAAGCGTTTCTCGACAGAGGCCGAAATTGCTCATAGATGAAAACATACCACCAGTTCGACCAGGAAATCCCTATTTGGGTGTCTCAATGTACACGTTGCAATGATACATATGGGTCGATACAGTAGATGAGTTGTTAGTTTTGTTAGATAGGAAAACACTGAATGTCCAGCAATTTCTGTGAATCGATGCAGCTGATGATTATTGTTCATATTGAAGAACACTTTTTGCAATCGATATTTCCCCAAATCTAACGTTTTCGTGCACATCCGTAACAGGGCAGCAATAGCTTTATGAGTCGTTTCCACACTCTAAATGCCTTTTCTATTGAGGGATCAAAAAGATCGCCGAAACACTATAAAATCGAGATTTGTATAAAAGCGGAGATTCTCGAAGAGAAATCAGAAGCATCAGGATGATTCTCCCTCTCGTCGCTCTTTCAACACTCGGACTCATCTCGGCTGCTCCTGCCGACCCAACCTGTCCAGGAGGACACAAGAATGGAGAAAAATTCGTGAGTATTTTGGCAATTATTACTTAGTTAGTTAACTAGGCTGATTATTTGCTATTACAATACTTATTTATGTCTTTAAAAGTATGGTTCAATAAGATATCTATTTTTTTCTTTTAGACAGAAGGATCGTTTGTGAAGAAATGTTCAACCGATGGCAAGACCCACAAAGTCAGCATTATTGGCTGTCTTACATCGGGGAATCAGGAGTTCAAGATTGGAAAGGAAGTGAAAGAGGTGCGAGTCCACATCAATTTTGAACGGCTAATCAGTCACGCCTTTCAGGACGGCTGGGCCTATCAATGCGTTGCAAATGAGAAAGGAGGAGCGAAAAGAGTGAGTGTGAAGGTTGCGGGCAATCCTGGAATACCCGTGAAGGGATGCGAATGTGGACAGTATCAGAAAGGTATTCTAGAGTCGAACACCTCCTCTGATCGGTCTATAACATTCAGGCGAAACTTACCTCTCTTCTAACGAAAGATACGTCATGAAATGCCTTGATGACTTTGGCAGTGCCAAAATCGTGAGTGAAAAGTCACTTTGATTGATTATTTAAGTGCGTCTTTGATAGGACGCATGCATGACCGACGATGGAAAGGAAGTGAAGATTGGAGCTGAACTGACTTCTAATGGATTCAAGTATAAGTATGGAGAAACAAGTTATGCAATTAATAAAAAGAATATATTTAGATGTATCAAGGAGAAGAATGGTTCCGTCAAGTATGAGAAGGAGCCAGCAGGAAAGGGAAGAATGGCAATGATGGGATGTGGAAAGTACGCAATTGGTGAGATCAAGGAAAAAATCTATTCAACGAAATGCGATAATTTAGGCGATAAATTGATCACGGACGACAAGCAATTCCAATTCAACTGCAACGCCGATGGAAAGATCAAATTCGTAAGCCTCAAAACTATTTTAAGAAGTGTATTCAATACACCGTTTAGTCTGGTTGCCTCGTCCGAGGAGGAAAGTCGATTCCTGCTGGATCGAAAAGAAACATTCATGGAATGAACTACGAGTGAGTTCAATTACTATGGGAATTGGATCGACTACTGCACAATACCGAGTTTCAGTTGCAAGGAAACTTCCACTGGCGGCGCTTCGCTGACAAAGACCAGAAAAGTTTGATAATGAAGCTTCACTGACTGCATTGAACTTTGGACATCCAATAAATTAATTACCTTTTGTCTCATGTCACATCTTGTCTGGGTTATAGAATGGTTATATACAGAAAAGATAAGAAGGGGGAAATTCCTCCTGTATACAAATCTAACAAGAGGATGAACCGGAACATCATAGAAGAAGTAATAATCGATAATCTCTGAATAGCTACTACTGCTACTACTACTTAGGGAAGCTACTACTTATTCTGTCTTGGTGTACTCACGAGAATTGGCTAGGTAATATATGATGACAAGAGATACAATGACTACTACAATATATTCGTAACAAGAGAGCGATAGGACGATGACGTTCTTCACAATCACGGGGATGGCCTGCTTGGCATCAACGACTGCTTCTCCGATGAGCGAGACGAGGGCGAGATCGGCGACCAGACGGAATGGCTCCGATGAGACTCCACAGTGGAAGTCACAGTGGGCTTCGAGACGACTCCGATCGAAGATGAGTGAGGTGGTGCGAATCGGTGGGCTCATGGAGCCCTTCACATTGAACTGGAATCCTTCTTCACAGGCGGAGAAGGCCGAGTTGTGTAAGGCCCCGCTTGCAACATGAATGGTCACGATTTCGATCCCCGCCCAGGTTCAACAAGCGTTACCTCCCCTAGGTGGCGGTAAAATTGGTAGCAACTTCGATTGCGGAACGTACTTCATAAACCTGGTCAGCAGGGGATACGTAGACCTCGTTAGCAAAGTTGTCTTATCTTTGAGCCTCGACAGAGTAGCCGCTAGTCGACGCAAAGGTTCTCTTGATTCATTTTCCACTTTTCCTTTACCTCCTTCGCAGTGGTCATGTTCGAGGTAGTGAATCGTGTTCGATTCACATCTGCAGCCAACCGTTGCCCCTCGACGAAGGCACCCTGTCACGTTGATCACGATCATCCGGCAGGTCTACAGTTCCTCCACCGGCTTGATTACCCACTGCTCCAATCTTACCTGCAGCTCCATAAGAGAATCGTTACTTCTCAATACGACTCTTCCGTTCTCAATGGTGATCCATTCATTGTGCCATCTCTGGGGCCTCCTTCAGATGATCTTCCACTTCACTTCCAGCCGTGCAGCTGCAGTGGCGAGTTCATCGAAGGTGGTGCAGGTCCCTCCGATAGGTCCAGTTCCCATCCTCTCCACCTCGAAGACAGTCTTTGGTTGCCATGTTGGCAGACGAACGTCATCGTCTGTCCATCGGTAACGAACGTCGTTGATAGCTTCGGATGCGGTGGAACGGCGAACTTCGTAAGGTGTCTGGTATCTATTTCCAGGCTGGATCCAGGTATATTTCCAGCCTGGAATCAGACAGGGATCCAGCCTGGAAATTATACCGGGATCCGGTATCGATACCGGGAAAGCGCGCGCTATACCATTTCCAGCCTGGAATCAGACAGGGATCCAGCCTGGAAATTATACCGGGATCCGGTATCGATACCGGGAAAGCGCGCGCTATACCGGGATCCAGCCTGGAAATAAATACCAGAGTTGCGCAGTAAACAGTTTAAAAATAATAAAGTGACGTTTGCAAATGCATTGTCACTTTCGAAATGTCGATGATCGTTCAATATTATTTATGCGTGCACTGGCATTGACTGCGGCTGGAATAGCCTGTCTCGATGCTGTATGCCCATGAAAGCACCCTTCTGTGGAGTACAGGTACGGCAGAATGGAAAATGAGGGTACGGTAGAATGGAAGATGAGAGTACAGTAGAATGGAGTGGGGAGTACTGTAGAATTTGAGATGAGAGTACGGCGGAATGGAGGGGAATGGGGGGGGGAGGGGAATAATGTTCATCTTGTTAGTGGCCAAATCAACTAATAACAAGACTGGTTGTAGGTGATTCGAGTGAACGGAGAGTTGATAGTAAATGCAGATTCGAGAATGGAAGAGAAGGCAGAGGCACGATTTGATAGAGTCAGATGGTACGGTAGAAGAAGATGATCGTAAGAGTGACGAGAACGCATCTGAAGCAGGAGAAGAAGAAGAATTTGAATCAGAGGAGGAAGAAAATCAGTTGATACCTCTCTCACCGGAAGGAAATATAGATGGTAGAGAGGAGGGAGAGGTCAAATCCAGTCCCGAATATTCTTTTCCCCATGATTATTGAAAAATAGTTTTTATTGTGCGTTTGTTCAGTGATTATTGTTATCCACGCTATGTTGCGTTGAATATGTCCTCAGAGAACAATATCATCAACACAAATACTGCAAGTGAGAATGCAAAAAATTTGTTTTTGATTTACGTATAAACGGAATCTATTTCGTATCCACATGGCCCAAATTTTGAAGAAATAATAATTGTGAAAACATTAAAGGCTTATTTGAAAAAAGGAAAATCAAAGAGAACATTTGAAAAAAAACAAATTGAAATTGAAAAAGAACAGAGTTATAAGTTTGGCACGACACAACGCAACATTACACAGATTACTGTAGATTTTGAACTCCCGCGCGCGCTGAAATGAGCGCCAGATTTCACGCTCGAGCAGAAGCTCCAGAATCTTTCTCCGGCTGGCCTCTCTTCGACGTCGTCTTCTAGCGGACGAAGACAACGTGCGCACAGGTTGGTTGAAGCTCTTATCAAAGCGCGCTTATTTGGGATGGTTGGTGAAGTTTGCCGTGGTTTCTCTTGGAAGCCACGACCAACTTTACCCCCTCGGTCTCCCCCTTCCTCCCTTTATCCCCTCGCTATTTTGAAAGTCGGTCGGTGGCTTAAGCCGATCGTGGCCGCTTACGTGCTAGGCATTCAATCCTTCCTAGGAACTTGCCGCTTTCATCCATGGGGGAATAGGGCAATGAGAGGGGCGCCCTCTCTCATTGCACTATTGTCCCGTGGGCGATGGGTGTCGAGGGAATGGGTTAGAGGCTGTGTCTAGGGACGTGTGGTACTTTACGCCCTCCGCGGGAGGATAGACCTGTGATCTGTAATGGATCAAACCAGGTTAGATAGTCCGTGCCGGCTGGCTATTGGGATAGTGGGAGGGTATGGGGTGGTTGGATGGAGATCTGGGGTTAGCGCGTAGCCACCGAACACTATTGGTGCCACGTATAAGAACAGTTACTACAACTTACTAATGAGTACTATTTCACCGGAACTTCATGACGGGAACGAGCGATGGCACGAAAGGATCGACTGCAGAGAGAAAGAGTGGTTTGTGAGGGAAGGGGAAGTCACAGATTATGTAAAACAATCTCTCTTAGAAGATAGTGTGGAGGAAATAACACCATTGGCAACGGTCAGCAACTCGGTGATTTTCAGTTTCATCGACTCCTCAAGTAGCTCCAGATGCGTCACGCCCGTCTCTACCGCACTTCATTTGGAGTTGCGGCTTCGACTGGTTAGCGATGATGACGAAATAGTGGATCAGATGATGATTATTCGCCTTTCTCAGCTAGTCGTCCAATCGATGGGAAGAAATGAGAGGATGCTCGTCATTCGATGCAGTATGGCATCATCTACGGACCGGCGACTCCGAGGTTGGTATGATAAGTCAGTGACAATCAATCGATAATTGTTGAAGGTTGAAAAGGCGCAATGGACTAGTGACCGAGAGACTGCAACGTATTGAAGAATGGAGGGAAGAAACAGATGAGGGATGGAGTGAAGAAGAGAGAGATGAGGAGTCGATGGGAGCAATGAAGAGAAGAGAAGAATAGAAGGGCTGCGGGCGATCGACAAAAAGGTAAATACGTCCAGAAATGGCGAATAATACCTATATTTCTGTGCCTATTTAAAAAATTCCGTACCCACGTGTTGTGTCACTTTCCTACTTCCCTTAAAACGTATGTCTGCAGGAATCGATAATTGAAGAAACGAAGAGGATAGAGAAATTCGTTGAACTCACACGACTACCAACGAGGAAGAGGAGGGAAGAAACATCTTGGTAAGAAAACTGAAAATATAATGTCATTGTCTGCTGCCAAGAACCCGGTGACTTGCAGTTTCATCGCCTCTTCAAATGTGCCGCGTGCGTCTCGCCGTCGCCCAAGCGTCATTTGGAGTGTTGGCTTCTGCCTGTGAGTAATGATGACGAAATAGTCAACTAGTTGAGCTGACTGTGATTATCCCTCTTTTTCAGTGCCCATCTTCGTCCAATTGATAGGAAGAGAGGGGAGAAGGAAGCTCATTCCTCATCACTCGATGCGAATTGAGTGTGGATGAGGCCCGCCCCGAGGTTGGTGTGATAATTGAGTGATGATGTATCAATATTTTGATTGAGATCACACGAAGTCGCGGCTGGACAGGACTACGACTATTAGCCGACTCCGATAGGTTTGTTGTTTCAGGATGTTCCAATCGATGATATTCCTGAAAGACGGCACTTACGACGAAATAATGTAAATAGTTGTAATGCAGATGCCTCGTTCCGATCCACTTCTCCGATAGATGGACGCTCCCATAGATTTGATTATTGACGGGAAGAAAGACGCTAATTGCTGTCTTCACTTTGAGAGGTGAGTTTACAGCTAAGTTACTTTCTCTTGTAAATAATACACTTTTCAATTCAGGCTACAACTTATCGCTCGTCGTAGGAATCTTTTTTTTCAGGTCGAATAGATAAGACGACCGTTCATTCCAAACTGCTCGCCGGCCACCTCCTCACCACGAGCTGGGATGAGAGAAGGTGCGCTGCTGCTGATTCCATTTATTGATTACCTTGTGATCTATCAAAATAATTATAATTGCTTTTAGACGTTGAATGTCATGCCATGGTTCTCTCCATCTTCCCCGCTCTCTTTCTCGTCTCGTCCACTCGCCGTATTTCTGTTTTTCGTTTCCACACACGATTACCATCTCATCAAGTGAGTATTACCTGATAAAAATGTTGAACCATTTTTAATTTTCCGATTAAATGTTGCAAATTTGCGTCATTTTAGGTGTGTCACTCGGGCGCCTCACTCCCGCACACTCATTCTAATCTATGGAAAAGAAGATTTTATCGATCGGTGAGTACGTTTTAATGTGGATTTTGAATATATTATTATTTCTTTCAGATTATCGTGCCCTCTACTTCTGCCGTCATCCGATCCAGCTCGTCCTCTTCCTTATTTTGTTCGGTCCGTCGTTTTCCGTCCATATATTTATTGCAAATGAATAAAGTGATTGTGATCGGCTACTTATCTATCTAATTTCAGATGAGATGTTCGACCACACTCGATACTACGGCTCATGCTCCTTCAAATAGATCGTGGAGGACGATTCACTCTCGTTCTAAACGTTCTCTCATCGCTCGTCTCTCTCATGCCCCACCATCTCTTCCTCTTCCAATCGATTGGTAAGTACGCTGGTTGTGGTAATAGGATTGTGCGGGGATATGTGTTACTATACTATTATAATTTTAAAATAATAATGGCATGGCTACAGGAGTCGTTATCACACTTCTTCTGCCCAACATCACTTTCTGTGGTCGTTTCTTCTATACACCCTTACTCATCATTCTCCTTGCTTCGATCGGTAAGTGAAAGGGATGAATGTTCAGTACTGTCTTTTGCGTTGTCTCTTCAACCTCTATCATTTCAGAGTGATGGTCGTTCCCCGAGTGATCGATGGACGCTATTTGAGGAGTGTCTCTCTCCATCCGTCCGATCTTCATCTCGGTCCGTGCCCCCCTCTCAATATGGTTACGGGAGTAGTTGAGAGATAAGGCCATAAAAGAGCCGACGATGAATGAAAGGGAGAGCTGACACGAGAAGTGACTACGACATTGTGCAGCTCCTCCTCCAACACGAGTGGAACTGTGGACAACTCGTGATCTGGTAGACGCCTCGGACATCAAATGGATATCCAGGTTGGTCTTGTCGAGTTTTGGACTTTTAAATTTATGCACGTGCAGGGGAGTCTATCGCCAATTTATAAATTGCATTAACCTCTGCCTCAATAAATTAACAATCTGCGGCACTTGGAAATTACCCTTCCCGACCGTCCAAAATGCATTTCCGTGTGCAATTTTTTATTTCGCGAAAAAAAACCTACCCTCCCGAGCAGTAAGTTGTATGTTTGTTAAAAGGAGGACTATCAGAGGAATCGGAAAAGCTAAAAATCGGCAGGTTTTTCTCCCTCTAAAAATTCTAGTAATAATTATTTAAATCCGTTGATCTGACTTAATTTTCCGATTAAATTTTGAAAGTTGCGCTCAAAGCCCCATGCAGAAAACGAGCTATATCAGTTCGTTCGCGTAAGGATTTCGCCCCCTCCGTACAGCAAAAAGTGACTCCTCAAGTTTTTCACATATTCTGATAGCCCTTGGTATGGTCTATCGATTTATATTAGTCTCATGACCTGATCTCTCGAATTTGCATATTTACACGATGTCAAAGTTGGCCTATATTTACAGTTTTCGAACTGTAGTTCGTCAACGAGAAGAGCTACAAATTTGGTCGTAACAACAACTTTAACCGCCTTGAAGAGTTACATCTAGCTTTGTAATTTGTTTATTCAAATTTTTGATTCTAAAAATTTCGCGAAATTTCAAAGACGATTATCTCAAAAACAAGGCAAAATATGGTCTCATTTTTTTGATATGTTGTAGCTCTTGTCAAGATCTACAGGATAGGCTCGATTAAATACTGTTTTAAGGGAGAGTATGTACTCAAATCATGGAAAAACCGAAGGGTGCTAATCGAGAGAAACCCCTGACATCACCCTCATTCCACCCATTCGACGCGTACTGCGCGGTCTAAAATGACAATTTAAGGCCGAATCTTTCCCGATTCCTCTCATTTCAATCAATTTAGACCGCGCAGTCCGCGTCGAATGGGTGGAATGAGGGTGAAATCAGGGGTTTCTCTCGAGTAAGACCCTTCGGTTTTTCCATGATTTGACTACATACTCTCCCTTGAAACAGTATTTAATCGAGCCAGTCCTGTGGATATTGACAAGAGCTACAACATATCAAAAAATTGAGACCATATTTTGCCTTGTTTTCGAGATTATCGTCTTTGAAATTTCTCGAAATTTTTGTAATTGAAAATTTGAATAAACAAATTACACACCTAGATGTAACTCGTCAAGGCGGTTAAAATTGCTGTTACGACCAAATCTGTAGCTCTTCTCGTTGACGAACTACAGTTCGAAAACTGTAAATATAGGCCAGCTTTGACATCGTGTAATTATGCAAATTCGAGAGATCAGGTCATGAAACTAACATAAATTGATAGACCATACCAAGGGCTATCAGAATATGTGAAAAACTTGAGGAGTCACTTTTTGCTGTACGGAGTTTTTGTAATTTCTGCGCTCCTTACGCGAACGCACTGATATCCTTCAAGGGAAAAAATGGACATCGATATTTGGTCAGCAGTATAGGCTTTGTTAATTACATGCGCTTTCATTTTTTTCTCCGACTGAGACAGGCTTTAATGATTTCCGTTAGTTTTTTTGTTTGAATGGTGCATGGGGATTTTTAATCACTTGTGCATATCTAGGTTCTATGCTGCCGTCTTCTTCTTGAATTACTTAATGTTAGCAATGAACCTAAAGCTGACCGTCTTATTATATACTAATAGAAAGTGGAAAACAATGCTAAGAATTGGGCAAAAATATAAAATAAATGAAAGCCGATTTTAGCCCGTAAGTAAATTCGTGTACTGTAACGTACTATCGAATTTTCACACCACGTGCTTAAAAAGGGTTGGAAACAGTCCGACAATACATAAACATTCCTGAGTGCCGATACAGTGGACTGGCATAATTGGCACGGAAACCCGTAGATTTTTCACGGCTCGTTTTCGCAGCTCCTGAGACACGCAACCGCAACGCGTGTGAACTACATCCCTGGTTTACACGTTCTCGCGTGTTTTCCCTGATAATTTAATATTGATAAAATCAAGAATAAATTGAAATGGTATGAGCATTAGTTAAATTTTGAAAGATCAATAATTTTCTGCCGTATTTCGCTGTTTCAAGTGTTTTTCTAAATTTTCGAGTAATTAAAGAAGGCATCCCACGAATAAAAAAATAAAATGGGGACCCGAAAGTCCCTGTCGATTCAATGAAAAATACGGTATCTTGAAAGCACTAAATCCAAGATTTTGGGGCTAAAGTGGGCAAAATGCCAAGTACAAGTGTCGCGCATGAAAAGCGTTAGCGCGTGAGATTTTAATTTTCAAAAATACCCTCTCCCCCTCTCTACTCGGCGAGAGCGACAGATGACCAGACCTCTCTGCGTTCCTGCCACTCTCCAAAGACACAACGTTCTCTCTCTCCGTTCTTCCCAGGAGGGGCAGAGAAGCAGAGAGAGAAAAGGGGAGAGTGCCTTACAAACATCCCCTTCCCTATTTCTTGTCTGACGAGCCAGTACAGTATGATCAAGGTATTTCCTGAATCACGAATGGTTGCCTGTCGAATTTCAAATCTTTGAGCGACTGTATCTCGCTCCAAAGGCTACGGTAACACTTAGGATAAACGGGCGCGTGATCGGGTGAAGGTCCCCAACAACACTGCGTTGGCAGTCTATGTGACCAAATATTCGTGGGATGCCTTCTTTAAGCTATAAGGCTGTTGCATAAGTCTGCCGATGTTGGAAGTGAACTTTGAACATTCCCATTTTGCTTCCTTCAAATAACTACGCATTGCGCCCATAGCAGATGGTAGTAGGACTGTTGAATTACAAAATCCAATATTTGTTTCACTTGGCTCTGCCTTGACGTCACAGAAAAATCAAAAAATAAATTTTATCAGATTGAACAAAAACAAGACACAAAGTTCTTTGATCTAGAACATCTGTCATCTAGAACATTACTTTGGAAATACGTGAAAATCAGATCGGCGGTTTTTAATGATTTTATTATATATTTTCATGGAATGAAAAAACAACTTCCGCTCTTTATCTTTTAAGGTTCCTCTGATGGCCATCTTTTTACCAAAAAAAATTGTTTAGCAGCTCACTGCTCGGGAGGGCAGTTTTTTTTTCTCGCGAAATTGATTTACACTAGGAAGACGGTCTACACTATGAAGGAATATTAGACTGTCGGGCAGGTTCTTTCACGATTGCTGCAATTTTTTCACAATTCGCATCAGGGTTTTAATTGATTGAGGCAGTGTTCGCTACAAAACAAGGTATCTCCACTATAGGTCAGAGCTTTGTAGCCGAAAATGTCAGTTTGAATTCAACCAGAGATGAGCGCGGCCCCTCTGATCGGGGTGCCGCAATTGCAAAATATGCAGATTTGTAATTCCAACGATCTTCATTTGAAATATTCTTCGATCATTATTTATTGTAGAGTGTAGTGCTTTACGAGATAAAGGGCGGCACCGCGAAATTTGAGCAGCCACGAGCACTTTCTTTTTCTGGAATCGGGTTATCTCCTCGGCTCCGAGGGGGTCGCTCACCACTCAATTCAACACACTTTGAGTTATGTCTTCATCTCCTGATCTATAAATATTAGTGAAGATCATCAATCAAGTCGTTGATCGCTGATATTAATATGTGAAATGGCCCAAAATGAACAAACTTTCACAAGTGACATCTCGCACGAGGCGGATCAGAATTTTTTTGATTATTCAAAATACTTCTTTCGATTGAATTGATATTTGAGAGTACGCAGGCGTAACTAATTCCGGGTGCGAGATCTCAGATTTACTTTCATTAATCATATATGACTTTGTTTGCGTTAGGCTGGAACAGGCAAAAAAAGTCGAAATCGCTGAATTCCAGGAAAAAAATTAAAATAGCTTTTTTTAACCGAAAGACGACCGTGAATGTGAAAAATAGGCGAAAACTGGTAAATCATTTTTTTAAAGATTTTTTTCGCAGTTAGTAAAACTATGGCGCAGAAGATCTTAAGTGGAGCGTTTTTTTCACTTTAGCACGAGTATTCTGACAGATCGCACGAAAAAGCTATACCATTTGACAGAAAATTCAAAACGGTCAGATTCCTTTGCTACTATGATCATAACATCACCCCAGCACCCTAACTATTTCGCAATATGATTGGGAGCCGTAAACTCGCTCATTCCTATTTCCCGGGTTTCGGAATTTAAAAAATTCAAAAATTCATAACTTTTTTATTTGTTACCGAAAAAGGTCCAACAAAAAAGAGAAATGACCGCCTTAACGAGACCAATAAAATACTTCATGAGTGTGAGTGGATAAAATAAAGTCCTCGACACGAAAATCATGAAAACCCGATTTTCCGAATCAAATCACGTGCCCACAAAATTTTCCCCAATTATCGCATCCTCATGTGGTTCATGTGACTCCACGTTCATCCGTTTCTGATGAAATGTTTGTGGTTGACGTTCTTTGTGTCACAGATAATCATCAACCAAAACCGGCTTTTAGAGAGAAGCCGGTTTAAGGACCGGCTCCGGGCTATCTCGGCTCAAATGGGTTCTAGAATGATGTGCCTGTGCTTAAAATTTACAGGATAATTTTCGGATCAACTTTCCTGTTGAATATAAAACGATCGGAAGACGATATTAGGCCGGAAAAAATTGAAAACCTAGCAAAAAAATTGAAAAAAATCATTTCGTGAGACGATATGCCCACCTTCATCACATTTTCTCCGCTAATTCGGAAGCTATGAGTAATTACACACTTAGAACAATATATCTGCTGCGGAAAGGACCCTGATAATATGCCCTGATAATATATTCTTGAACATAAAATGTTTTGTAATGGTAAGAAACTATAAGTGGAGTCCGAAAATTCTCATGACCAATGGACCTTAATTCACAGGAAAATGCACAGAACCAAGGGGTACTTTCCCGGCTGAGTGGTGACAATCAGTTCGATTTGGCAAAAGAAAATCAATATGTCGCGATAACTTAGGGTTCTGGAAATTTTCCAGAAATACAGTTAGTTTCTATCGTCAAATCTACCGTGGTCTTACGTAACCAGTTTCCGGGTGAAACAAACATCTCTCTGCGAGGCTAGTAGTTGTACGAATTCCGCCATTCTCCTACGCACCTAGTTGCGCTTTATTTACTGTTTTCATTCGAAATATAGTGAACTATTCTGGGAAATCGTTTTCGATTCATTCAGCGCTCTCTAACAACGCGAATATTTCTTGGAAAGATACTGCGAAATTCAATTTTTTCTCCAAGCTGAAATAAGGGTGATTCATTTTTTGTTAAATAATATATTGTCAGGACATCCCTACCCGCAGCAGATATATTGTTCTAAGTGTGTAATTACTCATAGCTTCCGAATTTGCGGAGAAAATGTGATGAAGGTGGGCATATCGTCTCACGAAATGATTTTTTTCAAATTTTTTGCTAGGTTTTCAATTTTTTCGGGGGGGGGGTGACATTTGAGCAACGGACATTTGAGCAACCGACATTTGAGCAACGGGTAATAACTCAGCTAGGAGTGAGCCTAGAGCTATGGGAGTGGTACCATTGTGATCAGCATCAGGTAATTGAGATTTCATAATTAATTAATTAATATCTCATTAATTATGCTAATTAATTAATTAATTGCGAAATCTATTTTTTTCACAAATGGTACCACTCCCATAGCGCTAGGCTCACTCCTTGGTAAGTTATGGCTCGTTGCTCAAATGTCGGTTGCTCAAATGTCACCCCCCCCCCATTTTTTCAAGCCTAATATCGTCTTCCGATCGTTTTATATTCAACAGGAAAGTTGATCCGAAAATTATCCTGTAAATTTTAAGCACAGGCACATCACTCTAGAACCCTTTTGAGCCGAGATAGCCCGGAGCCGGTCCTAAAACCGGCTTCTCTCTAAAAGCCGGTTTTGGCCCACATACACTGTTTGATGATTATCTGTGACACAAAGAACGTCAACCACAAACATTTCATCAGAAACGGATGAACGTGGAGTCACATGAACCACATGAGGATGCGATAATTGGGGAAAATTTTGTGGGCACGTGTAGTCTATCGATCCGTTTGGAGAGAAACCATCTTCGATTTTCCTTTTTCAAAGATAATAACAGTTAAATTGAATGGCGAATCCGATTCCGTTGTCAAAAAAATTATACTCGTAGGAAAATTTTTCAGTATGGATAAATTTTTGATTCGGAAAATCGGGTTTTCATGATTTTCGTGTCGAGGACTTTATTTTATCCACTCACACTCAAGAAGTATTTTATTTGTCTCGTGAAGGCGGTCATTTCTCTTTTTTGTTGGACCTTTTTCGGTAGCGAATAAAAAAGTTATGAATTTTTGAATTTTTTTTTATTTCCGAAAACCGGGAATTAGGAATGAGTGAGTTTACGGCTCCCACTCATATTGCGAAATAGTTAGGGTGCTGGGGTGATGTTATGATCATAGTAGCAAAGGAATCTGACCGCTTTGAATTTTCTGTCAAACGGCACCTGCCATCTCTCAGAATACCTGTGTTAGGGGGTAAGCTACACCCCATTCCCTCTCGAGAATCAGGTCAAGAGATCAGGAGGGGAAAGGAGGGGTGATAAGGGAAAGAGGCTGGGCTTTCCTCCTAAGGTAAATAAGTCGCAAAAATTTCCCAGTTTTTGCCTATCTTTTCGCAATCGGTTATTTTTTGATTTGAATAATATTTTCTATATTTATCGATTTGAATAATATTTTCTATATTTATACTTTCATTGGTCATATTCTTATAGTGAGAGTTCCGAATTATCGTATCTCGCTTAAGAGAGCGAAATTATAATGATTTCGGCATTGCAATCAGAAATGTCCTAAAATTTATACCACAACAATATGCCTCTTCTAAGACCTTGTACTTTAATTAATGAATTCTTGTCGCCTGTGTACTTTCGCATAGCGGTTTTTACCGAAATTTAAATAAAAGTTTTTCGGAAGATTATGTTTCGAGCTTTGCCTAATTAGCTTCTCGTTTCTAGACCGACGCCCGAACTCTGATCTCTTCTCATGCACGTCGATTTTCCTTTCACACGAATGTCCACTTATTCCTTCCTCTGGTAAGTGTTCTTCTAAATATTCCATCGAATAAGTGTTAGGAGAAAATATCTGAATCGATCGAGGTATCATAGATCTTCTGAGAAAGTGTAGGCGACGTTGCAGTCAAAAATATTTTGTGCCTTCGATTTTAATGAAACATGAAATCCAACTAAATATCGGATATCAAAAAAATATCAAAATGATCCTTTCGATGTGCCCAGACATCCCTGAAAGTTTGATAAAGGCTGGTGATCATTTTCCCTCACTATCAGGGCACTAAAAGATTTTGCATTCTCCAACTTTGACGATGCTCAAATTCAAGGGTGATTTTTCTTTTAAAAAAATATGGTTCCTGTGCAGGAACCAACCAAAACCATCCAACAATCAAGCCTAACTTTTGGTATCGGCTGAATGTTTTTTCCAGCGTGCTGCGATCGCATCCCTGACGCGCCCAAGCTAGAAAGAGGGAGGGGAGGGGACGAGCGTATGAAAAGGGAGAGACGAGACTTCTGAAACTAACACACGACAATGCTGTTGCAAAGGAGAAAAATCGCAACTACTTCTATTTGTTTCTGGGTAGCCCATGGATAAATCTAAAACTTCTGGTAATCTGATAAGTAGAAGAATTTTTTCCTCCGAGATGTATTTTTTTCTCGGAAAAGTGCTGTTTTGTTGCGTCATCACTATGCAATCCGGGCGGTTGGTTCCAAACACCGCAATAGTGGCATCAGATTAGTTAATGAATTGGCTAAAGCCAATTAAAATTTCGGGTCAATTGCTCAACTTGTGCGAAAGTGACTCAAGAAAAAATGATATCACGCCTCTCACGAGAGACGCGGGACAAATCGGCTATTTCATGGTACATTGAAAAATGATGTCGTATTAACGTAAAATGACGACGTAAAAGGTAAAGGCATCCCCTTATCTAGGCTCCAAGTCCTGAGGGAGTCACTGCTAAGGCCAGCGCATAATAGGCCAGTTCAATCCGGAGGGCCCAATCTCTTCTTCGGATCTAGTTACCTTCGTGGTCGAAGTGGTGTAGTGGTCTAAGGCGCCCTCCCAGTTTCATTCCGTTCCACTAGTTACACTAATGACGACGTATCGATTATTAATTGTCACCACCTCTATCAAGAATAAAAGGTGTCGGATTTTTAGGTCGCATTTGAGTTGCAGCAGTTTGTTGTATAGTTTTCAGCGTGCCAATTCGAAGACATGAAAATGACCTTCAAAATGCTTCGGATTTCATGATATTTGGAAGTTAAGCATCCAGTGGAAGGTACTAAAACTTCCCAGTGTTATTTTTGATGTGCTCCTCTTTGACATTCTGAGCAGTTTTGTGCAATAACATCATCTCATTTCGCGCACTAAATATTTTGACAGGTTGTGTAGATTGTGATTTCGCATCGAATAAATATCAAATGTCGGGGTCTCTCGGGAGTCTTGGATGTGGCCCAAGCGAAAAACCCGTATACGGGTGCAGCGACCAGCGATAGCGATTTAGTAGACTATGAGTTTAAACATCATTGGGACATACCAAAAAACTATTGCGAAAAATTGGCAAAAAAATTGCGCCGGCAGGGATTCGAACCACCTCTCATGTCGCCCACTAAATCGTTCTGAATGGATGGTCGCGACATGTTTTTTTCTCGCTTGGAGCACATCCAAGACTCCCGATATACGCCGACATTTAATAGTCATTCGATGCGTAATCGTAATCTACACAATCTGTCGAAATATTTTGTGCACGAAATGTGATATGGGAAAGTTATTGCACAAAATCCTCAGACCGTCAAAAAAGCACATCAAAAATTACTCTGGAAAGTTGTATATGATGCTTAACTTCCTTATTTCATGAAATTCGAAGCATTTTGAATGTTATTCTGATGTCGCCGAATGGCACGCTGAAAACTTGGGAGGGTGACAATTCCGTAACGGACATTACGGTAACGGGTTATAACTTTGCTCAAACTTGAGGAATCTGTATGAAAATTTCTCCCTGTTGGTTATTTGCTAACCTGCATCAATTCGGCTTATTCATCGATTCGGCTTATTGCTCTATTTACTGACCATTTTGAAATTTCGAATAATTAGAGAAATTTTAATTAGCCAATTAGTGAATTTGCGGGTTTGAAAGCCCTCGCGATTCTGATCATGATAACACTTTGGTGGAGTAATGTAGGCAGGTTTCGATCGATTCAGATAGTCTCTTCTATCAATTATTCGATTGTCTCTACGTTTTATATATGAGAGGAATCGCGAGAGACTAGAGGGACGTAGAAATGTATGATTTTTGATTTGGCTGAAACCGTAGCACAAGGTACTACAAACCTCCCTCTATGGAATGGCGTTGGCAGAATTTCGATAAAAAATTTCGCAACCGCGTGAAACACAAAACAACCTGGTGACTTCGGATTTTTTTTCTTACAATGAATTTTTTTGAAAATTGAAAAGAAAAAAAGAAAAAAAACTAAATGTAACCAAAACTGAGCCAAAAAGGGCCATGCTTTTTTAAAGTGGGCGCAGGTAACATAAACTTTTTCGAAGTCTGACAAGTAAAAATGCAAAGGAACTACTGCCAATTTTGCTTGAACAGCATGAAAACTATTCAAAACGAGAAAATATGTGGGTATGATGAGTCATAACTTATACTTTTTGCTTTTAATTTTTATTTTATTTTTCTTAATATTTTTGATATTAAATTGTTATCTCTTTTCATAGTTTCGTCTTCTTGTTGTTAAATATACTGCATAGATAAAGTTTGAGTGGTTCAGGTAGTTTCACTATCGAAAGTTCACATTATATACACTTCAATTGTACAATAATTATTATTTCCTTTTTTGAAAGTGAGTTGATATCTATTCGAAGATACGAGTTACAAGGCCAAGAAAACTGAGTGTCTGACGAACGGCGCACGTTCTGCCTTCTCTAGCGCTCTCTCTTTTCCGCACGCTCTCTAGCCAGGTTCGGACCCCGAGATGGGCTTTTGCCAGTGTTGCTTCCAACCCATATCAAGTGTTTCATTTAGAATTTGCTTCACTTTGATTTGATTCAATTTGATGATGCAAGGCTCTGGCAAAAGATTCTCGGGGTCCGAACATGGCTAGAGAGCGTGGGGAAATGAGAGAGCGCTAGAGAAGGCAGAGCGTGCGCCGTTCGCCAGACACTCAGTTTTCTTGGCCTTGTAGCTCGTTTCTTCAAATAGATATCAAATCACTTTCAAAAAAGGAAATGTTATATACATGATGAGGAATACATATAATGAGAATAGTAAATGAGATCATTGAGTAAATTGAATACGAAAAAATAATTATTGTACAATTGATGTGTAAATAGTGATGATGTGTGGTTCAGGTAGTTTCACTATCGAAAGTTCAAACTTTATCTATACAGTATATGTAACAACAAGAAGACGAAACTATGAAAAGATATAAAAAAATAATATCAAAAATATGAAGCAAAAGAATAAAAATTTAAAAAAAAATTTTTTTTCAAAAATTTTATGAGCAAAAAATATAAGTTCATCATACTCATCATACCCACATATTTTCTCGTTTTGGATAGTTTTCATGCTGTTCAAGCAAAATTGGCAGTAGTTCCTTTGCATTTTTACTTGTCAGACTTCGAAAAAGTTTAAGTTACCTGCGCCCACTTTAAAAAGCATGGCCCTTTTTGGCTCAGTTTTTGGTTACAATTAGTGCCCACAACCACCACCAGAACGCACGCGGTGGAGCCAGTAGTTTTTACTTTTATGGAAGTAATATATTTTGCAAAAGCGACAGCCCCTCATCGGCTAAACAAACCAGGAATGAATTTTGCATTTTCACTTTGTAGTCGAAGAGTTTCTCTATCCAAATATCCAAATCGGAAATCTCTATCATCATTTTGAAGAGAGTTATGAATTTTCAAACTTTCAATTTTCTTTTCAGTTTTCAAAAAAAGTCATTGTAAGAAAAAAAATCCGAAGTCACCAGGTTGTTTTGTGTTTCACGCGGTTGCGAAATTTTTTTATCGAAATTTTGCCAACGCTATTCGATAGAGGGAGGTTTGTAGTACCTTGTGCTACGGTTTCAGCCAAATCAAAAATCATACATTTCTACGTTCCTGCCAACCTCGACTTTCTCGCGATTCCTATCATATGTCAAATGCCAAATGTTATATATCGTACGCCAATAACACTCTGTACAAAGGTGTGGCACTTTTTAGCACTTTCTGATTTTCGCCTCGAAAGAAGCGAATTTTGTGGCATATCTTGTTATAAACCGTTTCCTATCTAACTTTCCTCTAACACAGCACAAAAAATCAAAATTAATGAATTAAAATAATTAATTTAGAATGGTTCAACTGCCAAGGTCGAAAAATAAAATCAGTTGTCAATCGCACCTGCTTCAAGCGCTGATTACGGTGTTTGACGCGATTGAGCGTGATTGAAAACTTATTTTATTTTTTTACCTTGGCAGCTGAACCATTCTAAATTAATTATTTTAATTCATTAATTTAGATTTTTTGTGCTATGTTAGAGGAAAGTTAGATAGGAAGTGGTTTATAACAAGATATGCCACAAAATTAGCTTCTTTTGAGGTGAAAATCAGAAAGTGCTAAAAAGTGCCACACTGTGCCACACCTTTGTACAGAGTGTTATTGGCGTACGATATGTCAAAATGATACTTCCGCTATTTACCAAAACGAGAGGGCGCGAAAGTTCTTTTACATTCGTTCACTATCGCCTACTTTCAAATTTTTATGCAGCATATTTGATGCAAAATTTAATTCTAAACTATCTCTTAATTTAATAATAAACATGGTTGTTTGCAGAATCCGTCGATCTTCTCGGAAATGTTCCTCGTCTTCTGGTTGCGGGATCTCTTCGTCTCTGCTCTTTTTTCTTCGCCTCGCTTCCCTCTCTATCTGCCACCGGCTATCATGCGACCCTTTTCCTGCCCCTCCTTTCCACCGTAGTGTTGCAGTGCCTTACAAGCGCACTGTGACTACATGTTACTTAGACCGAGATACTGAGAGATTGATTTATGTACCCGTCCTCCACACAAATTAGAGAAGGTAAGTTCTGTTATTTCGCAATTCCCCTTCCAGGTTTCCCGCCTTTTGGACGAGACCCACTCTGCGGAGCTCATGCCCGTTTTTTATTCACTCCTTTCAAGGTTTGCATCTTATTTTCACGAAAAATGGCGACTCCTGCGAAGCTCATGTCCGATTTTTCATCACGACTAAAGGCTTGTTCATCACTTCGACATCCGCGAATTCCCGATTATTCGTTGCCATTTTTGCGGGAATATAATTGCCGAATACCAGCACCGCGGGTTCTGCAGTAAACGAAGAAAAAAATCTTTTACTTCTGCAGTAAAGTAAAAGACGAAGTCAGAAATCCTTACCGTGTGAAATCGAGACGTGACGTAGAAATTTTTTTCTAACCGTGTGAAATCGGGTATCAGCTTCGTTAAAATTAAATGCAAACCGTGAAGCAAGCGTGAAGCATGGTGAAGCAGTGATAAAAAAATCGGGCATCCGCCGCGGGAAGAGCCATTTTCAGAGTGAAAATAAAATGCAAATCTTGGAAGGAGCGAATAAAAAAAAGGGCATGAGCTTCGCGAAATGAGTCTCGTCCGGCCCTCCACGAATCGTCCGAACGGAAGGAACCCTGGAAGGAGAAAAGCGAAATAAGTGAACTTATCTTTTCCAGCTTCTTGTCCTCACACAGCATTTCGAGAGCGGACTTAGGCGAGACGGCGAGAGAAAACGAGAGAGTGCATAAAGTGAAGAGACGGCAGACGAACAGAGTGAACTCACATGGGAATGACCTGAACTCACATTTCCCGATCTTTACCAAAATTTTATGGTAGATTCAGCATACAATTCTAACCATGAAACTGTTTTCAAAAGTTGCGGAATGTTTTTTTAAATAATAGTTTTTAATTTCATAATTTTCCAAAAAAAATAAAAAATAAATTATTTAAACTTTTTACGGCAGCATTCGACTTCAAAAGTCGTAGACTGTATATCTCAATCGAGATATCCATTTTGGGTTTCTAATTTTGCTTATTTATTAATTTTGTTATGGATGACGAAATTTCAAAAAAACATTCCGCAACTTTTGAAAATAGTTTTATGGTTAGAATTTTATGCTGAATCTACCATAAAAATTTGGAAAAGATCGGGAAATGTGAGTTCAGGTCATTCCCATGTCAGTTGTAAACAACTGTCCGCGCCCGATTCTCACTCGTAAACAAAATTCTTGTCTTCTCATTTTCGACATACGGGAGACTACGTCTTATTTATGATGTATTCCATTTAAATAAAAATTTTTTTCGGAAAACTTTATACATTCATTTGCACTTCTCAATTGTACAATCAATACACTCTCTCTACCATGGTAATATTCGCTTCAGGCACGTGTCATAAACATAGTAAACCGGGTTTTCGTTACACCTGACACATCAGAAACACAAGGAGAATAATGTGAAACAATATTTACAGGCAATAATAGTGGATGAAATCAGACGAATTTGATATCTATGCTTAAACTCCTTAAACAGGAAACTTTTTTTGCATGGAAACAATTACGTCAATTACGTAATACTGCACCTACAGTATCTTCTTCAATACCTATCATTTCAAACGTCCATCACAACTAAGAAATGTGAGATTTCGAGTGAGATCAATGACAAACAATTCCGCACTAATGGGCCGGCTGAAATAAGGGGATTGACAGGAACACTATTTACAAGTGAAGGATAACTAAATGTATTCAATTAGTTCTCTACCATAGGGTTGGCTTCGTGAGAGGTAAAATACGAATCTCGATATTGATAATTTAATTATCTCCCATTACCGAGAACAATGGGCCGATTTTCGAGATCTAGATAGTCAGCGTTTGGCAGAGGGACAAGTGAAAACAAGGGAGAAATGAGAGGGAGATGGAATGAATTCCCATTTCTCATTTCTTCTCACTCATGTTCGATAATCCCGAATTTAATACAGTTCTAATTCGAGATAAGTTCTCCATTTTCGAGAAAAGAGCTGTCATTTTTCTCACGTAGCCAACCCTACCCTACACAAACTTCTACAACATTTTAAGTTGAGTATCTCGCAATCGTCTACAGTATTAGTACACTTCGTGGATTAATACGGTATCATAAAATCAACAAATTATAGAACACACAAAATGATTGTAAGAGTGAATTACAACAAAGATTGGGGCTATCGAGCAATTTAATTCACTCTTTCGGGCACTTCCTTCCTCCTCTATTCCCACGGTGCGTCAGCGGTTTTGCACCAAACTCGGCGTTGAGATAGACGAAAATTGCAGACATCAGATTACGCTTGTTCTTGTCATGCGATCCTTGATGCCATCCTCTTGCACCGATTCCAGATGGAGCCTGAAGAACTATAAATATTGGGAAAAAAATATAACGAGAAATCGCAGTTTCCGTGAGATACCAAGACACGCTAAACTAGTAACTTGTTTGAGGAACCAAGTTGTGTTGCCAAAAGTTGCCTTTGCGGCCAGAGATTATAATAGTATGACGGTTATGAATATGATTAAAAAAATGTCCAAAAATGCACGGCATTCTGGCGTGTCTTTGAAAATTCTGGCAGACAGTTAGAGAGTGCGTAAATAGTATCTAAATGGGCGGTGGTCTCGCAACGAATTCAATTTTGGTATTTTGCCCAGAACACCGTGAAATGATAACTCAATTCATCATTCATGTGTAATTTCCATGATTTATTAGATAAATTCAAGGGCGCTCTCATATCTCACCAGTCTTGGGATTTGGTTATTCTTCTTTGCATTCACTGCTCGACCAGAGAACGCCGGCGGATCGATCGTTAAATGGGTAAACAATGATTAAATCACATCACACCGGTGATCCACACAATAAAGAAGAATGTTTTCGACCCTTCTTTTGCTCGATGTTCGTGGTCTGTTATAATAAAGTGGTGAAACACAAGTATAACTTGCAAGTAGTATGCATCATTACTAAGATACATTTAATATTTGAACTTTAATCATTCTGTATACTGTACCTTTCTTACAGTACAGTATGATGGATGTACCGTATAAACACTTCTTATCAAGGATTAAAGAACACATACGGTATCTGAGTGTTGATAATTGAACTGATGCCTTTTCCCGGATTCGAAACATCGGCAGTTTGATAGCACAACAAAACAAGTATTCACTATGATCTCCCTAGCCAGACGCGAGAAACGATTACAAGCCTTTGTCTCTCTTCATCATGTACTGGCCAAATGGATCCCTAGTTGATAGACCAATGGGGATAGACCCAGAAAGATCAAAGGGAGAATTTTCCCCGACGGGGGACCACAGTTTCCCCCAATAGGAAATCGTCGGCACCTTTGATCTTTCCCCCGTTGGTATATCAAAACTAGGGATCCATTGGGGCGAAACTACCAGAATACAAGAGTTTTGGTCAACTGCCTTCTCACTGTGGGGTCAATCGGTTTCCCTGTAAGAGCCCCACAAACCGCACGTTCACTCGATAAGTATGAACAAAGTTATTCGAGTTTGGCTCTGTGCGAAACTCACCCTGACGGACAGGGATTCAAAAATATAGGGGAAAGAGGAGAGAGCGACCGTGCCATTGGCACGCATGAGAGGAGGAATGAGGGTGCATCAAATGCGGAATACTACTTTAGTAATAGAAGGGAAAAGGGGTTGAAAAGTTATCAAAAGATGGGCGTCGATCTAGAGATATAAAATAGTAAAATGACGAGGATTAGGAAGGGTCTCTCGTAGAGAAAATGGTATTCCCAGACGCGAGATGGCGAAAACAATACAGAGGCGACAGAGTAACTCAATCCCGGGGCCTATTTATTTTTACGGAGCAATTTCACCCCTAATCAGTGTATGAGATCAGTAATCGTAAGAACATCTTCTCGATGTTACCCTAGTCTCTCTCTCATCTGCCTGGGCTACAGTAGCCAAACAAGCGAGGATACGAGGAGGAAAGCGGAATTGAGCGAAAAATGAGATGATTAGGGATCAGAAAAGCGACCGATCGACCGAGACGGGTGAATACGAAAGAATGACCGACAATAGGGGACGATGGAAACTGCCAATTAGACAGGGTGGAGACTGTGCGGGAAAGCTTTTCGCAAACTATTACAACGTAAAAGAGTTAATATTCCATTTTTCTTCCACTTTTCCATGTCACGGATGTGAATCAATGAATGATCTCAATGAGGATACGGTAGCGAGCGCCCTATAATTTGTTTATCTCTCCCGCTTTCACTATAAACATTGTGACTGAGAGACGGGAAACAATTGGGGAGATCAGGTGATGGAGCGAGTGTGGTGAAAAGTGAATAAGAAAGTCACAAATATGGGGGCACATAATTAGAGTAGTGAAATGTGAGGATTAGAGAGTGTGTTTCATATTGTTAGGTGAGACGCCCATCTCTTTAGAGAAACAGTTAGAGATTGAGAGATTGAGAGAGAGAACGTTGGGTACCGTAACCTCCTTAACCTGAGTCACATCAGTGATCTGAAAATTAGGAAGAAGCCCTGAGTGGCATCTATCGCTCTGATCAGTCTGACAGGGGGAAATCGCCCCTGGAAAATATATAGGCCCTTGATTACTCCTCTCTCGCTGCTCTCTCGCCTCAACTTCGTTTTTGTCGTTTCTCGCGTCTGACAAATCACGTTTTCGCTAAACGAGACACCCTCTAATCCTCGCCGTCCGCATTTTTTTCTCCATCTCGAGCTCGTTCCAGAGAAATCGCGGGGTAGACGCTACCGTATCCCTACTGACGCTACCGTAATCCGACTAAACATAAAAAAAAAATTAAAAATTCGTCAGTTTTCAAAAAAAAAATGTAAATGTTTAAAACTTTTTTCTTCAATGCGTGGTCACGTTAATTATAAGGGACCCCGAACTACATAATAAAGAAACACAGTTCATGTGGAAGAGATCCCAAATAAAAAAAATGCAATTTAGTTTTGTGTTAATAGTATTGGATCTCAAAGTATGTTTCAATCAGAGTTTTCTAGTATCCGTTGTCATTAACATCACGTTTCGTCCTTTATGAGAGATCGGTCTTACCTTTTTCTTCTCGTTTCTTTCGTATTTTCCTCTATTCTCGTCTCCACGGTGGTTGTTCCTCATATCGACCTGAATAAAATATCAACAAATTATTCCACGTAAATATATTCGTTTCAAACAAGAAAAAGACCGACAGAAGTATGGCCAATAAATAATAACGGTTTGCTCACCTGCGGCCCCTCGCGACATCCAGCATATTCAACCCTCATTTTAGTTGATGCTCGAAATCGATCAACAGCCTGAAAAGAAATTATTCAAGCGTCAGGCATATTTGAGGGGGTTTTTAGAATGGCATACCTCTCTCGCGTCCTCATTGTACTCCATACGGACAAAGCCGTATCCCTTGAGTGATCCATCGGGGAATCTTAGAAGGCGGACGCTTTCAACCTGCAATCAGTGGCACATAAATATAATTGCACTTAAAATATTGTAAGGCACGTGGGCGTCAGTCTGCCTGTCTTTATTTATGCATATCTGTTCTGTTAGATTTTTTTTGCATTTCCGATCTTCTTAGAAAACCTAACTTTTTCCCTTATCCCAATAAAAACCCATTGAAAATATCTTTTAGATTTTACTAAAATTAAAGTTAGTGATGCACCATAAACTAATAGACAGGTTGGAAACATGTCGACAAAATCTCAAGTGACTAACAATACAGTACAGTAACAATACCGCAGTACTTTGACTACTTAATAAAAGTTATTGTAAACTTTTTTTTCTGAAACTGATCGATGCGGGTTTGAACCCCGCTAAAACGGCCAGGAATTTCGATCCATAGACCAAAAGGTATGCTCCAGGGAACAAACGCAGACATCATTTCGAGTTTGCTCCTGGTTTAATTTTCAAGATGCATATTTTTACCAAGCTCCTGCAGATTTCTCTGAAGTAATCGATCATGGGCTTTTTGCTAAACACAAAATGGAGAAAAAATATTTTCAAAAATATTTTCGAAAATATTTTTGAAATTTTAAAATGTTGAAGAAAAACATTTTTTCCCTAATTTCTTGCATTTTGAGCACAATATGGGTTTTACAAACATAAAATTCTGATTATTGAACCGTTACAAAACTAGCAGACTAAAAATAACACATTTTTTTAATTTTCTCATGGAACATACCCTTTTGGTCTATGTATTAGGGTTGTCTAAACGGAATACGGATCGCCGTAATCCTCATTCCACCGGTCTCGCTCTCCTCTGAGCGGTCAGTTATTTGATTCCGCACCCGTTTATTTATGATTATCTAGCACGAGAGGTGGAACCAAGAAACTGTCCAGTGGTTGTGAGTGCGCTAAACATAGAATGAGAGGGGAAATCAAAACGGCAAACCGGTATGAAATCCGTTTAGACAACCCTACTATGTATCGATCCACTTATTTCACAATGGCTTAAATCAATGTCTCAGAATCTTTTTGTGACGTACTGTTGCGACGTTATAGAACTTTACTATGAGCGCGGTGGATCAAAATCATTGCGCCGGAACCAGTGATGCTCATGAGTCCCGAAATTCGGCAGCGCGGGGGGGGGTCCGCGGGGGGGTCGACCCCCCCCCCCCCCCCGCAACCCCCACTCGTGCGGGGGGATAGTACAAGCACCGGGGACATCAGCCATCACATTATTTTGGATCAAATCTATCGAAAACAGTATTATTTTCACTTTTTTACCCTTGTCGGACCCCCCCCCCCCGCTGGGGGGGGTCGCCGAATTTAGGGACTATGAGCATCACTGGCCGGAACTGATTCACGAACTGTCGATACCGTAATCCATAACGTAAAAACGAGTCGGCTGGGTACGGTAGTTCAGATTCACTACTCAGAAAATTATCGCATCTACTTAGCCTGCTACTTTTGGCTAAAGAACTATGCATAGAATTTTTGAACCGTCGATATTATGGCATCGCACCTTTCCAATCTCCGAGAAAAGATCATGAATCTCTTGATTATTCGTATTCTTCGGCAGGTTGCAAATGAACAGTTTGCTGCAATTTAATAAAAATTAAAAGGAAATAATTTGTTTGTATATGAATTACTCACAATATATGTAAGGAATATTTTAGTTTATCACTGGAATGCTGCGATACACATTCTAAACTCAGATTTCTCACCTATTCACTCCATTCAACGATCTAGAACTTGTGCCCGAGCCGGAATTCCATCGGGGATGACGCTCGGGGTCTTCTGGAAAGTGTGTAGATGCTCAATCAAATTTAGAATACAAGTCTCGATGGCCACTCTTTCATATAGTCCAGAAGGAGTGTATGTAAATTTGAACTTTTGTTCGAGCTTCTTCACGATTTTGTGGGAGTGCTCCACGCCTTGTTCACTGAGCAAGCCGAGAGTGCGAAAACTGTGAAAGAAATCGGAAGAGTGGTGAAACAAAAGATGGAGTTTCTGAGAACCTTCCAGATATTCAGGAAGAGCTTCTGCTACAGCGCCGTGGAAAGTAATCAGTACATCATCGTAAGAGTCGATTTCTTTGTCATCATAGAATCTAGCTTCGAAAAAAGAGCTCAAGGACGCGAATTCGGAAAGGCAGGTCACGAGAGAAGTAACAGGATTTACAGTGATTCCGACTTCGTTAAGTGACTTATCGATCGTTATCGCGACTTCGTTAATTCTCATCAAAATTTGAGCGCAGTCGTTTCCATTCATTTGCATTAACCGCAGTTTCGAAGGAATTCCGCATTCCTTCAAAAGAGTCCCGAATTTAGAAGATTTTTCATAAGCAATGCATTCTGAATGAACATTAATCAAATGAGACATTTGGGAGCATGTGACACTCAATTTCTGCATGTCCTCTGTCAAATTTTGAATTCTGTTCGGAAGTTCGCGGTTCAAATATTGACGATTATCGGTCTTTCTGCAAGCTAAACATTCATAACAAGAGTTCCCTAGCTTCTTCCCCTTCTTCAATCTTGCTTCTGCAGCAATCAGCTGCTCAGAATCGAAAATTCCCTCGCAGATAGGATGCAATGATCGCTTGCATTTAGTACAAGCAAGGATACTCTTAGTCCCGTCCCTCCATCCACTTTGAGATCTGCAGAGACTAACGAGACATGTGGAAGCGCTGCACGAGGAATCAAATTGTTCTTGCTCCCATAATGCTGCGGAGTCGCGGGAACATGCTCGCTTTCGTCCCGATTTGGCAGATTTTTCGTCCCTATTTGCGGCAGCAATAAGCAGTTCATTCATTTCCAGAGTACAGCAGAGTTCTCTCCACATAGCATCGAATTGAGTTTTATACGATGTGAATGTTTTAGTCATTGAAACTGCAGTTTCAACTCTTAAATCTTTGCAGTGATGAGAAAGAGGAACTCCGCGAGCCACTAAATACGATTGCAATAGCTTATCAAAGATCGAATTTAGTATTCGAGGAACAAGACCAATTGAAATATGCAGAAACGGAATCGCATACTGTGAATACGGAATCAAACAGATCGGGTTGTTTTTAATCCCGTAGGAACGAAGTAACGCTTGAGACTGCGGCAATTTCTTTGACATATCTTCTGAGTAAGACTTAGCATGTCTCATAGTTTGATCTATTTCTCTACACTTTGAAATGGAAAGATCGGGCCGTTTATTTGAGTGAGTGCAAAGGGCGCATAAGAAAGTGGTCGTGCTACCGGCATGGCCAGAGACAATAGACTGAAGTTTGCCATCACAAGCGAAAAATATACGGGTTTTCTTCTTCTCCCCCAGTACTTCTATGTTTTCTACAGTAAGGAGATCGGCAAAGATTGATCGAACAGACGCATTCAATACATCATACTTCTCTTCACCCGCAAATATACACAAAGGGAAGCATGAGTATGGACTATTTGGTTGGCGGGAATCCAGGAGAGACACTGAGATCTTCATCGTGCCTCCCCCGGAATCGGCAGTAATTCCGAGCCAGCACTCGTCTTTAAATGGGTCTGGTTTAACAATATCAGATCCGGGAAGGAGAACGATAAGTTTCTGGATGAAAGACGAGACATCCTTTACTTTTGTGACCGATACGAATTTCAATTCCCCTTTGACTACCATTGGGATTTGCACCGTAGTGTAGCAGTCGGAAAATTTCTTTCTATATTTGGCATCCAACTCACGCAGTTCGTGAAAAGTTGGAATATCAGTGATATTCGAGAGTCTGAGAAGAGAATTTAAACCTCTCTGAGCCGACCAAGAGATTTGATATCGCTTTAGATAATTGAAGTAATTAGCTTTGGAAATAGTGAACTGCCTAATCTGGTATGGAAACCGCTTTCTTTGCCATTTTTTCAGAGCATTTTCTTGTTCTTCGGCGGTTGAATTACGGAAAGTACAGTTAAGCAGTTTCACGTAATTAGTGTCAATTCGAGCTTGGTGCCGCGTGGTGCACTCTTGGTACGGTTTTCGGCTAGTGAGAGATATGGTCGGCTCAGCTACAGTCGCCGAAACATTGGATTGCACTCTTTTTGTGTTTTTGCGCAGTGAATCATAAAAAAAGTTCTTTTTTCAGTGACTTGATTTCATTTTGGAGCATGCTCTTCTCCTCTTTCTCCCGCTTGATAATATCCAGAAAGGCAGGGCAGCGCAAGCAACCGGGAGATGGGATCAGTCTAGGTCTCTTCAGAAACCCGGAAGGAGCAATTACAATAACAGAAGTACGGACTTCTTCTGTATGAGAAAGGAGTGGCTGCGCGGGGCCAGGCAGCCCGCCTATCTCATTTCCGATAGGCACTGAGGAACCATGAGCGGATTGCATGGTTGGCGCCAGGACCCCAGAATAGCGCGCCGAACATCCTATAGAAACACCCTTAGATCTACCCGACAATGAGCCGATCATCTTCCCTCCAATAGCTCGATACCTGACAGTAATAGAATTTCACGGTGGAAAAGATCATTTCATTTAAATACTTCACGGGTAAAATGATGCCGCCCTCTGTGATTAAATATTTAACAAAAGCCCGGCGCCGAAAAAAAGATATATTTATCGAAACTGCTTCAGGGGTAGGTTTCGGTACTGAACAATTTAGTTCTCTCTTTTTTTATGAATCACCAAACCTTGCTAAATATAGGAGTAGGAGCTCTGGTGAAATTTGGTTATTTCATGTAAATCTTTTTATGCATAAAACACCACTAAAATTATTTTGTTATTTTTTTGCCAAATATGGAACGAACGAGGAGATGCACCTTTTTTGCACAACAGAGAAAATAATAGGAAAAAGGAAATACGCCACGTTGTTGAACGCTGAAGGTTAAAAGTTTGGTATCAATTTTTGTCTGTTTGGGCGCCCTGCTGCATAACGACAGCGTAATGTAAGCTATTTTACCTGCCATGTTGTAATCAATTGATTATGACGAGTAATCACAATGAGGATCGGCTAGATTGTCGGAACTGCAAGGAAAACGTAGTTAATAGAAGCTATTATGACAGGCAATATGACATCAAAAAGAGCAAAGCATTTGAGACGACGAACCTCGTATCGATTATATTCTGGGTAAAGGGACAATCTGAGTGATGGCCTTCCTTCAATGATCGATAACGACGTTCTGCAAGAACACCGTAGTTAGTAGACTTGATTGGGGTAGGCGACATCACATCATAACAAGTAACCAATTCGAGACGACCAACCGATTATCGATTGATAGAGAAGAGGAGGAATTAGTCCAGATTCTTCAATCTCAGATGTCAATACCTGCAAGAATCAAATACGTAATAGTAGACTTGATTGGGGTAGGCGACATCACATCATAACAAGTAACCAATTCGAGACGACCAACCGATTAACGATTGATAGAGAAGAGGAGGAATTAGTCCAGATTCTTCAATCTCAGATGTCAATACTTGCAAGAATCAAATACGTAATAGTGGACTTGATTGGGGTAGGCGACATCACATCATAACAAGTAACCAATTCGAGAAGACCAACCGATTATCGATTGATAGAGAAGAGGAGGAATTAGTCCAGATTCTCCAATCTCAGATGTCAATACCTGCAAGTATCAAATACGTAATAGTAGACTTGATTGGGGTAGGCGACATCAAATCATAACAAGTAACCAATTCGAGAAGACCAACCGATTATCGATTGATTTTGGCGCGATTGAACAGAACCTTCTCACAGAACCACGATTGAACAGACAAGATTGTTCGGCTTCTGCAAGAACAGTACGTAGTGAGTAGGCGTGATTGTGATTAGCCACTCAGCGGGAACAAAAATCAATCCACAGAAGCAAGTAGATAATCAGAACTAAGACTTAAATATAAACCCACTTGAAAATAAGCCTCTCCGCTAGCGGGACGTGCCGGCGATGGCCTCCGGCTTAACTTTGTCCTGAAGCCGAATTATTAATACCAGATAAACGCAAGAAAATACAGTCTGTCGGCAAAAAAATCAATAAAACAGCGAGTTGGCGAAAAGAAGCGAGGCCGCAACGCCCGGCCGCAACGCGCGTATACGGTAGGCCACAAGGGCGTATTCGTGTCGCGAGTTCAATACCTATATCACATTGCTGACGTGCAATATAACTTCAAACGGGTATTTTCCTAAGTCTGCTCTCCCCATACTCGTGAAACGCTGTGCCTCAGCGGAGATCAGACGCACCAGAGGCGAATTTGTGTGAAGGGAGGGCACATAAATCGATCTCCAAGTATCTCGGATAAAAAGTAACATGCAGTCACAGTGCGCTTGTAAGGCACTGCAACACTACGGTGGGGCAAAGAGAGGCGGGGCAGGAAAAGGGTCGCATGATATCCGGAAGCAGATAAATAAGAGCGATAGGATTAGAAGCAAAAAAAAGTATGTTTTTGTTTTCACCCGGCTATCATGCAACGCGATTGGGAGAGGGGAAACGAGGCGAAGTAACAGCTGCAGAGACGAAGAGAGTCCTCAACCAGAAGACGAGAAACATTTCCGAGAAGATCGACATATTCTGCAAAAAAAACATGAATTAAATATATAATAAGATTGTTAAATAAAGGGCCGCCCTGCATCAAGCTGCTTAATAATTCGAAAGTGATGATATTCGATGGTGAACGAATGTACAGAATTGCTCAAAAGTATTCGTCCAAAATTACGGAGTGATATGAGAGACTATCTGAGTGGCTCGAAATAGGCTTGGCACAGGGCAAAATTTTCGTAATGAAACTAACGACGCTATAAAATAGTGTGTTATGTGAGAGTTACGAGTATGCCATTCCGGAAGTTTAAAAACGCATGTACAGTATCGATCAAAAGTATTCGCCCAAAACTTCGAAGCGGTGCAACTTCCGAACCAGAATAGCAAATGGCCTGAATTTTTGAGTGGAAGATCCTCACAGTCTAGGGCCTCATTTCCGATTATTTCAGCTTAGGCCGATTTTCACTTATTACGTAGTGATGACGTAACCTTGCGAAGGTGTTTCGAAGGCGATTATTTGCTCGGATGAAAATTTCTCAGGCATCGCGCTTATTTTGGTGAAAGTAGAAGTGGTGGGATACTCAAGAAAAATTAATACCAGATTGTACCTTTCGGTACCGGATCAGGACCATTGCTCAAAGTAGGTGCCCGAAAAAATGGATTTTCGTTTCTAGACGTGCTAGAGACTCGTGCGTAGGCTCAAAATGATCGCAATCATAAAATAATACTATCCCCAAAGTTTGGTAGAAATATTATTGTATTTGCCCTTAGGGCATGAAAATTTCTCTTTTTCGGATCACCCATTTTGAAGGAGCTCATTCGCTCTGAGAAGGTTGTCTAAAAATCTGGTTTGTTGACTAAAACTTTGAGAATCTAATAGAGAATCATCACTTATAATTTCATACATGTAGCATTTTTCCTCTTTGCAAGGCATATCTTCTCCTGGATTGATGCATCGCTCAGAACGACCTCGCCTCGCGCACTTTCTCCGACCATTCTCACTTTTTTCCCGCTGAATAATCGTGACATCGTGTAATATTAGTTATTAATTGAAATGTGGATGATTGGGGTGCTATTGCAGCTCAGAGCGGGAAGAACCTTATCAAAACGACAGAAAATGTGTTCGATGCCAGGTCGTTCTGAGCGATGCATCAATTCAGGAGAAGATATGCCATGCATAGAGGAAAAATGCTACATGTATGAAATTATAAGTGATGATTCTCTATTAGATTCTCAAAGTTTTAGTCAAGAAACCAGATTTTTAGATAACCTTCTCAGAGCGAATGAGCTCCTTCAAAATGGGTGATCCGAAAAAGAGAAATTTTCATGCCCTAAGGGCAAATACAATAATATTGCTACCAAACTTTGGGGATAGTATTATTTTATGATTGCGATCATTTTGAGCCTACGCACGAGTCTCTAGCACGTCTAGAAACGAAAATCCATTTTTTCGGGCACCTACTTTGAGCAATGGTCCTGTACCGAAAGGTACAATCTGGCATTAATTTTTCTTGAGTGTCCCACCACTTCTAATTTCACCAAAATAAGCGCGATGCCTTAGAAATTTTCATCCGAGCAAATAATCGCCTTCGAAATACCATAGCAAGGTTACGTCATCACTACGTAATAAGTGAAAATCGGCCTAAGCTGAAATAATCGGAAATGAGGCCCTAGACTGTGAGTATCTTCCACTCAAAAATTCAGGCCGATTGCTATTCTGGTTCGGAAGTGGCACCACTTCGAAGTTTTGGGCGAATACTTTTGATCGATACTGTACGCCTCAGGGCAAAACGATAAGTGTTTGTGACTCCACAAAACTTTTTCGCCAATTCGTATAGAATCTTCTCGACTCATGGTGCGATCGATAGCTTATCGAAATACAAGTGTTTTTCACTTTCGCAACTTTTTTGCTTAGAGTTCACGCGACATCAAAAACATTCATCAAAAACTGTTTGTTACGTTATTTTAAGAGACCCTCCACGAGAAAACGGGAAGGGGTCTCGGATGGGCGAAAATACTAACCTACCCTCAAACTTTTTTTTCTTGTAATGAGGGTCACGAGTGCTGATCGCTGCCACATCTCTTTGAGCGCCAAAAAAAATTTTTGACCGAAAAAATATTTTTCAAAATTTTGACCCTAAAATAAAGTTTCCTTTTTGATATTCGAGAGTATTTATTAATGCGTAATTTTACGCGTAGATTCTAAATTTACTAGCTATAACTGCTGAAATTTTAATAGAAAAAAGTTACTCTCGAAAAATCACTTTTTTTAAATTAAAAATCAAATATATCGTGATTTTGTAAAATTCTGTTCGTGCTCTCACTATGATTTTCTGAATCTACATGAAAAAGTAGTACTATACTGAATATTTCAAATTTTTATCAACACAGATCTTTTAGATAATTGTTGCCAAAGTTGGGCACACATGGATTTTGCAGATATATCACTGCCTAATATCTACAAAAAAATAAGTCCCACTCATACGAACTATCATTCTAAAACTTCATTGTATGTCAAAATTGATATATTGGAAAAACTATACTGAATTATAGGATTGCTGTCATACAGTTATTGCACAAATTTCGCTTTTTTCCTTCTTAAAATGCCATCCCAGAAAAAATTCTACATAAAACTTTTTTAAACTCCTTAATTTAGCTCTAATATTTTTTAAACTAGAACATCATTAATACACATAAAAAGTAATTACAGATCGATATGCCGAAGTTGAAAACTTTTCGAAAATTTCCAATTTTATTTTTTTGCCGATTTTTAAAATTTCATCTTAAAGTGAAGTGGACATTAAACAACTTACATATTTAGTGATGATTAGTCAAAATTTAAAAGATAAATATCAATGCGACCATCATACACATCGCCCTCTTGATCTTAAAGTCCAATTTTTTGAACAGTTTTCCTAAATTTGGTCAATCATTACAGAGTTTTTGGATGGTTTGTGAATTATGAAAAAAAATCAATTTTTTATGACTTTCCGATTCAGGATTCTAGGAGTCAATAATTATCATTATAGTATACGGTCATTAAAAACTTATTAATTTTCGAATTCACAGTTTATTGGAAATTTTCACCATATTTTCGATTTCTGCCTTGCATAGCATTTAAAGTCAGTCCTGGTATTTCAGCTTCATAATAATGTTTAATATATTTGATAATGAGACATGATGGTCTGAAAATTAATTCTCCCAAAGGTTCATAGCATCCCTGAACTTTTCAGTATGCCGATTATGTATTCTCTTCGAGAAAATGAGAATAATCCAACATTGCTATGAACTTCTCGTCATGATATGTTATATTTTATGCAAACAATCCGACCGCGGTCATGTTTTAAAATCATTTTTACACTATTTCCATAGATTTGAGCCGAAATACAAGGACTGAATTTATGTGCCAGGCTAGGCAGAAATCGAAAATTTGGTGAGAATTTCCAATAAACGGAAAAAAGGTAAAGGTTCCGTCTTCAGCATACTTTCATGCGCGGAACTTTTCAGTGTACACGCAGCCTAGACATATACGCATAATCGGCCGCTCAGTTGCCAGCCGGAGACCACTGCCCTTTACTCCTGGTTTTAACACCAGTGCCAACTTGGACCAGGCTTGGTAGACAGATTCGAATAAACGGTATGTTTGAAAATTAATAAGTATTTAATGACCTATACGACAATGATAATTATTGACTCCTAGAAACCTGAATTGGAAAGTCATAAAATGTTGCTTGTTCATGATTCACAAACCATCCAAAAAGTCTGTAATGACTAACAAAATATAGGAAAAAAGTTCAAAAAAAATTGATTTTAAAAATCAAGAGGGCGATTTGAATGATGGTCGCATTGATTTTTTTTTAAATTTTGACTAATCATCACTAAATATGTAAGTTGTTTAATGTCCACTTCAGTTTAAGATGAAATTTTAAAAATTGGCAAAAAAAATAAAATTGGAAATTTTCGAAAAGTTTTCAACTTCGGCATATCGATCTGCAATTACTTTTTATGTGTATTAATGATGTTCTAGTATGGTTTTAAAAATATTAGAGCTAAATTAAGGAGTTTAAACAAGTTTTATGTAGAATTTTTTCTGGGATGGCATTTTAAGAAGGAAAAAGCGAAATTTGTGCAATAACTGTATGACAGCAATCCTATAATTCAGTATAGTTTTACCAATATATCAGTTTTGACATACAATGAAATTTTAGAATGATATTTCGTATGAGTGGGACTTATTTTTGTAGATATTAGGCAGTGATATATCTGCAAAATCCATGTGTGCCCAACTTTGGCAACAAATATCTAAAAGATCTGTGTTGATAAAAATTTGAAATATTCAGTATAGTACTACTTTTTCATGTAGATTCAGAAAATCATAGTGAGAGCACGAACAGAATTTTACAAAATGACGATATATTTGATTTTTAATCCAAAAAAAAAGATTTTTCGAGAGTAACTTTTTTATTGAAATTTCAGCAGTTCTAGCTGGTAAATTTAGAATCTACACGTAAAATTACGCATAATTAAATACTTTAGAATATCAAAAAGGAAACTTTATTTTAGGGTCTAAAAAACGGTCAAAATTTTGAAAAATATTTTTTCGGTCAAAATTTTTTTTTGGCACTCAAAGAGATGTGGCGGCGATCAGCACTCGTGACCCTCATTACAAGAAAAAAGTTTGAGGGTAGGTTGTATTTTCGTCTATCTGAGACCTTTACTCATTCTCCCGTTCTCTCGTGGAGGTTCTCTTAAATAGTACTAGAGGTCCTGCAATATTTTCCCTAATCCTGCTACATCGCACAGCAGTTGTGCACAATCTGTGAAAAATAAGGAATTTAAAATTTTCTGGCAGGAAGTTAAAAACGGAAAAGTGTATAGAAAATGAGCAAAATTATAAGCCGTCCGCCTTCGTAGAGATAAAGTACTGTAAGTATTCTCGTCAACCGGTTTAATTTTATTTGAAATATGTTAATTTTTTTTATTTTAAAATATTTTTAAATTTTATTTGTACGTTACAGTACACGAATTTACTTACGGGCTAAAATCGGCTTTCATTTATTTTATATTTTTGCCCAATTCTTAGCATTGTTTTCCACTTTCTATTAGTATATAATAAGACGGTCAGCTTTAGGTTCATTGCTAACATTAAGTAATTCAAGAAGAAGACGGCAGCATAGAACCTAGATATGCACAAGTGATTAAAAATCCCCATGCACCATTCAAACAAAAAAACTAACGGAAATCATTAAAGCCTGTCTCAGTCGGAGAAAAAAATGAAAGCGCATGTAATTAACAAAGCCTATACTGCTGACCAAATATCGATGTCCATTTTTTCCCTTGAAGGATATCAGTGCGTTCGCGTAAGGAGCGCAGAAATTACAAAAACTCCGTACAGCAAAAAGTGACTCCTCAAGTTTTTCACATATTCTGATAGCCCTTGGTATGGTCTATCAATTTATGTTAGTTTCATGACCTGATCTCTCGAATTTGCATAATTACACGATGTCAAAGCTGGCCTATATTTACAGTTTTCGAACTGTAGTTCGTCAACGAGAAGAGCTACAGATTTGGTCGTAACAGCAATTTTAACCGCCTTGACGAGTTACATCTAGGTGTGTAATTTGTTTATTCAAATTTTCAATTACAAAAATTTCGAGAAATTTCAAAGACGATAATCTCGAAAACAAGGCAAAATATGGTCTCAATTTTTTGATATGTTGTAGCTCTTGTCAATATCCACAGGACTGGCTCGATTAAATACTGTTTCAAGGGAGAGTATGTAGTCAAATCATGGAAAAACCGAAGGGTCTTACTCGAGAGAAACCCCTGATTTCACCCTCATTCCACCCATTCGACGCGGACTGCGCGGTCTAAATTGATTGAAATGAGAGGAATCGGGAAAGATTCGGCCTTAAATTGTCATTTTAGACCGCGCAGTACGCGTCGAATGGGTGGAATGAGGGTGATGTCAGGGGTTTCTCTCGATTAGCACCCTTCGGTTTTTCCATGATTTGAGTACATACTCTCCCTTAAAACAGTATTTAATCGAGCCTATCCTGTAGATCTTGACAAGAGCTACAACATATCAAAAAAATGAGACCATATTTTGCCTTGTTTTTGAGATAATCGTCTTTGAAATTTCGCGAAATTTTTAGAATCAAAAATTTGAATAAACAAATTACAAAGCTAGATGTAACTCTTCAAGGCGGTTAAAGTTGTTGTTACGACCAAATTTGTAGCTCTTCTCGTTGACGAACTACAGTTCGAAAACTGTAAATATAGGCCAACTTTGACATCGTGTAAATATGCAAATTCGAGAGATCAGGTCATGAGACTAATATAAATCGATAGACCATACCAAGGGCTATCAGAATATGTGAAAAACTTGAGGAGTCACTTTTTGCTGTACGGAGGGGGCGAAATCCTTACGCGAACGAACTGATATAGCTCGTTTTCTGCATGGGGCTTTGAGCGCAACTTTCAAAATTTAATCGGAAAATTAAGTCAGATCAACGGATTTAAATAATTATTACTAGAATTTTTAGAGGGAGAAAAACCTGCCGATTTTTAGCTTTTCCGATTCCTCTGATAGTCCTCCTTTTAACAAACATACAACTTACTGCTCGGGAGGGTAGGTTTTTTTTCGCGAAATAAAAAATTGCACACGGAAATGCATTTTGGACGGTCGGGAAGGGTAATTTCCAAGTGCCGCAGATTGTTAATTTATTGAGGCAGAGGTTAATGCAATTTATAAATTGGCGATAGACTCCCCTGCACGTGCATAAATTTAAAAGTCCAAAACTCGACAAGACCAACCTGGATATCCATTTGATGTCCGAGGCGTCTACCAGATCACGAGTTGTCCACAGTTCCACTCGTGTTGGAGGAGGAGCTGCACAATGTCGTAGTCACTTCTCGTGTCAGCTCTCCCTTTCATTCATCGTCGGCTCTTTTATGGCCTTATCTCTCAACTACTCCCGTAACCATATTGAGAGGGGGGCACGGACCGAGATGAAGATCGGACGGATGGAGAGAGACACTCCTCAAATAGCGTCCATCGATCACTCGGGGAACGACCATCACTCTGAAATGATAGAGGTTGAAGAGACAACGCAAAAGACAGTACTGAACATTCATCCCTTTCACTTACCGATCGAAGCAAGGAGAATGATGAGTAAGGGTGTATAGAAGAAACGACCACAGAAAGTGATGTTGGGCAGAAGAAGTGTGATAACGACTCCTGTAGCCATGCCATTATTATTTTAAAATTATAATAGTATAGTAACACATATCCCCGCACAATCCTATTACCACAACCAGCGTACTTACCAATCGATTGGAAGAGGAAGAGATGGTGGGGCATGAGAGAGACGAGCGATGAGAGAACGTTTAGAACGAGAGTGAATCGTCCTCCACGATCTATTTGAAGGAGCATGAGCCGTAGTATCGAGTGTGGTCGAACATCTCATCTGAAATTAGATAGATAAGTAGCCGATCACAATCACTTTATTCATTTGCAATAAATATATGGACGGAAAACGACGGACCGAACAAAATAAGGAAGAGGACGAGCTGGATCGGATGACGGCAGAAGTAGAGGGCACGATAATCTGAAAGAAATAATAATATATTCAAAATCCACATTAAAACGTACTCACCGATCGATAAAATCTTCTTTTCCATAGATTAGAATGAGTGTGCGGGAGTGAGGCGCCCGAGTGACACACCTAAAATGACGCAAATTTGCAACATTTAATCGGAAAATTAAAAATGGTTTAACATTTTTATCAGGTAATACTCACTTGATGAGATGGTAATCGTGTGTGGAAACGAAAAACAGAAATACGGCGAGTGGACGAGACGAGAAAGAGAGCGGGGAAGATGGAGAGAACCATGGCATGACATTCAACGTCTAAAAGCAATTATAATTATTTTGATAGATCACAAGGTAATCAATAAATGGAATCAGCAGCAGCGCACCTTCTCTCATCCCAGCTCGTGGTGAGGAGGTGGCCGGCGAGCAGTTTGGAATGAACGGTCGTCTTATCTATTCGACCTGAAATCAATCGATATTGCGCTAGATTACGGTAGTTCATCGGGTCAGCATTTCAACTCACCATTCTCACGATATGTACGCCTCTCTTCAATTTCACTTTTGATGAAGTGGAAGAGTGAGAAAGGGTATACGGACACGACTCCAAGTCTGAAATAGTAACGTCATCGAAGACATTATTGGACGCAACGCACCACGTCACTCGATCGATCAATAGCGTGTGGCAGTGTAGATTCCTACGACGAGCGATAAGTTGTAGCCTGAATTGAAAAGTGTATTATTTACAAGAGAAAGTAACTTAGCTGTAAACTCACCTCTCAAAGTGAAGACAGCAATTAGCGTCTTTCTTCCCGTCAATAATCAAATCTATGGGAGCGTCCATCTATCGGAGAAGTGGATCGGAACGAGGCATCTGCATTACAACTATTTACATTATTTCGTCGTAAGTGCCGTCTTTCAGGAATATCATCGATTGGAACATCCTGAAACAACAAACCTATCGGAGTCGGCTAATAGTCGTAGTCCTGTCCAGCCGCGACTTCGTGTGATCTCAATCGAAATATTGATACATCATCACTCAATTATCACACCAACCTCGGGGCGGGCCTCATCCACACTCAATTCGCATCGAGTGATGAGGAATGAGCTTCCTTCTCCCCTCTCTTCCTATCAATTGGACGAAGATGGGCACTGAAAAAGAGGGATAATCACAGTCAGCTCAACTAGTTGACTATTTCGTCATCATTACTCACAGGCAGAAGCCAACACTCCAAATGACGCTTGGGCGACGGCGAGACGCACGCGGCACATTTGAAGAAGCGATGAAACTGCAAGTCACCGGGTTCTTGGCAGCAGACAATGACATTATATTTTCAGTTTTCTTACCAAGATGTTTCTTCCCTCCTCTTCCTCGTTGGTAGTCGTGTGAGTTCAACGAATTTCTCTATCCTCTTCGTTTCTTCAATTATCGATTCCTGCAGACATACGTTTTAAGGGAAGTAGGAAAGTGACACAACACGTGGGTACGGAATTTTTAAATAGGCACAGAAATATAGGTATTATTCGCCATTTCTGGACGTATTTACCTTTTTGTCGATCGCCCGCAGCCCTTCTATTCTTCTCTTCTCTTCATTGCTCCCATCGACTCCTCATCTCTCTCTTCTTCACTCCATCCCTCATCTGTTTCTTCCCTCCATTCTTCAATACGTTGCAGTCTCTCGGTCACTAGTCCATTGCGCCTTTTCAACCTTCAACAATTATCGATTGATTGTCACTGACTTATCATACCAACCTCGGAGTCGCCGGTCCGTAGATGATGCCATACTGCATCGAATGACGAGTATCCTCTCATTTCTTCCCATCGATTGGACGACTAGCTGAGAAAGGCGAATAATCATCATCTGATCCACTATTTCGTCATCATCGCTAACCAGTCGAAGCCGCAACTCCAAATGAAGTGCGGTAGAGACGGGCGTGACGCATCTGGAGCTACTTGAGGAGTCGATGAAACTGAAAATCACCGAGTTGCTGACCGTTGCCAATGGTGTTATTTCCTCCACACTATCTTCTAAGAGAGATTGTTTTACATAATCTGTGACTTCCCCTTCCCTCACAAACCACTCTTTCTCTCTGCAGTCGATCCTTTCGTGCCATCGCTCGTTCCCGTCATGAAGTTCCGGTGAAATAGTACTCATTAGTAAGTTGTAGTAACTGTTCTTATACGTGGAACCAATAGTGTTCGGTGGCTACGCGCTAACCCCAGATCTCCATCCAACCACCCCATACCCTCCCACTATCCCAATAGCCAGCCGGCACGGACTATCTAACCTGGTTTGATCCATTACAGATCACAGGTCTATCCTCCCGCGGAGGGCGTAAAGTACCACACGTCCCTAGACACAGCCTCTAACCCATTCCCTCGACACCCATCGCCCACGGGACAATAGTGCAATGAGAGACAGAAGGGTGCTTTCATGGGCATACAGCATCGAGACAGGCTATTCCAGCCGCAGTCAATGCCAGTGCACGCATAAATAATATTGAACGATCATCGACATTTCGAAAGTGACAATGCATTTGCAAACGTCACTTTATTATTTTGTTTACTGCGCAACTCTGGTATTTATTTCCAGGCTGGATCCCGGTATAGCGCGCGCTTTCCCGGTATCGATACCGGATCCCGGTATAATTTCCAGGCTGGATCCCTGTCTGATTCCAGGCTGGAAATATACCTGGATCCAGCCTGGAAATAGATACCAGACACCTTACGAAGTTCGACTAGCGGCTACTCTGCCGAGGCTCACAGATAAGGCCACTTTGCTAACAAGGCAGAGCTCCGGAAGCCCGGCTTCTTGATTGACGTTGCCATATCTTGTTCCAGTTAGAAAATGATCCGATACCGGGACAAATAGCACATGGGAATTTCGAAACAACGCTATTTTCTAAACTCGGCGAATTTGTATACATCTTGTGTCACATTCCTCAAAATACACGTTTGAGGTTGGTTTCGAGAAGAATAAGATGGCTTGACTGTTGAATGTTCGTAGTGATGAATATTCTTTTCGTTATCGATCGAAAAATTAAGCTTATCTAGTTGTTACTGTACGACAGTCAATAAGCAGAAAAAATGAGTGGTGCTTATTTTAGGTTGCATCCTCACTCCTTTTTTCAGACTCTTTCCGAGCAAATACCAGGTACATGAATAGCTTTTTCGTGTAATCAATATTTCATTCACATTCTAGAGCCACGGCTGCCAATCTCTAAATGGCTTTCTGGAGTTGTTAGATCGTTATTCGAAATGTCTTTTCGAGCGAGGAATCACAAGCACCCCGACAAACGATGAAAGCACCTATTTGAAATCTCCTATAAGAGAGACTATTCTTCATTCTTCATTCTTCATTCTTCATTCTGTGCCTCGTGACGGGCGGTCGACAGTCTCCCCGCTCCTCTCCCTCCTCAGTTTGGAGAATCCTTGCCAGTCAGCTTGGGCAACCCGGCAAGTATATCGCCCACCTGGTACCACTTCGAGAAGAGGACCCGGATCGCCTACATCTAATTCAAGTCGCCAACTTTCAAGAAAGGCCCAGTCGACGAGACTACGACGTGAGTTCCCACTTAGGTTGATACACGCTAGTCAGGACGTCACTGGTTGCCGGAAGATCTACTTCTACGCTCAATGTCAATAGTCCAAGATCGACACTCCAATTGACCAAAGAAGCCAAGCAAGATCCATTCCCTTGACCAAGTTGCCTCGAATTTGAAGATCCCGACCTCCTCTGCCCCCGAATGATACCTCCTGCAGGCCCTTGCCTTGATGTCAGGATAAATATGTATGTATAAGAGAGGCGAATCCCGAAGAGAAAGTAGAAGCATCAAGATGATTCTCTCTCTTCTCGCTCTTTCAACACTTGGACTCGTCTCTGCCGGTCCCACCTATACAACTTGTCCCGGTGGATTCAAAAACGGAGAGAAATTCGTAAGTATTTTGTTCAGTAGTACCGAAGGCCCTTCGAAGACTCAATAATTTCTCCCATCCTCTTTCAGACCGAAGGTTCCTTCGTGAAGAAATGCTCAGCCGATGGAATGTCGTATTCAGTCTCCATCATTGGATGTCTCACTCCTGAAAAGAATGAGATCCAGATTGGAAAGGAACTCAAAGAGGTACGACTCTTTCATCGATTCATCCGAACAATCTTGACGAGTCGATAATTCTAGGGCAACTGGGTGCACAAATGCATCGGCACTGCAAATGGAGGAGCAAAAATAGAAATGGAGAGGGCGACTGCGAGTGAAACTGGACCAAGGGAGAACATGAAATGTATGGACAAGTACTCTAACGGAGAGAAGTTTGTTAGTTCGTCGAATGATAAGTTCAATTTATGTACATCTATGCCCACTCTTTCCCTTCCGCGATATTTAAATCTAGTGGATATATGTTATAATCATGTTTCAGACAGAGGGAAATTTCGTGAAGTTGTGTACTTCTTCTCCCACTCATGCCTCTGTCACCATCGCTGCTTGTCTCACTCCTGCCAAGAAGGAAATCTCCCTTGGAGGAAAATTGGAGGAGGTACGGATTCCTGGAATGTAGAATATTTATCCCAGAGATAAGTGTTAACAATTTCTACTATAACAAATCGGTTAGATACTTTCCTACTGAGAGATGTTGCATTCCAGAACAAATTGATATACTCTTGTATCAACACTGGCAATGGAGCAAGGATGTCGACTGAACTAGCCGTGAAAGGATGTCAGGATGGAAAGTACAAGAAGGGTATAGGATTTTATCATAGATATTCTAACTAATCTTTGATCTTTAGGTCAGCAATATCTCTCAGCTAACAAGTTGTTCCTCATGAAATGTATGGATGACTACGGCAGTACTAACATCGTGAGATTAGAAGGGAATCGATAATTCGATTGTTATTTTATCTCAGCTCGCTTGTATGGCTGACGGTGGAAAGGAAGTGAAGGTCGGAGGAGAATTGACTGCTGACGGATTCAAATACAAGTAAGGGAATCAACGACATCAAATCGATAATTTAAGTTTTTCAGATGTGAGCTAAACAAAAAGGATTCATCAGTCAAATATATCAAAGAGCCAATTGGAGGAGGAAAGAATCCATCGAAGGGATGTGGACAGTACGCTATTGGTTAGATCAAACAAGATTATTTTGAATCAAATTAAAATCGAAACTTTTTTCTTCAGGCGACAAGATCATCTCTGATGACAAGCTTTTCCAATTCGAATGCCAAGCCGACGGAAAAGTCAAATTCGTGAGTCCTCCATGTATAGATTCGTCAGTGAATTCATACCTTTGCAGACACATTGTCTCGTCAGAGGAGGAAAAGCAATTCCAGCTGATAAGCAGAGAACTATCCATGGACTAGTCTATGAGTGAGTACATTGGGATTATGGTAGACGCTTTAACGGAAAGTAAAAAATGAATCGAATCTCAGCTGCAAGACGAAGCCCGATGGAGGAGCAACGTTGACTAAGACAAAGAAGCAGTGATTGATGAGATAACTACGATCATGCAGAACATGAAATAAAGCATTCATTTCAAACTTGCCTTGCAACAGCACTCAACAAAATGAGATAACAATTTTTCCTTCAAAGTTGTACTCTCACCGGTTACAGAGAGGTGGAGACAGAATATGTAACACTATTTCGAAGATTTTCAACCTTTAATTTTATTTCAGTATAAATATTCTGAAGCGCTGTATTTTTTCTCAGACACTGTATCTTCTCTTGCTTTTGCATCTCATGCGTCTTATGTGGAAAATGACAGACCTGAGCAAAACTGCGACTCTGTTAGGTTCGTCTATGACTATGGCATTTCAGTCCAGTTTGTGACCTGCTGACTATGATTATTTGTACAGTCATTAATCGTTGGAAAATATGGAAGAAGCCAAGTTATTCGGTATGCACAACGTCTAGATAAGCTCGCCTATTCGGAGACGGTGCGATACCTCCCGAATAAGTGTGAGCAGCCTATCCCGCGTTAAACACATTCGAGATCTAAAGAACCCGAAGCCCTTCGATTCGCATGTCCCCCCTCCTCTCTAGTACGCCGCTGATACATGACCTCACTAGAAGATGCTCGCTTCCTTCGTCTCTCGAGAGAGGAAAGTGTGGAGCAGCGACGTTCGCAGTCAGTCGCTCAAGACTAATAATCGGGCGACTTATGATGAGCCGGCCACGTGCTCCGACGAGAGGACGACAGATGCTTTGAAAGAGTCACTCGACAATTTCATCCTCCCGGTAACTATCGGCCATGAGGAAGGCTACCATCACGATGGAGAGACGAAGAATACATCTGGACTTCCAACAATACCGGTCGATCTGCGATGCAATACATAATGCTCGCTGAAGTTGAATCTGCAAACTAAGTAACTATCGGGTGTATGCATGTGCATTGCGATATTAAAAAAAAATTCGGGGAATGTGGATAAAACATATGAACCGATAGGACAGTAGTATTCGACATTTACATGGAGCCGATTCTCTTCTTTAAATTTGCAGAGACTTTTCGATCGTTAATCCAAATGTCTTTTCTGTCGAAGAATAAGAAGCGCCTCGACGAACGATGAAAGCACCCATTAGAAGGCGCCTATAAGAGACAAGACGAGAAAGAAGAAATCAGAAGCATCGAAATGATTCTCTTTCTTCTCGCTTTTTCGACATTCGGATTGGTTGCAGCCGACCAAAAGCCCGCCAACAAACTCTGTCCAGGAGGATACAAGGATGGAGAAAAATTCGTAAGTGATTAGGGGAATCTACTTGAAATTGGCTACAACAACACTTTTCCTTTAATTCGGTCCAGTGCTAACGTAATCTGGAAATTCTGGAACTTTCCTAGATCAGTACTAGGCTCCTCCCCCTTTGCCCCACCTCCTTGTATAAAGGAGGGGAGGGAAGGCGGGACTATTCTATCCCCGAGGGAAGAGTGGTCCCTATCCAAAATTGGCGAGAGGTTTCCCCCTGCGAGACAAGCGGCGGAGCACCGCGGAGGGATCGAAAGGAGTGCGCTTATAGGGAACGCGCGATTTACGCGAGACGGGGTTGAGCCGAGAGGAGAGGGGAGAGACGAGAGAGAGCGCGCTCTCTTCGAGAGTGAGAGGGAGAGCGCGCGCAGAGAAGCAGAGTGGACGACGGGGAAGGGGCGGAGGCAGACAGGGGAGGGGGAGGGAGCGCGTTAGATGGGGGCGCAGGGGCGAGGCCTAGTACGGAGCTAGGAAAGTGCCGAAATTCTTACGTGAATCACCCGATGTCAGCAAAAAATGTATGAGCAAATGGTTCAGATAGAGGGCGGCATCTATAAACTCGTCAAATTGTGTACTTCTTCTCCCACTCATGCACATGTTTCAATCGTTGCTTGCCTCACTAAAGAGAAGAAGCCAAGGGAAATCAAAGTCGGAGTAACACTTAAAGAGGTCAAGACGAAATATTTCAATTATTGATTTTTCCAGTTAACAATGTATTGTAAAATCGTTTTACCCTCCTCTGGAAAATGTTTAATTGCAGAAGGATGTGGAAATTTCGTGTGTCAAGACTGAGGATGGAGCAAAGCTGCGGGTTAACGTAGTAGAACAACTATATGTCTTTAGAGAATGTCGCTGCAAAGAAAAGTACAAGAACGGAGAGAGATTCGTTAGTATTTTTTCCAACTCAGATATCTTATTATCCCAAGCAAATTGCTAACCGTTTTATGAACTATATTTGGCAGATCGAAAGGAATATTGTAATGAAGTGCATTTGTGCTGACGACTATGCATTCACACTAGCTATCGCATGTCTAACTCCTAACAAGAAGGAATTCGCTGTTGGACAGAAGATTCAAGAGGTATTTACACTTCAAATTGATCGTTTCTTGAATCGTCTTCCATCGCACATTCATCGATCATATTCTAACAGGGGAATTTAATCCATTCGTGCATCCGAGAACAGCAAGGAGGAGAGATCAAGACTGAGTCTGTGGTTGAAACGAACGGAACAAAGGCAGACATCAAATGTATGGAAAAGTACAACAATGGGCAGAAATTTGTGAGTTTTAGTTTATAATTGGGGACAGAAAAAAACGAATTTTCATATTTCTCTTTCCAAATGGAAATTGCAGGTCGAGGGTGACTTGGTGAAATTGTGTACTTCTTCTCCCACTCATGCAAATGTTTCAATCATCGCTTGTCTCACTCCACAGAGGAAACCAAATGAAATCAAAATCGGAGCAAAACTGACAGAGGTTAGAAAATTTACAGTCACTCATACAAATTACAAAGTGGTGTAGTGATCTATGGCGCCCTCCCATTTACTAGTTAAAGAAGGAGTATCACGAATCTCCTTCTCCATCATTCCTCATCTCATATGTTTCAATGGCGCTGTCGCTTTCTCCTCGTCCACCCTTATCCCTCCCTATCATTTTTGAATCCCTGCATTCAGGGTCAGTTTGGCACAGAGCCAAACGCGAATAACTTTGTTCAAACTTATCGACTGAACATGCGGTTTGTGGGGCTCTTATCTGGAAACCGATTACCATAACCCGACAGTGAGAACTCAGTTGACCAAAAGTTCGTGGGACACCACCTTTAATTCCATCGCACCCGGTTTCGATTCCCGTTCGTGGCACCGCCCAGGCTCACCAAGAATTGGTAGTCGTGACTAGATCACGCAGGTAAATAGGTAAAGCGCAATGTGTGCTCTCCAGACTGAATCTGCCCTTTATAATGCTGGCCTAGCATCCCGCGAGCCCAACTCGAAGACTGCAAATATCTTTACCTTTTATCGCAGAACGACGTGGAATATTCGTGCGTCAAAACTGAGAGAGGAGTAGAGTGGAATGCTGGAATGATAGAGAAGGAACGATTTCATGGAGAGAGTCTCTGTAGGCAGAAATATAAATATAAAGAGAAATTCGTGAGTTGATCTTTTTGGATTCAATGTTGAAATGAATGACTGATCAGGCGGATGGTAATTTTATACGCGACTGTATTGCTATGGATGACGTCATTATGGAACCAATAGTCGCATGTCTCACCCCCAAGAAGAAGGAATTTGCAGTTGGGAAAAAGGTTGAGGAGGTATAGATGCTCTCTTCGCATTTTATCCTACTTATGATGTATCTTCACTTCTTCAGGTCATTCAAAGGATTAATTTGAAAATGCGAATGACTTGCAAACCTTCTTCTTACAGGGAAACTTGATCTACTCCTGCAGTCAATATGGATATTTCCTCAGTTCAACTGGAAAGATTGAGAATGTGCCTGTCCCCGGGTCAAAGGGACCATTTGGAAACATGATATGCATCGAGAGATACTACAATGGAGAGAAATTTGTATGTTCCATTGACACTTCTGGGTCATCTCATCTGAGTATGTGAATGCAATCCAATAGAAGATCATGTTGAGATCGATGGGAACTTCGTGAAGAAGTGTTCTTCGTCCCCTTCCGAATGGACTCTGTCCATTATCGCATGTGTCACTCCACAGAAGAAGGAATTCTCTCTCGGAGCTAAGATTGAAGAGGCAATTTCATATCGAAGTATTCCTCATATTTATCTATTCATCTTCCAGAACAAGGTAATCTACTCATGTATCAAGACTGCGAAAGGAGCAAAAATGGAGACTGAACCCATTGTGAAAGGATGCGAAAATGGAAAGTATCAGAAGGGTAAGAAATCTATTGACCTATTTTATAATTGATCTATGATCTTTAGGCCAGCAGTATCTCTCCGCTAACAAGCTGTTCCTTATAAACTGTACGGATGACTACGGCACTACTAAAATCGTGAGATTAGAAGGGAACCGATAATTTTGTTGTAAAATAATTTCAGCTGGCTTGTATGACTGATGCTGGAAAGGAAGTGAAGGTCGGAGGAGATTTTACTGTTGATGCATTCAAATACGAGTATGAAAAATCGATTGGAATGGAGTGAAATTAGCTAATTCAGATGCGTGCCTAAAAATAATGGAGAAGTCAGATATATCAAAGAACCAATGAGAGGAAAGGGATGTGGACAGTACGCATTTGGTGAGAACTAATCAATGAAAAGAATAGGATAATTGCACTTTTAGGTGAACAAATTCTATCGCATGACGGCAAAATCGTGTTCACCTGCGTCGGTGTTAACAAGATTGGCGGGGCTACTTTTTCCGAACAGAAGCTTCATTAAAGATGACACTATCAACATGTAGTAGATATGATAAACCATTTATTCAATACTATTCAACATAGAACTAGCACTTCAATGTCGTATATTCTCATAAGCGGGCATAAACCGAACACCTTCAAGGATAAGGAACGTGGAGAAGAACGCGTGCGGAAAAAAAGAGAGTCGCTCTCTCGACACAATGTTTCACGTGTTTTTTCTCTGTGAGTAGTTTGCAGCTGAAAATGCCTTCCACATCAACTGATTACCACAATTTTATCGATATAATATTTACAGAATAGTAAACGTATCGCAGAATGGAGTGAAAGAGAATGAGGACTGCAAAGAGGGATAAAGTGACAATTGAAGTAATACAAGAGACGAGGGGAAACCTTCCCACACATACAAATCTATCGATTGAATCCCCGTAGAACGAAAAGAGAGGAGAGAATAGTGGGCACAGTGAGACATGATTAGAAGTAGAAAGGAGAGTTACACGATTAGCTTAATTCAATAGCTGAATTAGATACCAAATGAGGTGGAAACGGAAATAATGCGTGTCACAATGATAAATCCACAATTTACAGGGAAAGTGAGAAGGGGTGTATCTACCAATCTATGGAAGCTATTTACACTCGATAATCAGACTCTGTGAGTAGAAGGTCGGCAATGAATCTCTCTCTAATGTCCACTATTATGACTCATAGGAGGGAATTCATCGAGATCAGAAGTATCAGGAGGAGTGCTCCTTTCTCCTCCTCTATCTCCTGCTCGAGGTGGTCTAGTGGGGGCTCCTTCAGAAGGAGGACTTCCCCGCGCTCCTGGTTGACCTACTCGATGTTGCTTGATCAATTCACACTGTCCACCTTCTGTGGGAACACGGAAACAATAGATGAATCCATCGGTCGAAGCAACCAGAAGATGCTGTTGACCAGAGAGACTGAAAGAGAGAAGGAGGATTAGAAGGAGAGTGAAGAGAACCAGTCAAGACTCTAGAGAATTATTAACTATGGTTTTCGATAGCAATGAATCAACCATGCACTCATTATTTCAATTTAGCTTTTAGTTTTCTCTATTAAATTTCTACTCAATGCATTATAAACAACATATAACATATATTTAGAAGGAGTGCATGGATATTTAGGTATTGGATAAATGTGCCCAGCAAAGGGAGCTAATCGAGAAGGTAATGGGAGAGATAAATTACTCACGTGATCATAGCAGCGACAGTTCTCTGACTGGCGGGAAGACGAGCGACGGCGAAATCTGTCTCACTGAAAGAGAACAATGTCACTGGGAATCCAAGCATACATCAAAAGGGCAAGTAAGATGGTTGGCCTCGTAGATTTTGACGCATATTTCGACCCAGCAATTATATTTATTTTTAAAGAAATTTTTATAAAGTAAGAACAAATGCTATTTTTTCGGGAGCAATTTCGTTTCATTTATTGATAAAATATTTCATTTTCAGAAGCATTCCCCATATCTAAACTGAATAAATTGTGTTCAACTCACCGAAGGAATTCTCCGACTTTGAGATACGAACTGGCCGTCTGCTGCATGTACTCAAGCCAGCCTCCTGTCGCTGTCGGTTCTGCATGACTGAAAGAGAAGAAAGTCAGTGAGATACCATCACAGGATATCAAGACATACTGTCTTACATTTATAAAAGGATACGATCATACCAAAATAATCAAAACACAGACTTCGTTGTTTACCACCCAGGCACGTTGGCGAACCTCACTTGTGCGTACTCTCCCGCCTTCGGTAACCCAGGAGGTATCATTTTGGCATAATGTTCGATCATATCATTTTATAAATGTAATACTCCCCCAAACTGAACTTCCCCCTCTCTGAGAAATGCATAAAACGAACGGTTGTTCCTCTGGCTTGGCCAGTTTGTACACGTGGATTGTCTCAGTGTTGGAAGAGGAGCAGAGATAGAGAGAATCGGCAGAGAAACACAGAGAGTGCATTACACACCTCAAAGAGAGATCAATTAATTACTGAGTATAATTAAATTATTAATTTGAATTATAACCATATATTATTTTTCTGATCTGTACAATTGGAGAAAATAAATTAGAAATGAAACACTGACGGTCTGACTCCTCGCTGGAACTCGAAGAGCTTCGTTCCGTTCGGGACCGAGAAGACACGGATTACGGTACCCTGAAATGGAAATGATATTTCTCGCTGCTCACTTCCTACTCATCTCTCAATATGCCCCTACCTCTCCTCTCAAATCATGGTGCAACTCATTGCCAGTAAAACTTCCAGAGAAGAGTTGAAAATGGAAAAGTTAGAGTATCGCCTCTACATCCATCACCTTCCCTAGAGGTTACTGCTCGTCTCATTCTCATTATCTCTCTTTTCTCTTCGCCATCCCTCTCTCTCCATCTCTCTCTCTCATTCTCTCTCTCTCTCTCTCTCTCTCTCTCTCTCTCTCTTCATTCTCTTCTCACCTTCGTACTCGCAGTTGCAATCTTCGTTCCCTCTGAATTGAATCTGAGTGCCGATAGGGGATTAGCGTGTGCCATGAAGGAATTGACGGCACTCAGAGACATCGCATCGAACATGTGAACCTGAGTGAATACGGCAGAATAGTGATCGATTACTAGAATAATCTCAGCAATTCCATTGACTAGCATACAACTCTCGATGATCATCTGTATTACCGAATATTGAGTACTCGTAGGATGTAGCTACTTCAGCTAGAAAACAGCGCTACTTTCCAGCTCATTTCTTTCTTCTGTCAGAAGCGGTTATATCCTACGAGCACTGAGCAGCATTGCTACTTTCATCTTTGTTCTACTTTGTAGTCTTTACTTTTCATGATCTCACTCTGTTATGCTATATTCATCTCTCTTTCTATTTGTAACCGCGTTTCCATTGAACACGCATAAATATATATATATAGTAATTCGTCTCTCTCAATTCAACTCCCATCTTTATATCGCCCCCTTCTCTCACCTGTCCACTCGAAGTACTTCCAGGATAAGCGAGGAGTGATCCACAGCTGGACAGATCGATCATTCCCGACCGATTGGGTGGAGTGTCACAGATCGTATGCATTACCTGCTGACGAGGCATCACTCAGATTACGGTATACATGGGGGAGAGAGAGAAAAAAAACGCATACCCTCTAGCGGGTATACTGTATCACGGCGTTCTGGGCAAAATGCCACCAAAAGTTAGTTCTTGGTGAAGCCATCGCCCATTTACATGTTATTTTCACACTTTCTAGCAGTCTGCCTCAATTTGCATAGACTCGCCAGAACGCTGTGTGTCTCACTGTCAGAAATGCACGCCATATGGATGCGACTACCGTACTCCGTGATATTTTCAGTGGCATATCTCACTCACCTTCATATCTCTCAGATTGTAGACATGAATGCACTCCTCCAAACAGACGACCAATCTCTGAAGAGAGGGGAGAATGAAGAAATGATGGAAACACTCGAACAGACCAAATCAACGAGCCATTACTAGGTACTACGACGGACAACAATCTATTTTCCCCCATTATTATAATAGTATCCAAACAAGGAACGATAGGGAGGAAATTTAAAAAAAAAAACGATAGGGACGCTCACATCTCTGTTCATCTTCACATTCAGAATCGAACTGCCGAATTTGTGCTCGCAGATGAGAGATCGATTGATGAAGTGATAGACCTGAGAGAGAAGAGAAATATTTTGATTGAAAGAACAAGTATTTATGATTCAGACTCTCCATGAACGAACTGTGGATTATGTAGAATGATACTCTACCATACCTGCATAAGTCGTGGGTTCTTCCTGGATACAAGAGTGAGAAGGGAGGAGTTGAACATCCTCTCCACTAGTAGAACATCCGGCATCGCTGCAAAACGAATTAATTCATTCATTTTAATTAGGGAAGGATAGAACGAGCTGAGTGGGAAATTAGTCGTGGCAAGGACCCATTTCTGAGAAGAAACTTCTTTCCATGTTATTTACACAGATTGGCGGTGGTTCGCCAAGCAAGAATACAGCCCGGTTCACGAATGTTACTTCCCAGAAATACTCTCAAATTTTTCTTTCTTTCCCTACATTCACACGACTTGAATCAGTCTTTTTCTTGCGAAGCCATCCAAATTTTAATTCAGTCTCATTTCAGTCTTTTGCCTTTCTATGCAAGTGAGGTGCCACACACTAGGAAAGATAGTTGCTTGTGTGCATACGCGATTACGCGCTTGTCAAGCGTGAAAACATTGATTCTTTCTTGCGAAAGCGAATGGCCATTTCCACTCTCGCCATAGCGATTGCACAATGATGATTGATTATCATACTAGAGATTGATTAAGGGGGAAAGGAAATTAACTACTTAGTAAATAAATCGTACAGTCATTTTCGTACTGCACCACAGGAGTCTCCAGCACATTGAGAAGTGAGTAGACAGCGTAGCCCTTGTGGTGACCTACCGCCAGTGCCCTTAAAGAGTCAGTTATCGATCGGAGTCGAATAATAAGCTACTAGATACAGTAATCGAGCTTGCACCATCAACTACTATGATGTAGATGGATTATTTAAATTGCAATACTATAAATCGATTAATTTGAATCGGGAAAGTGAATGTTAACTTACTTGGCGTCTTGATTGAATCCGATGAAGTTGAGGTCGGCCACTTCGGGTTCTCCCATACTTCTATAATCGAGGGTTTGGTAGATGGAGTAGAGATGATCAAGCATCGAGTGAGAGAGAGAGACTGAATGAACAGCCAGAGATGGAAGAGAGAGAGAACAACAATGAGAGATGAGAGGGGTGGAGATCGAATAGACGCTGTGAGAAAAAGAACGCCAATCGATATACGAATATGATGATGAGAAAGGAGGAGAAGGAGAAGAAAAGGTGCCAGAAGGGGGAAGAGAAGAGAGAGGAGAAAGAGGGGTGAGAATGGGAGTGACTGGAGAAAGAGTCAATCGATATGAGAAGAGAAGCTGAATGAGGACATGAAGAGGGGAATAAAAATGAACGGTCACGAGTCGAATTGGGAGAGGAGAAAGAGAGAAGGGAGTACACACGTGACCCGAACTCTGACGAGACTAGTGAGAGGAGAGAAGCAATGAAATGAACAAGAGAATGGATGGATGGACAGTCTCTCTCTCTCTCTCTCCCTTCCATTCTACCAGTCACTGCCATCTATGACTCCCACTCTGATCCTCCCCGTCTCTCTCTTCTCTTTCCTCTCTCTCTCTCTCTCGTGCCCATCGGGGAATCAGCTGAGGAGGCGGGACAAACACCCCCGGCATGACACAATGCGCGCGTATTCACCCCCTGCCGCGCGCTTTTCACACACACACTACACACCTACAATGTATCGAGGGTATGAAGGAGAAACCCCGTACTCCTTTTCACTACCGCCCAAAGATACTTCGCGAGGGTGAAAAACCTCTCAATTGGAATTGGAAAAAAACGGCTAAAGCTACAGTAATACTTTATCAACAATAAACTATGATTGGTACATTTCGAATGAATGAATAATACATTTCACACTTCTTCCTTCACTTCATTCGTCTCAATTGGTTCGAAATCTTTCTCCTTCTTCTTCATTAGCAATTCCTTGTGGATGGATGTGAACTGACGAATACTGCAATGAGGAGTACGGTAGATCATTGAATCATCAGAGTACTGTAGCTTCCTTTAATCGATTACTCACTCCTTCGGGTCGCTTCCAATCTCCTCGAACAGTTCAATTCTCCATTGTGATATTCTCACTTTCAATGACAAAGGTGTTTTCGATCCATTGATACACTGTTCGAAGGCCTGGAATGAAGGATTACGGAATCGAACGGTAATCAGGAGTAGTTTACCTTGTTTTAGAAGCACTAACTTTAGATAAGAATAAGCAGCAATAAGCAGTTTTAGATAAGTGATAAGTTTTAGATAAGTACTGCGATAACTAACATCCTTGATCGATTCGATATCCAATGGGATACTGTCATAGTGGAGATCGATGAGAGCATGGTACAGACCCTCGTTAGACTGCAATCAACTTCATTCATCCCGACACTACTCAATCTCAATTCAGTTCTTCTCCTCCAATCTAATCTTTCCTCACATGGAAGTAAGTGTACGAATTCAGACGTCTAAGGGGCTAGGGACGACTTCAACGTCTAATAGCCGCGGGAGAGCGCGGCGTTTAGACTTTGAAAGTCGTCCCTGCCCCCCTTTATAGTTATGCACTTGTATACTTATTTCCCTCTGAGTTCTCGGCACTACTGCTGAAGCCCGGAACAGGCCAATAAATATTCGATCATAGACATAGAATGATCGGAAATAGCATTGTTCGTGGATTCCCTGCGTCATTTTATGTCTGTGATCGAATACTTATGTTCCGGGCTTGAGCAGTAGTGCCGAGTTCTCTACCAACTCTTCTCTCTCATTTCACTCACAGGATCAGCAACAATCGCCGTCTTCATCACTTTCATCGCTACTTTCGTCCGTCCCTTCACCTGTAATACAATAATCTCACCAATTTTACGAGAACCAGCGAGGGAAAAAAGCGAATCATAGAAGTGACACATTTGACTAAACAATGTTACTACGGTAGACTCCATTCCGTACCTTTCTCAGATATCTTGCGTAGTGCATTGAATAATACGATGAGATTGATCGACGCGTATTCTCTGTTATCTGAATTAGTTGAATTCATTCAAATTTCAATACCTACCGTATAACACAACGCTTGAGATAAATACAAAAAGAAGACGTCAAAGGCATAGACTGACCCTCTTAGCATTGGTGACTCTATTGGATGAATAAGGTAGAAGTCCATCTCTGATGAGTGATTCGTATGCCTCACCCACACTTTTTCCCTCGTTACGCTCCATTCTAGAAAATATATATTGCATTGTAAGTGAATTACACAATTCACATTTTAGAAGACTAGCAAAAGATGATATCGTACCTGGGATATTTGATCTCCCTCCTCTTCAGTATGGCGATATATCGATTGTAGATCATGAGATTTCCGACAGTGTGACTATCGAAGCTTGTTAGAATTCCAAGGGCAGCTTCGTATTGATCTGCAATTCACAATGACGGTACAGTACTTCTCACTACCGTATCTTCTTCTCACCTTGCAATTCGAGTAGCGATGCGAGATTAATGGCGACATTGGCAGATTGCTTGCAATGAATTTGATTCGCCCTCTCCAGAATTCCCACCGCGAGCTCCGTTTCCCCTCGAGACTCACGGAAATCGGCGTACTGTACACGATACGATTATTGATCGATCTTCATGGTACTGTAACTGAATGGTACGGCATCCTCACCATAATCCAGAATTCATCATAGAGTGCGCATGGAATGAGTGATCTCTCGAAGGTGAGCACTGCTAGTTCTCCGTTATCCTCTTGCTTCATTGTCCATTCGATATATCTGATAATGAAAATATAAATCAAATAAAAAAGTTCCATCACGAAAATTCAGTATTACGGAAACCACAATCTCCCAAATTTCACTGACTTTCTCCAATTGGCCAACTGTCCTCTCTCGAGTGGTTTCCAGTGGAAATACTGCCGCTTAATCTGCAATATCAATCAATCGATGATCCTTGATCTCTTCATACATGGGCTAGGATGTAGCCAGAAACAGAACCCTCCCGCTTTTATTTAGCCGCAAACCCACCCCTATTTCGATTCAGCCCGTCACTTTTTTTGGATCAGGCCCTACAGCTTTTTACTCAAATTCACCAGTTTTTTCTTTGATCTCCCACTTTTCTTTTGACTACCAGCAATAACCCGTGCCCGGTTATGGATCACTCCCTCCTCACCTTCGATTCATGCACCGTCATCTCCTTCGCCTTCCATCTACTCTCGTCATACACGTGATGACGTCGATCCAATGCAAGCAATTTACAGATCTCAACGGGAATATGGTAGATTTATTGAGCGGATTACGGTACTCACTCCTTCATCGATCTTTTCCTCCTCCTTGACACACTCACTCTCCACCTCTGCCTTCTCATTGGGAGGCAGTAGACTTGACCATGGAGTCGACTGAAGAAATAATCAATAAATACCGTAATCCCTTTGATATCTGGTCTCACGTCGAAGTGTTTCGTCATCAATTCCCATGAGTCGGCCATTCCATTGAGAGGAGTGGAGATGAGATTGTCGAGAACGATCGTCACTGCCTACAATTAACACATTCAAAAATTAATGATATTATCAAAAAAAGAAAAGAGAACGGTCCCTATCATCTTCCTCCTCCTTTTCCATGGTTGTTGATCTAACTAAAGAATCTCTCATTTCCAGGGAAATCCAGGAGAGATCTGCTTTCTCAATGAGATTATATTTCAACTTTTGCTGTTGTGCCCAATGAACTCGTGCAGTGTTTTCGAAAATGGAGAGTCGAGTCTCGAGTTTCATAAAGTTCGTTTTCTCCTTCTAATCTCTACTCCACATTTCATCCAAACCCGCTGGTGGTGGTACACTTTGGAACTTCCATTTATGAACCCAGAAATATGAAAGTTTCCAAACGTTCTGAAACGTGTCCCAAACAAATCCTGGTAAAAAACGGTTCCTAAACGGCAGTTACAAAACGTCCTATCACTAACTCACCATCGTATTTCCAATTGAATATTCAAATGCGATAACTTCTTTCCACACTTCAATACTCTTCCATTCTCTTCCCACTGTTACCAATGCACGTGCATTCAATCTGTAACACAACGTTTAAAGATGGGTTTCTGGTTTTAGGCGGTGAATATTCGACCTGAAACCCCTCCCCTTTATTTCTCCTCACACCGAGTCTACCTATAGGCCGAAGTAAAAATGAGGGGAATATGTTTTGTGCCACCTGATTGAAAGTACTTTGCGAAACATGAAAAAGGTGTATTCGAAAGCAAAAACAGGCGGAATGAAACAAAACCAGGAACTTATTTTAAAGTGCGCTTGTCATTTCACGATTTTTTCCATCTATTTTAGTATATTTTCTCGAAACACTATCCATTCTGTAGCTCGAGATTAGTTTCGACGCACAGAGGGAACACAAATAAAATGAATTAGAGGGAGAAAAGAGAGCCGAATCTCTTTCCTCTCCAATTTCACGTATTCTCTGTACTACATAACAAGCAGTTCTCCTATTTCCTCTCCTTCCATGTAATCTTATCTTCTTACTATCAACAATCTACAAAACACTGTCACAATTGCGTGAAATAACGACTGCACATGCAATAATGCTCATGGCGAGCCTCGTCTCTTCTGTTTATTACTACTCCCATTAATTCAGTCATCTATTTGCCCGGGTGTCTAACCATTCTTCCTCCTATTCGTTTCTAATTCTCGTTCCTTCTCCCCGTATTCAATATCATCTTAGTCTCATTCTTCTTCCTTCTCTATTTCACAGACCTCCATTCATCTATGGTCCATACCCTCATTCCTCTCTTCTTTCCCCTTCTGTCTTCTTCCCTCTCGTTTTATAACCATTGTTGTTCTCACATTCCAACGAATGAGAACAAAAGCACGTCAAGAGGAGAGAGCAGCGGGCATTTATACCACGGAGACCATCCACAGCTAGCACAACCCCCCCCCCCTCGGCATATCCACAACTCGCTCGAAAATCGCATTATCATCCCCACTGTTCGCATGTTCAATATCAGTTTATCCCCGCGTTTCTCTCTCTCTCTCTCTCTCTTTTCTTTCTTCTCACCTCCGCTATCTCAAGTGAAATTTGGAGAGTCCCAACCTCCCCCATGTCTTACTCGAATTTCTTGTCAAATTTCACATCCTGTTGAGCCTCGGGCGTAGTTAAATTATTATCATAATTACCTCTGAATTCCTTCCAATCCATCTTCTCTCTTCATCAATTCCATTCTCATATATCGAATATATGCCAGCCATATCTCGACTGAGAGTGGGAAGGCATTCACGGCTGATTCGTACACCTCAATGATAACTCTCGTAGATAAGATATCTAGATGATCATCTCTCTCTCATCCACTTTACCGTCCATTACGAGATTGCAAAATGTCAAATCGTATCACTTACGCGAGGCTAATGCATTCTCAGATATCACGCGAGCCCCTTTTAGAATATTCAAACCGATTCAGTTCACCCCTCCTAACTACGTGAGTTCTTCCTTGAATAACAACTACAAATATCGTGAGCTTTCCCATAAATTATACAGAAAAAAAACTATAAATTTCCGTTTGTCCATGCCGCATATTCTATTTATCCCGAATTACGTAAATTCAATATCACAACAGAATTACCGTACCTCAATTGCCTTTGTGGAATCGGTCTTCGCTTCGAGACTCGCCCACTTGCTCCAGTATCCGTAACAGTATGGCCATCGATCGAGTACCTGCAATGATCTTTGATCTCTCGCAATTCAATCCCAATGTCTACTTGCGTCACCATTGCTCATTCCCAACTGCCCTCAAATCCCATTAGATTAGCATAAGGACAGTCCCAGATTTGCACTGCCACATAACTTCGTTCACGGAATTTAGCAGCAAACACGAGGAACTGCACGACTTTTCTTTTGCCAACAGTATTCCAACTTTCCCTCTTTTATTTCTCTCTCTCCACTCCTTTCTTTCCATTCTCCTTTAATTTCCATCTCAGTCCAAAGTTTCCAACCGGAAATTTGTTAGGGCAGCGAGGCCCAAGTTCAAATTACGAGAAGTATCGAATCCAGAAAGAGAATATAACAAAAGATACGACATTCTCTCTTTTCTCACGGCACAAAGTGAAAACCACTTCTCCCCCATTCTCAAACGCAACAAGCATCGATGGAATCAATACCTTGTATATCTAGAAGGATACCAAATTACCCTTTCTCTCAATTCGAATTCTCTCCGTTCCCTTCCCCCCTCATTCTCTTCTACAATTTCTTCATCTAAATGCATTCTCCATGTTCCAATTACATCAATGTTCTAGAGAAGGAATGAGGTCGAGACCAGCCCAGTCACATGGCACTTACTTGTTAATGTACTTGGTGAGCCGTCCAGACTATATTCCGGCACTAATTATTTATCATCTGGGGTCATTGGTGGGTCACCCTATTGCTGTAAATCTCTACAACCCCTAATTGTCATAATATTGTTCACACATCTCGTAACAAATCCACACCGTACTCCTCTCATACCGTACCCTCTCCGTCATTCCCCCAATATCTTCTCTACCTCAGCAAACGCGGCTCTCATAACATCAGGGGGTGCATTCTGCTTCTCTAGTTCCTTTATCGTCTCAGTCCATAGATCCGAATCTTCGTAATCCCAGTCAAACTTCTTGAGTACTGACTTCACTCCACGATTCTTGTCAGAGAACGCCTCACTGCAAGAGGAGACGCATTTCACATCACAAATTCAGTCATAGTTGTGGAATTCCACATAACTTTATATACTACTTCTAGTTAATTTGCTTTTAGTCTATAGTCTCGAAGCCAAACATAGTCAGAAGATAGCACCCATATAATCCGGAAATGAAGCCCTATCCATAAAAGGGCAGATGGACATGTCTATAAATCTTAGATTCGGAAATGATTAAATATTTAGAATCCCGTTACTTCCCTGGTGCACTTCATTGATCGTCTAACTCACATCAATTCGATATCCTTGGGTAGTTCTGGATGGCCACTTGACTTGTATTCGTATGTTGCATCCTCTTTTCTCTCCACAGGACTTCGTCGCTCGCGCTTTACTCGTCGGCTGAAATAAGAGGGAGATTGCATAAGGATGACGTAATCGACCCTTCTATTACACAGCGCCGTACAGGCCCACTCTGTCCAAAGTACTAATTCGAAAGTTCTCCACACATTTTCATCCATTTTCAATTCCTTCCACGGGAAGACAATAATTAGACTGCGAGAAATTGCATGCTTCCCCTGGTGGAGAGCCACGCCTCCTATTCCCCCTTTCTTATCCCCTACCTCTACCAGCACATCCCCGTCAGGGATATGACCTACCGTACCATTATATGGATAAATAGACTGACCGTGGACTCCTTGATCTGCTTCTTGATCTACTCCTTGTCCTGCTCCTTGACCTACTCCTCGATGACGATATCGATCGTCTTCTTCCCATTCTCCACTCGATTCGACCGCTCCTCACGAGTAGAACTGCAGATAATGTCTCTCTCCTCTATGATTATCCTCATGCTAATTCACTCTAATTTCTTCCGCTAGATTCAAATTGACGTCTCTTCCAATTCGTGCAAATTCACACTTTAATTTCAGCCATTTCTACTCCGTTCTCTCACAAATTGCAACCATGCAATTCATTGTCTTTGTCTTTCGATGCAATGACCCTTTGAGTGGTCAACGACTCTAACCACAGAGATCGAACACTCGAGAGAGTCTGTGTCTGCACTCTCTCCATTCTCCCACTCTCTCCGTCTCTCTAACCACCGAGAGATCATCATCGTATGTCATCTCTCCTCTATTCTTCTAATCTCCCAACATTCGTTTCCACAACTCGCTACACGACTTGTAATCCTCTCTAACCCCAGTCCTCTTTCCTCTTTTTTCTCTTTCCTTCTTCTCTTCTCTTTGCCTGTCATCCACAGACTCCTCTCCTAATTCAATCCTTCCATTCCATGGGAGGTGGGAGAGAGTACCTTCCGTCCCACAGGGGGAATCTCTCTTCTGTCCCTTCTTCTCCATTGGTTCTATGTACCATCAGATTCACTCTCCTTCTCTCTCTATTTTCTCTCCTCTCATCAACAAATTCGGCATCCATCCTCTTCTCTCTCAATCATTCACAGCCGAATCTTCAATCTCCAGTATCTAATCCTTCTCATCCCTCTCCAATCTACAGTAATCGAATATTCCCTCCACTCCACATTTCAAGCACTGTCTTCTCTTAATTCCCACGTGTTCTCTAGTATCTTCCATTCTTCGTCTGAGTCTGATTCCTCCCTCTCCCAACCCCTCACTTCCTTCTCCTTCTTATCGTACTCTTCCATCATTCAATCTTCCTCCATTTCTACTCCCCAAAAGGAAGTTTTCCGTCCTTTCCTTATCACACTTTTACTTGATTAGACAGAGTGAAACGACGAAGTCAAGGCGACTTTATTCTATCAAAGACATTCGATCTCACTATCTTTCATGTTGCTAGTTTGCCGCTTAATCTTGTTTGATTTGCCTATGTCTGATCTTGTTGAATCCACGACAACGTATCCCAATCGACAATATATTCCCTGTCCAGGTCCCCTCTCCTCTCTTTCAATGACACTCTGAGATGGTCGCTCTTCAACTCACTGCTTCCTTCGTCGAGAAAGCGGCCATCGGACTCAGGCATACCATTATAGAAATAACCGCCTCAGCAACCACCGAAATATCGCAACGGACTCAGTTTGAAATAGTAAACTCTCGCAGTATTGCAGTATCTCACAGTGGCAGTACGTGGTTACTGCGAGAGTTTACGATTTCAAACTGACTCCGCTTGGATATTTCTGTGGTTGTTGAGAGGAACAATGAGAGCAAGAGTAAACTGCCGAGAAGTGACTGAGAGTACGACGATTACCATCAGAGAGAGAGAGATAGAGAGAGAGATAGACACTTCCTCTTGCTGTCATCGAGACAAAATGAGTGGAATCAGTCAATCGAGAGGAACAAAGAAAGGGGATAGAGGGGGGGGGGCAGTGGTCGGTCAAATGTCAATTTGTGTTCAGCTTGGCTATTCTGTGTCTCTTCCTGCTCGCCTTCGCTCTCATTGCAGTCGTCCTCTTCACAATCTCCCACAGTTGCTGGTGGAGAATGGGTAAGGAGATGGGGAGACTACAATTTGAAAATTGGGTAAATAATTGAAGTAGATCTCTTCGTTTTGCACACTCTTTCACCACTAGACCGGCGTAGAGAAGATGTGAAATGAAGAGTATAATCCGATTATTTACCAGAATTTCAGACTCTAGGGGAACCAAAATAAGCCTAATGCAACAATTTCATACGGTACCTATGTCATTTTCATCGGAAGATGCAGTGCAACGAGACACTCTCATCTGAATATAACCGAATACTCGTGAGAACCGCGCTATTTTTCCAAACCACTTGACTATGCGAAACAACGAAATTCTCCGTCTATTCATCGATGCTCTCGATTATTCCTCGGAATTGAGAATGAGACACGCGAACCAGGGATTCATTCATGTTTCTTCAGCAAGGGAAGGAATGTATCGGCAGAGATGGGGTTAGAAATTCTAGCACGAACCGAGTGGACAAACTATTGCATCTGACAACGGTCGGAAAGAAAAATAAACAATTCTCTACCGTACCAGGTGTGAATGATTATAAGGGTGTATAGTTATAACTTCCCACAACAAGCTATCATAAACCATCCAGCTTTGGATATGTAGATGAGGATTGTGGGAACTCAACAGGAATGATTAATCGGTGCCAAAAAAGTAATCAAAATGATTTCAGGAGTGGAGGATCGACTAGTAGAGAATCCTCGTCGAACGACGAAGATCTTCCCTCACACGAGTGAACCGATTGACACTGTGATTGGAGAGACACCAGAATACGCCGATCTCGTGTGAGATCAATGTCTCTCTGAGAGAGAAGTACATTGTGGATTCAAAGAGGGAATAGAGACCCTCAATAGAGATCACTCCATTCAATTTACACGTGCACCTCCACTCATATTTCTCAGAACTCGGTTGACGTTTGATATTCGATAGTGTCCTTACGAATATGATTTGATACTCGTTGATAACAGCAGTATTCATCTTGCTTTCTTGCTCTGCTTACTTGTCTCTCCCGGTATAAACACGATCTCAGTCTCTTCCTCCACATTTTCAATGTCAGTTCAATTATTTATCACATCAGGTGATAACACTATCTAGCAACGATGTTGTTTCAGATAAGGATCATTCTTTTCAGTCTCGACGGATCATTCCTTCGTCCACGAGTTCTCCATGTATTGCAGGGAGTGTCTCAAGTGCAAACAGCATTGAGTGACTCGTCGAGTCTCTTCAAATGTCTAATCCAGGAAGAGACAAGTGATAATCAGTGAGACGAGAGGCAGATTTACCAAAAAGCGGCAGTGCCTTCTCTTTCTCTCTCTCTATTCTCCACCTCATTCCGGTCTCTTCTGTTTGACAGGGACGAGGATAACGAAGTGAGGGGGTGAGATAGTGAGATAGACGCCCATGGCAAACTTCTTCCCCTCCTCTCTCTCTCCTCTCTTCTTCCATCAACTGTTCATCTACCGCCGTGTCTCCACATTGTTTGCTTCTCATTCCTTGCAACACAAATTCGTACTGAGATTGTTGTACCGGAGTCTCAGAAGTGTCAACGGAGAGATCTGCTCTTGTTCACACTCTGATTCCATCCTCTCAGTGCTAGATCTCGTCCTCCACTATTCATGATCAATCTTCCTCTTCTCATCTTTCCATTATTTGTCCGTCTCAGATGGTATTTCCCTCCCGGCGGGGAGAATCTTAGAATCTCGACGGGAGATCCGATAGAATACAACACATCGATTTCTTTGTGACGTCTTTCCTCCCATTTCGTCCAATTTCTCTGCATGTGTTGCTCATTTACTTTCTATTCTCAGTCGCGTATAATATTGTGTTGCCTTTAACTTCCTTCCTCGTTTTCTTCTTCTTCTCCCTACCAAATCTCTTCCCAAGAACGAGGAGGATGGAAAAGTTCCTGTTGCCATATTTTGTATTCGTAGAGGACGATTGGTTATTGACGGTGGAGGAATCGAATTGAGGGAGTGGTCAGAGGGAAGAGTGAGGGCAGATAGACAAACAAGGATAACGAGGAGAGATAAGTGGATGGACGAGACTTCGAATGACACAAAACGATGTCCATGAATGAACTATAGATTGATGAAACGACTCGGCATCTTTATGAGTCACTAGTCTCACTTCCTCTGATAACTCAACATCTACAGATTCCTTCCATTCATTCAACCTCATATCCTTTTGTATCCTCATTCATATCTTCGATTTGTTTCACTGATGTAGCCCTTGTTCGTTCATCTATCGTCAGTATCACATTGTTCGTGTCATTCAGATGAGTCAAACTGGTCGATGGGGCGTTCTCCCCGCATCGAATACATTCACTGCACTCAACAATCCACCGCCTCTCATGTATGTTACCCCACATTGGCACTAATTTATTCTTGTATACAAATCATTCCCAGGCCTATCAATCATACATAAATAGTTTTATAGTGAGAGAGCGTGTAAAATGGAGAGAGTCTCTCTCACTTCTGCACACTCACTCGTCCTAACCCCTTTCTGAAGGCATGTAATCATGTACACACTTATTGTGCAAACTATTGAGAAATTAGAGCATGACTAAATCATGGGAGAGGGAGGAAAACTTCTTGCGAGATCACTCATAGCTTCGAAGACGTCCACAATCACTTCCGTCTTTTTGCCCATGATAAAAGAGCGAATGAAGTGGAGAGAATTAGAGAGTGAGAGAGACTCTAAGACGATATTCACACATGAGTCGACCTCTGGAGAGGGGATAGAGATCGAGAGAGGAGAAAAAAAATGAACGAGTAAACTAGTTCGACAATCCATCCATTATGTAATTCTCCGTACAATTCACACATAAAAAGTAACCACGGCAGTAAAATCCGAATGGATTTGTTTTCAATGTTCTCGCTCATTGGAAATTGATTATCCGTGGGATTTTCGCGTTCACATCCATTGTTTTCTTGAAGTACACGTCATCATAATGAAACGAAAAAATCATGACAGGACTCAACTTTTAAAACTTTTAAGCTTAAAAAAAACGGAATTTATCTAAAGTTCAGAGTATTATCGGAATAATAATGAAATTACCTTATTTCAGTCAGAATGCGGACATTCCCTCAGTCTCGGGGCCGATGGGCACAGAAGTCTTCCAGCATGGATCCATTGGAGATTTCGTCCGATCTGAATTGGAAGGTATTATTATCATTGAAACACTTGATAATGCAGGATATGGGCAGAACTACAGGGAAACGATAAAGTGTTGTATGTTGTATTCATTGTCGAAAATGTTGTGGGGTCAGTCTCTTCACTTTACACACTCTCTGATGGATCTACCGGTAGAGAGAGAGTGTGTGTGTGTGTGAAATGAAGAGAGTTTTTACCTCTCAATTTTCGATGTGTATGCAGTATTAATGTTAGCATTTGTTTACAGGAGCCCAATCAGGATTCATGAGATGTGTCTACAAAGCGAAACATACTGCCAACCAAACTGTGACTGTAATGTGAGTAACAACTTTATGTATTTTTTTATTTATTAATACGGAGCATCCATTTCCAACCAATTCAAGTTATTATTTTGCAGTAATTCTGACACAAACAAAAAACAACCTCTAAAGAACTAAATCAATTGTAGGTGTGAGAAGAATGCGGGATGCTGCTTGGATGGATGTTGCCCCAAGGATCAGTTCTGGTATTACATTTGTTACAACGCGTTCGATAGATAAATATTTCATGTATCCTTTCACACTAAATCCATCATAGCAGAATATATTTCTCTTGTAATCTTCTAATCAATGTAAAATTCAGAATTTAAAAAAAATTAAAAAGTGTGTATATTTAATTGGGTAAATCCTTTGTGACAAGTAAATCCTTTGTGAGTGTCTCTGACTGCAGGATGGCTGGTGTCTTCGTCCTTCTCGCCTTTGTTCTTCTCGTTCTCGTCGTCGGTTCTTGTGTCATGGTCATTTGCTATCAACGATCGAAGAGCAAGCAGAGAAAAGAGGAACACGATTTATTCACTACGCAATCCCAAGTAAGACGAATGCAATCAACTAGTCTAAACAATATCAAATTCCATGCAAAGTAGATCACCTCTCTATCTCTTGCATAAGCGTCGTCTAGTGACTAACAGCTTTCGTAGCTTCACACATAATTCAGTGATATCCTGGGGGAGAGTGAACAGGTGGCACTCTGTCTGAATCCTCGTATCACTACTGGCCTTTCTATCAAAAGTGAATTGAGTGGAAGGGAGAGCGAGAGAGTGAAGGTCGCTCACGGAATACAATACATGAGTAATCAGTCAGTCTCTAGGAGAGAGAGGGGGAGAGGGACGGGGGACTGATTGATGGCCATCCCTTGCGAGTCTTCTCCTTTCCATTCTTCTACTCCATTTCAGATTGGTGTCCCTCCTCCTGGTCCTGCCATGTACTCCACCTACGGACCCGAGTACTGAATCTCCCACTCATCTAGTACGAATATTACTCCCCCATTTACATCGTCTTTCCTCTTTCCCCATAGACCCAGAGCATCAATATTAAATTCATTACTCTCATATCATTTGATTCCCCCCATCCATGATTCTGAATGTACTCACGTTGCAAACGCTTCAGCTACTTGATCAAATCATAATCACACATATCTCTCGTAATTATCTATTATAATAATTATACATCGACCGTGGATAGATAAAGTATGATTTATGAAGTCATGTCATTGGTAGTTGGAGAGTAGCCGGGATCTCATGGCTTCTCTACGTCGACTCGTTAATATTTTCGCAGTCACCATTGAGGCAACCTAGCGTGTCCTAACGACAGGGAAGGACGGGGAAGGATAGATCACAGCCCTCTTACGCCCATTGTACAACCAAGTACACGGTAACCACTGTGAGCTGATCTATGACACATACAAAATGGACTCGATTTAAAGATAGAGACTGGAATCGTACCTACAGATAAGCTATTCGTAGCATCAAATACATGTCACAAATAATAAACAGTTGTTATTTACATCTGGACTGTGGTATGACTCATCTTCCCACTCTTTCCAACTATTTCACACCACGAGACTTCCGTCCATTCACTCTTCCGTATCGCCTTTTCTGCATGGATAGAACAGTGACTCGTTGCCACAAAGTAACAGCTGCAGATGTCAACACCCGTATTCTTACTCCCCAATCTCTCTCCCATCGATGTTCACTCCGCCTCCTATGATCCATAGAGTCCCGTCTCACATCTCTCTCTCTCTCTTTAAATCACCGCTTCTCATTCTATCACTTCACCCTCCACTCTCTCCAGTTCTTCTCCCTCTCTTTCTATCCGTCTACTTCATTCTCCTGCTCTTTTACTCAGTGGAAGAAAGGTGTCTGGGCAGGGGTGGATAGAGGATACGAAATGGGGTAGCTAACCACCGATGGCCGACTCTGCTTACACACTACTCCCTTGTTTTCATCATGATACTCTTCTTACTTCGCCTTGTTTCCACCGTTTTCTTCTGTGGGAAAGTGAGGTCTCTTCTTCATTCCGTGAGTTCCATCCGTTCGTGTTCACTCCCTTTTCCTCTTATACCTCCCAGATCCTCTCTATCTCATCCGTTCCTAGCCCTCCCCTCTCCCTTCCTTCTTCTTTCTCTTCTTTCTCATCTTCTCAAGTATATACAAGCATAGCTCGTCAAAATATAAAATGCATTTGTGTGTATCTCGTAGTTGGTGGAGAAGTGGTCGAGTGAAGGGTCGGACCGTACTTCGCCACTTGCGTGAGTGCATTTCTCTGCCTATCGACAGTTGTCGCTTCTTCCTTCTCTCCTATCCACCAGTTCCCATCAATTCTCCCTCGCACACTTCCGTTTATCCACTCGATTCCTTTCCTTCTTTCTCACAAAACGACTTCTGCAGCACAACGAATTAACAACTGCTGTGACCACAAATGATTTGGCGATATCTTCATGTCTACTAATCTTGCTAGTCCACCCCTCTACCTATCCATTTGGAAGACTCTTCCCTTCTTCTCACTCTTAAATCCGTCCTTCTGGTCGCTTCTTGCCTACTCTTGACACCACATGTGAGGGGGGAGGGAGGGGGATCCTCTCACTGACTCCCCTTCACTCTCCGTCCCTCTCACTTCCCTCTCAGTCCATGTCTTCACCTTCCGCCGTCCTCTCGATTGACACTAATCGTCTTCCATTTCTGTCCCACATATCATGTGTCTTTCCTTCTCTTCGAAAAGAAGAAGACAAGAAGGACTAGGAAGGAGAGACAACTTCATTACAAGGTTTAACTTGGTGGAATGGGCAAAGTTGGTGAGAGGGAGAGGAGCAGGAAGAGGGACGGAGGGAGAGAAATGGAGAGAGGGGATGGAAAGGAGGTCTCAGAGCACACTTGGAAGACATCGTTCTATTCAACTTGTCGAGAGAGGTGAGAGGGACCAGCTAGGCTTCTTCATCTCTTATTTATCCGTGAGAAGAGACGGGAGGAGAGGGAAGGAGAAGGGATATAATCGACTTCTTCCTCCACTTTCCCTACCCTTCTGATATGCAAGTACAACGGCGGTCCTGACACCTCCCACTTTTATCTTTATTCGCTCGTTGATTCTAATCCTGAATTTTCTCTTCAGTTCAGTGATGCTTTCACTCTCCATTGTCCCTTCTGACTTCTCCCCTCTTCCTCATACTTCATTCTGTTTTGCTTCCACTTCTCCTTCCCTCTCTCTATACCTCTTCTTCTTTCCATATCAAGCACTTCTGCTTCACGAGATATGCTCACTTCTTCATTATTCACCATTTGTTCTCAACTTCTGGCGCAGCCGCGAGTTAATCGAAGATTTGTGTCTTGTATTCACTACTATTTCCCTACATGCAATTCATCATCGCTCGACTGTCCAGTCAGTATTCCTCCCTACTTCTCCCTCCTCTCAGTCCCTTCCATGCTCGAATCTCTCTAACTCTCTCACTAACTACCTGAGGGGGGGGGCTCTCTTCCACTATTACAGACCACCACACGGCCACCTCAAATATGGCCACGAGTCAACAAATAGGCCCGACTTTACTGCCCTCCACTTCCTGTCTCTATCCTACCCCATTCATTAACCACACCTTGATGATCAAACATGTTGCGTCATGTTACTCACCTCGTAAAATACCTAGCCATCCACTCTCTCGAAAAGCATAGATGCAATTCCCAGTAAGTTGGCATAATGTTGCCTCATCTAAGGAAATTAAAAGTACCTAGGAGATGATATCACCCAGCCGGAGTGTATCAGCCCACACGATGGTTTCGCGTATCTTCTATCCATTCTTCGTAGTCCCTTTAAGCACACAGGACGAAGAAATTCGATGCCCTTGACTGCCATCTATCCATCCATTCCCTCACATACAAAGTCTTCTTTTCTCTTTATTCCACTCTCTATGCTTCGATCAACGTGCGAACCGACCATTACTGTCACTTACTACTTCTAGTCTGAGAGAGGTGTGCGCGACTGTCTGTCTCCTCCTGCGTCACCACTGTCCATACTCTTCCATCCCATATTCAGCTGTGATCGTACAGAATCCAAAGCATGCTACAGACTCCTTCCATATTCATTGCTCTCGTTCGTTTTCACTGGGGATCTTCGCCTACCTTCCTCACAATCTCATTCATTCCACGCTTCACCACCTTAACATCCTTGCATTTCTTTCCTCCTCTTCCCTTCATTAACCGATTTCGTGCATTTCTTTTGTATTTCCGAATGATTTACAATGCTGGTGTGATCGGGTATCGTCCTTACAACAGATCCACCATTATTTACTTGATACTTAATGCTTGCTCGCTTTCGTATGATCCCCTTCCCTCGTCCCCAGTACTCTCGGAATCTTTCCTTCCTTTCCACCTCTTGAGACAGGCCATTCTCGCCATTCTAATCACCTCTTTCAAGTATCTCAAGGCTGCATTATCGATAAGACTCGTTAGGTGTGCGCCTGGAGCAGAGTGACTCTCTCGTTCTCTCTCAATATTCATCCCCCTCTCTCTCTATCCCTTCTCCCTCTTCACTCCTCTTCCTCTCATATCTCCCGTGACGTAGCAACGGAGAGCTTAGAGAGGGAGTGTAGTGAGGGAAAGAGGAATAGAGATTTAGACTGTGTGCCGGTGGCACTTCGGGACCTTTCCGTGTTACTTTTGTTTTTGCTGCTCCGTCCGTGTTTAATCGATTCCTTGTCAGTCATTCCCGTTCCCTCTTCGATGTGAGGTGTCCTCACACCACACTAACAAGGAAGATCGATGCCTGTGGCGAAACGAGGACTCGTCGCTCCACAAAACACATTCCTTGAGAATGTCATACGACGATGCAACAATGCAGGCAAGTTTCGCGACAGAGTAGATTCAATTCCCGCTCTTTTGTCCATTTAACTTGGTCTGCACCCACAAGGAAGTTCAACAAATCCAAAAAAAGAATAAGCAAACTAATACCTGCAGATACTTCCTTCATTCTGGCCAATGCCCAAATCATCGAATACCCTATCGTATACTGCAATGATGGCTTTTCCAAGCTGGTCGGGTACTCCAGAGCTGAGATCATGCAGAAACCGTGCTCGTAAGTATTCTCCCGGTTTTTCGGCCACAAACATTTATGTATGCTTTCTCGTGCCCTTTCTTCTGTCGTTATACTATTCGTGGCAGCCATAAAAGTGACACGGGGGTCTGGTGGCTAGTAAATGAGTGGTGGGGTTTAGTCCAGAGAGTGGGGGGGAGAAAGGTCGTCGTGGTCTCTCACAGAGAGTGAAATAGGGCAGTAGAGGAGCCAGGGAGAAGCGGGCAAAGAGACTGCTGTACTTGGTACCAATTGAGTAAGCACAGAATAGAGGAAAAGAGGGGACGATGCTGCTTTGAAATAGATAGAAAGAGGCGAGTCTAAACAAGAAGAAGCAAGGTCGAAACGAGGAGACGCATCACAACAACCGCTTTGGTATGCACGATCTTCGAATAAGGCCTGATTGATTTGCTGTAGTCATATAGTGGAAGTGAACGTATAGCTACAGAAGGTTTCTAACCTTACATTATTTCAGACTGGACTTCATGCACGGCGATCATGGAGAGGCTGGAGCACTCGAAAGACTCAAGGATGCGTTGGAAACAGGAAGGAGTGAACAGGCTGAGATCGGACTCTCGAAGAAAAACAGTTAGTTAATATTTCAAATAGTATGTACCCACAAATAACTCGAATAATGTATACTTCAGTGAACGTTTAAATATTCGAGACACCATTCTTTTTAACCTTTACCGACTAGCACCTATGCCTAAATATCTAGTGAAGAGGCGCGATAAAAAATGCGGGTCTCCGCTTCGGGTTCAGTGCCTTCGTGCGTGTTAGAAAGCAGGAAAGAAGAAGCATAGGAAGTCTTCTCGTGAATGCGATAGAGTCCCCATCCTCGTAGCTTCATTTCATTTCATCTTGCAAACCTGGCCACTTGACGATTGCATTGGACTATGCTCTGTCTCGCGACTATCTCTCGTTAGCTCTGTTGTCACAGTCATGACATCTCTTTCAGAGACTCCAATCTGGTTGCTCGTCCATCTGGCGCCCATCAAGAACGACAAGGACTCCGTCGTTCTCTACCTCTGTCAGTTCAAGGACATCACACCACTTAAGCAGCCGCTTGATGATGAAAACAACAAAGGTACGACCTTTGCACCGAAATCATACTGTTCATATGATCAAGAAGGATGAATAAAGCTAAGCCGTCAAAAAATATACTTCATTCAGGCCTCTCTCGGATTCTACAGATAGCACGAATCGCCAAATCGAAGCAACAGTTCAATCAAATCGAAACGAAGGATCTGCACAAAAATAACGCCCTTGTTCCATCCAACTTCACCCAGGTGACTCTTTATATATCATTGTCCATTTATCGTCCTGGCTGAATGTACATGTCGAATGCCATGAATGTGCATCCTCTGATTACTGAAGGGAACTCACAATTGAGACAAAGGCGCACCTCACATCTCAATTCTAATCGACTGCTTTTAGTACGATGAAGTGACCGGTCGATCGGTTGTGAGTTCAGTTCACTTCATTCAACCTTCCGTCTTCCACCCTGTCTCCCTTCTTTCCTTTCCTTTCCTTCTTCTCACTTCTTCGTTCTGTCTATTCAATGAATTACTCGTTATGGATAGGACCAAGGATTGGAAAGGGACGCGGAGTCTCGCATGCATAGTGCATTCCATTGATGCTCTTGTCGTCTTTCTTCCCTCACTCCATTCCTCTCATGAGCTATGGAATGAGAGGGTCGTATGAGGGAACCCTCTGTTCACACTATGCATGATGGTCCAATCACTAACAAGTCCAATACGAGTGTCCTACTCTTCCGTTCTGTCATTATAAATGAATAATGTCCTTCTCAATATTCACAAGTATGAAAACAAGTCCAATGAGATATCTTTATTGCAGGTAATGAACCTGGGTGGAGATCTGCTTCCACAATATCGACAAGAGACGCCGAAAACCTCTCCTCATATCATTCTACATTATTCGTCGTTCAAAACAATCTGGGACTGGTCGATTCTTGCATTGACATTCTACACTGCCTTCATGGTTCCATTCAACATTGCATTCAAGAACAGGTACTTCTTAAATCCTCTGTTTATTTCCTAGAAATAAGTGAACGCCGAGTGTTGCGTGTCGAATCAGAGCGTTGAGATTAGATCAGAATAACTCGGATGACTCACTCATTTCTACTTATCTTCTCTATCCCACTTGCATCTACACTACATGCTATCCCCCTCGATTGTGCTTCTCAGTCCGATTTCTCTATTTTCAGTCTCAAGTTCTTATTGAGAGAACTCTACTACAGGTACACTCTCTATCCTGCATGTTTGTCTCGTTAACACCTTTTCCCCTTCCTCCACACCCTTTTTTATGGGATGCCCTTCACCTCACTATTTCTGTCTTTCCAAATAATCACCGGGTGATTCTGTTGGCAGCTACCAGCCTCTCTATACCTGCAGCCTCGATTGCCCACGCATCCTAACCCAACTGATTGTATAGATCACTCCATAACGATAGATCAGCTAACATAATGGCGTAGAAGCCGATCTGTCGTTCGTTTCGCATCAAGTATTCTTCCGAAAGGGATGGATGTAAATGCATGATCCGGAAATTCCATATACTCCTTCCAGCTATTCAAGGGACTACCCGAATGGTATCGACAGCACGGCGCTCATGGACTCAATCGTTGACGTAATTTTCTTCGCTGACATTCTTCTCAACTTTCACACAACATTTGTGGGGCCAGGCGGAGAGGTATACCATCCCGCATATGTCCATTTATAAGGAACATCATTTCAGGTCGTAATCGAGCCGAGCATAATTAGGCAAAATTATTTCAAAACATGGTTTCTCGTTGATCTATTATCCTGTCTGCCCTATGATATATTCTACATGTTCAAGCGGGATGACGAGGTTGGATTTTACGCTCCAGAACCAAAATATATCAATAATAACTATTGCAGCGGATAGGATCTCTCTTCTCTGCGCTCAAAGTCGTTCGATTGTTACGATTAGGCCGAGTGGCGAGGAAGCTTGACAATTACTTGGAATATGGAGCTGCCACTTTGCTGCTTCTCCTTTGCGCATATGTATTGGTTGCACACTGGCTTGCCTGCATATGGTTTTCCGTCGGGGAATACGAAGTTCGCATGAGGGTAGGTGACACTTTGTGACACATAGATATTTAACCTGGGAATAAATGTTTCAATCCTTTCAGATGGAAAACGCATCCTTGCCCGAGGGATGGTTGTTCAAGCTCGCTAACGATCTCAAGCAGTATTACGACTTTGAAAAGTCCAACCGGACAGCACTCGTAGGCGGGCCGAGCAGAACATCAGCGTACATTTCATGTAGGTCCATAGAAATCCAAGATGTACGTATACGCATAGATTTTAAGCACTTTACTTCACTATGAGCTGCATGTCCACGGTCGGATTCGGGAACATCTCGAGTACTACTGACAATGAGAAGGTAATCGCACATGACTTACGTGTTGCTACAATTACTAGGCAATGGACAATACTATTCTGATTTTTTAAACAAAAAATACAAACATAATTTACTAAATACAGACTGAAGAAGCTCGTTTTCAGTTGTTTGCCGTTTGCATGATGATCATATCTGCCTTGCTATACGCAGCAATATTTGGTCACATGACTACCATCATCCAGCAGATGACTTCTGCCACTGTCAGGTGAGAAATGTAAATATTGAACTTCAGAAAATTAATTAGGTTAAAATATTAGTCATAACGACCATAGCGCCTTCTCAGATATCACGACATGATCAGCAACGTGCGCGAGTTCATAAAGCTGCAGGAGGTGCCGAAAGAACTAGCAGAGCGAGTGATGGACTACGTCGTCAGTACCTGGGCAATGACCAAGGGTATTGATACGCAGAAGGTGCTCACTTTTTTTCTCGAAACTTTGCATTGACTTAAATTCTTCCCAGGTTCTCGGCTACTGCCCGAAAGACATGAAAGCGGATATATGCGTGCATCTAAACCGGAAGGTCTTCAATGAGCACTCGTGCTTCAGACTCGCATCCGACGGATGTTTGCGATCACTCGCAATGTACTTAGAGGTGATTGAATTCAGCAAATATGACAGAGAAGTGTGCTGTTCTAGAGTAATCACGCGGCTCCTGGCGACTTATTATACCATACGGGAGAGTCAGTGGATGCGCTCTGGTTCGTAGTGAGCGGATCACTGGAGGTCATACAGGATGATGAAGTAGTCGCAATTCTAGGTTTGTATATGGCACTTTCTCAAGGCTAACATAATGTTCTTCCCAGGAAAGGGCGATGTCTTTGGTGACGAATTCTGGAAGGCCAATGGTGCGACAGGTCAATCAGCAGCAAACGTCCGAGCTTTGACCTACACCGATTTACATATGATCAAGAAAGAGAAGTTGATGGAGGTAAACAGTGGCATACTCGTTATATCAAGTTACATATCATCTCAGGTGCTCGACTTCTACAAAGCCTTCGCTAATTCATTCGCGCGAAACCTCGTATTGACGTACAACTTGACACATCGAGTGAGACGAAATAGATATAAAAGATCCATTACCGATCAAATACCATCCAGCTAAAATTCCGTCGAGTGGTTGACGTGAAGAGAGAGCAAGAACTGGATGCGAAGCGAAAGAACGAAAACTTTACTCTCGCTACCGATCATCCAGTTCGAAAGCTACTATATCGAATGAGGGAGCGGCATGGACCTCGAATATTCCCATCAAGCATGTTCGCCGATATCGAGAAGGTAGCTTTTTAGCCAGAAAATGACATGACCCTCGTAATGTTTCCATGATCAGGGGCTATCTCGACGGCAAACTGACATGAACAGAATATCGTCTGTACACTCTATTAACGAGGAGTCGTCAGCTCTTCTGGGATCAAAATCTCCTAGGTGAATAGTAGGAGAAGGCACAAGTCATTGAATAATTCAGGAGTGCGAGTGGGATGGGAGGAAGGAAGAGGCCGCCTCTGCAAAAGAGACAAACTGTCGATGAGGATGCTCTCAGCAGAACCAGTTGGGGAGGGGAGAAGAAAGAGAAGGTCAAGGTAGACATACAGGATAGATTGGAACAATTTACAGGATGCATGACAGATTTGAACAATTGGATTGTTGTAGGAGTGGAGCTCGCTATCGAATCTCCGCTGTGAAATGAAGAACAAGTTCGATGTCATTGGAGATCGACTCGGACTTGTGGAAATACTGAATAATAGAATGCAGAACATCGAGCGCCTGCTGACTAGTCTCAATCGAAACCAAAACGGCGGTTGGTTTCCCCAATTTTTCCTATATATATATGGGATATTTAGGAGCCACTCCTTCCACAATTCCAGTCGGATCTTACAATGTGCTGAACGATCAAATGGATCACTTGGAGAGTCCTGCCAATCTGGTATCGAGAAGTGTGTCTTGGAGTGAGCAAAACGAAGGAACCGTTTGGCAGAGGTTAGATCGCTTACGAGAGAACTCTAATCCACAAATACACATGCATAGAGTCACCACGATTTGACAACCGCACAAACACTTAGCACGTAGGTTGCACCTTTTTGTACAGTTGTAGAGTGGATGTTCTGGCTGTCAAGCGTGCTTCACCCCCCATGTGGCTGTAGATCGTAGCTTCTTTAGTGCTCAAAAATCACTGAATTGCAGGCAAATTCCTCCACTTCAACTGCAAAGAGATGAATGGGTAGAGGACGATAGCGGAGCTGCCGTCCCAGCCATTCAAATCAACAGTGAATCTGACAGAGATCCTTCCTCTAACCGGCCACCTGAGAGAAGGCGAATATAGGCCATTTAGTTTCCACACAGAATCATCCCCTGCTCAAGATCATATTTATGCACACTCCTAAACTATCAAATTGCCTCCCAGTAAATATTAGCCTGTGATATGTTGCAGTAACGGGTAGATTGCAAACTTGACAAAATGAAATCTCTCCAATTGATCAACGTTAATTGTTTTGTATCTTTGTCGTTTTATTCCTTCTTCTGTACATACAGGGCACTCATGTCAGTCAAGTCTAGCAATTATAAATTCAATCCCTCACAAAAGCCACTCATATTCACTTATCGTCAACCTCTGTGGATCTTTCGATTTTTTCTGTTTGAATTCATAGGAACTTGGATCGTAAAGTATTTTAATAAGGTGAGGAGCAACCGATATGAACACACACGGCATGACATGCAGGAATCACAACACAGATTTGATAATTATTAAAATAATAATTTGGACAATTGGAAAATGAGGTAGTACACTATTAGGATATCTCCAATAATCATAATCTCGTCTTCGCTCATTTCGCCTCAACGCATATCGTCTATTGTTGTAGCATGTTTGCGTATTGCAATACTCTGATGCACAGTAGCACCAGTGCTCGACAATGTCATACTGCAAAAACACTGACAAAATTTTAATTGATCTTCTTTCCCACACACCTGATCGAAATCAGCCGGAAGCCGCAACTCGGTTGGTTTGCTGTGCACGCCCAAACCCATGTGAGCGTGCTGCTCTTCGGTCATGTATTGGCTCGAACAGCCCCTTACGACTCCTGTAAAAGGATTAATCAATGTTCACTTGTATCTTTCATGGATTGACTTTAATACATTACGCAACTCGCGAAAAAAATGTATTTAAAAATCTCACCCAGTATTCGGGTCGCGCCTGTGTGTTTATTCGTTCCGTTGAGGAACAATGCAAAGCATGTTGAATGACACGTCTGGTAGATATCTGTGTTTACTTCTGGTCCAACACATGCAGGATCACTTGTCGTCAAACCATAGTTCCTCATAAGAAAAAAATGCCGCCAAGACTGAAAAGAAAGTTTTGGCATAACCGCTGAGCATTCGATAATTCACTCGAATGACGCAATCACTCAATTAGCAAGATTAAAATGAATCCCATCAATCTCTTTGCATTCATTTCAAGATGTAAACAATGCATCTTATGTTCGTTCTACTTGCTTGTTTACAAGACCCACACTACAGCAAACGGAACAGACAGAACTTCAGCGTTTATATGAGATGAAGGATCTCATTTTCCCTTCGTTAAATAGAGTACTTTGGGAGGTTTCGGATTCGATATTATTTCCTCTACTAAAGCGTCCGATAATTTGGCCGACCCCAATGGCTTATCTTGAGTACTAGGCAAGACAAATGTTGTTCGTAAAATAGAATCCACAGGAGAGGAATGTGGTTCTAATGGATATACGAACTGGAACAGTGAAGAACACTCACCCAAACCATGAAGTCATTGGCACACGAATAACATTTGATGCAATCGACTAGGGATGTTGTCGTTAAGAGAAGGATGGCGAGAAGAAGTTGGGCCGGTTTCGAACATGTCATAGTGGAGGCAGCATCACATCGAGAAGACACGAGGCAACGAATCTGTAAGAAATCGCATTGCAGCATAAATTAAAGAGAAAAGTGGCAACAGCGCGGGAAACAAAATTTCAGTAACGAAAATGCCAAATATTTCAATGAAAATAAAATGAATTGATGAATAGAGATACAACTATTGACGAATTTGGCGGGACGAAAATGAGGCAAAAGAATGAATCAAGACAGATATTCGCCCTGGGGACTCGTTAAGAAAACTACGCCCCTCTAAGGAGAATGCCAGCCATTGCCCATAAATTTTTTATCCACCTACACGAAGGAAAACGAGAGAGAAAGAAGAACACTTCTCGAGAAACACAGAGCTTTTGATGGATGTGAAAGTCCTCCTCAAGTATGGGGTAGGGCAAGTAAGAGGAAAGTGAGAGAAAGAGAGAACAGACTTGATGCCTCGCCCATCCAACGCACATTCAGGAGATCCTAGTAAAAGGGCGCAAATTGGAATTTGTCGAAAGAGAAGTTAATGGAGAAAAACTAGGAGAGACATGTATGATGGATGACGGACTAGGAGGTTAACATTTCAATAAGTAACATCCCGTACCACGACTTGATTCCATAGCCATAGTGCTCAGCTACTCATAATACTAAGGAAACGCGCCCGATGAGTTCCCCGTTTACTTCTTTATGAGTTCGGCTTGAGAGCGATGTTACTCTGGATACAATTACACAGAGAGACGGACATAATAATATATGCCAAACAGAGAATACTATTTCTAAAAATTCAAACATACATAACACAACGCGAACACTGTTCCCAAATGATTGAGCACCGAACAGCGGGCGAGCGTCAGTTTGTTCGAAGACAGAAAACATCATTTGGCAGTGAGCAAAGCAATGTTCGTTCCGTGGAAGACAACAACGATAGAATTTCAACAAAGATGAAGAATCGTTTCTGAGTTCATTTCTTCGTTGAAGGTTTGCGATCCGATCTACTCTTTCTAGATTCTCGCGAATTGTGCACCATAGTGGAAAATTGAATGAAACTCTGCCAACTCGTGAAGAGATGGACACATTGCGAGAAAGGACTGGACTAAATAAGTACTTCGAGGGAGTGAGAGACGATGCAAAATCTCATGTACAACGGCGGAAATATTAAAATTTCCATAGACGTTCGTTCTGAACTGAGTAGTTGGGAGATGGCAGCATTATATGATGGGTTGAGAAGGGGGATTATGGAATGTCTGATTGAGCCCATACACTCGGCCACTAACTTATTTTGGGCAAGACCCAGCCAGAGAGCTGATGACATTTGAGAAAATGTTCCCTTTAGATACGAGCACAAAAATTTGAAAGAGATGGAGCAATTGACGCGTAGAAACGTAGGCTAATAGATAACATCAATATGTGATCTCTTCGAGAGAAGCAGACATCAAATCGAAGAGGATAAAGGGGAAACACATGTTCACGTCGAGGAAGAGAGAATAAGAGAGAGGTGAAGATTGGCAGGTGTTGTTGATCGGAAGAGAATGACAGATTCATTGGATAGTCATGAATAAAGCGGAATAATGAGAGAGAACTCTCCACAAACGGAAATGAGCCATCTCTCGTCTAAGAGAGGAGGTAATGTGAGCGAAGATATGGGAGATGCCTATTCTCGTGCTTCCGACGGCGATTCAATACTTCACTTCTCTTCTCTCACCGCCGACTCGCAAGTCACCATCCTAAATGAGCTCCGATAACGAATCTTATTGAAATGGCTGCGCGTAAAAATAATGAATTTATCATGGAAGAAAAGGCCGTGAATGGACTGCGCCGTCGGGAAGAAGAAGAAAGAGAAGAAGAGCGAGTGTAGAGCTCGCAGATATGGAAACGCACGCTTTCAACCAAAACAAGAAGAAGAGCTCGTACGGAAAGCGATACAGGAACTGTGCTGTACTTCCTTTGAATCTATCCCCCCACTCAGTGGGGCTATCTATTCAAGGCGGACAAACTGCAAAACAAAGGAATCGAACAATGATGAGCTGACTTAGTGGACTGCGAGAGCGAGAGACGGCTACAAAATAAAGGCTTAGTGGGTGGAGAGACTGAAACGGAGAGCCCCGATCCAAACATCATTTAGGCCCTATAATTTGGTGGATGGATAGAAAGACTGGGTGAGGCGGATAGAATGTCAAATGGCAAACACTGCGATACCATACTTACGTTTTGTGAGTGTGTCTCACCACTTCATTACATTGAAAGGGATACGATACAAACCATACAATTCATCAAAATAAACCTTGATATGCATGGAACAACCTGTGCGTTCTGCGTTCTGCACAATACTCCGCCAGAAGAAGCATTAATAAGCAGAGAGAAACAAAGCAATGTCCTTCATAAGAGAGGAGAGTGGGGGGGGGTCTGGTGAATGATTCGGTGGGTTGAAAGGGGAATGTACTGGAATGGATTTATCGTGAGAAGATGCTGCACTAGAGAAAGAGAAAGAGAAGGAATGGCGTGTAGACGAGTCTTGAACCCTCCGCCCTCTCTCTCTAGGCCCTCCTTTCCTTCTACTGACACACACCTTGAGGCGTCGAGAGAAGAAATGCAGTGGATTGAACTCAATTCGATTAGTGGAGCGAAAGAACCGGCTTCGGCCAGTTTCAGTAGCCGAGAGTGGTAGTCAACTGAGAGTGAGTTTGCCCTTTACAAGTCTCGAAGGACTCCCCTATCTCCCTTCTCACTTCTTACGATCGTGAGTGAATGAGACCAATGCATGAACAAGTACGGCAAAGATTCTCGAGACTTCCTTTCATCGTTCACACCTACCTTTTTTTCTTCCGATAGACGCACCCCATCAATGTTTAATAGACTTGCTCTGATTTTCGCATGCAACAATTGCAGGGGAAATAATAACTGACTAGTCCTAAAAAATCTCCCACAGCGAACACTCTCTCCCATTGAGAGATTTGGTTGGACAACGGATGATGGAAGTGAAATAGAGTACGGCGAGATAATTGTCCCTAGTGGAGATGACAATAGTATCTCGAGAGTCACACGTCATTGTGAATCACGATGGAAAGAGGTGCCGCTCTTCTCCTCTTCTTACTATCGAGCATCGTGAGTTACTGATTCCCACAAAGTCATCTTATAGCTATAGAATTCCTAATTATTTTTCTTTCTCGGACACTATTTCGTGTTCTGAAATTAGTTATTCTAAATTCTAGTTCTGGGATGTGAATCTTCTACTCAGTTATTCAGTATTTCTCCACTCTTCCAACTTCGTCGCAAGTTGTCGTACCTACCGGTTACGGAGGAATTAAGGTATCAACCAACGTATCAACTAATTAATAGAATTCATGATAACGACTGAAGGTAATTTTAGGCATATACCATGAATCTGGGTGGACCGGGCTACGGAATGGGATACGGCATGGGAGGTTACGGTATGGGATACGGTATGGGCTATGGCGGCGGATTCGGAGGCTACGGAGGATATCTCGGATATGGAATGCCCGGAATGTATGGAGGATACGGCCTCTATGGAAAGAAGTGACCTCTACCGTACCTACATTTCACATTCCTCATGAAAAGTTCAAAGAAATCTCATTTTCCATTGTAATCTCAGTCATAAACAAGATTGTATCATTGACTACTGACCTTGCGTATTCATTGGCGGGTGGACAGAGTGAGAGGCCAAAGCTGGTCTCAAGCAGATTATCGTCGCCCGAGATTACAAGAGTTGCGTACTATTCAGTAGTGATGTCTTCTCCCGTGATGGTTGTTCCTCCTCTTCTGCTTCTTCTTATTGTCGTATGGGAGTCGTCGAGTATGCCAGTTGTCTTCTCTCCCTATCCAAACACCTTTCCCTTGCCTGCTCCCGCATACATGAATGGAGGCTCCATATATGGCATCAACACTGGCTACAGCCCCTATGGTGGTCTACTCGGAAACAACTATGGACTGGGAACGGCAGTCTCTGGCCTCTCAGGCTACAATGGACTCATGGGACCAATCAGTGGACTGAGTGGATTGAATGCCCTCACTGGAATGAACAGTATCTACTCGAATCCACTTTACTCATCGTCGCTATACGGACAGTATCCCTATAACACCATGTACGGAAGCGGAATATTTGGATGAAAGTGAGTGAAAATACCAAAATAAATCATTAAAAATCAAAATTTTGTTCCAGATCAACAATTGATCTGCAAAACCTTCGCTTTTCTCTTCAACTGCGAGTGCTGTACATTTTGACTGACGATAAAGTGCTACAATAATTGGTATTTCATGTGTCTGGCCGTATTTAGTAGATTACAGCAATTAGATAATAAATGTCAGGAAAATGATCGACTTGCGATATCCAATTACTTTTCGCACTTCATTCTTTTTTTTAAATTACTCACTTCATTATCGAACGACTCCGATCGTGAGCTCGAGTTACTTGCAGTCTCTTGTCATCGTTCGTCGATTCACTGAAAGAGTAATGATAACATATTTTTATAACTCTACGTTATACGGAACATTTACGCTGCAAAAAATACGAGAATCATAAACATGTAGCAAATAGCCCGAGTTCAGAAAGTTGCAGGAAGATCCCGACGACCACGTATCGTAACCAATTGTAAACTAGCGGGGTTGTATTGACACGGGACACACCACAACTCACATATCCCGATCTTTTTGATATTTCCAGAGTAGCATGTATGTCTATGGACTACCTCAAAACTATTCTCAAAAGTTGCCGAACCCGCCTGGGAAGCGAGTTAGCAATTTTCATGCCCCTTAAGATCGAAAGAGCTCACAGTTGTCAACTGGATCGGTGGCCGAGTGGTCTACGGCGGCAGGGAGGGAGCGGTGAGGACGTGGGTTCGGGTCCGCTCCCCAAAAATTTTGTTTTGCTCTCTTTTCGCACTCGTTGGCCATGTTCTAGATTACAGAATCAAATTAATTTTGACACTATTTGGTACGTATTATTGGTTTACGATGTTACACGACCTCTCCTGACGTGTTTCTTCATCAAATATTTTAAAAAAACAAATATTACTAGAAATTACATTATTACTAGAAAGTTGGACCGAATGCCCGACCGATCGAACGTTTGATTATGTACCGAATGGTCGGTAAGCCACACTTCGAGTCTCGCGTATAATTGGCGAAAGTGAATTTCAAATGATCTGGAGCAGTGGAATCATTCAGTTGGTCCAAAATCTCTTCGATCCACTTTCGTCGTTCAATTGATATCTGCGTCGTCATAGGTTCACTATAAATGCAGAATCGAAACAAGTTTAATTGGGAAGATGACACAAACGGCCCTGATATTCACCATTTTATACGGAAGCAGAGGAGACATACAAATCAATTCGAGATTTGAAATCGCATAATTCCAAACATCCAGAAAGAGGCCCGGAACGAGAGATTGTGTCAGAGTGGAGTTCTTGTAGATGATCTTTCACTTCTGGTCCCTTTTTTGAAGTTTGATCCACCTATCAGAAGATGTAACAGGGAATCGACCGATCACATGTGCAAGGGAAAACACGAAGGACAGACTTCGAAGATCGCATTTATTTGTTTTTTTAAATATTTTGATGAAGAAACACGTCAGGAGAGGTCGTGTAACATCGTAAACCAATAATACGTACCAAATAGTGTCAAAATTAATTTGATTCTGTAATCTAGAACATGGCCAACGAGTGCGAAAAAAGAGCAAAACAAAATTCTTGGGGAGCGGACCCGAACCAGCGTCCTCACCGCTCCCTCCCTGCCGCCATAGACCACTCGGCCACCAATCCAGTTGACAACTGTGAGCACTTTCGATCTTAAGGGGCATGAAAATTGCTAACTCGCTTCCCAGGCGGGTTCGGCAACTTTTGAGAATAGTTTTGAGGTAGTCCATAGACATACATGCTACTCTGGAAATATCAAAAAGATCGGGATATGTGAGTTGTGGTGTGTCCCGTGTGAGGTTAAATGCACTACGCTCTATGCGTACACTACGATCTCTGCATAGTTCTGGGTGTGGGTTCAGTCCAGGGGGAGCTCGGTAGGTGGCTCCAGGTACAGTCCAGGGAGAGCTCGGTAGCCGGCTCCGGGATACATTAAAGCTCGCAGTATTCTGGGGAATGATAATCGCTACCAAGAGTACTGGCTTATTCCGGTGGAAAAGGCTAGTGAGGCAGAGAGCGATCGAAAAAAAGTTGCCACTACGCCACTTCGTGGCTCCGTGGCAACTTTTTTCGATCGCTCTTTGCCTCACGAGCCTTTCACAACGGAAACGCAGGATACAGTGCGTTCAGAATTTTTAGAACACTTTCAGAAATATTTCCTGTGATTTCCTACGCTCTCTGAATCATTTGGGAACTTTTTAAAATTTTCGATTTTTCACGTTAAAACGTGTTAGAACACGTTCAGACATGTTTCTAACATCTTAAAACACTTTTCCTGCGAACTCCTACGCTCTCTGAATCATTTGAGAACTTTTTTTAAATTTTCGATTTTTCACGTAAAACGCGTTAGAACACGTTCGGACACGTTTCCGACATCGCAAAACACTTTTGTAGTGATCCCCTACGCTTTCTGAATCATTTTGGAACTTTTCGAATTTTTCGATTTTTCACGTTAAAACTCGGCAAAACAGGTGAAAACGTGTTTCACGGAACTCAAAAACGTGTTAGAACGGTTTCTGACACTCGCGAAAAATGCGGCAAAAGGTTTGCCCGCGGCGGTGGTCGAAACTGCGTCGGTCGGATTTCTAGTCCAGCGCGTAACCCACTTGGCCATGGATTTGGTGATTTAAATTTTGTAAAATTTTAAAGCAATTCTGGTCTATTATCATATGCAAAAGGTTCTGAGAAGATAGCGTGATTTTGAAGCGATTTATAGCGAAAAGACGAAAATTTTGCGAACGGAAGGAATCACAAAAAAACAGACAGACAGACAGACAGACGTTAGCATTTTCTAATATATAGTAATAGCCCAGGCATTTTCTCTGGCTGTCAATCACCGACTGTTCCTGCTGCCACAAGTATACAATGAAGCGAGCTCTTGAACCTTAGTATGCATTGGCTAGGGTGTAATCCGCAAAAGAACCGTCCCACTTTTTGCTGAAACCCCACACGATTTCGATTCAAGACGTCACGATTATTGATCTACCAGGAACAGCCCATGCCTATCTATGCCGCACATCATTCCACACACCGGTCAACCTTACAGAAAGGGCTTTGGAGTGAGAGAGCGTGCGAAATCGAGAGGGACTCTCTCACTTTTGCACACTCTCTCGCCCTAACCCTGTTCTGTAGGTTTGGAATCATGTGGCCGCCAATGGCTAGAACAATGCGGGAAAAATATGATAATTTTAGAGGGAAAAAACAGCTTAACGACAATCGAATTATCGACCATCAGGCATTCAGAGGAGATCATGAAACAGTAAATACCTCGATACTGAACTCCGTCAACTATTCCCAGATGCCAACATCGTAGAAGCGATGGACAAAGAAGTAACTGAAAAGAAAGTGCATTGTTGTTTATATTTCATTAGTAGTTCATAAGTGGGGGAAACTGTCTACGACCCACGTACTCTGCATTGATATCGCTGTATTCTCTGATTTTTTTCGTAACGAAAATTGATCAAAACGTCTATTTTGATAGTCTATCACATTACCGAGTGTGTTAAACATCTGCGCAGTGTACGAGGTTATACCACGCGACTCACGAGAGGCTCGGCCTATGTCCGGCACAGACCGAAATTTCGACATGCGTTTTTTGTAGCTTTGGATGCCAGTGGGTCTAACTAAGATCCCCAAGAACTATTATGTCACACATGTCATTCTTCGCCGAGATGCTGCTACTGTTAGTTGCAGCCCTCGAACTTTGAGGCTGTTTTTCGATGCTTCAACGCAATTTCTATGAAAACTTTTTTCTTGGAGCTAGGGTCTGTTTTCAATGCTCTTTCAACCTATGTTATTCGTTTTACGATACACATCTGTATTTGCATGATATTAAATTTTGCTGATTTTTCAAAAATCCGCTCTAAAAGCAGAAAACCTTTCTTTCTGGACAGCTCCGATACATTATAAGGATTCGAATGATGTACTGGAGCTCGCATAACTCGGTGGCTCGGATGATTTTCGTCGAAAAAACTTTAATTTCCTCATTTAAACATCATTCTCATAATACAAAATGAGAGAATTGAATGAGAACAATGAGAGAGGCCGAGTCATTCCTCGCGAAACCTTGAAATGACCGGTGTCAAATGCTCAGAATGATGTTTAAATGAGGAAATGAAACGTTTTTTCGATGAAAATCATCCGAGCCACCGAGTTATGTGAGCTCCAGTATATCATTCGAATCCTTATAACATTGTGAAGCTTTTTAGAAAGAAAGGTTTACTGCTTTTCGAGCGGATTTTCGAAAAATAAACAAAATTTAATTTCATGCAAATACAGATGTGTATCGTAAAACAAATAAAATAGGTTGAAAGAGCATTGACTCAGGCAACTCTTTTTGAATCTAATCAGAGTTTGGTAGAATTTAGAATCTAATCATAGAGTTTTTAGAGTCTACGTTGAATCTAATTAGATTCTGAATTGTTCTTGAGCTTTTGAATCTAAACGGAATCTAATTAGATACTAAACTTCCTTCAAATGTTTAGAATCTATTCCGATAGAATTCAGAATCTAATCAGAATCTAATTAGATCCCAAATTATCTGTCAACCCCGTCTCGAGTACATACCGTCGTGCCTACTCATTGCCTCGGGTCATTCAAGTTCGTATCAGGATTTTCCCTGTTGGGTGATGTACTGTGCTGATATGTCAGCCGTTTTTGGATCGTTTCCCACTCTCCCCTTCAATGCGAGAGTGGGGATCGCAAGCACCTTCCTCCATAAGGGACGAGGTGCCCCGCTGTGTCTTTTGAAAAAAATGAGGACAGCTCAGAAAATCATCATCATACTAATTTTATAATCTATTCAGAATTCATTTAGAATCTAATCAAAACGTTTTTGGAATCTAATCAGAACGTTTTTGGAATCTAAACAGAACGTTTTTGGAATCTAATGTGAACTTTTTTAGAATCTATTCAGGACGTTTTTATAATCTAATCAGAATATCTAACGAATTTAGCATCTAATCAGAGAGAAATTAGAATCTAATTTAGCCACGGTTAGTGTTAAAATTGTTCTGATTAGATTCAAAATTGTTTCTGATTAGATTCAAAACGAGTTGCCTGAGGAAAACGGACCCTAGCTCCAAAGTTCACATTAGATTCCAAAAACGTTCTGTTTAGATTCCAAAAACGTTCTGATTAGATTCCAAAAACGTTCTGATTAGATTCCAAAAACGTTATGATTAGATTCTAAATGAATTCTGAATAGATTATACATAAAATTAGCATGATGATGATTTTCTGAGCTGTCCTCATTTTTTTCAAAATTGATGTAGCCCTATCCAGGCACAGCGGGGCACCTCGTCCCTTATGGGGGAAGGTGCTTGCGATCCCCACTCTCGCATTGAAGGGGAGAGTGGGAAACGATCCAAAAATGGCTGACATATCAGCACAGTACATCACCCAACAGGGAAAATCCTGATACGAACTTGAATGACCCGAGGCAATGAGTAGGCACGACGGTATGTACTCGAGACGGGGTTGACAGATAATTTGGAATCTAATTAGATTCTGATTAGATTCTGAATTCTATCGGAATAGATTCTAAATATTAGAAGGAAGTTTAGTATCTAATTAGATTCCGTTTAGATTCAAAAGCTCAAGAACAATTCAGAATCTAATTAGATTCAATGTAGACTCTAAAAACTCTATGATTAGATTCTAAATTCTACCAAACTCTGATTAGATTCAAAAAGAGTTGCCTGAGAAGAAACAATTTTTCATAGAAATTGCGTTGAAGCATCGAAAAACAGCCTCAAAGTTCGAGGGCTGCAACTAACAGTAGCAGCATCTCGGCGAAGAATGACATGTGTGGCATAATAGTTCTCGGGGATCTTAGTTAGACCCACTGGCATCTAAAACTGCAAAAAAAAATTTTGGTCTGTGCCGCATTTTTATCATTCTGAGTCGAACCTCTCGTGAGAGGCGTGATACGAGCGTCGTGGAGGTGCCAAACAATAGCCATGGGATCTGAGAAAAGATCGACATGAGCGAAGAAAAATAATGCACAACTACAGTTCGTGATTACTCGGAGCCGCGAGGTGGAGTTACCGGATCGAGCTACCGGATGAGTTTTTCCAGGCAGGCTCCCCAACACTTACTCGATAACTCCGCCACCGATTAAGGAGTAAGCATTGGACATACAATTAGGAATACATCGTTCATTAGCTAATAAATTAAAACGTGAAGGAAAATTAACATCGTGATATTGATCGAGAAATAACTTTCTTAATTACGGTTTCGAGAATTCGTTGCGAGACCAATGTATTTTTTTCGAAATTGTTGGTCGATAGAGTTTCGCACATTTTTCTTTCTCTCTCACTGTTTTCCCGCACATTAATGCACAATTTTAATTGTTCTTGATTCAGTTGTTGAATATAGCTAAATCCGCAGCCAATTCCACTTATTGGCGATCACAGGCAATCCCCGTCGTTTGAAATCAGGCTCTAATTTCAACCTCATTTCAATGTTTGCTTTCTTGCGCTCTTCCTCTGAGAGTTCTTACTTGCTTTGTGCTCTCTTCGACTCTGGTTGAATGGGGGAGTACTCTCTTTCATCTTCTCTAGTTGCCTGGTTAGAGTCTCCCCGTCCATCGATCGCTTCTCTCTCTCTTTCTCCCCTCTCTCCTCTCTCCCCTCTCTCCCCTCTGCAAATACCACTAGTTCCTCCCCCCTTTTCAATCTCCCCTACTCGTCAACTCCCATCCAATCTGACATACTCAATGAGTTTGGTGGTGCTAGGTTCTGTTTCCTTCTCTTTCTATTCCTCAAGTTCCCTTGTCATCATCATAATCTCTCAGTAATACTCATCGATTGTTTAGAGTAAGGCTTATCGTCTTCTTCGATCGGGAAGGAAGAATCGTGTCTTCTATTCCCTTCTGTCTCTCGCTTTCCTCTCTCTCCTCTCTTATCGCTCCTCCCCTCTACTATTTCACTCGACTATTCTCCCTCTCCCTTCATTCGTTGTTTTCTCGCACCTTCACCCCTCTACTTTTCGTTTTCTATTGATTTTCTACAATATTTTGCTCATTCCAGGTCCCACGATGGGGAAGGAAAAGAAAGAGAACGAGCTAAATGACCTCAAAAAGGAGGTAAGTCGTCATTATCCGTAAATAACTTGTCCCATATTTATTTGATAATTATTGTTTGATTGTAGGTCAAAATGGACGAGCACGTCATCCCGATCGACGAGCTCGCGACTCGTCTCTCAACCAACCTCGATTCGGTACGATTATCGATTGGTTTGAGATGGAAATAGAGAGGGTCATTGAGGGGGAAAGGGAGGTGAACTGTCTAGTCTCAATGGTTGCTAGAACCAGCCGGCCAATTGAGTAGCGAGAGAGCAGAGAGCGATCAACTACTTCCTCCCATTCACTTGACTCTCCTTGATCCCTTCTCTCTTCCACTCTATTTGTGACTAGTGACGCTAGTGAGGAGATGTTATCATTGACGGGAGGGGAAGTGAAGCTAAGAATAGCCATTGACGACACTCTCTTATCTCTCGACTGTCATAGATATCGGGTGCAGTGTGATGGAGACACTACTGCAGTGTTTGGAAACTCCCTGTTAATTAAAGAATGAGTGAGTAGACCGGGAATGGAGGGGAAGGGAACAGCAGAAATCAGTAGAGGTTAGCTCGTCCCAACCCAGCAGTAGTTCAGTGATGGATTGCCTCTTACACTTGTATCCGACAGTGCTCCCTTACTCTCTTTCACCATCTCTTTTCCAATGCATTTTCCTTCTCAAAGGAGAAGGGGAAGTGGCATTCAGAATGTCGTTTCTCTCTCTCTCTTTCGTCTGCTCGTCTCTTCTCTCTCCTCTTCTCTGCTCTCTCGCGCGCTTCATCGATTCTGCTTACGTAGAGAGACTGAAAGCACTAGGCGACGGGAGGAGAGAGCGAGAGCGAGAGAGAGAGAGAGAGAGAGAGAGAGAGAGAGAGAGATATATATGGGAGGGGAGAGTGTACTGAATGGAGAGAGCAGCTGCCAGATGGGGAGACAACACACTAAGACCACTGACGTACGAGGGGGGACAAAGGTGGTGAATCAGAGGATAGAAAGAGATGATGACTTGTGAAATTGGAGAAGATGATTCTATCCCAGAAGAGAAAAGAGGGGGAAGGGGTTGAGCAACCAAGATGGCTGAAATGATATTGAATCAATGTTAAAAGTGAAAGTGAAGTAAAGGAAAAGTTACTAACGGAATCAAGAGGACTTCCGGTAGTAACTTGAGTCAATATACTAATAATAATAATAATAATATTGATTGCAGGGATTGACTCGTGGAAAGGCAGCCGAGTTCCTCGCTCGAGATGGTCCCAATGCTCTTTCTCCTCCCAAGACAACTCCCGAATGGATCAAATTCTGCAAGAATCTCTTCGGAGGTTTCGCCCTTCTCCTTTGGGTCGGAGCCTTCCTCTGCTATGTCGCCTACTCTGTCGATTACTTCACCATGGAGTATCCCTCCAAGGATAACGTGAGTCTGACCCATCTGACCCAGTCGTCGCCCCGATTGGACTACAGTAATCTTGTAATTGCAGCTGTACCTGGGTATCGTGCTCATGTCTGTCGTCATCATCACCGGTTGCTTCCAGTACTACCAGGAGAGCAAGTCATCCAAGATCATGGACTCCTTCAAGAACATGGTTCCCACGGTGAGACACTACTTCAATGCCCATTGATTATCGATTGAATGACTACCGTACCACTCAATAATGGATCGATTACAGTACGCCATCGTGCACCGTGACGGGCAGAAGCAGCAGATTCGTTGTGAGGAGCTGGTCGTGGGTGATATCGTGGAGGTGAAGGGAGGAGATCGAGTTCCCGCTGATCTCCGTGTCATCTCTGCTTTCGGATTCAAGGTATCGATAAATACTGTATCCCCATTGGATACTGTAACTCGGAAGTGATGGTAATCGATTAATTGTAGGTCGACAACTCTTCCCTCACTGGAGAGTCTGAACCTCAATCTCGATCTGCCGAATGCACCAATGAAAATCCCCTCGAGACCCGCAACATCGCCTTCTTCTCCACCAACGCCGTCGAGGGAACCTGCAAGGGAATTGTAAGTACCGTATATTACTTACCGTACCCCGAGAGGTGACTACAGTACCCGAAATATATCAATCGGGTACTGTAGATCCTCGTACATGGTACGGTCTTAGTCAGTACTCGATAGTGAATAAATGAATAAACATGTCTGCAGGTAATCTACACGGGAGACAACACAGTCATGGGTCGAATTGCTCATCTTGCCTCTGGACTTGACACAGGAATGACTCCGATTGCTCGTGAGATTGAGCATTTCATCCATCTCATCACGGGAGTCGCCGTATTCCTCGGAGTTTCCTTCTTCATCATCGCTTTCATCCTCGGATATCACTGGCTCACCGCCGTCGTCTTCCTTATCGGTGAGTAGTAAGAACTCAGAAGGAGATAAGTCTACGACTCTAGAAGTCTTGGCTACCGAACAACGGCTTTAAAGTCTAAAAAAATCCCGCTTCCATGCCTCTGATCGAAGCGAGTAGACTTATAAAGTCGTTGCTCGGTAGCCGAGAAGTCTATATTCGTAGACTTATTTCCCTGTGAGAAACATGATCCGATGGACTACCGTATTCAACTAATCTCTCCTGTTCAGGTATCATCGTGGCCAACGTGCCCGAGGGTCTCATCGCGACTGTCACTGTGTGTCTGACTCTGACTGCGAAGAGAATGGCTTCCAAGAACTGTCTCGTCAAGAATCTCGAGGCTGTGGAGACACTCGGATCAACCTCTACCATCTGCTCTGATAAGACTGGAACACTCACGCAGAACAGAATGACTGTCGCCCATATGTGGTGAGTCGTGTGGGGGGTGCAGCGAGTGCGGCATGGTCGACGATTATTCCCAATGTTCGCCTATGCAGGTACGACAAGGAGATTGAGGAGTGTGACACGACGGAGAATCAATCGGGAGGAATGGGAGAGAGAAAGACTGCTGTGGGAACGAAGGCTATGCTGTCCAGAGTCGCCGCCCTGTGCAACAGAGCTGAATTCAAGGCTGGACAACTCGAGATCCCCATCCTCAGGTACGGTACAATCATCAGACTACGGTAAACGTACACTTGGTATTCAATCGATAACTGTGTTACCTTTGAGACGCGAGTGCACTGGAGACGCTTCCGAGATCGCCCTGCTCAAGTTCACCGAGCTCGCCATCGGAAACGTGACTGGCTACAGAGAGAAGAACCCCAAGATTGCTGAGATTCCCTTCAACTCGACCAACAAGTACCAGGTACGGTAGTCCCCCTCCCCCTCGATCGACGACTGACAGTCAATCACCGTCTCTTACAGGTGTCGATCCACGACCTTCCCGACCAGGAGGAGTATCTTCTCGTGATGAAGGGAGCTCCTGAGAGAATCCTCGAGAGATGCTCGACCATCCTCTTGAATGGAAAGGAAGAAGAGATGACTGAGAAGCACAAGACCGACTTCAACACTGCCTATCTCGAGTTGGGAGGAATGGGAGAGAGAGTACTCGGATTCTGTGACTTCCTTCTACCCAAGGATCAGTTCCCCAAGGGATTCAAGTTCGAGACTGAGGAGGTCAACTTCCCCATTGACGGACTTCGATTTGTCGGTCTCATGTCCATGATTGACCCGCCCCGTGCCGCCGTGCCCGATGCCGTCTCCAAGTGCAGATCTGCTGGAATTAAGGTACGGTAGATGGAGGCTATCGAGGGCTGACTATCTGAAGGGTACTTTAGATGAGGGATGGAATATTGATTGATTGCAGGTCGTCATGGTCACCGGAGATCATCCGATCACTGCCAAAGCCATCGCCAAGTCTGTCGGAATCATCTCTGATGGAACCGAGACTGTTGAGGATATCGCCATCCGCAGAGGAATCCCCGTCGAGCAGGTACGGTAGAAGGAGTAGTATCGATCGATGAGAGTGGAAGGGATACGGTAGAGTGGAGTGTAATCGATTGTTTGCAGGTTGACCCCCGTGAGGCCAAGGCTGCCGTCATCCACGGATCCGACCTGAGAGAGATGTCTGAGGACCAGCTCGCTGATGTGAGTACTGTTGATACCAATAAATAATTACTACGGTACAAAATCCGTGAAGAATAGGTCACAATGTATATTCCTTGCAGATCATCCGTCACCACTCTGAGATCGTCTTTGCCCGTACCTCTCCCCAACAGAAGCTCATGATCGTCGAAGGATTCCAGAAGCAGGGCCAGGTACGGTAGTCTGCAATTCCACTTGCGAGTACTGTGTCTCATTGGATTATTGATTATCTCCCTCCTCTCAGATTGTTGCTGTGACTGGAGATGGAGTCAACGACTCGCCTGCCCTCAAGAGAGCCGATATCGGAGTCGCCATGGGTATCGCCGGTCAGTTATCGATTCATTCCTGACTACCGTAACCTTCTTCTTCTCTTCAGGATCCGACGTGTCCAAGCAGGCCGCCGACATGATCCTTCTGGATGACAACTTTGCATCGATTGTCGTTGGTGTGGAAGAGGGACGTCTTATCTTCGATAACCTCAAGAAGTCCATCGCCTACACTCTTACCTCTAACATTCCCGAGGTACGGTAGATGATCAGTTATCGATCGATCACTGGAATAGTTAGTTATAAATAAAACACGATCAATAAAATATCTTTCAGATCTCTCCCTTCCTCACCTACATCCTCTTCGGAATTCCCCTTCCCCTCGGAACCGTCACCATTCTGTGTATCGATCTGGGAACTGACATGGTACGGTATCGATCGATCGATGGACGTCGTCTACCGTACTCTTCCAGATACAGTACTCATCTTGTTTAGGTGCCCGCCATCTCTCTCGCTTACGAGGAGGCCGAGTCTGATATCATGAAGAGAAAGCCCCGTGATCCCCTCCACGACAAACTTGTCAACGAACGTCTCATCTCACTCGCATACGGACAGATTGGAATGATTCAGGTGAGAGAGGGGATACTGTAGCCAATCAATATATTTACTGTAGATGTGGCGTGCATCACAAGTATTGATAATATTGCAGGCCTCGGCCGGTTTCTTCACCTACTTCTGGATCATGGCCGACAATGGATTCTGGCCTAGAGACCTGTACCAACTGAGAGCCCAGTGGGACTCGCGTGCATACAACAACGTCCTCGACTCGTATGGACAGGAATGGGTAAGTCAGGATTACGGTAGTTGACGGAAGGAAAGGAATACAGTAGCTGAGATACGATATTAGTATCGATTTCCTTGCAGACGTACGCCAACCGCAAGATTCTCGAGTACACGTGCCAGACTGCGTACTTCGTCACTATTGTCGTGGTGCAGTGGGCTGATTTGATCATCTCCAAGACCAGAAGAAACTCGCTCGTCCAGCAGGGTACGGTATATTGAGAGGGGTTACTGTAGTCTACAATGAGATGGGTTACGGTAGTTTATTTTGGAAGGTATACTGTATCCTCATGATGTCATTCCTTCAGGCATGTCCAACTGGACTCTCAACTTCGGTCTCGTCTTCGAGACTGGACTTGCCGCCTTCATGTGCTACTGCCCCGGACTCGACAACGGACTCAGGTACAGTAATCCTCCTCCCTCCTCGTTCACTCCTCGATAGTCTGTCCTACAGTATCCCTCATTTCTCGATTGCAGAATGTACGGTCTCCGTTTCTCGTGGTGGTTCCCGGGACTTCCCTTCTCCATCCTCATCTTCATCTATGACGAAGTCCGTCGTTATCTCATTCGTCGTTATCCCGGAGGATGGGTTGAGAGAGAGACTTACTACTAAGTCACTACTACCAAGCACTAAGTACTAAGTACTACTAATTCCCTCACAGTAGATCACAATCTATCTATCTGTACTGAGAGAATAATCATAGCTACTGCTAATTCTCTTTCCATTCCGCTCTGTTCCATCTTCCCCCGTAGTCTTGTATCAATGTTTCAGTATGTCCTAATGATGATGTCATAGATTATAATTCGTTGTGTAAACTCTGAAACGAAAGTATTAGAGTTCGCAGTAACTAATTAGTGAATAATAAGATCTTGCTAACACTGATCGTTGACCTCTCATCGTCTCAAATTCTTTTGCAACTTTCACATTTTGTAATTGTAGCAGCTATTATCGATTGAGATCTCTGTTGAGAATGACCGATTGTTCGACCCGATTGAAATGTGCACGTAAATGGTCTCGATGATAAATGGCTGAGTGTTGAGAGATGATGAATGAGATGGACAAGAGAAGAAGGGAGAGAGAGAGAGAGAGAGAGAGAGAGAGAGACGGAGGTAACCATGGAGAGAGAGAGAAGTCCCTTCCATCCACTCAAGAGTATAGGAAGGGGACGAGAGAGGAACACTGAGAGTCCCAATTACGAATTACGTCGTTTCCTCCCAACCTTCCCATCTGACGGTCTCTCTCTCTCTCTCTCTCTCCTCATCTTCCCTTTCCTTCCTCTCGTTATTAGATTGTAGTGACCACTATTCCAGCTTCACCCTAACGGGAGAAAGTAGCGGGGCGAGAAAGCTCAATTTCACTCTTCCATTGACCCTAGTGAGGGTTTAGTGTGTGAGTTGATGTATTTGTGATACTCCGACCTCTCTCTCTTCCATTTCAATCTTTCATTTCAATCTGCCATCTCTCTCAATGTCTCTAAAGTAGTCACAAAGGGGATTAGAATCTCTCTTCCCTCTAAGACTCGACCACTCTCATGTCCCCTCCACTCAGTCCATGATTCCCCTCTTCTCCTCTGGTAATTCCCCTCTAGCCTTTCTCCAGCTTGGCTCCCTCTCTTTCGCAATCGTCTCTCTCTCTCTCCGCATGATTCCAACGATCCAGAAAGGGGTCAAGGGGAGAGAGTGTGCAAAAGAAAGAGAGTATCTCTCTCATCTCTCGATTTCACACACTCTTTCATTTCAAATCAGTTTCTGGTTGATCGGTCTGTGGAATAATGTGTTGAGTCGTGATGATGACCTACCCTTCTGTCCGATAGACTACCGTAATCGGTTTAATTACCCACCTGTCTAAACATAGTCAGTCTCACTTCCGATGCTCTTTCCTTGTTTGAGTGTAATCCAGTCTTCTCTTCTCTCCCTCTCAATAGTCCATTTATCTCCGTTCGTCCCTTCATATCTCATACTCCCCCAATATATCACCCTTGTCTCCCATGAGATCCTCCTTCAATCTCAGATACCCCCTCCTCCGTCTCTCTCTCTCTCTCTCTCTCTCTCTCTCTCTCTCTCTCTCTCTCTCTTCATTAGTGCATCCATTATCTGTCATTTCCGAGTCCTCTCACACACAGTCTCACGCCTCTCATAATATGGCCAATTGAATGCCCATCCCAGCTCTCTCTCTTTCTCTTCTCGTGGATTCGAATCTGTTTGACACATGGATATTAGTTAGTTTACGGATAGATTCGAAATTTATTTGGATAGATTCGAAATTTATTATTTTTTCAAAACATTTTCAAAATGCGTGCTTTGCAAAATTGTTTTATTTTATTATTCGATCCTTAGTATAATTCCTCTCGTATCTTATGCCGCGCTAATTTCATGGGGTGCAAGGTGCACATCAGTTTTATGCACCCTTTCATTATTTTTTTCCTAGTGAAGCTACAACTTCCAAACTTGATACAGGGCCCAATTAAAAGGAAAATGTTCCAAACGTGGCTTGCAATCCCTGTATCAAGTTTGGAAGGCGTAGCTTCACTAGGAAAAATGTTATGAAAGGGTGCATAAAACTGATGTGCACCCCATGAAATTAGCGCGGCATCAGATGGGGAGATTCGAATGTTGATTGAAGAAATTTTTAAAATTGCACCTTTTAAAATAGCATCTCTGTCTGTTTCCTCTGTAGGCTTTGTCAGTAACCTTCGAAAAGCTTTCCTCACAACGATAGATGTGCTACTACCATGGAATCTCGTGTCTTCTCTGGAGTAGATCTCATCACTCCGTCTCTCTCTCTTTCTCTCCCTCTCTCTCTCTCTCTCTCTCTCTCTCTCTCTCTCCCTTCCTCCCCTCCTCTCATCGCTTCTCAATTGGCTCCTTCCACACAAGGGAGGGCACCAAATTAATTTCTCCTCCTCGGACTGGCCGAGAATCGATGGACTCCTTCTATGTTTCACACTCTTCTTCGCTTTTCAGTTCTCGATTCACAAATCAAATCATTCTATAGTCCGGTCAATCAGAAATGGGTTTGGAATTAGTTTGCGTAATCGAGAGGGACTCTCTCACTTTTGCACGCTCTCTCATCCGGACCCCTTTCTGTAATTTTGTTTTTTTTCTTCAATCATGAACAATCTTCTTCTCTACTGTATCTTCAATCCTTGTCTCTCCCTATTACCATTCGTTTCCATAATTTCCAAGGCCCCATCTGCTCCACCTTCGATTTCCCCCAATCAGAATTAATCTCTCAATCTCTTGTTCATCCATCTCTCTCATTCTTATCTCTTCTTTCTATCTCGGTCGTCCCTTGAGGGACAAACTATTGCATAATGAGATACAAATGGGCGTCCGATGGATGACCGATGGAGTGAGGGAAGGGGGAGGGTACCCTCCACCCTCTCCATGGAGGGTACCCTCCCTCCGCCTATAGGGCAAGGACTTCTTGATACTCGTAGTAGTGAAGGCATTGTATGCAAATGGGATAGAATCCGCGGCTCTATTCACAGCTCAGAGGCACAAAAAGGAGGAATAAATGAGATGAACTGAGAGAGAGAGAGAGGTTAGTGAGAGAAGTGAGGGACGAAGACAAATTTACGAATGCATTCGATGTCTCTCGATTGTTCAGAGAAGATCTGTCAAGAGGGGAGAGAACAAATGGGTGGAAATGAGAGGACGGAAAAGGGCGACTTCATTTCACCGTCCTACTTTTATTTTACTCCCCCTCTTTTTATTACTATGAAATAAAGTATTCAACGTTAAAAAAACATTGCAACATTAAGAACTTGAGATATTTATGTGTCGATATCTAATGTCCAAGTTTCTTCCTTTTTCCTAAATGGAGACTTCAATTCACCGTCAGACTTTCATTTTACTTTCCCCCTTTATTGAAATCAATAAATCAAATCTTCACACCTCTCTCATCTCATCAGCAATTAGTGAAATGCATTGTAACATCTTCTCGATAGATGATTTTGTGTCTCTATCTAATATCCAACTTTCTTCTCCTTCTCTCCTCTCCCTCTTCCTATCTCTGGATTGTCTCTTGATTCACTAGAATAATTCATTGGAGTGGCTGGAATCCAATCACAATCCGATTATTTCTCTCCTTCTTTCTCTTCTCTTGCACAAATTTGGCGCGTGCAGAATAGTTTGTAGTGCACTCTTGTTTATCCACAGTGTATGATGTCATCTTGTTAGCTTTTCTAAATCAGTGCTTCATCAATTTCACTGGTGGAACTTTCGCTATCGAATTCCGAAATTGGGAATCCCGGCTATCAGTGAAGAATTTTTCAAATTTCTACTTTCCACTTGTGAAATTTGCGCAGCATCCGTATGTTTATTTATATCTATTTTCTGGTCCATTCTAATGTTTATTTCTCAGAAGAAAGAGTAAACTTAATATTTTTGAATGTATATGACACAAGAATCTGCAGCTTTCATATACCACACTCCATTTTCACAATTCTTGATTCTTCCCACCTCCATCCTCTAATCTCTCCATTATTGACCCTTTCTCTTCCTCTTCCATACTCTTCCTTCCTCTCTTTCATCCTATCAGATTACTCTAATGTCTCTCTCTTCTCTTCCATTCTTCTTCTTCTTCTTCTTCTTCTCTCCTCTAAATGACCTCTTCTTCTCTTCAGCTTCTCCACTCTTCTTTTCTACTCTACTCATTTACTACTTTTCAAGTATTGGCTCCTTTCCCTGTCTTTTCCTCGCGTTTGTCGTATTTCTCGATCACTTACCGTAATCATTCATCTACCATAATGTTACAGTACTCAGATGCCCTCTTCTCCACAAGAGGAGGTGCATCAAGAGAAAACGGCTCGGATCAAGACATGGGTCAAGAATCGATTGGTTGAGGTAGGTCAACCAGTTATCGATAGTTCGAGGTAGGTTACCGTAATCTTCCGGGGGTGGTTAACAAGTGTTCATCTTCTCTTTCCATCTTTCGTCCATCCATCACAGATGGTGTGGAAGGAACGAGCAGACACTCAATTCCCTCCACTCTTTTTCATTTCTCTCTCTCTTCTTCTCACTTCTCTTCATTTCTTCATCTCAATCAGTCCTTTTCCTTTTCCTCTTTACTCGTCACTAGATAGGATGAGAACCGACTGATGAGAACCTATATTTAAATAAAATTAACTGTCATCTTAAAATAAATTTTTGATTGAACCGTTCGAGATTGTGGTTCCCATTCTACCTAGTGCCCTTCACTCAGAATCCACTGGAAGGTCACTTCACTCAACGTAATCCTCCCATTCTTTCCACTCTCTTCTCATTTCCATTTCTATGATAGATTCCACTGGGAATCCATTCCACAATAGTCTCTCTCTCTCTCTCTCTCTCACCTCGGAACAGTCCGCATATGTGTTGCATTGATCGTATGTACAGGAACCATATGACATTTCATATCGCATTAGTTTGTTTGGCTATTTCTATGTGTACTCGAGACTATTATAGTTTCGTTCACTTAGCGCCAAAATGTTCCAATTGCTTTGCCTGTTCACTCCTAGAAACAGTTAACCTCTTCTTCCCCCCAATAGAATGAGATCACATCACCTCCTTATTGTGATCTCTCTTCCAATTCGTCCATCTGCTTTTCTCTCTTATCTCCACTCCTCTAATTGTTTCTTCCTCTTCTTCTTCTCATTTCTTCTCTCAGATGTCTCTCATTTTCCCTCCCAATTCTTCTCTTCTTTCTTCTCTTTCATCTCTGATTTCCTTCCTCTCTTCCCATTTACTTCGAATGATGTACATTGAGTGACCTTCTCACTTTTCTTCCCTGGGTGATCTCCCTCTCCCTCTTCCTCCTCCCCCTCCTCTCCCTATTTCCACCTCCCTCATTTCTTCTCTACCGTTTTCACCTCGATTGTCCCTCAATTCCTTCAGTCTTCTAAGGCCGTATGCGTGATCAATTTTCCCTTATAACTGTTTAAAAAACGATAATTTAAAAAAAAAGGTGCTCCAGGGGAACAAAAACTATATTTCCATGCATACGGCCTCAGATTCCCCTATAGGAATGATGTATGTATGTTCCTCAAGCCGCATGAGTTCACCGAGATCTCGCGAGTGAGAGTGCGTGTATAATCGAGAGAGTTTCTCTCTATTTTACACACTATCTCGCTCTTACCCCTTTCTGCAGGATTGACAAACGTGCCCCTCACCCCTTTCTTCTCTTTCTTCCATGTCTTCGATATCCGTTGTCATTCCCTGGAGGCTCTGTCCCTCCATTCATTTCTCTCCCTCTCTCTCTCTCTCTCTCTCTCCCTTCTTTCTTCATTCATAGTGAGAAGCCACGCAAGAAAACGAAGCAGGAGCACAAGAGGAATGACCATCCAGAGGGAAAAGAGAGATAGAGAGGAGGAGGAGAGAGAGAGAGAGAGAGAGAGAGAGAGAGAGAATTGCTACTCCCGACGAGATTCCATTTGACGAGTGGTTTTGTGTATCGAAATCACCATCTTCTTTTGCTGCTTCTCCCTCCACATTCTTCATTGTACTGTATTCATACAGACTCCCCTCGCATTTTCGGCCCTTTGGTTCCACAATCTGTACTCGCAAAGAAATCTCTGAAGTATGTATATCATTTGATTCCTCAAAGGTAAAAAGGTCAATCGATTTAACAGTAGCAAGCTATCACTCTAGAAGGGGCAAGCATCCAGCTGCAACTTTCCTTTTGGTTCCTTAAACAGTAGATCTGATCACTCCTTTATCCTCTCCTCCCATCCGTGACTCATCCCTCTCTCTCTCCTCCTCCTTCTTCTCCTCTCCTCATTCTCACATTATCGTATCCAGTAATCTTCATCCATACGTGCAGATGTGTTCATTTCCTCTCTCTCCTCACATTCCAATTTGTGTAGGGAGGGTCAGTTCTGGCAAAAAGTCTGGGCGGAAAAAAAGAAAAGAGAGAAGAGAAGGGAGAGGTGTGAACACACTTCTTATCCACTTTTCACACCTTGAGATAACACAAAGGGTCCCGCTGTGATTTCCACCCCTTTGCCGCAGGGCACTTGTTTCATTTTACTCGATTTCCCACCGGAAATTACAATGTACTTTAATTAATCAATAATTTCTCAGTTGGAGCAACAGAACGAACGATTGCGGGAGCAGAACCTTCGATGCACTACACAACTGCAGATGCTAAAGTATGATTATCTCTCATATTTCTTGAAAAAGTCAAAGTTGAAAATATGAAATCTTAGATTCGTGAGAGTATTCATGAATGAAATTTTGCTTCCCATCAATTCGGAAACATTGAATTGGCCGTTTGAACGTCTAGAGAAGTGGTCATTACAATAGTGAGACTACTCAAGATTCCCATTCCACTCCATTGAGAAAAAACTCAGAACCTCTCATTCATTCTTTTGTTTACGAGAGAATCTTCCAATTGAGTTCCCTCTTTCAGATCTTTCACAGAGCGAACTAAACAGTGGAGAACAGAAGAGAAAATGAGTGTCAACTCTCCCATGAGTCGATCTGTCACTGTGAGTTTGGTCTTTGATCTTAATTTTTTTCCATTTCCTTGGGGCTTATCTTTGCTCTCATCTCATTTTTTGAAAAATAATTGCAGTCTATCATAACATATTTATTTGATCTTTGATCTCTTCCTATATCTTTTTCATGCGCATGATTCCAATAGTACGAGAAGGGTGCAGGGTGAGAGAGTGTGTAAAAGCGAGAGTACCTCTCGATTTTACATGCTCTCTCACTCCAAACCCCTTTTTGGAGGTTTAATGATGTGAATGCTGAAACCCTGAGTGTTCCTCTCTTCCTGTCACATCTTCGATCATTTTCTCCCCTTATCTTCTGAATCACCGTAATCTCTCTCCTATTCACCACACATTTTCTCACACTCAGTCACTCTTTGATCTACCTCCTTTCACTATTTCTACCATCTTCTTCGTAATAATGGGACAAAGGAAGTCTCTCTCTCTCTCCGTTCCTCTCTTCTCCTCTCAGATATCGAATGGACGTTGGTTTCATATGCGTACTTGACTCCGTGCCTCTCCTCTCTCTTTCCATTCTCTTCTACTCTTCTATCTCTATTACTCTCTCTCTAGAGAGGGTAGACCCCTTATCCATCCATTTCTCTTCCGTCGTTCCTTGCTTTCTTTCCCTTCAGAATCACGACCTCTACGGGTTATTTATTATGCCGTTACTAGAGGATCTCTCTCTCTCTCCCTATAATATATCCCCTATCCATCTTCCTTTTGTTGACCATACTACTCGACATCGTCCATTCTTTCATCATCCTTAGTCCATCATCTCCTTGATAGAGAGGGGGAAATACCCATTGGGAGGTTATGCATAGCCAATGAAGAGACGTCGGAGAGTGAACAAATGCTTCCTCTTCTCCCGCCTAGTCTCGATTCCACCCCCTTACCAATCTTCCCTGTCTTTTTATTTCGTGTTTGCTGTAATTACTTTTAGTCTAACATCTTTGTACTTATTATCGATTAGTACACAGTTCGATAAATATATTACTATTATTGAGTTGATCTAATCTCTTCTCAGGGTACAATCATGCGTAACGTCGATGCTCGAACCTCCGATGATTCTGGTCTCACTTCTGATGATCAAACGAAGATGACACCCACCAATGATGAAATTATGACGAGATCGACTATGGAAACGAGGAGAATATCGACGAGTTCCACACCGAGAGCACCCAGGAAAGGAGGTGAGATCGGGCACGGCATTCTGCCATTCGATTCGAGATTCGAGTCATTTGACATTCGAGTATATGCAAATTAAGGCAGACAGTTAGAGAATGTGAAAATAGTATATGGAGTCCACTTTGTGGACGATGGTCTCACCGCAAATTCACTTTTGGCATTTTGCTCGTAATGAGAGGCACAGTATGTGTGGTATAAAGGGGTCGAATGAGAATTAGGCAGATGATGTGTAGAAACTGCATCAGACACTAAGATCACGATAATATTTAGTTCGTCTTCGAGCTCAATTGAATGAGGACGAGAAGGATTCTTCCGACACTTCACCGTGGGAAGAGAAGAAAGCGCCCATTGGACCACCCAGAGTCGTCCCGAGGAGAAATCTACCTGTGCGTTTATTGATTAGGAGAGAATTCAAGCAATCGTGATGTCACATTGTTTCTTTACTCTCAGTTCGTTTTCCTTCCCCTTTCGAACTCTCAGATTGACTTCCGAGACTGGGGCGCACTTAGGGGAATGAGGAAAGTCACCCCGAGTTGAGAGGGAGAAAGAAATGGAAGGGGGATATTAGATCTACTGAATATTTCGAAAAGGAATTGTTGTCTATTCAATCGACAATTAACTAGAAAGAATTATGATTCCCTCAATGAAATGAATGATTTTTTTATAAATTAAAAAAAATGTTTAGATGGAACGAGATTCGATGAATTCCTCTGCTGATGACTACGAATTTGATTGCGAGGAAGAGATATTCGATGAGATCGAATCACCTTCCACGTACGTTTATTGATTTTAAATATATATTCCGTACTGCTGCAACAGATCGGAGAATCGTTGCAAATTATGTAGTTGGGTAGACACACAATATGCATGAAATATTTCACATGCAATATTATTGCATGTGAAACATACTCTGTGTGAACATCACGATAGAGTGTGTATCAAAGTACAATATAATAGCGCGGTGTTCGCTTTCAAACGCCATCTGGTCTCTGACCCCTTTATGACTCTCTTCATTGCTATTTTGGCTACTAAATCATATAAATATTCATTTTCTCTCTCTCTCTCTTTTTCTCTCTTCATTCTCATCCAATTTCAGTTCTCGTCACGTCGAGTACGTCAATCTGGCCGATTTCTGTGTGATTCGTGACGATGGGAACATTTATTCTGATATTGTGAAGAGTCCGCAGACGCCTCCCAAACCACCACAACATGCGAGGATGAGATTATGGGTACGGTCGAATAGAATTAACATACCTCAAAATTACAGTATCCAGTCAGGCATCATGGTATGCATTAAAACCCGTAGAGAAAATGGTTAGGGCGAGATAGCGTCAAATTTTTTTTTAGGGTTAACCGATCCGTGGTATGATGTAGGTAGTACATTTCTAACAGAATCACTTGAGGAGTATCAACTACACGAGGCGGCAGATAAATGTCTCTCATTGGGCGACGTTCCTCCTCCTCTTCCATCCACTCCTCCATGTCATTCACCCGCATTGAGACATTCAACCGAAGTGAGTTAAACTCAGCGAAATTGTAATGACGATCTCACTTCTTCCCTCACCAAAAAGTGATAGTGAGGATAAAGCACACTCTAAATTCAGCAGGATACTGCGGAAAAAAGGCCGAAATGATTGTGCAAAAATACTATCAAGTAAATAAGCATTTCGATAATTTAGATTTTTTTTAAACTTATAATTATGCGCTTTCAGCATCGTCGTTCGAATCACAGCAAGCATTCCATTCATTCTCCCCATCACGAACTTCTATCGACACGAGGAAGTTACACTGATGAAGGGAGGAGAATCGATTTGAGAACGAGTCTTGTGGCCAATCAAGATTGTGAGTTACTTTGGATACTCCATCCATGACTTTACTAGGGATGACTTCGCAAGAAAATGTTCCCTTTATTTCGCACACGCTCACATCCAACGAGACAGTGTAGAGAGAATGATGAGGACATTTCTTACGAAGCCATTCACAACTTTCCTCAAGTCAAAGTCAATAATTTAAGGAAGAATAAAAAAAATTTAGTGTCGGATAAATCGGGATTCTGGAATCTTTCCAATGAATCTCGTCTTCGATCTCTGAAACGTCGATTCGTAGTGATGAGGAATGGAGAGATTCTCTTCTATCGAAATAATGTGAGTTCTTTCCCTTTCTGTTCTTCCTCATCCTCGGCGCGTCTTTATGGGCTGTTCTTTTTTTTGCCCGAAGAGCCTTATGATGGAGTTTTTCTCTCTGAAATGTGTTTTTTTGTTGCAGAAGACGCGAGATTGCGAGCCTCTTTCGCGACTGGCGATATCGGAGATTTCTAGTGCAACTGTGGTGAATGAGAAGGGAAACACGTACTCATTCCAGGTATAATCACTTCCCCCCCTTTAATTACTTTCTCTGAATTATCTAATTAGTTATATTTTAATTGCAGATCAACACAGAATCGGGTGAATCGACAGTGTATTCAACAGAAAGCGAGCGATCGACTGCAGAATGGGTGGCTGCGATTACGAATGCTATCAAGGGTAAACATTTATTTTTTTTAAAAAATCTCTTTTATGTGACAAAAAATACTACGAATGCATTGAACACTCGTTGTATTTGAATCATTCAATAGTTTGTGAAACATAATCGGAATAGGAGGAAGACCGTCTTCTATCTCGTCATTCCTCTCAGGTCTGGCCATTCGTGAGATGGTTTCTCGTTCTTCTCCTCTCGATGCTTCAATCTCTTCTTTCGTCACTCGAGTTCACTGTGGTCACTCAAAGAAACTCTTCGCCTCTCTCGTACAACACAAATTGATGTTCTTCCGAAGCAGCGATTACTCTGTAAGTAGTTTTGTTGTTGTATAAATTGAGAAGAAAAATACGAACATCAGTTGGGAATCTGTCAGATGTACAGATCTATCCAGACATAGCTAAATCAGTATCTCTGATCAGGAAGCTACCTTCCTGCAGGCCCATTTGCCTTGATGTATCTAGACGAAGAACGAGTCATTTGTGATCGGAAAAATAGAATGGTATCAGAATGCTGAATATGTGCAGATCCCGTCTCACTATCTCCTTCTTGCGGGTGCTCACATCTCGGAAAGAGAAGTTTCCTCTGATGAACAATCAAGTTCATCCGATGAACAATTGGAAGAAAGAGGGCCGGGAAATAAGAAGAAGAAGGAGTATTCGATATCCATTAATGTGAGTCGTGATGATCAGAAATCGATCGATTTGGAATTTTCATATTTCTAACGGAGTTGCGGGGGAATTTGAGTAAATAATTGGACCAGCTCTCTTCGTTTCGCATACTCTCTACGGTATGTTGGTGAGAGAGCATGCAAAATGAAGAGAGCTGATCCAATTTTGAAGAGAGCTGATCCAATTATTTACCCGAATTTTGACATTTAATTTCGAATGAGCAATTTCTCAATTCAGATCGCTAACGAAGATCCGACGTACCTCATAGTTTCTACCTCCGAAGAGAAAGACAAATGGATGTACTTCTTGAGGGCAGCGAGTGGAGATGCATCTATGAAGGTGAGGAAGATTATCGATCGATTTAGTAATCAATAATATTCAAATTCAGGGAACGCCATTCGAGGTTCTTCTGCAGAGAATGCTCGCTGATGGAATGCCGCCTGGTGAGAAGAAATTAGAATAATGAATTGATTTGAACAAAGTGTTTATGAAATAGTCCTATCAATACTTGTGAAATTTAATTGATCTATCTTTATCATGGATTACTCATCAATTCTACTATGCCAGGTTCCGTGTTGTGGAAGGATCTTCTACTGACGAATTACGATGAAACTCCGAGTGAGACAATGATGAGTGTCGAGAAGGAAAATGAGAAGAAGGCGATCGAATTGGCACGGGTGAGAATCGATATCGAAGATATTGAAATACGGATCTGATATCTCGGAATTGCAATAACATCTCATTGCAGGCAACTCATCTATTCGTGTCTGTACTCATGCGACCAACGGGAGTCGAATATCACATCGATCTCGCACAGAATATCCTGCAGATGGCGATTGGAAACGAAGGAATACGGTATGATGACATAGTTATTGATTGAAATTAAATTTTGTGATTACAGGAACGAATTGTACGCTCAGTTGATGAGATTGACACAGGACGGAGTTCCATTCGCTCTACAGGTAATACAATTATAATTATTATAATATGACGTGTGTGTTCTGGAAGATTCAAATAATTCCTCTTTTCTCGTATCCACAATATTCGCTTGTTTAGGGTTGGAAACTTCTCTCCCTCGCCCTTCCTCTCTTCTCTCCCAAACATTACGCCCTCCATTGGCTACTGAGAAGACATCTCTACAAGTGCACACAATCAAGTATTGTTGAGGTACTGTTCTTCACTGTGCAGGATTTACTACTGTAGCTCCAAGGGCATATCACGGACTGACTCCATTTCAGAATGCCTCGATGGCGTCATACTGTGAGTCAGTTCTCGATAGAAGTGTCAAATTGGGAGGTCGAGAGGAGGCTCCGTCGAGACTCGAAGTCAATTCAATTCTTACTCGAGATCCAACTTCCACCAAATTCCCCCATTCAATCTCAGTTCGACTTCCAACGGGAGATTACCAAGTGAGATTCACTGTGAATTCATTTTATACTGCGTTAAAAACGCTGTGGAAATAAAAATGAAATATTTGAACTACCGCAGTGGATCAATGTCTCTGTTCTCCAGTTATTTTCTTTTCCGGATCGTTTTTTAAAGGCAGCATTAGATGTCAGTGATTTTGATTGCAACCTGTTTCGAATCAAATTTAAATTGCAGGTGGTCGAATTCGATGGCTCAACAGAAGTGGGTCAATGTCTCTCTTCTCTCTGTCTCAAACTTGGAATGCGTCCTGCTCTTCTCTCTGGTTATTCCATTTACATCGACGATCCCAGCACTGGACAACTACAGTTACTCAAGGGAAAACAGAAGGTATTACAATTATACAATTATCCGATTATACGAAAATGACAAAAAGGTGGACTTCCCTTGTTTACCATTTACAATACTGTTCTTCGTCCTCTCGTGGTTATCTCAAACCCCCTCAAACTAGATTGAAATCCATCCTCTCGTTCAAACGCGGAGTTTGTTTTCGTCTCTAAGCAAAGCGGAAATGGAAGACGACTGAAAAGGAGCACTTTTGAGATAGAGAAAACATTGAGAGAACTCTGCAGAATAGGACTATAATTGGACATGGGCTCGCGTCATAGAAAATATCAAGATATGAGAAGGAATATGAAATCCTTGTTGTCTAGACTGATTATTTATCATTTTCCTTGCAGATTTGTGATTGTCTCTCAGTGTGGGAGAAGAGACAAAGAGATGGACACAGAGGAAGAATTCCCAGTGAGAAAAGTGCTGCACTCATTCTGAGGTTAGTTAGATATCAACATCACATCGACTGGTACAAGTCTTTTATATGATTTCAAACCTGCAGACAGGGATAGTATCGAAACCCTCTTATTTTTTGCACACTATTTCTTTTCACCCCTTTCTGGAGGCATGGCCGGTCGATGGAATACTTTTCTAGATCGAATATCGATTGTATACTGTAGTGTCTTCTGTTGCAGACAACGCCACTACTGGCGACATCTCGAGTTCTCAGAGACTCCAATCGAGAAGAGATTTCTTCTCTCTCGAATGGGCGATGAATTGAGAGAGGGAAGAATTCCTCTGTCCCCTCAATTGGCTGATCATCTACTCGCACTCTATGCACAATACTCATACGGAGATGCGAACGACGAATTGAGAGTGAGTACAAAAGAGAGATTGATTGAAATACTTGAGGGAAGATAAATCAAGGCATCACAGAAATAAAATCGCACCTTCACGATTAAATGATATTTTAATTCCTATTTTTCATACGACAATTGCAATAATTCGTCAGTAAACTTTAAGAATTTCATGAAAGAGGGCGAACCAGCTGCAGTTTTAAATAGCAATCGACATTTTAAATCGATACTAACGACAGCGACTTTTATTCTTTCAGGACGATCAATTCGATTTTCTCATCTCCCGTTTCTATCCTCTCAAAATGATCGAAGTAACAGCAGATCGAATTCTCAGGTTCGTTTTCGGAAAACGTGAGAGACGTCGAAATTGAAGCAACAATCTCCGTCTGATTACGTCTTTTGGCCGTTTTTCTTCTTCTTTTACTCAATTTCTTCTCTTCAGATCGACACTTCACTCAAATTGGAAAGAATTGAATGGAAGTGATGAAAACGAATGCACGCGAGTCATTCTACAGGTGGGTTGAGAGGGAACTCCTCCAAAATGGGGTCAATGGCGAGACATATCTCACTCCTGACACCCCCTCTTCTGACCCCTTTCTTGATATTTCACCGGTCGGTGGAAAGATATGGGAAGGAGGTCACAGTATGGGAAGGGGGGAGGAATAGTGAAAGATCAAAGATCAAAAGTCCATTCAGGTTCTTCGTAAATGGCCTCTCTTTGGTTGTCAACTCCACGAAGCAATCGATCGTCTCTCCAATAATCGATCTGTTTTCATTGCTCTCCACGACACTTCCATCCATATTCTCGATAGAAAACATCTCGTGAGTTCACTTTCTTCCTTTTCCCACACTGCACCAAATCAAAACACCAAAAGACACTTCTTCCGACTTCTCAATCTCTTCCCTATTCATGTCAATGTTTGCCGTAGTTTGCGTGAGAATGCACTGGGATCTCTCAGAATCTCTCACTAATTTGAAATTCCCTCCATATTTTAGTCCGTTCTTCGCTCGATTCCATATGGACGCCTTCACTCTTTCGGAGATTTCCAGAATGACTTCATGATTACATTAGATCGAATTCTCACGCCAGGTAACCTCTCTAGTCTGGTCTATTCCAGTCTCAGACCAAAAAATCTCTCTCTTTCTCTCTCTCTCTGAACCCCTTCTTCTTTAGATGCTCATCCGGAGGAAACGGCGAAGGAACGAGTCACTTTCTCAATGTCGCCTACGTCGATTCAGGAGGTACAATAACTCATTGAACACGGAAAAAAGTGTCATCTCTCACTACCAGAGTAACAGTCTCACAACCAAAAACAAACATGACAAATCGGTGGGAATTCAGTCGTTTTTCGTAGAAGAGAGAGAATCATCGGGAAGTTGGCTGAATAATTGAGAGAAGTTAGTGAATGGGGGTGAATTTCGCTTCCTTTTCAGTTGACTCTTCATTTGGCGGAGTATATCCGATGCCAGAAACTCGTTTGGAAAATGTCCAAGTGACTTCCTCTTCCCTCGATCGATAGACTACAGTATTCGATCAATAGATAGCCTACAGTATACCTTTCGAGTGATTCTCTTGTCATGGTAGTTCTCTCTTCACTTATTCTTTCTCTCTCTCTCTCTCGCTCATTTCTCCCTCAGACGGTGTTATCCCATTGACTTCCACTCAATCACAGGTCTTTCTCCCCCCAATTATCACTTACTGTATTAATTAATAAAGTTGTGTATCACATTGACTTCCGTGTCTTCTTTATTGCATCAACAACACCATTTTCTTGTGTTTCAAACCATACATTTCATTCCGCGTGCAATATCTCGCACTCTCTCGCATATTGTTCAAAATCTCCAACTGTTCAAAAATGTTCGGTCAACTGCCCCATTGTATACCGTAAGCTGATGGAAACTGGTCCAAAGCGGGGTGGTTCTTACTAACATGAATCTCCCGCGTATTCTTAGATATGTTTTGAATCTCGAAACTGCCTCCCTCGACAGAAGTCGGAAGCTATCGCTAATATCATTAGCTATTGAAAATGTGTGTTCCCAAACTCTCCCATGTTCCTTCATTTTGCCCCATCCGCTGGTGGGGGCTCACCAAAAGTTATGCGAGACGGGATTGACAAGCGACTGAATGAGGTGCGCGAATGGGCGGAGTCAGGGCAACGGAAGATGCTCGTGTACTACTGTATACCATATGGGGAAACTCAGCTCCTTTCCATATCCGATGCCCCGGCCTCTCACAAATCATTCAACAGGTCGGTTAACCATCCAGAAAGGGGTTTGGAGTGATGGAGTGTGTGAAATGGTGACTCTCTCACCCCGACCACTTTCTCTAAGTTCGAAATGAAGTGCTCGTTGCAAGATCCGTTATCCCGAATAGTCGTCTCTCGTCTATTGCCTGTTTCATAGCAGAATACTCTGGCCCCATTCAGGGTATTCACTATGGTCATCTCTCTCTTCGATGACTTCACTGCTCTTCATTAATATTCATTGACTGGGGGAGGATTATCCTTCCAGTCCTCTTTTACTTCTGCACAACTTTGCAACAAGGCCTATCATATTTTATCCCGGTGCAAACTCTCTTCCTTTTCTGTGCTCTCTCACCTTCTCTGACCAGTGTTTCGAGAGAGTTCTCGAGTAATGGTCTGACCCTCTCGATTCCTGTACTCTCTCACCTTCTCTGACCACTGAGAGAGTGCGTGTGAGAGTTTATCATAACTCCTCTATGGGAGCGATAAATCTGGTGGTTCTTTCCAAGTCTAATCTTCTCTGATTGAGTCTCTCTCTCTCTCTCTCTCTCTCTCGTCATCGTCTATTCTTCTCTTCTTCTTCCATATCCTTTCCTCCTCTTCTCCCTTCCATCTCTTCTCTTCTTCTTCTCTTCTCAACTTCTCTCGTCATTTCTCTTCCCCATTTCACTTCCAATTAATTCCCCGTTGTTCTTCTCATAATCAAGACTCAATCATCTTTAGTACCTCAGTACTCTTCTCTTCTTCCTTCCCTCAACCTGTCGTCTCTCTCTCTCTCTCTCTCTCTCTCTCTCCCTCTCATTTGGAGGTCTGTGTCACTTTCATCTCTCAGTCTTGTCTTCTCTCCTCCCTTTCACTCTTCTCTTTCATCGGTCACTCAAATCTTCTCATCATTACGACATCACAACAACATTTATGAACAACCAAATTTGAATGGAAGTGATTAGACCATTCTCACCCCCCCCCCTCTGCTAGAAAGAGAGAGATCTCCCCCCCTCCCCTTCCTCTTCATCCTCTTCCTTGTATTCTTTTCTCTCATAATTATTTCCATCTGGTCCTTTTCTATCGCACTTCTCAATTACATCAGATATTTCTCTCTCTCCCGTGTACTCCCCAGTTTGTTCTTCAATTCCTCCATACAGGAACAGATTTCATATCTGTCATTCGATCTCCCTCTCTTCTCCTTCACATCTGTATATCGATGTTCGTCAGTTAATCATTTTGTGTGTGGGATGTGAATGACTCATCTGGAATGGATTTAATCCAATGAATATCCCGATATACTGCTCAATTCACTTCATTTCCTGCAATAGACGAAGAACTCTCCATCATTTCCCGTCCCCTCATTCAAATCTGCGTGATCTCCACTGTTCCCCTTAATATTCACGTGCTCAACAACAGCTTTGATACGAAAGACTAGAAAAAGTGATCGGATTCAACGTAAAAACCATGAGAGTGTCTGCAGTCTGAGAGAATTTCTTTCTCTCTCTCTCTCTCTCTCTCTCTCATTTCCCCCTCTTCGCGTTTGAAATTTCCTCGCCATTTTGATTTCCTGTCCGAATCTTGCAGAGAAATGGCAAAGATTCGAATCCTATGCTAATTTCGCGGATTTGTAGAATGTGCAAGGCGTTGTTGTTAATCGTTTTCTCCACTGGAAGGACGACATCCTTCGAACTTTCTCTTGATCGTCCCTTCATTTCCCATGTACACAATCCATTCCTCTCTTTCTCTCTTCTCTTCCAATGGTCTTCTTCCTCTTCGACCCTCCAGAATCAGTTGAAACTTCTTCTCTCTCGTCCTTTTTCTCGGTCGCTCGTTAGTAGTCCCCCACTCTCTGATAACTTCTTTCCCATCTTCCTCCATTCTTTTCGTTCTTTATGCTGGCTTCTGTTTCAAAAAGCTGAGGGGTCAGTCAGTCTCTTCACTTTGCACACTCTCTAGTGAATCGACCGTTCGAGAGTGTGCAAATGAAGAGAGTTTTGACCCCTCGGCATCGACAATGAATGCATCATAATTTCTCTAATCGTCAGAATGGAATCTCAAGAGTGGATGTCAATTGCCATTCTCTCCATCGTTTTCCTTGGCTGCACGGGAAATGTCGTATCATTTACGATATTCTCACGCCCTCACATGAGAACTTCATCGGTAACTGATTATATTCTCACTGTCGAAATGATCAAAATCACGGCGCTCTGGCAAATTGCCAAAATTTAATAGACCGTCGCCATTTGCATACTATTTTCGCACAGTTTGTCTTCCTCAATTTGCGTAGACCCGCCAGAACTCCGTCGATTTGAGAAAGTTCTAGAAAAATCAGAGATATTTGTTGTGCGTTCCTTGGAACCTTTTCTTTCTCACGACGGTTTCGTATTTCACATGTGTGATGACACGTGACTCCAATCTCTCATTCTAGTCTAGAACGGAAAGAAAGATTCACCCTGACTTTTGAAAAAAATTGCAATAAAATCTGCAAAAAAACAATATTCAAATGTCACTCGAATATCCTTTCGAGCTCAAATCGAGCCGTCCTTTCCGACTTTGCGGCGACTTTTCCACGCGTATTTAGATCGACCTTCGTATTTTGACCTTTTTGTAGAAGACAGACTGACGAAACTAAAGAAACGTCGAGTTTCGTGACGAGAGCGAAAATGTGGCAGTCAATTCTCATTTGTGCATAGAGACAATGGCTAATTTGAGGTGAACGTCCTTCTCTCCTTTCTCTCCTTCGTTGATTTCTCTCTTCTTCTTCTCGCTTCTCTCACATTTGCCATTCCCGGACTCGTTTCGTAAGTTCGAGCAAGTGTCTGACTCTCCCCATTTCACATTCTCTCTCTCACTTTCTGACCGATGAGAGAGCGTGTGGAGTGGAGAGGGTCTGACCATTCCTCTTCACTTCACACTCAGATCACTCTAGTCTAGCAACAAACAAAGGTCGAGGGAGAGAAAGTAGAATCCTATTCCGTAGAAGAACGAATATTCCAGACGGAAAGAGAGAGAGAGAGAGAGAGAGAGAGAGAGAGAGAGAGACGGAGAGAAGAAGAAGTAGACTAACCGCATGTTTTGGCCTGGTTCCTCTCTACTGATTGTGACAAGCTCTCTCTTCCGTTCTGAGAGAGAGAGAGAATCTCGGGGAGCGTGGGAGGTCCAATCTAGACTCAATAACGACCATTTCTATTGAAAAATTGGGATGAGATGGAGAGGAATACTAGTGAATTACAATAAAATTAATTTTATAATAAAATAATTATCAGAGACGAGGGAACGTATCGCAAACTGATGGCATACGTTCTCAATTACGTGTATCCTGTCAATCTCACAATGCAAACTTGCTCGATATGGACGATGGTTATGATAACCACTGAGAGATGGTTCGCTGTTTGTAGACCACTGCAGGTTCGAGTGACTAAATTAAATTTATATTTATTTACAACCTATTTTTACCAACCGCTTTTCTTATTGTTAGCAAATTCGCTACGAGAGTAGTACGTGCACTGAAAGAGGAACAATAAATTTCTTCTGCGAAATGTAATTGTTTTCGAGTATTCCAGAAAGTCCATTAGCAATTAGTTGACGCGGGTGCGACACGAATAACTTTGTAATTATGATTGCACGGCATTCTGGGGAAGCTTGTGCAAAATGATACAGACAGTTGGAAAGTTGCGAAAATAACATTTAAATGGTCTCACCACGAATTTGTCTTGGCAGTTTGCCAAGAACTCCGTGATTGCAGGTTCGTATTTGGTGTACTCCGAGAAAGTCGCGAATGGCAATTCTCATTATTTTCGCATCTTCGATTCTCTACAATTTCGTCCGATTCTTCGAGTATTCAATGGGGTAAGTGGACGAATTATGTCATAGCATATTTTATTCTACACTCAGAAAAATATCACTAGGATCAGGACCCCAAATGAACATTCTCTTACCTGTAGGTGAAATGTATCTATCTTATTTCTAGTGGCTTTCACTTACAGGTAAGTGAACATTTTCACTTGGTGTCCTGATCCTAGCGACTTTTTCTCAGAGTATGAAAAGCTAAGATTATTTCCGCTTCTCATAGACAGAAGTAAGAGAAGTAATTTTTCCCATGAATTCTGGGAAACACATTAATTGTTAGTAGCAAAAATTGCATTGCAATTAAACGTTTGGGTCAATTTACAAACTTTCTCCCTTGTACTCGGCCTCAATTAAATAATAAAATAAATTTGAGTTACGACGAATCGGGTAATTTGACGTACGAGCGTCGACTTCGAGACATGGATGAATATCCAGTGTATCACATTGGATATTTCACTGTTTCCTATCTCATCACTCATTTTCTTCTTCCATTCACAATTCTCGCAATATTCAATGGACACGTGATTGTGACCATGTGGAGAATGAGAAGGGCGAGGATGAATCTGACCAGACAGGCAAGTGATCTTTGATCTTTGATCTTTTGTAAACCGTACTTACCGTTGAGCCCCGGTAGAGTAGTCGCTTGTCGATGTAACAGTCCTCTTGATTTCGGTTCAACTTTACTATTTTTAACATTTATGTAATCGTTTGAGAAATCTGGTCTTTGATCTCTCTCACTTGCCCAAAATGAGTGTCATCAATTTCGAGTGTGTCTCGAGGGTTCATGTAATGGTCAGACACAAATCACAGAGGGATTGGGAGAAACTTCGAACTCCTTTTTCTCACTGAATCCTTTGATCTCTTTGGGACGATTTAGTGCATTTGAGAAGACGGGAAAAAGTACTTGGGATGAGAGATTATCGATTGTTTTTTTTGTAGCAACAACGGGAGCAGTCGACTACGGTAATGCTACTGGTCGTCACTTTCCTCTTTGCTGCATCCAATACTCTTCCATTCCTTCTCAATGTGGCCGAATGTGTGTATCGACCACTATTCACTGACGAGAGGTGGGCAGTTCACTGAATTGACTGATTCATTTCACTGTGTCACTCTGTTCCCCAAGTTGCCCCAAGTCTGATACCAACTTGGAGAACAAGTCGACACCAACTTGGGTTTGCACGCACCGGTGGGGCCCCGGTTGTTAGCGGAATCGTACCATCACGTGCTATTTGGAGCCTCGACTGTCCCCCGCAAACACTCGCGTGGCTAATAATTCATCGTTGGTTGATCGAAACCTCGCTGTGATCGAGGGAAAACACGGGTTGATTATGCAGAGGAGAGAGTGAAATCGCGTGAGAGAAGTGATGTTGAGAAGGACTAAACATGGATTCCCCATGAATGAGAAAGGGACGAATTCATTCCCTCCAATCCACATTCAAGTCTGCTATTTTCAGTAGTGTATTCGAAATTACCTTTGTTCGAAAACAAAAAGAAGATGAACAACGGAAAAGACAACTGTTCCGAATCTGAGTAGAAACGTTGTTCTTTTCTCAGAGCGGGAAGTCTCCAACTTTCCTTACTCTGGAGACATTGTCTCCAGCTGAGAGAGCATGCAAAATCGGGAGAGCGGGCGAGAGATAGTAAGAGATGATCTCTCGATTTTGCATGCTCTCTCAGCTGGAGACAATGTCTCCAGAGTAAGGAAAGTTGGAGACTTCCCGCTCTGTGTTCATTTTCGAATTTTCGAGAGACCATCTCTAATTTTCAGGACTGCCAACATTGCATATCAAATTAACGATCTCGCTAATCTTCTCGTCGTTTTGAATTCTGCGACGACTTTCTTGATCTACCTCTCGTTCTCAGAGAAATACAGAGAAACGGGCATGTTCATACTCAGGTTCGTGATCTACGACGATAATCCTGTAGAATCGCTGGTTGTCCAACTAGTGGTCAGTTGGCCGGACTATCAGCTAGTGGTGGTCAGGCTAATAGCCAATCCATCGGCGCATCTTTTTTGATGGCTGGACCAGTGTCATGTATCGTCCGTCTAGCGTCCGGTCGTTAGCCGGCCTATATTCTGATTTGATCTTTGATCTTCACAGGAATGGTTGCTGTGCCTCTTCTGGTGAGTACACAACATACGTGGCGATGTCTCGAACTGCGTCTATGAGATGCCCCTCCACACACAATTCATCATTCACTCAACAACACAAATTGAGTGGCAGTCGGTGAGAAGACTCTGTAGGAGAAGACACTTATAGAGGACATGGAGAGAGAGAGAGAGAGAGAAGGATGTTGTCGAGTCCGAAAAGATCTTTGGCCATAGAAGTCGATGATGTGGGGGTCAAAGTGAGTGAGAGAAGAGGGTCTCGACCCTCTCCCTTCCATCCATTGACTGACGATAGAAGAGAGAAGAGACAAGTATTTCAGTTCATCCGATGCTTTTCTCAAACCTCTTTGTAACCAAAAGAGAACTGATCGATCGACTTCTGAATACAACGAAAGAACAAAGAAATCTCCAGTGGCGTGCAAGAATGGAGGAAGTGCGAGGAAGAAGTACGGTAGCAGATATTGAAACCCAGCAATCGATAACTAACTAACTTGCAGGTACTCCAATGTGGATCGTCCTTACATTCCTGAGATCACAGTGACTGAATCTGATGACTCGCCCACCTCCAAAGATCATCTACAAGTCGTTCATTTGTGACCTACCCTCTTTGTATTCCATGCACTGCGCGATTATATCGATTGCCATTTCGAAATAGTGAACTTTTTCAACAAGAATTCATTCGGAATTGTCTGAACTGAATCACATTTTCGAAATGGCAAATCGCAAGATCCCCTTTCCCTTTGAGCGTGTTATTGTTCCCTGTACACGGGTCATCACGAATCTCTTCATTGTCATTATGCATCGATAGATCAAAGATCATTATTCTCTGAGAGATCAAAGATCAATCTTCGGCTTTCATCGCCTGCATCACTACGGGTAGATCAGTCAACAGGGGCACCTCAAATTATCGATTGATTAGTTGGAATTTGGCGATGGAAAACCTTGATGGACTTGTAGAATTTGGCCTCGTTTACAGAATTTGAAGTCCATGAGACGATTTGGAATCCGTAGTGGAAAGCATGCGAGACGAGTTTACTGCAATAAAATTGATAGTTCGATTATCGATTGATTGATTAGTGACTAATCGATTAGCAGGAAAAGAAAAAGAAACTAACGGTGAAATGTCGAGGTGATTGGCCAGAATCATTTCCGTTCCGAGGAAACTCGGAGTGAGCATAGAGACAATTCCATAGTAGTTGAGTGTATCGAACACTCCATACAACCAGTTGACATAGCTGCAATCGATCGATAATAAGCTCTAAAATAGAATGCCGAAAGTGCCCACAACTGTCACTAAGACAAAAAGTATGCGGTAGATTGTAGCTAAAGAAACGTACTCAAATATACAAAGCTCCGTTCCTATTTGAGAGCCTTGGACATCAAATACGTTTGCAGTAGTTTGCGCGCGCAGCATATATAGCTTAGGTGGAGAGCGCGAGTTACACGAGACGGGTTTGAGAGTGGGCAGAAAGGAGAGGAAAAGGGGCGGAGATTGCGGGTATCTCTCGTTTCTCTCAATGTCCCGTGATAGAACATCTACAGTATACCAATTGATACTGACAAGGGATGTCTCTTGACGGAATCGTCCTCAGTCAGAGTAGATTTTGCCCAGCGACGGAATGTGATGCCTCAAGGAGCTACAGTAATCGATTGAATATGGATACTGTACCAGTCAGAATTCGATCGTCCGTTTTCTTGATGAGGAAAGGGACGAGAGGATTGAAGGAAGAAACGATAGCTCGATCGTGAAGGGAATAACGAGTGATGAGACGGCAGATTTCATTAACCATCTTAGAATCGACGATGAATCACAAGGAAGAGGAATTACTCACTTCTTCCGAATGATCTTTCACGTCTATCACAACATTCAATTTGTTCTTCTTCACAAAAGACAAAGCCTCGTCGAACGAAGGAATCTTCTCGGCTGTTTCTCTGAAAATAATATCATTGTAAACTGTATAAATGCTAATTTTCAATGTTTCAAATATTACGGTAGGAATATTTAGTTCCGATGGTCTTGAGGAGTACGGAGCCTGCTATTGATTGGGTTTCCCTCACTACTCTCATCCTGTTGTTTTTAACCGATTTCCACGTGTATTTTCAATCAATATCATATTATTTTCAGTTGTGCCGTTCGGCCACAAGGAAGACTCGACGGCCGTCTTCGATAATCACTCGTATCCGGCTGATTTGACGCTGGCGGTACCGGTTAGTCGTGTTTTCTTTCTTGTCATCTTCATTCTCTACTCATACTTCTTGCTCTAGTTTACTTTACTGGACCACGGGCGGTGACCTCTAGATTCTCACAGTGAGATGATGGGTCCATCCTCGGGTTAGCCAGGTTTGCTTGGTCCGGTAAAGTAAACTAGTGCCATACTTCCAACTCACTGATTGTTGTGGACGAGTTTGAGTCTCCGAATGCCTTCATACGGAGTTTGAGCGACGATTCTCTTTGCATTCGTCGTTCGATCAGTCGTGTCGTCATGCATGATGATCGCTCTCTCAACAGTTTTCACTCATTTCAGTTCTTGTTTGTGATGTAATTATGGATTGTTGTGTCACCTTATCACTCGTGAGCATCACATCCAATTCAATCGTGTCTGCTCCTGAATCGAGTGCCTGCAAGGATCTCGGCTATACGGCTGTCGAGTTTATGTAAATTGAAACAGTTATATAGTGCGAAAGCATGTAAATGGGCGATAGTCTCATCACGAAGTTGTGGCATTCTGCCTAGAACGCCGTGGACTGTTCCAGTCCATCAATGAGTGCTCACTTTCTGGAATGCAGCCATGCTGTTCTCAGGCACATCTCCGATGACTCCTCTGTGTCCTCCCACTTTGAATCGATCGAAGAAGGCACGAGACTACAATTAAAGGTAGGTCAATTCTCCCTCTCTATCTATCTCTCTCTTCTTGTTGAAACTCACTCTATTCACATCGACTGGACTGTTACGATATGCGTAGAAGAGTAAGGATAAGATTCCAAATAGAAAAACGAGGAAAACCGGCGAGGTGAGTAAACAGCATAACGGTGAGAGGAGACTACTGAAAACAGAACAGTTTTCAACGCCATTCGTTATTGATTTCCTCCCGTTTTCGATGTTTAGTAGGGGGTGGGGGTGGTTCCTCCTCTATTTCAAGTGTATGGGGGTAATAAGGAGGAGCAGTGGAGTTCATCCGACCTGAACATACGACAAGTTGAGTAAGGAAGAAGAAGAAGTGAACCACTCAATGAATGGCGAGAAAGAATGAATGGATAAGAACGATCGAATCGCTCTCACTTTTCATTTGCAGTAATTGCACATCTCAGTGATTCATTGTGAATAGAGTGTCGAAAATGACATTTTGGGCAAAAATCAAAAAGTCAATTTGAATTCATTTCAAAAAGTAATTTTTAACAAGCGATCGAGGAGGCCGTTCTCAAAAAGCCATCATTTGTTAAAAACTCAATTATTCGAACTTGTGAACTCATCGACTAATTCTGTTGTGTAATAGTGATTTCGGAACTAGATTGATCAGTTTTGCATACGTGGCCACGGTCATCAGGGGGCACTCTGCATTTTTCGAGAACCCTGTTTGAGGGGCTCTATGGAAAAGTTCAAATGATGTAATTTAAAGATTTGGGGAATTGTTCAATGTTTGGGGCACTATGTAATTGAGTGAAACCGGAGTGGGGAGCACTCTGCAAAAAAATATCTACAATTTTCTGCCCACGTGTGGAGAGTTACTTATTGCACCCAGTGCTTATCTCCTCATAGTTCATCATATTCGTCCATCTCCATATCTCGCTCAATCGTGCAAGCTCATCTTGTATCTCTCCTACTGCAAAGAGACTCCAGCCGGTTGCTTATCTCGACACGGGATATCACACAGTGTGTTTTGTGTCTGTGTCATATATATAGGGGTTCGAAGGTCTCTCAATATCTTCTCGAGTGACAATGTGCTCTTCTCTGTGAGGTCACCGTCCCTAATCCCGTTCTTCTCGAGACGGTTTAAATCCTAATGGGGTTGAGTTATGTGAACAGATGCATTGACTCTAACCTTGTCCGTTCCTCCCTCTCCATCTCATTGATATTCAAAGACTATCGATCGTCTCGAGTCTTTTCTACTCTAGCTTGAACAGTTCGACCCTTCTCTTAATTGGAAATCGAACAATAGTGGTGCAACACTATCACGAGTAGCCAGTACTCTCATCACTCTGAGTAGCTTCCACGATTTTCTCTCACGCTCATTTTCTATTTCCGGGTATCTGTCACTTTTCCTTTCGAGATTTCCCATCAAATCGTTTCTTGGTCAGTTTCTAAGTAGCTCGTTGGATCTCAGCTGAGAAAGGCGTAAAAAGATAGGCAATCGCACCCTCGTGCTTCTACTTTCTCTTTCCTCTCATCTTCACTTTCATTAGTCGATTGTGATCTATCATCTCCCTTCCAGTCATGAAGTGTCTGCCCTTCGTTATCCTCAGTCTATGCTCACCCCTTATTTCTACTCAAGATTACATCGATGTCGTCGGTCCGTATCCCAACCCGAGGCCGAATCACGACAGGAGGTACGATAGTCTTCGTTCTTGTTCACACATGTGTAAGATGCGTGCTAGAATCTTTTCTCCTTCATAGATTAAAAAAGCACCATTAACGGCTCAAAATTCTCCTACATTGTGTTTTCAAGAGCGAAAAAGAGGATTTCTATTTATTTCTACCGAAATTATCGCACTATCATTTAGCACCTCTTGAGATAGGTATTTAATCAGTGATCTCCATGTTATCCTTGGTGCATTTGTACCACCTCTCCATTGTATATTAACCTACAGTATAATTTCTTCTTTTCAAGAGCCCAGTCATTTCTCGCCGGTCGCCATTCCCCAGACACTATGACACTGTTTGCAAACATGCTTTACAATTACCTCAAGGTTAGTTGATATCATTCTTGACCATGTTCCACTTTTGCTGCCTTGATCAATGGAGTTCTTTAAAGGGTGTATCTGTTCCATCTAAGAATGACGACGATTTTGATGCAGAAGAACCCCATGTAAAGGCGAAGAATCTGGAGCTCGTTCAGGTTTGGTTAATCGTTTTAGCATGTTTTGATCTAAATGAAGGACAAATTCATTGTAATTCCATTTGATAGGGTGAAATCACTTTAATTATCACTGTAGACTAATTAACTATTCAAATGTTGCAGGATGCATTCGAGAAGACGTCATCTCTCCGTCGTCTCGTCCCTCCTCCTTCCCTTTCTGTCTACGGTGTCCCTCCCCTTCCCGGTGATCTCCCTCCTCCTCCCCCTACCTTCAATGATTACGAGATCAATGCTCCTGCTATTCCTCCAGTAGAGTCCGATCGTCCCTCTCCTCCAGTCATGCCTAAATTCCCTCCCCATCGATACAATCCTCTCCCTCCCACTCCCATTCCCTCAACTCCTCCTCCTCCTTCTCGAATTCTTCTATTCCGTCCTTCTTCTCTTCGAAAGAGACCCGATGAATTCATAGTTCGATCTCCTCCCACTACTCAATTCAATTCCCCCGATGGTAAGCTCCTCTCCATTAACCAGCTACCATATCGTAGACCATTTGCTATTCCCCTTGCCCCCTACTCACCACCTTCTTCAATGCTTCGACCTATCCCACCCCCTCCTCCTATTCCCTATTCTCCTCCCTTCTCTGGCTATCACTACCGTACTAATGCTCGAGTGGAGTTGAATAGGCCGTCGTCATCAATGGGAGTCTATTCGACAGCTCCAAAGAAGAGAGTGAAAGTGCCTTGCTTGCATCGTCAATTCATGCATCTTCTCTATCCCAAATGGCCTCTTCCTCTACCCGCCATTCCAATGCGAACACAGTGAGTGCAGACACTAATCATCACATGAGCTCACGCTTATTTTGGCTTCCCGAAACCTTATCTCACGGGTGCATTCATAACGTCTGCTCACTGATCTCCTTGATCATTGCATCAGTTATCACTATGGTGTGATGTACTCAACCGCGCTCTGCCGAGTGTAGTTACATGGGATACACTGTAGTCATATTGTATATGCTATGCCCTAACTGTGAAAGGACGTTTTGTTACTGCTATTTAGGAACCGTCAAAATATTTTCGAGAATTTCTTTGGGGGGTAGATCTCGGAACATTTTAAAACTTTTATAATTTCGGGTTCCTAAACGGCATTTCCAAACGTACCATCACCGCCCTAACTATGATTGAATGAGCTACCGCCGTGTGAGATCACTACAGTAATCTTCTCGTCTTGCAGAAATGCGATTCCTGCAAGCCGTGAGTCGATTCGTCGCCGTGCATCGGGGAGGGCCAAATGAAGAGGAAGCAGCCAAAAGATCAAAGATCAGAGCGTGTATTCGAACGGAGCCAGGAGGAGGCTGTATTATGACGGACGAGTGATCTCTAGTTTAACAGGGCATGACTAAGAAAGAATATCATCATTTCTGTACTAAGTAATTCTTTTTTTACCTGTTGTTTACTGTTATTTTTGTATTATATTCCCCTTAGCAATGCAATTTTTCTTTCGAATGTTTCATGTGTCACATTTGATTTGCCATCTTTTCTGTACATATTGCCGATTTGTGATTGTCGGGATTGTTTCGATTCTCGGCAAGAGATAAAACGAATTCTTGAGATAGAGAGATAAAGTGGACAAAGTGTAGTGAGACGATAGATGAGAGATGGAGAGATGAGACTGTTCTCTGACTGACAGATGTCCTCTCTCTCTCTCTCTCTTCCATCCAGAGAGATGGCAGATATCCGAGAGGGAGAGGGGATTGTGACCTTCTGGCAGTTCTTATTCATTATGATCTCACGTGTCTCTCGTTCTTTACTAATCCCACCCCATTCATTCCCCCCTTTGATATGACTCATCTAAACAACTCTCTAACATTCGATTGCTCATCATCAGAAATGAGCGTCGTTTTGTCATTCTTTTCCTTGGTATGATTCCACCACTTGTATATTCATTTCCAACTCTCGCTTATCTCTCATATCCGTGCTAGGGACGTTCCTTTCCATTCCTCCTCTCTTTTCCCCCATCCTGTCTCTCTCTCTCTCTCTCTCTAAACTATTCTCCTCTTTTCCCTACTCTCTATTCTGTTCCAAGTGTCCTCTCCCATGCTCCCTCTTCGCACGTTCAAAATGGCTATCGACTTGTGCCATCGACCCCCCCCCCTATTCTACTGCCCTGGTCCTACTCAGTTTCTCTCGCTATCTCTCTTTATTTCCCGCCTTTTCTCCATCTCTCCTTCACGTTTCTTCTCTTTTTCTCTGTGCACTCTGAGTGAAACGTGGAGAGAAGCAAGAGAAGGAGAGTTCGAGAAAGAGAAAAGGAAGGGAATGAGGGGAGAAGAGAGAGAGAGAGAGAGAGAGAGACGGCAGGCCAGAAGCATCAGATAGAAGTGCCACCAAATGCGCCCTCTTTTTAGCCATTACACGACGCGTCTGTTCACCCCTCTTTCACCCCTTTCTCCCCTATTTCTCTCTTTCTCTCCCCTCTCATTTCTCTCCCAACGCCCTTGGTCCTCCCTTCCTCTGAAACAGTAGCAGCTTGATCAAAGATTGATCTACCCCGATTCCATTTCCATTATTTGTCTATTTGTATCTTCCCCTTCTCTTTTTATTCTCTTCTCTTTCGTTCTTTTCCCATTCGACGTTAACGATTATCACGCCAGAATCGGGGGATGGAATCAGGTGAGGGCCAAAGTATAGTGTTGCTTTCGATCTCATTCCTCGTCCCTTCTTCTTCTCTCTTTCTCTTCTCCTCCCATCACTTCACCCCTTATCTGTACTGTTCTCTCAGACCATTCAATCTGACCATGTGAAAGGGAGATTTGAGTCCCTTCTTCTCTCTGTTCTCATTTCTTTCGACGACACGAATAATCACTGACCATAGTTGGTGTGATTCGATCATCCGATACCTCTGACTATCTCTCCTCACTTTGTTCTCCCCTTCAATTCATACTTCAGTGTTGTTCTCATTCAATCGTCTCAATAGGTCTTGCTCTCCATTCTCACGAATAATCAACGAGAGTTTAGTTGTCAATGAAAGATAGGAATGTTTTATAACATACCATGCTTGTTTCATAAAGAATGAAACATAGCAATCCTTCACGTAGATTATGCCACACTCTAGATACTTTCCCGTATCTGGAAGTTGCTAGGGAATCTTCAAAGTCTTTTCATCCTGGCTCCTTTCTTGTTTCTCCATCTGTTTTCTCCTTCCTCATTCCGCCTCCTCACACAATTTTCGAGTTTCGTCCCTTACCCTCAACTAGACTGTCATTTCTGGGAAAGGTGTGACCAATGGTATTCACTTTGATACTCTGATAAAGAGGGGAAAGATCAGAACGTCCTCAAATATGAGATAGACACTTTAAACATTCAGTCTATGAGATAGACACTTTAAACATTCAGTCATGTTCGTGTGTTTTGTCGAGTGTATGAGATTTATACTTGCTCTGGCGGAATAATCTTGTTTCATCACAATTTCGAATAGTTAAATTATTTTTTCTTAATAATTTCAATAAATATTTGGTCTCTTTGCAGGAGGATGGGACAGCAGAAAGGAGGCAGTCGAAGTCTGATTGAGGGAGTTGAACCGACCACGGCGAAGAAGGAATTCATTCAGGAGAATTTGTGAGTCGAATAGGGAGATCACAAACTAGTAAAAACCTTCATGTAGATCGAGTACGATTGCACTACTTTTGACAATTCAATATGTGCTTCGGCACCCGTTTTTTTGCATTTTGCACAAAACGCACTGCGTTTGACGATTCTTTCGCGGTGTCGTCACCGCGCAATCATGTACATCCGATTAGTGGAGGAACCACGAGCTGCGCCATAGGTCTAATTGGTTACGGCTAGCGAGGATAGGATAGATATACTTCCGCATCTAACCACTTTTTTCTCAAGTTTATCGAAAATAGTGCAATATGCACTTCGGCACTCAATTTTACGCATTTTTTTGCACGAAACACGCGGCTTTAACGATTCTTTGACGATGTCGTCATTGATATGACTATGATGGAATGGATTGTGTAGTCTGAAGAGAGAGATTATTGCAGCAAATGGCATCGAGGAGAATATGGAGAGGCGGAGATGCAAGATTGCACTTGGATCACTGATCTACTTGTGAGTGGAGGGATACGGTAGTGGGAGATGTGGGCATAGACCAAAAAGTTCGTTCCAGGGAACAAACGCAGACAGCTTTTGGAATTTTTTAGATGAAATTTCGAAAAATTAGACATCATTTCAAGTCATCCAGGCGCGGTAGCACCTGAAAAATTGAAAATCAGGCATCTTTTTCGCTTTTTTTTCACCGTAAAACCATAAAAACGAGACATCATTTGGGACATTCGGGAGCAAACGTTTTTGGTGTATGGATGTGGGGTATGGTATATATTTAAGAAGAGTACGGTAGTTGGGAACAGGAATGCTTAATAATAATACTCATTACTTGATTCTCCATCGGGAACGTGGGTGAGGTCGGTTATCTTGACGTGATAATGGATTCTTCGGCTCAGGATCGAGCAGTTTTTGTGTACGGTTGTGGGAAGAGAGGTACGGTAGAGATAAGATGAGTGTTCTCGTGCACTCTTGTTTTGCACGCCGTCAAACGCAAACAGATAATGTAATATCATATCAACAATGACGTCATATCTTCAGGTGCGACTGCAGTTCACAGTACTCACTCTATTGGGAACTCTGGCTGATCTGCTGAGAAGTCGAGGATGGATTCACACTGGGGCACAACAGGAATTGAAGAGTCAGAGAGTACGGTACTTACAATATCTAGTTAGGGCTAAGTAATTATCGATTGATTGATTGTCTTAAAACAGAGTGTATATGTCCTCTAGTAGCTAAATTTAAAACACAACAACATAATTACGTTGTGGTGATCAATGTATAATATCGGCACTATCACTTATGATAGAAGGTTCTAGTGTATGGTGTGTTATTTTTTTAATTGTTCACGTTGCAGTCGTTCACTTCATTGGACAACCACTTCGAGGCCATGTTCGTCAACAACATCTACAGGTTTATTATTATTATTTTAAAAAGCTCGTAATGCTATAAGAACATCCCCTTTATCTATATTATTACTGATAGTTATGCGTAGTGGGTGTTATTTATATTAATAAAATCAGTTGTCGATTAAGCAAACTATAGTAGTGCAAAGTTCGTTTGTCCAGAATCGCTACTGACGTAGTGAATCGTCCTCTGGCTGGAGTGCCCGCAGTCAACATGAAACTGAAGGATCGAGTCTCGAATGACTACGGATGGACTTATGAGTGAGTGATACTGTAGTATACTGACGGGGGTTACTGTGACCATTGGAACAATCAATAAGCAGACAACTTGATTGTTTGTACTCACAATCAGTCTTTGTTTGACCTCCCGGTGTTATTATTATGGGAGGGGAGGGGAGAGTTGGTTAGACGAGTGAGGGAAACCAAGACACACTCCAATCTTCTCGAGACGAGAACAAATTGGAAATGGTCAGACAATGCCCGCTTTTTCGGCGACATTTTCAATATCGGTAGTAAGGGGACATAAACATGGAGCAGGCAGGGAAGGTTTGAAGTGTGAGAGAGAGGGGACTAAATGTCGCTCCCCCTCTCTCTTTCTCCCTCTTTCTCTCTCTCTCTACACGTGAGTTCATCCTCATCTCTCCTTTTTTCGTTCTCTGGCGCTTTCCGTGCCCCTATATTTCCCTCCTTTTCCATTATATTCTCATGTTGTTCCATTCGCGAGTTCGCGTTAGTTTCTCTCTCTAATCGTGTAGATCTCTTCTCTTTGGCTCCCCACTTCTTACATGTGATAGAGAACTCGATATTCCCCCGATGTTCACGTACTCCCTCATTTCAATACTCCCGTCATCTCTCTCTCTTCTCATCTCCATCGTCTTCCATTCATTTCTTCCCTTTCTCCTGATCAGACTCGGTTGGCTCATCACTCTCCTCATTTCTCTTATCAATCTCTATCATTACGCTGTCTGCCAGTGGAGAGCATTCAACCACTTGTTGTTCTTACCCTTTTTCTCCATTGCACCCTATCCAATCTCTCTCACTCTTTCTCTCTCGCTCTCTCGTAGTCTACTCGATTCACCCTTTCATCCTGCCATAGTCTCTTCTTCTCTCTTTTTCTCTCTCTCTCTCTTCGACATCTCTCCAATCTTCATTGGACACTATCAATCGTGTGTGTTCAATCGTCCTCTAGTGCACATCTCACATTCTTTCTATTCTCTCCTCCATTAATTCCATTCGTTATCACTGATGCTAGGAATAATAAATTAAATAGTTTATTTAGCAAAAAAAATTAAATGTAAAAAATATCTAAATAAAAGTTTCTTATTATTGGAGTAAAATAATCAATAGCATCTTCCTACTGTAGGATATTAGGCGTTGCGGTCGCGTCGCGGTTTCCTCTTATTGGTCGTGCTCTCCCGATTTTTGATGTTCTTTCTCCCTGTATTCGCCATTTCTCTGTTTCAGACGGGTTTCCGATGGTGGACCAGAGTGCCCACCATGGCACGAGGAAGTTTATCGTCGATTTTGTAGCAGGAGGAGCATCGGCGGCACTTGCGAGGTTTGAGTTTCATCCTGGTTATTACTTCTCCTGCTCTACTTCCCTTTACCGGACCAGTCAACTGGTAATCACTCTGTTTGAGCGAATGAAATGTTTCCGCTAGATTCACACAGTGAGATGTTGAATGAAGGTCCAACACCGAGTTGCTTTCTCCGGTAAAAGGAAGTAGTGCCACTTCTCCTTCCTTCCTCGTGCACTTCCTTTATTCGTCATCCTTCAGAACGATCGTCGCCCCCATCGATCGAGTCAAGATTCTTCTGCAGCTGCAACACGCGCAGCCAACGATCGCAGAGAGTGAGAGATACAAGGGAATCGGAGATTGCATGGGAAGAGTTATCAAGGAGCAGGTGAGAGATGAGAGGAAGTGGGAGAAGGACACGATTGTCGCCCTTCGCAGTGCTAGTGGAGTATTGCTACTTCTGGCGGAAAGATAACTTAAAAAGTAGCTCTGTAGAGCCGAAGTAGCGCTGCTTTCTAGCGACTTTCTAGTTGATTGCTGTTTTCTAGCTGAAGTAACTAGACCCCCACGAGCACTGGGTTGTTAATTAATGTATTTTGTGTTATATTTGAGGGTGTTCCTTCCCTCTGGAGAGGCAACGGCATCAATGTCATTCGAATCTTCCCCCAGCAAGCACTCAACTTCGCCTTCAAGGTAATCAATATCGTCAGTCTACCATAATCCAGTCTTCCCTTCAGGACACTTATCGAGCGATTATGAACGTGGACAAGAATGCGTCGGTGTGGAAGCGATTGGGTAGTAATCTCGCAGCAGGAGGAGCGGCCGGAGCAACCTCACTCATGTTCATCTATCCTCTCGATTTCGCTAGGTATGATAGTGTTTATTAGGGTTGTTAGATCGAATAGTTCTATTCGCGAGAACAAAGGGTTATTCGCGAATATTGTTTTGTTATTAGCGAATAGGATTATTCGAACTAGCAACACTAGTGTTCATCGATGAGAGAGAAGAAGGGAACATTGGCAGAACTCGATTGGCTACGGACATTGGTCGATCGGCTGGAGAGAGAGAATTCACTGGACTCGTTGATTGCACGAAGAAGATTGTGAAGAGTGATGGAGTAGTCGGACTCTATCGAGGATTCAATTCATCCATCCAGGGAATCATCATCTACAGAGCTTGTTGGTTCGGTCAGTTCACTTCTTATTTTAAAATGATATGATCAAACAAAATGTAAAAATGATACTTCCTGTGTTTACCGAAGGCTAGAGAGCACATACAACTGAGAGAGTGCCCAACGTGCCTGTGTCGTAAAGGAAGTCCGTATTTTTGTGTTTTGGTATGATCATATTATTTTACAAATGTAATCTTTGCCTTGTGGAGTGATTGTCGTCCCTCCAGGTCTCTTTGATACCATCGTCGAATCTGTTGTGGATGACAGGAAGAAACTGAACTTCTTCGTTGCTTGGTTCATCGGACAGGTTGGATAGAGAAGGGAAGAGTGGTACGGTAGTGTGCTGCTGCAGGGTACGGTAGTCGTGTCCGGGCTCGTCTGTTATCCGTGGGATACTGTGAGACGACGAATGATGATGCAGAGTGGACGCAGTGATGTGCTCTACAAGGTACTGTAGCCAATCAGAGTAATCGATCGAGTACTGAGTTGTATTCCAGAGCACCCTCGATTGCTGGAAGAAAGTGTACACTCAGGAGGGTGGAATGAGCGCATTCTATAAGGTACTTTATATTTTTTTAAAAATATATATTATTGTTAAAATATGCTGTATTATAGTATATATAGTTGTTGTATTGCAGGGTGCTCTCTCGAACGTGTTCCGTGGAATGGGCAGTGCCCTGGTTCTGGCTTTCTACTCGGAGATTATGAAGCATGTATAGAAGACGATTGAGAAGACGAAGAATATCGCTAGATTTAATCGATTAGCATCATCACTGACGTATCTCTCTCTCCTTTGCTCTCGCACTCCAATGAGTTCTCTCCCATACGATCTCACGATAAAGATCATTCATTGACTCTCCAGTATTGTGAAGCAAGTGTAATACGGTGCAAAAAACGCGTTGGGAGGTTATTTAAAAGGACATTGAACACATTTTGGAGGTTAAATAAATAATGAAAACATTGCAGATACACGGGTGAAGAGACGGAAGTGATCAATCTCGGATCCTACAACTATCTCGGATTCTCCCATGAGACTGGACCTTGTGCTGATGCTGCAGCTGCTGCAATCGATAAACACGGAACTCATGTTGGAAGCACCCGACACGAGATTGGTCAGTGAGGGTACGGTAGATGAAGGAGAGGAGTAGGGTAGGGCGTATTCATGATAATAATCCATGTACAATGTATTCGTTAATATGCACGAGGAATATATAAATTTGTTTTTTTTAATAGTACGAAAGTTAAAAGCATTCCTCTCTTGCAGGTAATCACAGTGAGCAGCGTGACTTGGAAGAGTGCATCGCTCGATATTTGGGAGTCGAGGCTGCGATCACTTTCCCCATGGGATTCGGAACGAATTCAATGAATATTGGAGCACTCGTTGATAAGGTAAAAGAGAAGGGGAAGATCGCACATGATGAACAAACTGTTTTCAAGCAGTTTAAGTTTTATAAAAAAAGGTCCGGTTACCTGGGATTAAAATAGTCGGAAGAATATTTTGTGGTTTATTTGAATATATAATTAACTTAATTAATTGCAGAACTCGTTGATTCTCTCGGATGCTCTCAACCACGCTTCTCTGTGTCTCGGAAGTCGAATGAGTGGAGCGAAGATTAAGGTCTTCAAGCACAATGGTGAGTACCCCGAAAATATAAAAAAAGCTTTTTTTTCTCCATTTCGGAACAGTTTTCTGTTTTGTTGTTACTCTTCCTTTGCCTTCGAACAAATTATGTTTCGAATGGCCAACACTAGTGGGTAGAGAGATGAAGCTATGTCTATTTGGATATCGATCGATAAATCGGGAGGAAATACAATCATTTCAGACGCGAAGCATTGTGAGAGACTGCTGAGACAGTCGCTGTGTGCACCCAATCCCAACACGGGCAAACCATACAACAAGGTATTCACCTCACACAACTTGTAGAAAGTAAATAAAATAGTGGAAAATATACAACAAAATAAAACACGAAATATATTAAATTTAGTTGGCTACTAATTATATGTACAATACTTGTACAGGTGCTGATCATCATGGAGGGTATCTACTCGATGGAGGGAAGTATCGTCAATCTACCTGAGTTCATTCGAATCAAGAAGAAGTACGGAGCATATCTATTCCTCGATGAGGCACATTCTGTCGGTAAGAGAGGGGAACGGTTGCATAAGGATGATGAAAGAGGAACACAAGCGATGATAGAGGGCTATTGAAATTTGGAATGTTTCATTATTTTGATCACATTTTTGACAAGTTTATCGAAAATTGACCATAATGATCTCCAGCGAATAATTGTAGGCATTTGTGCACGAAGTACTTGCGAGAACTCCATTTGACCCATGACTGTTCACAATAATGAGCTGTCATTACAGGTGCCCTCGGTCCCACTGGAAAGGGAGTAGTTGAGTACTGGGGATGCGATCCCAGAGATATCGATATTATGATGGGAACTCTGACGAAGAGCTTTGCTGGTGCAGGAGGATATATTGGAGGATCAATGGTGAGAAAGAAAGATAGAGAGGGGAATATAGGGAGGAGTTGTATGGGTGATGGGACGTTTTGGAACCGCAGTTTATGAACCCGAAATGTTTTGAAACGTGTCCCCAAAAAAACTGGAAAATGTGTTGAGGGTGAAAACTGTAAAATGTGTTGAGGGTGAAAACTGTGAAATGTGTTGAGGGTGCCTAAAAGGCAGTTCCAAAACATCCTATCAGCGTTGTATGCATAAGAGTGGTGGAACACGAGTCATTGTTTACAAGTAGTCATCGATGAACTATTATCTAATCAATTTGTAGTTGTTTCCTGTTTGTGCACACCGTGTGGTGAAGCGAAATTCTTATTTTGAATGACGAGATTAGGGTGACTAAGTTATGAATGGTTGTCATCGTCCCTAGATGGAATGTATTGATTATCGATTGATTGCAGAGAACGATTCGTCACATTCGTGCGACGTGCACTGGAGCTGCATACGGAACTGTGATGAGTCCACCTGTGATCGCCCAGGTGAGAAAGGAGAAAGAGCATGAGGAAATGAGCTGCTATGGGAGAGTGATGGAAGCACAGGTCGTGTGCTTGTTATCAAATGGTATAATGTGACATACACGTATAAAGAAAATACCTGAGCTTTTGCAGCCCCGTTGTTGCTATTTGAATACTATTCCCTCATGTAAACAATCATACCGTAGCCCAGTAGTGACGTCATTTGCTTGCTGACAAGCATTACAGTATGTCTCCGACGTAATTATGAAATGCAGAGTTCCCACCTGTGGTTCTAATATTGGCATGAGCTGTTCAACTCTTCTATTATTAATATTTTTTATCTAATTCGCAGGTTCGATCAGCGATGCGAATTATGTCGGGAGAAGATGGAACGAGAATCGGAATTACGAAGGCTGAACAACTACTCAGAAATACGAGGTGAGAGAGATTGTCGATTGGTATCACAAAGTCGAAGTCATTGGTTCTATACCACGATGGAGTACCGTTGGAACCCGCATGTTGGGTTCATGATGTTACAATAGTATTGCTTTTCTTCCTAATCATGTCCTGTTAATCAATTAGAATTTGAAAAAAGTGTGTCTAGTATTCGTCCTCCTCCTCTCTCATCCTTCTCTCTCATTCAGATATTTCCGTGCTCGTCTGAAGCAGATGGGATTCATTATCTACGGTCACGACGATTCGCCCGTCGTTCCTCTCATGATGTTCTACATCACCAAAGTCGTGTAAGTAATTCAATATCTTTTAATCTATTTTGTCTCCGTCATACAAGTAAAACGTGTAATTAAATTCAGTGTCGGACTTGATTTTCTTATCGCGGTTGGATGTTTCGATCTTTGGGTTGCGATATGTGTAAATTCTAATTCTTTCAGTTGTTTCGGTCGTGAGACTCTCAAGCGTGGAATCGGTATCGTCTCGGTCGCTTATCCCGCCACTCCTCTCACTAAATCTCGAGCGAGATTCTGTATCAGTGCAGATCACACGAAAGAGCAACTCGACCACGTCAGTTCATTCCCCCCCCCTTTCGCCGCGGTTTTATTCCGCCTTCATAGTCCATCATCCCTCTTATTGATGGGTCAATTTTGCGGTCGCATAAAACTTCATAGTCGAAAAAGTAGACCCCCCCCAATTTGACCCTCAAATTTTCTCGTAGTGTTTTGTCACCTCAAATTGGCCCCTCAAAATGAGGAATGATGGATTATGAATGCGGTATAAATGGAGATTCATGAAATTTGACTCTCATCAAATAAAAATCTTCATGATATTCCCTTGCAGGCTCTGCAAGTCTGCTCAGAAGTCGGAGATTTCGCGAATACCAAGTTTGGAACGGTCGATCCCAATCCCCAGCCAGTGTTCTACTGATTCCATCGACTCTCTCTCTCTCTCTCTTACTCCCTCTCTGAGAGATACTCCCTCCCCTCTCTCTCTCTCTCCTCACTCAAACGGGCCTCTAGCAATAGTCTCTCAGTATTCAATATACTCTCCATTCCCCCCTCCTTCCCGATTCTTCTCCTATTATGTACAGTATCTAGCTTCGATTTGTTTCCCTCCGCTTTCATTATTTCCCTCCTTCCGTTTTCGCTAATTGTGATTTCACATCTTCTTTTATCACTGACACAGTCCTAGTTTTATCGCAGCTTTTATGGAATTATTTTATGTAATTGTTCAGACCGAAACCGGTGTCAAGCTTCTTGTGTGGTTTACTGATTAATCAGAGCTAAATAGAAATGAATTTCAATGCTTCAATTGGTTTTGCTGACACGCGATGTATAGAAAAAGAATTGATGAACATAGAAGACACAAATCGCGTGATTCTGCACGAACAAACTACTGACAATGAGAGATATCACGAAATCTGCATTTGATGAGATCTCTCATTGTTCAAAGAAGTACTAATTCAAGGCATCAAACAAAATTAAGCCTAATTCGTTAAAACACAATCGATTTTTTTTCTTCGACTATTTGATGTGTGACGCATAGAAAGAAGGGAACCATCGAAAAATCGAGTTTTTATGAGAGACGAACAAAATGTTTGCAAAATTTAACTTCACCCCAGTTTCCTATAATTCACAACTCTTACTTTGTCACTTGTCCCCCATTCTCACAACATTCCACAGCCATTTCCATCCAGAAAGGGGTAAGGAGTGAGATCATTTTTTTAAAAAAAAGTTAGTCCACTTTTCCCTGATCCCTTTCAGGAGGTGCGAAATCTCAGTGACAAAAAAAAAGATTTTTCTACAACTCTATCTTCCCTTTGACGGAGATTGAACAAACTATCGTCTGCGTTTCGAATGTCTTTATCTGTTCGTCCAATCTTGAAAAGGAGGAGTGATCGATTGATTCTCTCTTCACACGAACCAACAAGGATCTTTGCACTCTTGCTTGAAAGTGTTAATGACTCCTGCCTCGATCTGAAAACATTTCGAATTGTGGTACTGTAAATCATTTAGTTTTTGTTAGAGGAAAATGAGAAAACATGGGAAATTTCAAAATGTAAAACTCAAAGGCACATTTGTTGATTGGCTTTTCAACCTTCTACGTACTCTGGTAGTCTACTCATTGTCAGTCGGACTGAAATTTGCTTTTTGATTATTGACTTTTTAAAATCGTTTAAATCTTACATCGATAATGCTGGTGTAGACAGTCGCCTTGTTGAGCGTCGTCTTGCTTGACATGACCTTAATTTTAATTATTATATTTAAGTAATTAAAATAGTTATCATCATGTCATGTGAAAACAGGTGCAGCAGATGCAAAATACCCTATGTTAATTGCTTATTCGAGCATGTTATTTTCCTCCTGTTTCCATGGAGTCCTTCTGTTGACATTTGCAAGACATTTGTCAGAATGTGTAATGAGTTTCTTATTTTAGACCTAATATTGATCTTTGATCTCTCCATACCTGAAATATTCCCTCCTTCGATACTCTCTTCCTTCCCAATTGCTGCATGCACTTGTTACCAGGGATTCTACAATGTTGATAGTTGATTCCAATCTTCCCGCCATTTTCCTCTCTCTTCTCTACATTTTCTCTCCTCTTTTCAACGTGTCAACTAATGATACCTCGTCCCCCTTCTCTCTCTCCTTCTCTCTCATTTCTCTTTGTCCGAAGCCCCCGCTCTTTCTCTCTCTCTCTCTCTCTCTCTCTCTCTCTCTCTTCTCTCTCTCTCTCTTTCCTCCCCCTCTAGACGTCATTCTATGCCCCCTCTCTCTTCTATTTTCCGTTCACTTACGTGCGATCGTCCAGGAAAATGTCTGGTTTGTCCCAGTCGTAGTTCGTTTCCAGAACATACCATCCATTCTTCTGCTTCGGATCGATAATCTAAAAATATTGCTCATAATTTGAACGTGTTTTATTGCTCTTAGCAAACATCCGCAGTATGTTTCACTGTAAATGCCCAATTAGAGGCTGATTCTCGGAAATAGCCGAATCAATACACGGCTTTTTGGGCGAAAAGCCAAAAGAGAATTCGTAGTGAGACCATCGCCCATTTAGATGCTATTTTCGCACTCTCTAACTGTCTGCCTCAATTAGCATGGACTCGCCAGAACGCCGTGTTAATATTTTGAAAGATAGAGTAATTTCTCACAGCTTCATGGTCAGTTCCATTGTAGGATCTCGTAATGACCATGCCTCCCTTCATGTGTCCCATTATGATGTAGCCACGGGCAAGGAATGGAACTCCCTCGATGAATACACGAGCCTCAAAATCGTGGACTTTACCCTCAGTATTCGATTTGTTTCCTAGCAAACAGTGGAATAGGACAGAGATGCCGCAATAGCTAATGTTGTTGTACCATGGAGACCCGTTGGTCTCTCATCTCATGGTGATGGAGAGTTTTGGAACTGCCGTTTAGGAACCCTCCTCATGTTTTCCAGAATTTGTTTGGGATGCGTTTCAAAACATTTAGAAACTTTTACATTTTCGGTTTCCAAAACTTGTCATCGCCCTTCTTCACGTCATTCCAAAGATCGGTAAACTGTACAGGAAGGGGCTTAGAGTGAGAGAGCGTGTAAAACCGGGAGCGTCTCTCTCACTCTTGCACGTTCTCTCGCCCTGACCCCTTTGTGGAATGATGTGTCTCACCTCCTCGAAAGTGGGGTAGTTGGTCAGCATGTCTCTGTTGGCGTAGAGAAGGAATTCCTGATCGGGATCGAGTCCATTGAGGAAAAAGTTCGTAAGAGTATCCAAAGTGGAACCGAATCGAGTATCCGTCGACATAGAATATTGACCCGGTCTCACAGCTGAAATGTTCAATTATCGATTGATTTTCTGCCACTGATATTGAGAGATATCCAGCAATCTTGCACAATTTGGATTACAATTTACGTCACACTACAGATAAGACACTGTTCAGTGCGTCTATCTCTCTTCCATTCTCTCTTTCTCCATTCCTCCATAATATGATGTGTAACTCGCGTGAATGAACCTATCCCCCCTCATATTTTGTATTCCCCACAGAACATTCACAAACTCATTTTCGAACGAGATAATGTGGGTTCCAAAAGAACCATCTCTGAATCCAGTATTCCAAACCAACAAAAAGGGGCAAGGGTGAGAGAGCGTCTAATAGTGAGAGAGCCCCTCTCGATTTCACACGCTCCACGCCCTCTTTTTTTAATGGTTTGGATGCGTGTGGAATGACGTGTGACTCACCAGTGAGAATTCCCAGATGACCAGCGAAAGTGACTGCCTTGAAGAGAAGTTTACCATCCTTCATGAATTCGTACTGTGCAACCAATTCCCTGTAATCGATCGATCGATTCTTCCTCTCTACCGTAATCTCTTTCTTGCCTGAGTCCCCTCGTGAGATCCCACGTGTGTTCCTGTGTATTCCATACGAAGAAGAGACCGAAGTCGAGGTTTCTGCAATCTTCACTCGTTTTTTTCGTTTACATCTTCTCTTCGCGAGGCATTTAAAAATGTATCTTATTTTTATGCCCGCGAATGCATGAAAAAAATCAGTTAGTTAAATCGCACGTCATTTCACAGAAACAGAAAGGCACTCTCTCACTTTTGCACACTCTCTCGCATTAACCCTTGTCTGTAGATTTGGAATCATGTGATGCGAATCGACTCAAAATAATCAATAATTATATTCACCTTCCATGGAAGACCTTTCCTTGCTCATCCATAGCCACGAGTGAAGTGCACGCCTTTGCAATCTCGTAGAAGAGATTGAGAAGGGTCAGTTTTTCGATTTGGATTCCAGTCAGATCTGCCATCGCCTGAAATCATTTAATAGTGCATAATTACGCATCAGGAAATTTGATATCGTATCTATGTCTGTCATCTATCCGAGTCTGGCAGTTCTTCTCAATGCTTCCGTATTCCCTCGATTCCATCCTTCTGACGTCATATTCCCCCTCTTCTTCCTTGTGTTTTTCACGCATTTCTAGATTGGTTCCGGGTTTCGAAAGTTCCTTTAGTCTCGCACGTTTTTTTTGCCGTTCCGCTCTTCTTTTCTCATTCATTCTCCTCATTCCTCTGTTTCATGCGAAAAGACCAAAAAATATTCTTTTTGGTCTCTTGAAATCTCTTTCTTGTGGATTAGAAGTAGTTGAATGAAGAGTGCTAAACGTGAGATCACGTATCTTCTTTTCACTCTCTTCGCCAGTTGGTGGATGAGAAAGTGTGAGAAATGGAGATACTGTGGCCTCACATTTCGTACTCTAGTGGAATGACGTCATCACTCACCTTGATCTCACTCTTGTATGGTTCAGGTAGCATATCAGGAGTGTCTTTCATCAGTCCAAGTAGTGCCTCCCATGCTCCTTCTCCTCCAAAAGTGTCCGCCATCGTCTTCACAATATCGATGGTAGTGTCCATCTAATAGACAAAAATCATTATTTTCTTAGCCCCAAAAGACTCTTTCTATTCAATGAAGGTGTATCGTTTGGTAACTGGCTTTTTTGGAACTCTCCTAAAAAGCATTTTTCGGGTATCCTAAAACTGTTTCAACAAATAGAAGTAAAAAATGGATTCTACAATGGCCAGCTCCCCTATTCTAATTCACATTATTCTTTCACTGGTACAAAAGACTGTCAGCCTTTATGATGTCCCTGTCCCGTGACATCTCTTTCTTCTCCCCTTTCTTCTCTTCTCTATCTGTTCTTTGTCTTCAGTCTCATCTCTCGATTGATTCCCACACTCATTTCAGTCCATTCCCTTCTGTCTCTCCCTCATTCTCACTCCAATATTCCTCTCTCTTCCTTCCATTCTTGGTGCGAACTCTCTTACTTGACGACATCTACGTAGTCCAACTCTCTTATATGACTGGTACTTCACCCTCGACTCTCTCAAATTCATGTACCATCCCGTCAAGAGACTGAGTGTCTAATGTGGTGTTAGTTTTCGGGAAAAGGAAACAGAAAAAGGCCAAGATTTGAATTCCCGAAATTTCTTATCCCAGTTCTCCGTGGAGCAATCGACTCAAAATTTCGTTTATAGGTGCAAAAGGGTCGAAAAATGTTATATTCGAAGTTTTGAGTCGATTGCTCCACGGAGAACTGAGATATGAAATTGCTGGAATTCAAATCTTGGCCTTTTTCCGTTTCCTTTTTCCGAAAACTAACACCACATAAGAGAGTACGCGCTGTGTCCACTAACCGTAGGTCCGAAGTCAGTTGCCACCTCTCTCCACATCTCGTGAGGCTCCGCATCCAAGTCGATCTTGTACCATTTCTGTAGTAAGTCTCCATTGCTTCGGTTCACAATCACAAACTCCAACTTTTCCATACCAACATGTTTATGCAGTTTCGAACATGACAAAACCTTCAAAACGTTTTGTAATGTTTCGTCGGTACATTTTTATTAAGACATTTTTTCTGCATGTTGTGAAATTGCTATTTTGCGGTTCCTAAACGTGATTGATCATAGAGGAATGACAACGGTTTCGTTATTTGCACCGTCAATCTTCGAGGTTTCCCTTCTAGTTTCTACCCAGTGCATCTTCATTCCCCTCTTGCTCCGTTCAGTTTTCGTCGATGTTCATGGCTCTTTATTTCACACGAGAGTGTGCGAAATGAAGAGTACATCTATGTGCATTAACGAAGACTGAAACCATCAAACTGGCCTCCCTTCACCTGCATGATTCGGGTGTCGTCCCACAGTGGAGGTTGATCTGCCAAGCAGTCTGCCGCGTATTCTCCCCATGGATTCTCGGGAGTATTCGGAGCTGCGAATAAAAGAGAAGGAAGAAGAAGGAGAAGAGGAAGCAACGCCATTCGAGAGTCGAATTGAGAGACTGACGACACTTTATCTTATCGGCCCTCTTTCCTATCACGAGCAACGAAGAATTGACGATGGTGTTGAACCGACGCTTCCATCAAAGATCAGAGGCCGAATTTGAGAGAGACGAACTCTGGTATTTTTTCCCAGTGGGATCCCAGTTTGTCTGGTATCCCAGTGACGTCACTTGGTATCCCATTGGGAGCGAATACCAGCGAAGTTCTTAGATGGAAAGATTTCTCTCCCTTTCTTCGTCTAATTCACAATGGATGACTCATTCAGTTGCATTCACTCACTTTCTCAACTCCCGTGTCGAAATTTGACTAACCAACTCTTCTTTATTACTCAATTCGCTTTCTCAATCACCAGAAATCTTTTTCATATATCTCTTATTTCGTTGTTTCTCTGATTCTGCCACACTTTCCTCGCGAGACCCATTGGGAGGAGGTTATCAGCATGGTGATATTGGCTGTTTGTGACTAGATTTCATTCCATTTTGCAAGCCACGTGTGTATTATCATTGTGTGTAGCTTGAAATGAGTGATAGTCTCTAGTATGTCGTAGTAGATCACAAAAGGGGGAGATAGAGAGGGGGAAGGGGTCTAATTTCATCGGGGGGTCATTGAGGGGGCAGATGTTTTCTTTCCCTTCTCATCTCATCTGTCTTTTCTCTCTGAATGATTCATTTTCTAATACACATTCCCACCCCCGATTTCACAGTAAACTCAACATTCCACAGCTTCTCAAAATGTGAGAAAAAACTTGATACCGGGGATTTTCAGTTTTTTTCTTCAATGGAGCGTTTGTTCATTTCTCACCCTCTGAGATATGCGAGATTGCATTTTCATTTTATTTTTCAGAAATGGAGACCAACGATTGATTGAGTGAGTAAGAAATGGTCTATAACGACTTGGCCGATTTATGCGTATACCACGGGATGGAAGGGCAGTGGAGAGAGAGAGAGAGAGAGAGAGAGAGAGAGAGAGAGAGAGGGTGGTAGAGAACACAACTAGCCGTCTTCTCTTCCCCACATGTTCCTTCCACACTCTCGTGTCTTCTTTATTTCTTCTCGTCTCTCTCTTTTTCTCTCTCTCTCTCTCTCTCTCTCTCTCTCTCTTTCTCTCTCTCTCTCTCTCTCTCTCTCTCTCTCTTTTCTCTCTCTCCCTCATCGCCCTTCTAGAATCTTTCCACCTCTCGTCCATATTCATTCTCTCATTACAATATCTCCACTTCTATCAGCTCTTCAAATCTAACGAGTCTCAAATCCTTCTATGAATATCCCCAGTTGCGTAATCCTCCAATTCTGTTTACCTCCTTCTTTTCCTTCTCTCTAACGGTTTTGGGAGAGAATTGGAGGTCACATCAATCCTTGTGATTTCTTCTTCTCAATTCAGTCATATGCCCTTCTCTCCTCGAGATTTTCTTTCACTTCTCGATCAAATCTCTTCTTTTTCTCCTTCTTCTTCCTCTTTTTACCCTCTAGTCTCTTCTCTCGTCGTCCATTATATTTGTCCACTTTTTCTCTCCTTGTTTTCCTCCTTGTGCTCGTTCACTCAAAGTTCTATCGTTTCACGTATTGACTTCTCTTTTTTTCGCTCTTTTTCGTTGTCGTTTTTCGTCCTTTCGTTGAAAACCTCACTATTCCAGCGATGCACAAAGAAATGACGTCGATAGGCCCGCAGATTCCCGATCTTCCCCATCCTTTCACGTTAGTTTACACCCATTTTTAGTAGAGATGACCACTCGAAAAGTTGAAAACGCGTTTCGACTCAGTTTCGGAACAGTTCTTTTTTTCTTTTGTAACAAACTTTCTCTGCCTTCGAACAAGGGAAGTTTCTAGTTTTCAACACTAATTTTTGCCCCATCTAATTCCAGTCTTTCCATTGATTCCATTCAATTTCTCCATTTCAGTGACTCGTCAATGCCTTCTCTTCCCAAAGGAATCGAGGTGAATTCCCACTGTCCATTCACATTGTTGTAACAGCGAATATGAATCATTGGGCCAAGTGAGCTCATGGAAAAACTCGTGAAACGATGACTCATCTCTCCACTTTTCGAATTTCCCCTTTGGAATCACGTGAGACGAAGCTCATTACGCTCAAGATTCCGTTTGTTTAAGCTGCTTTTAGCTCTTCCGTCGAAAAAACGACTAAACACCGAGAATGTTTCGCAACCTCGGAACCATTTCGCAATGCCCTTCTAGTTGATATCGATTTTTGGGTGGCGAAAGAACGGAGTGTGTTGAAATTGGCTCTATTTCAGACTGATTGTTCTCTGTGCATCGATATACATTTTAGAGAGCTCCTTTTCAGAACGAGTTCATGATTCCTCTAGCTCCCATCATCACAGTAGAACATCCTCCGATGACTCTCTCTCCTCCTTATACTCCCTCTTCCTCACAATGCAGTCCCGCTCTCGTACTATCACCGAAGTAAGTAGAATTCAGATGGAAATACTGGATACAAATAACTATAATCTCGATGTCACGAGACAGAGAATTTACACCTCAAATGTGCGAAAATGAGAGAACTTCTCAGCCAGTGCGCTTTTTCGTATTTGTGTGCCCATCTAATAGACATCTGGTGTTTCCTAGAATTGTTTATGAGTAATCTCGAGAGAGCGAATATCTAATAAATGTTCCATCTTTTCAGAGATTTCGCTCCTTTCCGAGCCTTTCGCACTCGGGATAACGTCAATTACAGCGAAGTGAAGAGGAGAACAAAGAAGGTGAGACAATTTATATTTTTTTAACAATCATTAAAATAAATTTCTGTTTTTTTTCAGTCCGACGATGTGAAATGTGCCCCTCCTCCACCGAAGAAGAAGAAATTGACAAAAGTGATTGTGAAGGCTGGCGATTGGAAAGGAATTGGGAAACCGATTAGGAAGAGAGTATACATCAATGTGAGTTCATAACTAGAGTTTTTTCTTCGGGTAAATAATTGGATTAGATATGTTCATTTCTCTCCCCAAAAGCAGACCGACGTAGAGAATGTGTTAAATGAATAGATCTAATCCAATTACTTACCCGAATATAATTTTTAGTTCAAACCAAACACAAAAGAGTAACAAACACGTGTTCGTAGTCTTATGGGCTCTCATAAAGTTTCGAGCCGTGAAAAAATGGCGAGTCGTAAAAATATAAATATATAAATGAACAAAAAATGTTCCGATGATTTCGAGCTGAAGATGTTGTTGTTCAGAATTCGACGGGCGGTCAATTTCGTCCTTGCTTCGATGAAGTTGAGAGAAATATGGACAAGTTGATATTACGAGAAGGCGATGACGTCACTGCTGTCACTGAAGACGAAAAGGGAGAGAGAATCACTGGAGTAGCAAGAATTACCAAGATTTATGTGACACAAAAGACGAGAGATCTCCATGCCGCCATTCTATGGTACTATCTACCATCACAAGTGAGACCATTTATTAATATTGCATATCACATGACTCCAAACTTAAAGAAATGGGTAAGTGCGAGAATTCTAGAATGCTTAAAGATAGAGTCCCTCTCAATTGTGCACACTCTCTCACTCTTAGCCCATTTATGTAGAGAATACCGGTCTGTGAAATGATGTGATATTGATTATGTAGTAAACATGTTTTGTTATTTCGAATGATCATTTTTTCCAGGTCGAGGACGATTCGATAACTCCCCTTCCACATGAAATCTTTCCCTCGAAACACTTGGATTCTCTCCCATTGAGATCGATTATTGACAAAGTGAATGTCCTCAGGACATCTCAATACATCGAGTGAGTTATTTTGTTTACTCTGGTTTCTCCATCTCTTGTACTACCAGCAGGGTTGGGTGAAAAATTTTGTCGGAAAATTTTTTCGGAGCTCTCGGAAACATTGATGCCAGAAGTTACACGCAGTTGTTAATAATTATATTGTAGCTGAATGAATGTACTACCAGAATGATCAATTGGAATTATCATATTTATATTGCCTTGAGAATTGCAAACGATTTCCCGAAAATTTTCCGTTTCATTTTCCGACTCGGAAAATTTTCGGAAAATCTTTGGGAAATCGTTTGCAATTCTCAAGGCAATATAAATATGATAATTCCAATTGATCATTCTGGTAGTACATTCATTCAGCTACAATATAATTATTAACAACTGTGTGTAACTTCTGGCATCAATGTTTCCGAGAGCTCCGAAAAATTTTCCGACAAAATTTTTCGCCCAACTCTGACTACCAGTTGCTCTCTCAAATTCCCACACTCTCTTGCTTTCCACAAGTAGTCTGCCCTATTTCTGAGCAACTGGTGGAAAATAAGAGTGTTGAAATTTGAGAAATCCACTGGTAGTACTAGTGGTGGTCACGAACCAGATATACTTCATTTTCACCTTTCCCACAGCTTTCTTACCATTTCCCTTTCAGATACATGGCCTCAATCGCTCGATCCAAAACATTTCCGTACTCTCAGGAAAAGAAAGTGAATTTGGACGAAAACAAGTTTTTCTTCGCCCGTTTTCCATATGATTGTGTGAAGAAGAAGATTTTGCCCCGAGAAAAGAAAGGAATCTAATTCACTTTAAAACAGTAGTATCGCAGTTTGACTGTGTATCGATTGGTAGATTCTCAGATTGATCAATAGTCTTCGAAGTAGTATACTCATCTCCCTATTTGTGATTCCTTCTCTTCTCTTTTAATCCCCCGTGCATTCCCTCTAGGGTTGTTAATGATACACGATAACCCAATTATAAAAAGTGAAACAATATAAATTGTTTTGTTCCACTTTTTATAATTTGATTTTCGTGAATCATTAAAGAACCCTAATTTTCATCATTTGTTCTCATGATCACCATGGTCATTCCAAATCTTTGTCTCATTCTCCATCGTCCCTTCCACGGTTATTCATTCCATCCATCGAGTTTTAAGGCAATCCTCTCATTTCACAATTATTTCTCACGCAAATTGAACACCCTTTTCTCTCGGAAGTTTATGTTCTGTATGTTCATATTTCATCTTGGAAAACCAAAATCGTCGTGTACATAGAATCGATTTTCGCGTGTTGCCGTTCGTTATTTGTGTATTGAATGTTCGCTTCGATTCAACACAAAACATATATAAAGTAATTTGCGAGCGATGTGCAACCGATCTTACAAAGCAAGGGAGAGGCAGGAGGGGACAGGAGATTATCGATTACGTAATATACGGTGGATGGGCTGACTGGGGGAATTATCGATTGATCGACAAATCAGGGCTCAAATCGTCTGATTTTAGAGAACTGACTTCTCTTTCTCCAGGAGTAATTGGGAGGGTTGGAACGGGAAACAGGAGGGTCGAATCTCTTCTTCTTTTCATTCTCATTTCTCTTCTTCCATGAATATCCTCCATTCTTCCTTGCCGCCGGTCCATTCGATCTCTTTTTCCATGAGTAATCACTTCCTCTTCTGGCAGATGGACCCAAGCCTCTCTTCAATGGGAAAGATCCGAGGATGGCATCTGAAAAAAAATGGAAATGGCATTTATTTAGCTTTTAGATGAGAGACTCTTCAAAAATATGTGCGCATTTAAAGATAACCGAAAGATTTTCTACTGTAACGGCTTTCATTGTATGCATCCGCTAAGGCAAAAGAAGTGAGTTTTCTTTCAATTAGCGAAAAAAATGTAAAACTAAAAATTAAGCCTGAATTTTGCAACTACGGCCGGACGTAAGTGTCTGTGAGGTCCTGATAGATACGTCCAAAAAGGATGTGAAATTTCTTATGCAGTTTTTGTTTTGTTTCGGAAAGCAGTCTGATTTGAATTCCCTCAATTTCAAATGTCGCTTCTCAGTAGAGATTTGATTTGAAACTTAGTATTTAGGGTTCAGGAGCTACCAAAAATTCAGAGGTCAATTTTCAAGCATCAAGCTCTTCTGGGAAATTATACAAATATTGCGGGAATTCAAGTCAAACTGCTCTTTCAAACCCATTTTCCTAAACAAAATGGCACTGCACTAGAATATTGTTTTCGGAAATTCATAGAATTTGGAGTTGTGCGTTGCATTTAGAAACTGGGTTGAAAGTGAACGAACTCTGATAGTCTCCCTCTTCATTCTCGAATGGCGTCGATCTATCTTCAGAGTCAACATCCGAAGAGGAATAATCGGAGGAATCGTTCAAGGCATCTGACAATGCAAGCAATCAGCACTCGCAACACATTTTCTCTATTATTCTTCTTCTAATTATTCCGCATTCCCTATGCAGATAAGTGTGCTTTAAAAAGGTAGTGAAATCACCTGATCCTCGATCCGAAGCGATCGAGTGAATTAGAAGAAAGGAGAGAAGGAGAAAAGACGAAAGACGGGAGATGGCCATCCTTCCAAATGGAACAATGATTGAGGTTACGAAGAAATGAGAGACATCGAGATTCAAGAAACATCAATCACATTGGGTAATTGAGAATAGGAAAAAAGAAAAGGGGGAATAGACGGATGCTCCAGGATTGAAGAGAGATGCAACAATACGAAGAGATAGATCGAGAAATTCACGAAATGGTGAGAGGGAAATATGCATACGATTCGATAAGTCTAAGCTGGCCAGCAACGACTTTCATAGTCTGAAAGTCGCGCGCCCCTGCGCCTATTAACCTTTGAAGTCATCGCCGGCCAGTATAGACTGATCGAATCGTAGACATTTTTTCCCTGTGCGTCGTGTCTGAAGACTGAAAAATTGTGCTACCGTAGTCCAAGGCAATCTAAGGCCAGCAAATTTAATGGAAATGAAGAACCCAATCTCTTTATCCGTTTTATAGGCAGTGTGATCAATTTGTAGATACGGGGGCATGACAGGAAATATGAAAAGAAGTGAGGGATGGTCTCGAAATGAGATGGAAATTGGAATGAATTCATCACTGGGAAAGGGAACGGCGGGCGAATTTGAGAAGAGATCTCACATGATTGAGTATTTATCGGAGAGAGATGGAAGAAATGACGAGAAATGGAGACTCTCCTGATTCTGCTTGTTCTCTAATCGATCAGACAGCGCGAGAGAGCATGCAGAATTGAGAGGGTCAGACCATTACTCGAGAAATGAGAGAATCAGAAGGTGTATTTGAGTGGGCGGACGGAAGTGAAGAGATCGACTACTTCATCGGTGATCGATACTCGACGACTTTGCATCTCATTTATCACTCGAGTGACCTAAAGGAAGATATCGATTGATTAACGATGAAGTGGGTCATACCTCTTCAATTGCAATCTTCTTCAATTCCCCAGTCAGCATCTGACCACTTGAATAGGCCTAAAATATCTATAATCGATTGATTAATCCGATAGATTTACCAATCGAATCTCCTCAAGTCGTTGATCGTCTTCCATGAAATAAGTGAGGAATTGATAGGAGATATCGATCTCACAATCTCCTCCTTTCTCTCTGCAATCTTCCCATCTCGTCTTCAATCTAAAGCATTGTGACCTACCTGTGTTCTTCAACAGTCGGCCGCCCACCAGAAAACGCATATTTGTTGATCTGAAATGATTTATTTATCCTAATTCATTTATCATATTTGAGAAAATATATGTATTAAATTAAATTATTTGTCTCATCTCACCTTATTCTTAATCTCCTTCGGTGTATCACTCAAATAGATACAACTATTCGCATCGGATGCCGCCATTTTGCACTGCGATCCCTGAGAAATTCATCGTTTTCTTCTATTTCATCTTGGCCTTTAGGAGGCGTTCTGAGTCTAGACCGATGGCCAAAACTTTGATCGCTTTTTTCATTAGACATTCGTTGACCTCATCTCTTATATTGATTCAGACTATACAACACACAATTTTATTTTCCTCACTTGGAGAGCTGGCAGGAATTTGGAATAAATGAGAGAAGGTTTGGGCGAATTGAGACGAGGAGCAACGTCTCGACACATACGGAAATAGGGATCCTGAGAGGAAATCAGAGTCATAATGAGATTATCGATTGAAAACCTGATCGATTCCGCATGGAATTAGACATCCGATGTCTTTTCGTCCCTTGAAAATATGAGGGAATGAAGAGGCGAAACAGGGAGCAGCCTCGATGGCTGGGAATGCAGCCTGAAGAGCGAATTTTCAAAAGTTGTATTCAACGTTCTCGAAAAGACACATTTTTTCAGGGGTGTTGCAGATGGTTCCAAACAGAAAGGGCCAGAATTAAATTGTGCGCAAAAGTGGAAGAGTCTTTCTCGACTCAGCACGCTTTCTCACTCCAAACTCATTTCTTTATGGTTGACCGGCCTGTGGAATCATGTTTGTGGCTTCCGGAAGAGATAAATGTGAGATCCTTGTCCTCCATCCCCTGCTCTTTATCTCCTCTCTCTCACCTTTCCCATTGAATCTTCTCCGATGAATCCAAAAATGGATCTTGCCTGGTTGCCAGTCACATACTTCCAGATTCGAACAATATTCTCGTAGAATGGGGGACTGCAATGAGACTTTTTCCATTATTTTATTTTCGCGAAAAAAAGGATAAGAGAATCGACTTGCTGACCACATGTACTCAAAGTCCTGGAAGATGAAGGTCTTCTCGGGATCGAATCCAACAGAGATTATGTCCTGAAATGATACGATGATAGAATAATGACAGGATAATGGATACAATTTCGTCGGCTCTAGATTTTAGAACTATAAACAATAGTCTACAGCAAAAGAAGACTAGAAAACAAACAAAAAACATGGTCAAAGAAATCTTTGAATATGAGTTCGAAAACTGCCAGTCCTTTAATGATCCCTGTGTAGTCCACATTTTTTTCGATCCATGTTCGGCATAATATCTCACCTTCATGTTCTCTTTCGTCATTTTCTTCGATTCTCCAACAGTCAAATCTGATCTCCAGATGAATTTCTCATCGTCTGTCATCTGGAAAATGAAAGATTCAAATAATTATCTCGATCATGGTTTTGGTCGGTTTTTAACAGGCAAGTGAGATACTCCAGACTTATAGAGCGCTTTTAATGTCACTTCAAACGTATTCACGACTTTTCTTTTATCGTTGGGATCAAATATCGAATCGATAAGAGAAAAAGTGTGTACTTGAATGATAAGAGGAACGTCGAGAGCTTCTTGTAGATATTTAGTGAAGAAGAAAGGAAGAAGATGGCCGAGATGGAGAGAACGAGAAGAGGGACCACGACCTGAATAGGGTCTTACAAGTCCAATTTCGTTTCACATCATTCCGCTTATTCGATATTTCGATCTAAAAAAATAAAAGATCTACCCTATAGAATGCTTTAGAGTGAGAGGGCGTGCAAAATCAATCAGGAGGGACTCTCTCACTTTTGTTCTAGAGCAGACTACCCTCTCAGAAGGAAAGATCTCTCGCCAACCCTCAAAACGAGAGACCATTTCATTCAAAATGAAAAAAAACAATTACAACAAGGAAGAAAATATAAAAACGAACAAATTAAGATAGAGGTTTGAGATTAATTTCATGAAAATGCTGACCAGTATAGAGGAAGAACGGCTCTCCTTTCTCGTATCGATCGAGAATTTGAGAGAAATCTCTGCAATTAAATATGCAATGAAATGAGAGAAAGATCAAAGATCACTAACCGATGGGCAAAGAACATTCCTCTTCTCAGCATGGGATGAGCCCTTTTTCCAGTCAATCTTTCCAATCGATCAACTAGATCATCAGTGATTTTCTTCACTCCAAATCTCACTAAATTCAATCCATCAACTTCCATTTATCTCTCCTTTTCAAACACAGAAAAAAGGTTCTAGGATTAGCAACCTGTAAGCGAACGTCTCTTGGTGTCCTGATCCTAGACACTTTTTTTCTGAGAGCATACCAATCAATTTATTGTAATCGACTCCAGTGGCAGCTTCAGCACTCACATCCCATGGAGTGATTACATCTCCTTTCTCAGATGAGGACGAACTCTCTTGACTCGATTTCCTCTCGAGTTCTGGTGCTGGAGCCATTCTGAAGGTGGGGAGAAGTTGCAGAACGAGAAAATACATTTTGAGAAAGAAACATTTCGGAAAAGTCATTTGAGAAGATAACTCTTCGAAGAATCCATCTCAGAATAGGACGTTTCAGAAAGTTTTTTCTCAGAAACGGTCACTTCAGTAATTTTTTATCAGTAAAAGACATTTCAGAAAGTTCTTTCATATAAAGTTAGATGAACGATGATAGGTTAGATAAACGTTCTCATAGGAGTATCAAGAGGAGGAGAAGTACTTTCGAAAAGGAGCAAATAAATGGAGTGAGAGTCGAGACGAAAGTCGATAAGGTTCTATCTGATAAGGAAGAGTCTCTCTCTCTTCCTCTTCTCTCTCTACTTTTCTTTTCGTCAGAATTAGTGTCATTTGTCAGCTTTCAACGATCACAAAAAGTGCTAGCTGTCAGTTTGGATTAGAGATTGTTTTCACGATTTAGCAGTGTCTACCCGAAACCGTGTTTGTCAAGCCTAATACCAGATTACCGCGATTTTTTTCTCTGCTGTTTCACGGACGGTCTCATAAGCGTTAATTTTTTTTTCATTTTTGAAAAAAATAATAAATATGATATGAAGTGAGCATTACATTACAATTGCGACTTATTTATTTATGCATTTTACAGACTTCGTGACAGTGTAATATGTGCGTATTTATCACATGCGATGTCCGAGATAACCTTTCGTTCACCAATACACCTTTATCGATAATAATTTGGGCGATAGCAATCTATTAGCAGAACAACGAAAGAAAGAGAGACAAAAAGAAAGAATATTTATGCGTCTAAATGGCCGAAGCCCCAACAAACGATGAAAACAACAAGAGGCTTCGGACTTTGAGGAAAAGGAAATCAATAACAATCCAATAATAAATCACATTTAAAAATGAGGAAATCTTAGATCCCTTTGCTCCCTAGATAAAATTCCAAAGCTGGTGATTAAAACTGAATGGTTGAAGGGACAAAAGCTCATTAAAATGAGGCTGCATTGCAAAAAAAACGGGCGGATGGATGGTATAAAAGATCGAGTAGAGAGAAAAAAAAGCAGAGAAATGAATAATATTAGAGAAACAACCGGGAATAAAATAGACGAAGGAAATGAAGTCGTCTCTACTCTCAATTAGAGGAGCCAACGAATCATCGACCTTCTATCAATCGATAATCGTCTAGTAGGAATACTTGAGTGGTCGAATGGCTGTGAATTCCTTCACTGAATCGTCGTTCACATGCTGCAATTAAATTGAGTATTACTCTCTCGAAATATAAATTAATTCTCTTCAAATGAGAGGGCTTTCGTATGTGTAGTTTCAATTGTACATAGATAAATGGAGCATGATAAATAAATATCTCACCTTCCGTCTCTCTTGCATTTCCATCACAACTCGTGACACTTCATCAATGGCAATCTTCTTCAGTTCTCCAGTCAACATCTCTCCCGAGGTATATTGCTGAAAGAAAACATTGTTTCCTGGTAATGGAAACCACTCATTCTAAACAACGTCAATTTTGTAAATTATCGTAAGCACAGTCCAATCCAAGTATAGTTCTCTAACAGTTCGTCTATCTCCTAATTCCCCTCCATCTCACCTTTCTAATCTCCTCCAATCTCTCATCGTCCTCCATGAAGAAAGTGAGGTATTGGTATGAGATATCGACGTCGCAGTTTCCTCCCTTTTCTCTGCAATCAACGCTAATTATATAGAGAAATCAAGGAAACACACTAACTTATTATAATTTCTCCCTTTAAATGTGTTAATTCATCCACTATCTCCTCTCTCACCTGTGTTCCTCCACAGTCTGTTGTCCTCCCGAGAAGGCGTACTTGTTGATCTGCAATTATCGCGCTACACTACTATCATATTTCGTACCACTTCTCCAAATGGATAGATATTGCTAGTTCTGATTCAAGTTATCCCTATCTTCCGTCCTATCATCTCTTCCCTCCCCTCTTCTCACCTTATTCTTGATCTGTTTGGGAGTGTCACTCAGATAGATGCAACTCGTGTCATCTGATGCCGCCATCTTAGTCTGAGCGCCCTGTAAAAACCATCAATCATATACAAACGTTTTCTTTAAGATATAAGGTCTAATAAGAAATAATAAGAGATAAAGTACCTGGAGTGCGGGCAGGAAAGTGGAATAGATGAGAGATGGCTTGGGAGCCTTCAGTTTGGGTGCAACGTCTCGACACATTCGGAAATACGGATCCTGAAGAGGTGAAATATATTGTCATGCAAGAGAAGCCAAAATTGACTGATGACATCGCCTACAAAATCTACAAAGATTCGAAGAGTAGCTGTTACCTGATCGATGGCACAGGGAATGAGACAGGCGATGTCGTTTCTCTTTCCGAAGATGTGAGGGAAAGAAGATGCGAAACAAGGAGCAGCCTCGACTGCAGGGAATGCTGCCTGAGAACAAGGAGGAATTAGAGGGGTAGCAACACGAAATGTTAATTTCGAGGAAGAAAATTTTTTTTCTTTTGCGACATAAATTCGAAAGAAAATATTTTTTCTGACACTTTTTATAATACTATAACTTCATGCCTCACCTTTCCCATTGAATCTTCTCCGACGAATCCGAATATGGCTCTCGCTTGATTGCCAGTCACACACTTCCACACTTTGACAATATTCTCGTAGAAAGGAGGACTGAAACAACACAAATCAATAATTTGGTAAATGAGTTCTCCTAGAAATTCCAATAAAATATAACTGACCACATGTACTCAAAGTCCTGGAAAATGAAGGTCTTCTCGGGGTCGAATCCAACAGAAATAATGTCCTGGTAATACACAACAGTACATTTTACAATAAAGTAGTAAAACCCTTTTCAGAATTTCAATAACATTAATCAAATTATCATTATTAATAATGTTCACCTTCATATTCTCAACAGCCATCTTCTTGGCCTCCTCGACCTTGAGATTCTTCCACAGAAACTTCTCGTCGTCCGTCATCTACAATCATTTCAATTAAGCTTTTATTCATCGGCTTTATACCTTCTCACATTTTAAATAATAAAATTCACATTTTAACAAAGTAATAGCATTTGTACATTAATTGATGCAAAAATAGAAAGAATATTAATGTGCTCTCTCTCTCTACCTGAATGATGAGAGGTACGTCGAACAACTCCTGCAGATACTTGGTGAACATGAAGGGAATGAGATGGCCGAGATGGAGGGAACCCGAGGAGGGACCGCGACCTGCGATCAACACATTTTACACGAAGAAAATACATTATTTTACCACACAAAAAATTTCCCTCTCCATAGCATGATAGCATAGCCAATTTTTTAAATTAAAATTACATACCAGTATATAGATAGAATGGCTTCTTCTGCTCGTATCGATCGAGAATCGCTGCGAAGTCACTGCAATCGACCATGTTCTTCTCACTCATCATTACATAATTCCCTCCATCTTCAACTCACCGATGGGCAAAGAACATTCCTCTTCTCAGCATGGGATGAGCCTTCTTCCCAGTCAATTTCTCCAATCGATCAACCAAATCCTGTCCCAACTTGCGACAGCCAAAACGGACTGCAAACACACCAATAACTTCATAACATTACGAAATTAATGGGTAGCTAAGAAAGATTCTAAACTTAAAGTTTCTAAAATTAATTATTCCAAATTGTTAACCGATGAGTTTGTCATAGTCGACTCCAGTGGCTGATCCAGAAGACACATCCCATGGAGTGACAACATCTCCATTGTCTCCATTCTCATGAGGGACTGCCTCTCCATTCACTGCCAATCCATTCACTGCCGCAGCCAGATTGTCTCCCATCTCAAATAACCTTCATTAATTAATCAATTCGATTTATGGTAGAATGGAGAACATAGTGGTTCTTTATCACCTGCCATACTTCAACATCTTCACAATAAACAAAGACTCGAATTATCAGAGATATTGTATTGCGAATAGAAACGCCATCAAATAACTTCAACGATAGATTGGAATGAGAACATATTTACTCAGTAAGTTTCAATTTGAAATTAGAAATGCGTGAAGTTACAGAAAACGATCAAAGAATAAAATCAACAATGAAAATGAGAACAATCCAACTTGCACTGGTAGATCAATCGAGGAACCAAATCAATTAATAAGTTATCTATACTATACAAGAGTGATGAGACACATACGTAAACGAGACCAATGGTTGGTGTTATTATTTGTGGGAAGATTACATCGGGAGGCTACTGATTGTGAGTTGATCTCAATGAATGGATCGATTCATCTACAACTTGGGAACATTCTCTAATCTCTCAAAGTCCATCTCTTCGAATGCAATATCCTCCGATGCCTCTTGTTTCTTCTTCTCTTCCTGCAATTCAATACATCCATCCCTCGTCTACATAACTTTTTTCCTCGTCTTTATGATTACGTTTAACCACATTATCATTACACAGCGCAAATTTGACGGGCGAACGATTTTCCAAGATTTCGTTTCTCAAAGAGCGGTTCTAAGCTTTCCTAACTCCGTACTCTTTCGGTTCAGTGAGCAAATGAAAACATGTGGAATAAGGAGGGTCGAGAATCGTTTCACAAAAACAACAACAAAAACGCTCTGCGTATTTTTACTTTTCAACCCAACAATAACCAACGGTCAATCGAAATCCCCTTCCGACTCAGTTCTCAATACTCTGCATGTGTGTACTACCGTACCTTGACCTTCTTCTCCTCTGCCTTCTTCACCTCCTCATCAACTTCCATCGGCTGCTCAACGGGCGGCGGAAGGAATCGCTGCAAATATAACCATTACTCATTCACAATTAAAACGAAAAAGCAAGTTATTCAGTAACTTCAACTAATCTCTCATTAAATCAATCATTTATTCACCTCATCACCCTTATTTAAATACCCCTCCACTCACCATTCTAACTTTTTCGTGTTCCTCCATCGCTCTCTCATAATTTGTTCTCAATACATCCAGATTGCTCATGTAGAATTCGTGGACGAAATTGCACATGTGAGCAGTGTCTTCGATTCGAATCACTTTATCCGCTGGTTTCTCATCCACCTCAAAATATTACATTATTGCATTTTCTGTAAAATTTATTCGACTTCATTCGTTCAAAACTAGTTCAAGTTCCTCGTTTGTCAGTTAACAAATAGTGTGAAAATATATTCAAAATATATAAAAGCGTGTCTCACCTTTCTCTCCGATGGAAAAGTTTCGCTAGGAACGATGAGAAGCTTCTTCGGTCGACGACATAGCTGAAATCAAGGAGAATATCGTACAAATTCGTATTTTTTTTTTAAAAAATTAGAAGTTAACTTCTGTTAATTGTATAAATCATATCGTATTGTTCAAGGATAAACACGTTTCGTGCACGAATAAAGGTGGAAGTGGCGACGTCTCTTCTCTTCAATATGTCCCCATACCTGGTCGAATGCAGGAGTGAGTTCGAAGCAATTCTCGAATAGAGAAGAACGAGCGAGAACGAAGAGACCGAGACGAGAACGAGAGAGAGCGACGATTAGACGACGAACGTCTCTGAAAGGAGGGGAGAATATTGACAAAGGGGAGTAGATATTACCTAATTTAGAATGAGTATGTCGAGAAAATGGTCGAAATGTGTGAGGAAAAACCAAAATATCCGTCTCTTTACATTCCCCGTACGATGTGCTTGCTAGCGAAACCCTATTTGACCTATGGAAAGAGAGGACGAGAGGGTCAAAGGGTGGAATATGACAGACTGACAATAGGATCAAGCATAAGAAGAGTAATAAAATGATAAAGGGATGACTGAAACACACATGAGTACTACACTAAAGTTAAATGTTGCGACGAATACAATGACAAATACAAAGGATTAGTGATAGAGGGATTGCCTCAGACTTGGCAGTTCACTTTGCGCTACACGCGTATCGCAACATTTGAAGAGGGAGAGAGTGAGGAGAGAGGAGAGAGTGGCAGAGAATCAGAGAGTGAGAAAGACGATCGAGAGTGGGAAAGAGAGAAAGATTGACAGGAGAGTGGACATTAAAAAGAATGGAATGAAAGGAGACGAGAGAGGAGGAGAGAGATAGAAGTGGGTACATGGTGACCACTCCTATCACTACTCCCTATCATCCAGTTATGAACCTGATCACATTACATACAATGATGAGATGATTCTACACATATATGGTCAAATATGTTCCTCACTAACGAGGAAAAGCACTTTTGCACGAGGGACCTCTTCGGCAAACGGATTATATTAATTATATTTTTTTCTCGCATTTTGATCGGTTTTCATTAATATATCCATTTTTTTTAAATTTCTGTACCTGCGAGAACCCCGTCTGACCTATGATTGTACGGTAACATCGTATTCGTCCAATCCCCCGTACCTCACGTGTCCAATGTTGTTCGTCCTCACAAGCGACAGGATGACATACTCGTTCTGTTGTCCCTGGTACTTGTCGACGGTTGAGATCTGCAATTAACAACTCATTCAAATAGGGTTCCCACCCCCCCCAAACCATCTCAGAAAAGTATTGTTCCTACCTTGGCGGGAACTCCAATCAACGGATTGCCTGCACATCTCCTCTCAACGACGTCTCGGAGAAGCTGCGCCTGCAATCAATTAACGTGCAAATTATGCAGCCTCAATTGCTAAAAAAGAGGACGATCCGAGACAAGTAATGGCGTTCTCACCTGTCCATTGTAAGTGGTAATCATGGAGATCTTCTCTGCTGGATAACCGAGGATTCGCATGTATGTGAAGAGAGCGACTGCGAACTCAGCCTCGCCCAGATTCTGAACGGAGATGAGAGTGGATAGGGAAAATGGATACAAGACTTCATTTTCATGCCCGTATCACCAATTTTTCACACCTCTCACCTGGTAGAAGTAAGGACTCGGTTGACTCTCTCCATTTCCATTGAAATCGGGTACATCGATGAGTTGATAAGTGAATGCGAATCCGGCATTTGCCCGTTGGAAGGAGGGAATCGCCTCGACATGAGGAAGATTGCCGAGGGCACGATAGCGCCATGCATACAGAGAAGCGATGCTGAAAGAGAGGAGGAGATTATTGATTGACAAATGGGACCATCTTATATCATTATATTACTACTTTTTATGGCCAGTATTGTGGCGAATCACATGGCATTTCCTTTCGGAAAAGCATTGCGTCAGTTTAGACTCGCCCATGATGACTTTGTATGGCAGATTCAATCACATCTCTCGTGAGGGGTCGACAACAATAAAAGAACGGGAGTGACGAAGATATGAGATTACATGGAGATTATAGTGATAACAGAGAGGAATGTTATCAGAGAGGAGAAAAGTTGGATTGGAAATGGTGACCCCAAAGGAATCAATGTTGGGATAGATATTCGATGTCCACGGGGAATCCACAGCAGTGGCAAAAAAATCTAAAGCAGCAATTCAGATTTCTATTAAAATTTCGAGAATTTAGCATAAAAGTCGAAGGCGCGTAAGACTCGTGAAATTTGGGACAACCATATTTTAAAAAAGTCTATCACTCACTCTGATCTCGCTCTTCCTTGTCTGTCCAACAGCACGCGAGGCACTCCCAGACGGACGAAACGAGCGAACAACGACTGCAATCGATACATGAATTTACAGTAATCACTACCGTACTCCCCTATTCGATCGATATCTACCGTACCTGTTCCATATTGGAGTACTTCTGGAAGGCGACATTCTGTACAACAGGCGGCAGCTGATGGTGATCTCCAATCATAATCCATCTCTTCAGTCGATTACGACCATCTTGAGGATTCTGAAGAGTCAGGTGTTGTAACAAATTGAGTTCAGCGCTACAGAAACAAGTGAATGTATTTTTTGTACCTGAAGAAGGAGAGGAATGAATGTCTCCACTTCGAGAATCTGTGCAGACTCCTCCATCAGAATGTTGTCGTATCTTCAAATGAATGAATAGAAAAAAACCGATGGTAAATTTAAATGAATTGGCGTAACTAAAATAAACAGATCTTTCCTCCCCTCACCTGAATCCCAACTGCACCAGTTGTGCCCTCCTCAGAGCAGCGTGTGTACACGTCATCGCAATGATCTTCGCCTCTTTCACCTGAAAATACAGGTACAATTTAAATAAAATCGATCAATAAACCCTCCACAAACTCGAAAAATATCACAGAAATTAACCAGTAGATACTCCGTTCTGTCCCTTCCATTTCTCAACAATTCGAATGCTCTGAATTCTTCCAATTGTGAGAATATCCTCGAGATGTGCGCCCAGCAAGAAGAAGCAATGCGACGATCGGATGGATTCTCACCCTGAACAAAGTATGGGATCAATACAATCTCAAAATAATAATAAAAAATATAGAATGGAAAAAGCCAATTAGATGGTGTGCAATACTCACAGAGAAGACAGGTTCGATGTCTCTGAAGTAGGCAGTGAATGGGAATGCATTCTTGACGATATCTCTTCCCTCTCCCTCCACTTCCTTGCTTCGATCCAGGAATTCGTCCCATGCACGACACACCTACATACATTATAGATTATATAAATAAAGTACAAATATTGAATATTGTCAAGATTTCGACGATTTTAAGTATGTCCTCACTCTATATCTGAAGAAGTGTCCGGCAGTCTCACAAGTGTATCCCACATCTCCCACTTCTCCCATTGCATGAGCAAGCTTCTCCACCTGAATAACAGAGAAGATTAAATATAATTGAAGATACGATGTATCGATGCAGTTCATTTTCACTATGATATCTCCATTACCTCTCCAAGCAGTCTGATTCTCTCCTTGAGTACATGGTTAACTCTTCCATATCGCGAGAAATCCTTCTCTGTTTCCAGTCCTTCCTCACCGTGACCTGAGAGAATGCAATTTGAGTGAAAACAATGTTATTGGAATTTTGTTTATTTCCGTTTTATTGTATTTTTTTTCAAATAATTGTGACACCCACCCATTCTCAGTAGATGTCTCTCGTCGACATCAAGTGCAATGATCTTCTCGAACAGTTGATTGAGTGCCTACAATATGAGGTGATTGGAAAAAAAAGAATTTTTTTTTAAATGATAGTAAATATGTTCAATAATTGGTACCTGATTGGAGTGAGTGACAATGAGAGTTCGCTGATTGGGCCAGTTGTGGTAGATGTTAGAAATTATCTGTAGAGAGAAACAATACATGAGAAACACCGCATAACATCACATGAATCTCATAGTGATTTTTTTTGCAAACAAATCTGAATACTATACCTGTACGGCGACATCAGTCTTTCCCGTTCCTGGTGGTCCCACAACCATCGTGAGTCCAGGCTGCATTCCAGACTTGATCGCTTCCACCTACACAACAACTTTATATTTATAAATTTAATGTATAATTTTCAAAACATGCTGAAAATAAATATGATATGTTAGACAACTTCAAACTTAAATTCTCACTGACCTGGGCGGGAGTGAATCTGATCTTGTTCCTATTCGTCTTGTGGGGATAGGGAGTGACGGGGACTCGAGATAGAGGACGAACTTCCACTGTCTGATGAGACGAATGATAATTGTAAGCAATGACACCAAAACAGTTCCAAAGTAACGAAGAAATAATAAGTCATTGTTGTATCAAATTGTCAGAAACTTTCTACTCTCATCGAAAATAACATGAATTTCTCAATGTTGTTTCCTGCTTACTCACCTTCTCTTTGCTTCTCGCTCCTTCTACCGTCTGGAGATCCTTGAAAGTGAGTGAGAATGGAGGAAGCATCTTCTCATCCTTCTCCATTCCAGCCACCTACAATGCACTCATTGACCACCGTCTTCTCACTACTCAGTCCATATCACTAGAGTTTGAAATTCGGGATTAGATCTATTCATTCAACGGAATAAAGAGTTCTGATCCAAATTGGATCCAATTATCCACACAAAATTCAAACTCTACATCATTCTCCTCTCTCTCTCACTTTATATCCATCGAAAGACTCCTTGACATGGTCGAAATCGAGGAAGGTGTCGTTCATGTCCACAGTATCCACAGCATTCGTCATACTGCAATTGGCCATTTGTTCATTATATCTCAGCAGAAATGCAAAACTTGTCGCGGTACCCAGTACTACTATGTTTAATAACAACGATAGTTATTGAATCAACATCTACAAATTGGTAAATTGCCGAAATTTGTAAAGATGTACGACAACAGTTTACAGTTTGCTCCCGACATACCTTTTGTAAGATGCCTGTGCGGGTTCTCCGTATCCGAGAATGAGATTGTGCAACCAATCGGGAACTACACACTCAGTGTTCAGCAGCTCACGCATCGTTCCGAGTACGGCCTGAGAAGAAACAATTATTAAATGAGATATGCATTACCGTATCAACAATAAGATCTAGCAGTCTACAGTACCTTGAAGTTATTCGTCTTAGGATCTCTTCTCACAACGAGATTGAATGAGTAGTACACATCCTCGGTATCCTTCTCAGCTCGGTTCTCCATGTCAACTCTGCAATCAATACAATCCTAAATGGCGTTCTGCCTATCAATCATGCATCTCTCTATTCCTACCGTACCTGTATTGATTGGGATCTAGGGATATTCTCCATCTTCTCACATCTCCTTGCACCTGCGGCTTCTTCTCGTATGATTCTACAAAGAATTTGTTTTAATTTCGAGAAAAAATCAAAAAATTAAATTTTAAAAAAAGGAATTACTTACCGAATTCCTCAATGACATGTCCATGGGGATCAAGCATTCCTTCCACCTCCGCTCCTCTCACGTAAGCAATCTCGATTTGATCCTGACAAATAATCAATAAATGCAAGTCTCCTTTCACAATCTGGTTACCTTGAAGGGCATTCTTGGATTGAACTTGGTGCCAACAGAGGCCTTTGGTCGACAAGTGACGAGGAAGAGAACGTCGTGTTTACGAAGAGACTCCCACTATAAAGAGAAAGAGTATCAATCTGAAAGAGCACATTCTGCATCTCGATGTTCAATGCCCGTACCTCTCCTCTGATATCCATCCTCTTTCCGATATTCAACTGTAGATCAGCTTTGACTACGGCCGGAGATTTTTCGCCAACAAGAGGTTTTGCCACCTAAAAAAGATATAAAATATATAAAATATCGCGCGAAATTGTTACCACATAAATCAACAAATGAAATCGTATGGGCCTACCGTACCTCAACAATCGTGAACTGATCGATGGTGAGTGCCATCCTTGCCCATCCTCCCCACACACAACTTCCATTAGTCTCGTGCAACCATGGTTTCATTCGGAAGAGTACGTCCTCAAGATCCTGACGGATCTCGTCTGAAAGACAACGGTATCATCAATATGACTAATACACATCAACATTTCTTACTTACAATGTACACAAAACGCACATTGGTCGCGATCACTGTTGTAATTCTCCACTCACATGTGCTCTCCAATTGGAATAGATTGAAGTTTCTGAGGAGGTAATCATGGAGAGTGAGGAATTGGAGATTGAGTTTATTGAGAGCGAGGACGCCTTCTCCCGAGTAGTGCTCGTATGGAACGATGTTCTCGTCCCTTCAAATAACCATAGTTTATTTCGTATTCAGCGGTAACAGTGAACGTGACAACTCTTACCAGATGACACTCTCAGTGGGATAAAGTGGCTGCTCATTCAACTGCTGCAATTGATTCGCTCGTCGCTCGCAGTGCAGAATCTACAAGGGAAACACATTTATACATTATCACAATATTTTACTTGGCTTTTTACCACACTGTTCACACAATGTATCGCATTCTTGCCTCAATTCATATTCTATTCTACTCACAACAGTCTCCATAAGGTATTCCTTCTCCATCTCATCCACTCCCTTCTTCTCATCTCCTTCCTCCACAGGCTTAACCAAATGGAGAAACTCGGCGAATCGATACAATTCGGGCTTGCTGCAAATACAAAAGGTTTATATGTCAAGAACAGATGTGATGTTCTTCCAAAAAAATAGCGGGGTTGTATTGAGGTTAAATGCACTACGCTTTATGCATAGTACTGGGTGCGGGTTCGGTCCAGGGGGAGCTCGATAGGTGGCTCCAGGTACGGTCCAGGAGGTGCCCTGTAGCCGGCTCCAGGTTCGGTCCAGGGGGAGCTCGGCAGCCTGCTTCAGGTTCGGTTCAGGGGGACCTTGGCAGCCTACTTCAGGCTCGATTCAGGGGGAGCTCTGTAGCCGGCTTCAGGTTCGGATCAGGGAGGTGGACTCGGTAGCCGGCTCCAGGAACAGTCCAGGGGGAAGTTGGTATGCTGGGGAATGTTAATCTCTAGAAAGAGTACTGGCTTATTCCGTTGCAAAATGCTCGTGAGGCTGAGAGCGATCGAAAAAAGTTGCCACTACGCCACTTCGTGGCTCCGTGGCAACTTTTTTCGATCGCTCTCAGCCTCACGAGCCTTTTTCAACGGAAACGCAGGATACTGTGTTGATATCCCTGGCGTGTTCGAACATGTTGGTGACATCGAAAAATGCATTTTCCCGTGATTCCCCAGGCTCTGCGCATCAATTGGAAACTTTTCGAAATTTCCGATTTTTAACGATAAAACGTGTTAGAAAACGTTCAGACACGTTTCCGACATCGCAAAACACTTTTCCTGTGATCCCCCACGCTCTGCGCATCAATTGGAAACTTTTCGAAATTTCGATATTTCACGTTAAAACGTGTTAGAACACGTTCAGACACGTTTCCGACATCGTAAAACACTTTTCCTGTGATCCCCCACGCTCTGCGCGTAATTTGGAAACTTTTCGAAATTTTCAATTTTTCACGTTAAAACGTGTTAGAACACGTTCTGACACGTTTCTGACATCGCAAAACACTTTTCCTGTGATCCCCGACACTCACCGGTGCGTTTGGAGAAGGTTCGAAAATTTCGATTTTTCATGTTAAAACTCGGCAAAACAGGTGAAAACGTGTTTCACGGTACTCAAAAACGGGTTAGGACGGTTTCTGGCACTTGCGAAAAATGCGGCAAAAGGTTTGCCGGGGGTCGAACCTGGGGGCCTCGGGTTCAAAGTTTGGCTCGTAACCCACTTGGCTATGGATTTGGTTAATTATATTTTGTAAAATTTGAAAGGTATTCTGGTCGGTTATCATATGCAAAAGGATCTGAGAAGATTGATTGAGTTTGAAGCGATTTATAGCGAAAACACGAAAACTTCCGTCACGCGGTTAAAACTCGGCAAAACAGGTGAAAACGTGTTTCACGGTACTTAGAAACGTGCCAGGAGCACTTGCGGCACATGCGAAAAATGCGGCAAAAGGTTTGCCCGCGGCGGGGGTCGAACCTGCGTCGGTCGGATTTGAATGTCGCGCCCTTTAACCACTTGGCCATGGATTTGGTGATTTAAATTTTGTAAAATTTTAAAGCAATTCTGGTCAGTTATCATATGCAAAAGGTTCTGAGAAGATAGCGCAATTTTGAAGCGAAATATAAGGAAAATGAGAAAAATCTGGACGGACACCTGGACAAAAAAAAACAAACAGACAGACAGACAGACAGACAGACGTTAGCATTTTCTAATATATAGTAATTATATAACATAAATAAGGACGATTAGTATTTAATTAGTATTTAATTAGATCTTAATATTTTTAATATACCCGTATACTTACCTCATACTCGAGAACTGCTTAGTGAGTGCCTTCCTCGAATCAACTCCACTCACATTGAGAAGGTAGAAGTCCTTCATGCTCTCTCTGAACAACACAATCAAAACAATTATCTCAATCATCACGTCAATCCCATGGTATGATCTGATCAATCTCGATACTCTAATACACATTAGATAATAATTGCCAGGAAACATTTGCTTACTTGAAGTACTTGAACGCGGCCTTCTGAAGTTGAATGACGTGCTCAGTGTGTCGAGTTACCACCTGAAAGAGATATTTTAGTAGATAGAAATTGAGTTTCAGTATCTATTATACCCTCCATATGAGAGATTAACTATTCATTGTTTAGCATATCTCTCATTTGCTCACCTCCGTGTGAGTGAGTGGCTGTCCCGTGACGTCATCAATCTCAAATCGGGCGTAGAATTTGAGCATGTCGACGAGTTGGCAGAAGAGAGAACCAGCTTCACTCTTGATGAACGAAGAGAGAAGACAATGGACGAGGAGATGAGAAGAGTGCATGAGAGCATTGAAGAAACGACTGAAGAGAGAGAAAGAGAGATGAGAGAGAAGGAATGGAGATAACCACCGTATAAATGAGGGTCGGGGTTTTCGGAAGCACAGTGCAAAATTCAAAATAGTAAAAATCGAAAAAAATAAACCGAATTTTCGGGGGCCCACAATGGATTATGCTGGCACCAAGGCACTGTCAAAACGTCTCGGATAAGTGCTGCCCACCTATGTGGATAACAAGAGATTTTGAGACTGACCGAGTGGGAAGAAGTGCCTCCAGATCGATCATGAGTTGCACGAATCTCTCACAATATCGAATATCGTCAACATCGATGTCTGAGACATAACAGTTCAATCGTTGAATATATTTGAAATATATACATCATTTTTAGCAAACACATTAAAGTTACCGGGAATCCACGGAATAATTTTGAATTCGCGGTATTCCCTGATGATCAATGGCGAGCGTCGCGTGTCGCGTCGCGGTCTTTTTTGAAAGCTCTTTTTCTCATTCGATGTTTTCGTTACATAAATTCTAATACGACAATAAATTTCAATAAATAATGAGGCATTGAAGTATGCAAAAAAAAGAAGCGAAAAAAGGCTGGAGCGCAATAAGACAACATTATGAAATATTCACATTTGAATTTGCGCGAACTTTCCTGATGTTCAGTGCTCTATTTTCGGACATTTGGAGCTGTGTCACGGCCTAATTATCGATTTTTGACATTTTTTGCTTCGACAGCCTTTCTTTTACGGCAATTGTCTATTCGATTCCGTCGTAAGATCAGACACAAAAAATGTGGATTCCCGGTAACTTTAAGAAACTAATGAAACGTACCAGTGTTCTCATCGTCAATTCTGTCGAGTGTCCTCTTGAATCTCTGCATTAGATTCCACAGAAATGATTCTTCCTTCTCTTGTTGAGCAGTCTTCTCCTCACTCAGATTCGCCTAGTAAGATCACAAATTATTACATTATAGTTCGACAGAAATTCTCATCGGTAAACTTTAACCAATAAATTTCAATAGTCGAAACCCATCAAAAAATGTGCAGGAGGTTCAGATTAGTGAGAATAACTCCCTATCTGACCAGTGTCCATCAATTGAGGTGCAGTTCTGACCAGTGCTGTTGATTTTTGATTACTAGATACATATAACGTTATATCTGGTCCTCGAAAATTTATGATTCAATCATAAACAAGTTCTTATTCTTCGACAAAAGAAAAATACATGAAAAACATTAGCTTAGCATTAGAGTTTCTACGGATTCGCTAAGATTGAATGATAATTCAAAATCGCACACTCACTTTTGATTTCTCTTCCTGCTTGTTCTTCCAGTGCCTCCGCAGCTTCTTATTCTTCGATAAAAGATCCTCGCGTTGTTTCTGAAAGAAATACGATATTATCCGATAGATGAACGACTTGAATGACTATGAATGAGTACTCACGGGTAGCAGATTTGACCAGATGTTGATGCTCACTAGACAAATCATTTGTTCACGGACGAGATTCACTTCCTGAGAAATTATCAATAGTTTTCAGATCAAATTTAACAAGACACATAAACAGACTCGCTTACCACAGAGTTGAAACAGTTCACAAGAAACTGGAGGATTGCACACTGCTCAGCCATCGATATTTCCTTCAAAATCACGAGAAGTCACATTGATTATTGATCTGATCACTCACCTCTTCAAGTGCCAAACCGAATACTCTGTGGAGAAAATGCACGAAGTGCTCTGGGTTCTTTTTGAAACACTGCAAAATAATTAATCGTATGTCGTCTAGGCCATGCTGCATAAACTGACCTGCCACGCCGGAATTCGCTCTCTGAACTTCTCGTTGACCATAACGATGATGGACATAACGAATTCGTTCGAGTCCTGTTCCGGTTTGTAGTTAGGCCAGAGGTAACACTCCAGATACTGACTACAAATAACAAAGCTTTCGCTCGTAGCCAATACAATATACCATACCTGAACTCCAACAAGATAATCTTCTTGGGGTTGAACTTGGATGCCTTGATCTCCTCATTGTAGATATTTGTGATAAGGCCTTTCGAGAATGGCTGGTGCTGCTCTTTTGTGTTCGGCGTCCAGTTGTTACGGGCAATCTAGAGCAATGTGATTGAATCGACAATCAAAGATTTGAATAACGAAATTGAACAAACCTCGGTGAGATGGTCTTTTTGAAGCGCCGCAACGGTTACGATTCCCTTCAGATGAGCTGGTCCGGCGCCTTTCTTGTCATTCTTCACCATGGCCGCCCTGTTAACACAAATGATATCAATGAACAGTAGCACAAATCAAGAAAAGGTAGCAAAACGAAATTTTTCGAATTCGAACGTTCATGGTGTACTTCTAACATAATTTCTGCTATTTAATAGCGGAACGGAAAAACACAGCGCGACAAAATAATACTTTTATGCGGAGGCGGTTGTAAACTGCAAACTGATTTTATTTATTTATTGGAAGAATACTCAATTGTGCAGACGAATTTCGTGATCATTGAGGCATGTGAAGACTGGTGATTGTGAACGATCGTTGAATGAGTGATTCCAATTTTTCAACAGGCTTGAATGTACAAATAAATGGTAGTTCCGTCTCACATTCCGTGTAGTTCCAATTTCTCTGCAAAATATTATGTAATTGGTAATTATGAGAAATTGTACCTCTGAGCTAACACATTTTTTAACTTCTGTGGGTCGATCAACGAGTCGAGATAGGTCGCTTATCTGAATGGAGATTCAATGTAGATTGCAGGGGGAAGGGGGGGGCATACTGTAGTCTGGTCGCTCCATCGTAGATCTCCATCTTCATTTCTTCTCAATCCAATCCAAACTCGTCGTGATTCCAAAGTGTTCGTTTGTCTTTTCGTCCTCTTTCTATTTCCACACAGCAGATTGAGCAATCTCTCTTCTGCCTCCTCCTCACTGTTTGCACGAATCATCTACAACCCTCAGAATGATGCAATAGAAGGGGTCTCTCAGGATGACGATTTCGCCCTCTCTGGGTGGTCGAATCAGCGGTAGGTTTGAGGGATCGAATAATGGGAACAAATTTACCTTCGATGGATCTTCTCTAGTTAATCGATCTCCCATTTTTCGATCAGCCGTTTCAGTGAGAGATAGTGTTATCTGAAGAAGAAAACTAAATTTGGTTTATATTCGAATTTTCTACTAACCAAATCTTTATTACTCTTTTCCAATTCCAATTCGATCAATTTAGTATTGTCTTCAATGAATAAATCAGATATGAGAATGAAAGTGGCACTCTCTGATCGAGTATTCTTCATTACTTGAGATACACTCGATCCGAGAAGGGAACTGTAACGAGCACTGATTATATGATTCATGAAAACGAAATATGGTGATTCTAGAGACAATCTTTATTTATATTCTTTTTTTTATTTTAATGTGTATTGTTATTTCTAATTGTATTGACGTACCGTCCTCCGATCCAATCGATCTGGCCGACATTCGTAGCAGTATCCTCTTGAAGTGGTGATAGAGGGAAATCTTCGCGCATTCCTTCGCCGACCTAAATATTTAGCAATAAATTGCATTGACAATAAATTGGTTAGAAAGCACCTGCACGACCCGAATTCTCGCATCTCCAGTCATCTTTCGAATAGATTCTATCACATTTTGCACTACTTTCAGTCCTCTTTGGAAGTCTTCGATCCCAATTGAATCTGAACCATCCAGAAGAAATATCAAATCCATCTAAAATATCAGATGAAATATAGAAATATCAATGAATTTGGATCGAAATGCCTGTCATTTATGAGCCGGTGAAGTAAAATCTAACATGTGGTTTGCATGGTTGGGATGAGTTGCATTCTTTATCTCTCCAGAATAGAGTGGAGCCATCTTCTATCGATGATACCCTTGATAGTCCCTCAACCGCTTTTACACGCAGAAGAACGCATTCTGATAGATTCCTACAATCGATAAGTGATCTACCGTATCTGATATCGACTACCGCACTCACTCATAGAAAACGACACTCATACAGGGTAGGTCATCGTACAAACAATCATCACATTCCATACATTTCCTAAGGCATTCTGTAGTTGTGATATTCTGAAAATACTTGCCAATTTCTGTTGAGATAACATCTATCACCTGATAGATATCATCGGCTCTTCCAGGAATCGTTCCCAGTGGAATCCTTCTAAAGCATTTTCTCAATTCCTCATTGGGTACGGTAATCTCTGGTTTGAATGCGGGTTCGATGATTACGGTAGGTACCGCGATCGCGATTGGTATTACTGTAGTTGGATCGGAATCGATTTGTTTCATTGCAATCAGATTCTTCTTGAGTTCTTCCATTTCGCCATTCACGTCCGGTGATATTTCAATTTCCGGCTCAAATTCATCGGGAAATGAAACTTCGTCTGAATTTAAATTGAGAGTTGATAAATCAAGATCAAAGTAGATCAAAGTTTCCTTCACTTTTGGTAGTTTCTTGTAGCCAACACAAATTGTTGTATGCCTCGAAACTGGGGTCCATGGCCATTTTGTCGCCCTCTCCAGGTGAAGAACCAAGTAGGAGACAGCCTGCGAAATTAATTTACTGGCTAGTGATCTACCTTTCGACACGAATGGTTCCAAATCTTCAGGGGTATACGGTGAGTGTGTGTGATGGGAACTGAGGCAGATAACTCCCTCTGACTCCGCATACTCGCTAGCCCTGGCCCCATTCTGGAGATTAGATTGGGAGTGTACGAACCTTGACTGAGATTGTCATAGACGAGTCGAGGACACGATAAGTCAAGCAGAGATTGAGAAGATGAACAAATTGAGAGACACTCTTGAACAGTCGACACTTTGAGATGAGACTGAATCAATTGATCGATTTAGATATCAGACCCTACAGTATACCGCAAGTCTCGGAGCTATCCATGCAGGAGCCATATCTCGTTCGAAACAGTCTGGTCTGACGAGTGATGAATCGATAATAACATATTGCTGTAAACTTACTTGTATGGTAGACTCACAAACGGAGTAGTGAGTATGGATATCCATTGGTTGTTTGAATCTCCCCTGGGGGAAACGAGATCTCCCGACTCTGCTCTACATTCTTTCTCAGATTCATCGAACGACATGGGAGATTGACTAAATTGATTTTTGATCTCTCACAACTATAGTAGACCACACTTGAACTTCCAGCACAGCCCATCGAAGTAGCTCCAATTGATGGGACATACAGTAGCCGATGCAAGGGAGAAGATACAAGAGAGTGTGAGTATCATTGAATGGACTGAATATGAGTGAATCCATTGGATTGTGTGCATACATGGAACAAGTTCGTGTCTCTCTATCCGGAAGAGTCTTGTCAAAGGGAACAATTCCCTTCTTCTCGTGTCATTATCCATTCAGTCTTCTTCTCTTCTCCTTCTCTTTCTTGACTCCGCCCCCTTCATTCCACTTGTACAATCTAAGTTCGTCATCATTTCCCATTCCATGTCTCCTCTCGTCTCTACCTTTCGCTCTCCTTTTCATTCCTCTCATCTCAATTCAATTCAATTCCATTCAGTTTCAGTCTTCCGATGAGCTTCAATGCATAAATGGACTCTCTCCGTCCTTCCCTTATACCTTCTCATTACTATTCCAGGTGAATTCTCTTGAGTGCCCTTGCATCTCGTAGATGAGACAAATCCAAATATGAGAGATAGTATAGTACAAAATTAAAATGAGATGATTCAGAGACAAAGGAGGGGAAGGGGTGAATGGGCGGAAATCCTCGATGTGAAAATGACATCTTACCTCGATTCTCACCAGATTTCATAATGGGGATAACTTGTTTTCGAGATAGTCTTACTGAAACAGAGAGTACTCACTCGGATGCCATGTCTCCCTACATCTTCTTCAACTAGTAACTACTACTCGAATAACTGCCCATCCCTCATCTCATTATATCAGTAATTAGTCTCATTAAGTCGTCTCGTCTCTTCATTGTTTCGATGGAATTAATTGTGAGGGAATGAGAGACTGCGATGTGTGCGAAGGAACGGTCTGTCTACGGATGACAAGGTGAACAATCTTCATTTCCCCCCCCCCCTACCACATTCACATTTCGGCTTTTGATGATGAGATTCATAATCAATACACTATCGTTTTGAAAACTCTCCGCATTTCGCATACTTTCTCAACCGGTCCATTCGCGAGAGTTTGTGAAATGAGGAGACTCAACCCTCAAATATACCGGTATCCAGGCTAAAACTCATTCAATCCAATCCCAACATTCATTTTCTCCTATTCTTACAACTGTTCTTTCAGACCAGATCGTAAGAACGGTGGTTCAGTCACTTCTCTGACTTGTCTACCCGCTCTTCCGATGACTTCTTACTATCCAGAAGGCTGCAAAACCAACCCAGTCAGTTACTGCCAGTTACAGGAAATGAGAGACGCTTCCCCCCTGCACATGATAGCTCTCTCTCTCTTTCCCACACTCTCTCACTCTATCGAGATAGGGCCTTTCCAAGGACTGTATTCCTCTGTCACTACCCTACAAATACCGACTATCGAAAAATGATTTAATTTTCAGATGGAATACGAGGAGATGTGTGTGTGCTCTGAACGGGATCTGTGCAATATCTCTCCCTCCTCTAGTCTTTCTCTTCTCTCCCTCACTGCCCTTCTTGCATATCTCTTACACGAATGACTGATCTTGTGAGGGATGAGACACTCCCTACTTCGACACGGGTTACTCACTACTCCCCCTTCCCCTCCCACCTACTCTACACTCTCCCCATCTCTATCGACGAGAGATCACACCAAATGGAGAGTCTCTCTCAATTCAACTCATTCGTCCCTTCTTCTGCCTCAACGAATTGAATGATGCCATTCATGTATCAACCACCGATAAATTAATTGATGAAAACAATAGGAGATCTTTCAAACATAACATTTCAAAACCATCGGTACGAGATTTACAAAAGATTCTCAGATTGGTCGAGATACAAACTGTTCGTGGGGAATACATATTAGGAAGGAATTCTATCATTGAATGTCGAAAGGTTCAGTTCATTCAAAGATAAGGGGAAGGGAATCTACGGTATCCTCTCACCGTCAGTTCACGATAAGAATTTATCGATGAGTGCCTGTTTCTTCCTTTCGAGTATCATCTCCTCGATATCCTCTTGAGATGGTACCATCACATGTCTAATCGTCATCTTCCTTCCATCTTCTCCCACCACAATCGATTCCTTCGTCTCCATCTCATCACGTTCTGATTCCTGAAAATACAATATTTATTAATATTTTCTATATTTCTAAAATTGGCAAAAAAAAACAGCATCCCTTTCTATCGAAAATAATATTGTTGACATAAACAGTACCTCTTGTTCGACCTTATAGAAGTCTATATCAATATCATCCTCTCGTTCCTTCTTCAATCTTTCTCCTCCTTGTTCCTCGAATTTCTGCAATACAATTTCATGACACTAGAGTAGGAAAAAGTAACAAGTTCGAAAGGAAATAGGATAATCCCCGGCGAGAAATGAGACATCTTCTCTCATAGTCTCACTAGTCACTCACAACACGCATTAATTTGGACAAGAAATGCTCCTACACGCATGTGCAGGAAAAAAGTGGCCAATAGAGAATTGTTGAGTCGCAAAAAAAGAAACTGACAGTTTTTTTTAATGTTTTTTTTTCCTAAAAAATACTCGGAAGCATTGTATTAATAAGTATCGATTGAGATCTGGTCAGTTTAATGAGATTTGACTATAATTAGGGCCAGTTTTATGCGAGATCTGGTCAGTTTCTAAATTTAGCAATAAGCCGTATTGCCCGTGGGACGAAAGTGTATGGTGGCAAACCTTTCTAATGGCCATCTTTGCCTTCTCCTCTGCAACTTTCTCAAGAGGAACGAGTAATCCATCGTCGTCGTCCATATATCCATAGTAGTCTGCATCCACATTCTTCATCAAATCTGCACGAGTCTTACGAACTCCCTGGAAAGACAAATTTAGATCAGACATAAATCTAAGCAATATTTAAACTTCGTATATACAAACAATGGTCTGTGCTATGAATCAGATATGAATTAATCAGGCGCTTACCTCCATTTCAGTGTTCTTCTCGAACAATTCCCTCACTCCAGGAAGATCTTTCGCGGCTCCGAAATATTTGTATCCGCGATTGGATGAAACCTCTCGACCTTCTCGATCTAACTGACGAGGAGCGATCTTACTGAAAACATTAATCGATTACAAAAGGATTTTAAAATCAGAACACACAATTCAATGTCTGAATAAATAGATGTATTATCACGTTGACGATACGACCATAGAATTACAAGGAAATAACGATGCAAACTAACCGATAGTCTGGACCTCCCAATTCCTTTATTCTCCATTCCCACGCCATTTTGATTCGCAGCAATTTGTTGATCTCATCATTCATATCACGGAGTTTGTACTCGCCGAGACCGGGATTCTAGAAAGTTTTCAATATAAATAGCTACTGGAGCAAATATGCTTGAAATGCTCACAACTATAACCAAGTCAGCAGATGATTACATTGGGACGTACATCAAGCTAACCTGAATGAGAGCAATTTTCTTCGCAATATCCTTTGCGATTTCACGGCGGAATCGCTCCGCGTCTGAGAGATTCGAGCATTCCTGAAGGAAGGGGATTAATGGGTTGTCCGAAGTATTATATAGATAATGATGCTATGGGAGCGAAACAGTCGTACGCATTGAAGTCTCGAACATTACTCTTGAAGTACTAATATAAATAGCTATAGATATTGGAGAACTAATTCAATTATTAGCCTACCTTGGTGTCGTGGGGTCTCTTCGCTATGGGTCCCTTTTCCTCCTCTTCTTTCAGTCTTCGCCATCTGGCGAGAGTTGTCATCGCCTTCTCCGCATTTCGAGCCTATGAAGGAAGCAAGTTAAATGGAAACTTGAATGGAGAAATACGAAAAAAATATCAGGAAAATCGAGCAATTGTATTGCTAGAATTACAAACGACTGAAGTACAACATACCATTGTTTATTCGTCTGTACAACACTGGCAGCTCCAATCGACTGGTCAGCAACACGAATGCAGCAATATGAACGCACGAAACGGGAGTAGGACTGAAACTATGCGAAATTCGAAAATGCCAAGTTTGATTAAATTTCTTACAGTAACCACATAAGTTTGTGCACACCACGACTACACCACCTTACATGAATTGACAATAATTCAATAATATAAGTAGGGACCCTCAAAGGCACAATCAAATTAACTTTAAAATTCCATTTTTAGAAATGTTGCCTGCTGAGGGCCTTGAGAGTAACTATTTTAATATGGAATTCCAGCAAATTCTATTTTAGCCTATAGGACATTGCGGAACGTGTAGGTGATCACGGAATCACAAAAATATGGGTTATCCGATATGCTAGAAAAAAAGATATACACAAATATCCGAATTAATGGTTAAAGTATCGGAAATTTCAAAGCATATATCAAAAAAAATTAAATTGATGGTATTCTCGAAATACCTATATTTACAGCGATGCGCGTGGTCTAGCTGATCATGAAATCACAAAATATGGTTGTTCCGTATGCTGGAAAAAAGTTAATCGTGAAAAAACATTGTTTTCATTATTTGAAATACCGCTAAAAATAAACGTCAGAATGCTATACACCACCCTTATCTAAATGCCGGCCAAAAACCTGGTCTGGTAGTCCCTAAATAGAAATTTCTCTACTGTAGTTTTTGCGTTATGTCTGTAAAAGCAGTTTATTAAGGCCCCTGGCATTGACATATCGAATGGATGGAGATATTGGCGTTCTTGCATACATAAAGAACACAATAGGGGTTTGTTTTTCCCCGAGTAATCTCCGCCCAATCGCGTGCTGATCTCGTTTTCACTTTCGCGTTAAGCTCTCGTTTTACGCTTTTCTCTCTTCCTCGATTACGTGAAATTGATAGTACATTCTAAATACGTGTCGCTGATCTCTATTTTGAATCACGCCCGATAGAAAACTAGTTTCCTTCCCTTGTTATTTACTGTGCGTCCACAGGTTCAATCTCTCTTTTCTGTTTTATGTTTGTTATATATTGATGATATTCCTTTCGCAATTTCAGTCATAATGCTGAAACGATTGAAGCAGCAGGTGACAGAAGCCGTGAATGCAGTGAACGAAGTGAGTTGGACGGTTGAGTCCACTCTGTTTACTCTTCCATCACATCTAAACACTCACCTCACTCACCGTTGATCAACTGGGTTGATCCAAAGAGACTTTATCAATCAATAATCCTCATCATTCAGCGTGCAAGTGGGGATTCGACATCCATGGGTTCGAACGAAGAGAAGGAGGGATTTGTGTGTCCACAGTGCATGAATGTCTTCACTTCACCCGAAGAATTGAGTGACCATTTCCTCACCCACATTCAGGTATCGTCCATTCATTCGAGTTTAGTCTTTCTCTTTATCGATAGTCCGGATATCATGCGACGTTGTCTGAGCAAACTCTCTTTAATTATTTTAGCAAGCATGCTTTCGTTAGATCCAGTAGAGAAAGACATCGAGTGACCTATTGGCGTCATCTTTCAGGAGGCGTCATCCAGTGTTCCTCTGAGAGTGGACAATCCCAACTTCGACTCGAATATTGTGAATGGGAGGAGGAAATCGGAGATGGAAGCAATGCCAATTGAGAGACAAGTGGACGAATTGATGTCGCAACTAAAAGATGAGAAATGGTACGCGGCCGAATTGAAGAAGGTACGGACTAATTGAATTATCGATCAGTGAGGCGGTGCACGAATATACGAGTAGATCGTATTTGAAGCATATCGTTTCGTTACCAATGAACATTATAGACTTCATATTCTGAAGTAGATATGATTGATTTATAAGCACGCCCTTTTTCAGGAATTGGAGAGAATAAACTCGGTGATTGCTCAATCAAATCACGTTCCTGAAGAGGAAGTTCCGTATCTCATGCAGCAGATTCAAGTACTTGAGGCTGGCAAATCTATGGGTACGGTATTCTAGATATTTCTTATTGTTGCGATCTTGTTGATACCAACTTCACGTCGGATGACGAGGTATGTGACCAGTGTTACTTCGTAAGAGATGAATCAGCGATGTATTCGATTACGTATGAATGATGTCATTTCTCTATTCAGTGACACAACGTCTGATGGAATTGGAGAAAGAGGGAATGGGATTGAGAAGAACTCTCGAGTCTGAGAAGGGAGAGAAAGGAGATATTATGAAGAAACTGAAGGAGTTGACATCAAAGATACGAGAGATTACTGATGAGAACGAGAAACACAAGGTTAGTAAAGACTCTGAGCTTACTGAAGATCCATTATTCTTATCTAGGAAACGATCTATACGAGAGTTTTGAACTTTTACGTTTTAAGAAATAGCTATCCTTTGCATGAAACTGTTCCATTTGTTGCTAATCAGGTAGAGAAAGAGCAACTCTCATCCGATTTCTCGATTCTTCGTAATTCTGCACAGAAATTGGAGAAGGAACTGGTCCATCTCAATCAAACTCTGCAAGAGCGGTTAGTTCAATAATCAATAATGTATTTGCGTGATTATCTTAATTAATTTACCGTATCTCTAGAGCGCGCACGTGGAGTCGCTGCGAGAGTGACTGGGGTGAAGATACGGTATCCATTCGATCGATAACAACCATCAATCATGACTTATCGTATCTCCCAGCATACTATTCCGGGTTTCTACTCCTTTCTGTCCAATCTAACTCACATTTCTGGGTGCGCAATCACGTTGAATCTCACTTATTTCTCCTGGCCTTCCTTTTGCTTTTGTTTCTTCTTTCGCTGTGTGGGGTCAATGGGAGTGGACAGGGTGCAACTTGCTGCATTATCTTTACGAATTATCGATTACAATTGAATGGGAGAGTTCGTTCAGCCCATCGGAAGACGACGTCCTCGTATTGAAGAATGAGCTGATCAATGCACAGAAGTTAATGGATGAGATTACGAAGGAGAAGGAGGTCAGCAATTTTTTAATTAGTCGATTCAATTTTTTTTGTTTAGTGCTTATTTGAATTCGTATATTTATTTATATATTCGTTCTCAGGCATTAGGTTCGAAAATCGAGTAGTTTGCAAGGTACTTTAATGTGTTCAGGTTGAACTGAGCGAGCAACAGAACGCCATTCGTATGCTCAGTCAGGAGAGAGAAAAGTGAGTAGGGAAGAACCTATCTGGATACTATTTTTAAAAGAAAAAAATAGAGGAATAAAGATTGCAATTTAAGCACGTGGCGTGCTGTTCTCGTGCTGAGTAGCTCTATTTAATATGACCGAGTTTGTTATTTGCAGGCAGCACATTCTCATTCAGAACATGGAGAAGCAGTTGGCTGAAAGTGGATCCAGTACAAAGGAGTAAGTGTTTTTCTTCATTAAAAAAATAAATATCTTTGCTGAAAAATAAGTTAATCTCAATTGCAGAAAAGTAAAGTTGGTATCTTCACTCGAATCCTCGATGGCAGATTTTTCAAAGGAAAAGGAAGAAATGAAGAAGAAAATAGAAGATCTGGAGAAGAAATTGAATGAGCAGAGCAAAATGTGAGTGAGGGAAAAGGAATTGGATCAATTTCTAGAAATTAGTTTTATTGTGACTGGTAGGCAGGCTAGTGATTCACGATCTCAAGATTTGATTTTCAGTTTATTTTCTTTTGAAAGTGGACCGTAATCTTAAAACTACAATTGTATGCTTGTAGCAACGAATCTCTCCGTATCGATCTTTCTTCTTCTCGTGAGGCAAAATCGAGACTAGACGATGCAGTCGAGAGTAATACGAGAGAAGCAGAGATTCTCAATGAGAGTAATCAGAGAAGATTGGATGAATTGAATGATAAGATGAAAACGGTGAGACATATCGTGCATTGTAATCATAAACAATTGATTGATTTTTTTTTTCAATCGAAAAGTCAGAAAAAATGTCGTCATTCAATTATCGATTGCAGATGGTTGTTGAGAAGAAGAGATTGGAGAGTGATCTGAGATCGATCGAGGAGCAGACTACGGTACAGAACGATAATATCAAAGCGGTTAGTTACACTTATAACTTATTTAATCACAGTAATTTGTTCGGTGGTTCAAATGAAACATGATAGATTCAACAATTGATGCCATAATTTAAGCTGGAACAGTCGAATCTTGATCTGACGAATGAGATTTCGTCCCTCACTCTTCTATTGGAGAAAGAGAAGGAAAAACTTAATGGAAAGGTGAGCATCCTAGCATTTTGTTATTATTTTTTCCACGGGCAATGGAAGATTGTTGATACTCTATGGATCTATGTCAATGCGATATTGAAATAAGTATTTTTATGTTTTTCTATTTACAAATGACGCCATTCCAGAAGTCGGAAGTGGAAGAGCGAGAGAAGGAATTGAGAGAGACTAAGGAGAAATTGGCAGATGAGAAAACGGAGAAGGAGAAGACAAAGGTACGGTAGGAAATGGGATTGAAGAGAATACTGTAGATGAGGAGAGCGGTGCATGGCGAAGGCCTGTAGTTGATCTGAAACGATTAGTTATGTATGTCATTTCCTAATTCGTTCTAGTTCAGAACGAGCTCCAATCGATGTCTACCGTACTCGAAGGATTGAGGAAAGAGAGTGGAATTGCTAAGGAGAATGCAGAACTATTGAGAAGTCAGGTGAGAAGAGAGGAAAGTACGCTTAAAGCATAGTTTGTAGTCTGCTTAATGCACACTCGCGTTGCATATGTTGTATGTTCGATGGAAGAAATGCTTATTCCGCTACTCAAATGTATTTCAGATATGGGAAGGTGAGAGTGGAATGAAGACTGTTGTGCAGCAATTGAACGAAGAGAAGGAAAGACTCGCAAAGGAGATTATTGTGATGGGAGAGACAATCAAGACTGAGGTACCATTGATGTACATTTGACCAGATGTCAGTAGGAAACATATTTAATAAGTTCGATGTTAGGGAACATGGTGTGTTGTTATTGTATTCTGGATTACAGGCGGAGCTCTCGTCCACTAAATTTGCCGAATCTGAGAAGAAACTGAGGGATAATGAGAATGAAAGAGAAGGGGAGAGGAAGAAATGGAAAGAAGAAATGGAAGGAATGAAGGAAAGATTGCAACAGGCTGAAGAGGAGATTGGAAGAAAGGTAAAGATATTAAAATTGAAGGGAAGAGCTTGAAGAGAGACGTACCTTGCTATTCTACAAATCTATAATTACCATACATTTTCGTCCTTCCGAGATCTGTCATTTTCACACACTCTCTCGCCTAGCATAAACACGTCAGATATTTCATAAACACGTCAGATTTCTATCGGAAGTTCGATAAATCACGTCAGATAGGGAATAATTTTTACTAAACTCGATATTCTGCGCATTCCTAGATGGGTCTCGAGTCTCTAAATTGTCTAGTTCAAAAATGTGTAAACCAAGAATCTCGGCCAACGAAAATGTATGATAATTACAGAGTGATCGATTCTCTGAGTTGGAGCGAGAAATGGAAGAAGAGAGAAGGAAAGGAGCAGAGAGAATGGGAAGATTGAAAGAAGCAGTGGAAGGAGCAACGAGTGAACGAGATGAAGAGAGGGGAAAGAGGGAGGAGGTGAGGAATGCATATATCAAATTGACTTTGTAAAACGTGTTTAATTCTTTTTTGTGTTCTCATGAACCCACCAGTCGAGAGAATGCGGGATACTTTAAATTGGAGTATCTATCGCGCTTTATTCAATATAGCAAACGAGTTGTCATCGATCTCCAACGTCTGCCAATATCAATCAATATTTGTGCAGGTATCTCGGTTGGCTGAGAGATTGGAGAAAGAAGTAAGAGAAAAGGAGAGACAAGTAAATGAGAGTAGAGGAAAGATTGAAGATGCATTGAGAAGAGTGAAGGATGCTGAGGAGAAAGCCAGATTATTGGTGAGGGAAGAAAGATATTTATGATGTGTTGTCTCCGAAAGTTGCATGACTCTGGATATATCGAATCGTGTTGTATTGGAGGAGGAGGCTCTGTCTGCAAGCAGTGCAACTCTTGCATCGACCAGTGAGAACGAGAAGGAAAAAGAGAAGAAATTAGAAGAGGAGAGGAAGAAGGCTGAGGAGGTCAGTGAGGAAGTCTTTTTTTAGAGTAGACTACTTCGTCTGTAGACGTGGGATCATAGTTGCAAAGGATGAATGGCAAAATGCTAACATTTTGGTTGGGGTTTTCGAAATGACATAAGAAAATCCCTAAATCTTTGTTGACGTTCGCGTCGACCTCTGCATATGTACTCTGTAAATTCGGATTTGTGCACTGTAAATTCGGTATAGGGGCAGTGTTTTCTTTCGTCCTTATGAATTCTGAATGAATATTCTTCTTCCAGTTGACACTCAAACTTCAATCGACAGTGGAGGAATTGGAGACTGTGAGAGAAGAATTGGCGAAGATTAGACAGGAGAATGAAGAAGCTGAGAAGTACTGGAAGGTACGGTAGAGAAGGGAGTTGATACGGCAGAAGTCTAGTGGGTATTGTACCTAGATGGAACGTCGTTTTGATTGCGCAGTATTCCCATTCAATCATTATTTTGATTGCAGTTGAAACTGTCCGAGAAGGAATTTGTGATCGCAGCTAATGAGAAGATGAATGAAGAATTGATGGAAAGAGAGAAGGAAAGGGAGAAAGAGTTGGAAGAGAAAAGCAAAGAAAATGAAGAGAGGGAGGTATGTCGATGGCACTTTTATTATGGATATTTGAATTTAGACTTTGGCCAATCTAAATGACTATCTTTGATCGTTTCTAGATGAAGAATAACTCGTTTGTTGCAGAAGCAACTGTCCTCTCTGAAGGAACAACAAGAGGAAGATGGAGTGAAGATGAGAGAGATGGAAAAGGAAAAGGAAGAGAAGGAGAGGGAGAGAATGGCATTACAGGTATGGAGAGAGAAGAGACGAAGGAAGGATGAGTTGTTATATTCACGAATTCCATTCTAATATTCAATCCATTTGAGGAGTCACTGGTTCTTCTTTCGGGTGAAAAGGAAGAATTAGAGAAGATAATGAAAGAATTGAGGGAGAATGGAGAGAAATCGAATGAGAAGTGCAAGGTGAGACGATATTTAATTACATTTTACGATATGAGAAAATATAGTAAAGCTATCTTTTTAAAACTAGTCTACTTGTGATATAATTCAACATGGTGCTTAATGGTTCTTGCATAGTGCTTACGCGATACTCTGCAGTCTCTCGAATTTTCTCTGGAAGAAGAGAAGAAGAAAATGGAGATGACGATTGAGATATCGAATGTGAGAGAAAAAGAAATGGAAGAAGAAAGGAAGAAGAAGGAAGGAGAAATTGAAAAGATGAAGGACGAGATGGAGGGAATTCAAGCGGTGAGTGAAGGGATGGGATGGGAATGAGTACTGTAGGGGGTTATGGTAGCGGGAGATTAATTGATATATGCAGGCACTCATGCATGAAAGAGATGATCGATCGAAGATGGAACAAGAAGTGAAGGAGAAGAATGAAGAGATTGAATCATTCCAAGAGAGAATGGTCAGTTGAGTGTTCCCCCCACACATAAAATGGGAATTATTAATCAATAAATATGTCGTGTTTCAGGGAGGATTTGAGTCGGAATCGGCAAATCTTCGAAGAGAAGTGGAGAGATTGGAGAAAGAAGTGAAAGAGAAAGAAGAAGAGAAGGAGAAGATTGAGTTGAAGGTGGGAATAGATTATTTGTGCTGCATTATGATCATACTTTTGTCTATTATATGATAATGAAATGTGTAATTAGCTAACGTTCAAGGCTTCCCAGTCGACATCTCAATTGGAAGAGAAAATGAAAGAAGAGGAGAATCGAATGATGGAAGTGAAGAAGGAGAAGGAAGAAATGGAAAGGAAGATTGATGAAGTGAGTGAAAGAGAGGAAGGATTTATGCAATATGAAAGTAAATCATAGGTGGGGCAAAGCTTACTAATTTATATTGATTAGTACTGGTATCAATTGATTTTGTCGGTTTCATTTTTATCTGGTTTCTCAAATTGTTATTCTAAGGATGAGTATCAACTATAGCTGTTCGTTTAGCTCTCATCGACTCTTTTCTCAATGGAATCGACGATATCCGAGAAGAGCGAAGAAATTAATGGATTGAAGAAGGAATTGGAAGAGACGGCTGCTGATTTGGTAGTGGAACAATCGAAAGGAGAAGATAGAGAAGAGATGCATTTGAGAGTGGAAGGAGAATTGAGGAGTGAAGTGGAGAAGGTGAGACAAGGGAATATCCATTGATTATATGACTTGGTAATTGAGACATCTACCGTAATCTGCCTTCCAGAATCGACGAACGATGGAATCTGCTTTGTCCGATAGAGAAGAGATGGAAAAGAAAATGAAGGAAGCAACCGAAGGAATGGAACTTCTCACTGTCAAGAATATGGGTGAGTGGGTGGAGTAAGGATGATGCAAGGGGAGACAATGGAAACTATCGGAGTGAGATTGATGGGATGAGTGTGTATCTTTTTAACTTATCGTGGAGAGGGTAGGAGGGGGAGGATCTACCGACGAATGAATTATGTTAATTAGCTTTAATATTGTGAATATTTCAGAATTGGTGCAGGCGGCAGCTGCATTCGACGAAGAGAAGAGTGCACTCATTGAGAGGTGAGAATAACCATTAATTAGATCAATCATTTTTTTCTACTCAAAGCAGATATTTTTAAAACCGAGACACTAATTCAAATCAAAAGAGGATGGATCAATCGAATTCAACTCGTTTTAGATGTCTCAACACTGAGTCGGATCTCGACTTCGAGAGGGAAAGAGCACTGGAGAACAAACACAGATTTGATGAGGTGAGCTGGATTCAAAGAATTTTTACAATTAATTTACGCTAATTTACGCTGCTAAATCTTTTCGGTTTTATCTGGACTTCAACAAAAACGAATGAACCTCTAATCGCTAAAGGAAAATGTGATTCTAAATTGGTCTCCGAAATATATCCTCTCTCTTTTCAGTCAATCTCTGCAATGCACGAACTCGGTCGGGCGAATCAATCTCTGCAAATGGATATGAATAAAATGACTGGAAGGAAATGGTTGGATGACTCGGAGGCACTCAATTGTACTCATTGTGCCAAGGTAAGAAGAGAAAGAATACGGTAGAAAAAAGATTACGGGAGAGAGATCGATCGATTTCAGCTCTTTTCTCTGACCGTCCGCAAGCATCATTGTCGTGTGTGTGGCTTCATCTTCTGCGGTCCATGCAGCAATAAGACTGTCAGGTATGATCATCAACTATTTTCAATTCAAATTTTTTACGAGGTTTTGGAAAAAAAAATATTTCCAAGTGGTGTTCTTCAAGCCCCCACCGACTCAAGCCGTTTTTTTGTTAATTTGTATTCGGATCCAGCAATTTTTGATCTTCAGAGTAGCATCTAATAAGAATCCCGTGCGTGTCTGCAGTAACTGCCACACTGACGTCATGAATCGATAAGTCGCTGGTTACAGTATCAGTTAATCAACCATATAAGTGAATTATTAATATAATTATGCATAACTATTTGGTCACATCTGCAATTCAGTAGCCAATCACAAATTATGGTGTAGATTTTCTCACTGTGCCAATTCGTTTCACTCAAATATCTGATCTTCATATTGACATTTGCCATGTTTGTATAGTGACTCCATAGACGCTCAGAGATGTACATTGCATAATTTATTAGAAAATTAATTCCTTAGAGATAAATTATCGATTTTCACTTCCGGTTGTCAAATTTTAATCGTGATAGTTAGAGAAATTTACATACGTTGACCAGCCTTGGACCACAATTCATCTCTGATTTTCCACCTCCTTTGATCTACTTTGACCATGCAAATTCTAGCCAAGTAATATGGTGCTGGATAAATTAATAAAGTTATTACACAAATTGTCTTGTGGAATTTAGAATTGATTTATCAGCGGGTGAAAGGGGGAAATAACTCGTAAATGCGAAGGACTCGGAAGCGGAACAGAGAAATTATAAGAAATGATTGAATTTAGAAAAAAGAATCGATGAGAAACACATGAGGGAAAACGAAACTTGTGAATGGCACAAGTCGGATTTGTATGAAAATTTCCTGAGAATGAAAGAAGAACTGAGACAAAGTATTGCATTTAAAAGTACTGTCATTCTCTCTATTTGAGACTATGGAGAAATCAGCTATGAAAGGAAAGATTAATCGATCACAGTTGCCATTCGTGTTCTGAATCATCAGTTAAAGGATCAGACAGATCCTCCGAACTCGCCACTCCCATTCGAGACGAGATTGCGGTAGATGGAAGCTTCTCTGAATTTTTTTACCATTATCTACTGAATTTTCTGAAAAGTTCACAACTGCTTATTCTTGTAAGACACAGTAAGATGTCTACTCTGATCTACAGCATTTTTGTTCCATCTTTTTGATTTCTCAATCCACGGTATTCTTACACTCACAATATCTATACACATTCATTCAAGTTGAGCACTCACTCTGTCTACAATCAAAAAAACGAATAAAGACTTTGGCGGCATTTATCCTAAATGAAAAGGATCTTGCTTGGTGTCCTTGGCCAATTTTAGCGTCGAAAGTTACAGTTAAAAAAACGCTGAAATTTTTTTGCGCGAGCGTTCGATTTCATAATGTTTGTCGCAAAAATCACGGTTTCAAACTCTCCTTCTCAATTTGTAACTCCTAGATATTTTTCTTTACAAACAATTTACAGATGTCCTTACAAAACTTCCGAACTACTTTCGACAAACTCTTTCGTTTAGTCGCCAATGGAACCGATAAAGAAGACGTGAGTTTTTATTTTATTTTCTATAATTGTATTTCTTTTTTTTCAATTGCCAACTTCATGCTTAATCATCTGATCACACATTATTGCAAACCTACAGAAAAGGTCAGAGTGAGAGTGTGCAAGGTGAGAGTGTCCCTCTCGATCTCACACGTTCTCTCACTCCAAACCCCTTTCTGTAAGTTTGACCGGTCTGTGGAATAATCTGATCAGGATCTTTCATTTCATTCGACAATTCCACATCCATTTTTCAGATTGATCATTTGATGAGATTACTCTACGAATTCTATCGTGAACCACGAGATTTTCCACTGATTGATGTTGCGACGCTCACAGAAACACAGAAAAAGGTTTACAATTTGATTTTTCGCTCACAGAAGCACAGAAAAAAGGTTTACAATTTGCAAAGGAATGTTTTTTTATTTCAGAATTTTTGTGAAGATTTCATATCGGTCTTCAAGAAAATATGTGAATATCACACAACTGCAAGATGCTCAACAAGACTGAGGTTTAGAAATTAAAATAATGTTTCTACATCCAAAATTCATTTTATGTCAACAATGCAACATCGAATACGATTTTATTTATTTGGGTGTCTATCATAATAAAATGAATATTTTTTATTCTAAAAAATGATTGCAGGAAAATACTGCCTGGACATATTTTTTTTCCGATTTGATATATTCCCGATCGCAATCAGATTCTTCGAAGAAAGGAAAGATGTACAAGTGTTTAAAACAATATATTACTAGGCTAATTATTAAAAAATAGATGTCCAAGTTCTTTCTTGTTCACAAAAAAAATTTTCAGTGTGCTCGAGTATTCAAAATGGGACTCCTTCTCAAACCAGAGATTATGCTGAGATATCGATCAAACGAAAGAAGGATAGCTGGAGAATACGATGTAGGGTTTTCACAAAAAGAAACTTTTATATTTCATCCCAAATACAAATACAAATTTATCAGTGTCGCTTTAGGGGCGCTGATCAAGATGGGGGTTTCATATAGGTTTCAGACGTGGTCGATGGTCTTCTTTAGAATGATTCATTTTGTCCAGTATTGAGCGTCGAGATCGGTCTTCTTTCCATATCACAGACCTTTGCGTTAGAAAAAAGAAAGATGGTGTCTGCTTTCTTGAATCTGCGTCAACCAAACTCAAATCATCAATCTCAGAAGGAGATTCATCGAGTCTAGAAACTGAGAGACCAACCATCTTACGTAGTCCTATTGTATTCAATTCCGTACAGCGGATTCGAATGAGTAGAGCATCTTATCATTTTACAGAAATTTATCGATACGGGCAGAATCGCTGATCATCAGTGGTGGAATATTAATATGAGTGAAGAAGAATCCAAAGAAGAATCCCAATTTAAACACAACTATGATACAATTGTTGAGAACAATTGGAACGCCGACTGACCGTGGAGTTAAATATTATAAATATTTATAATAAAGATTATGTATCAACAAAAGACTCATTTTTTGATATATTTCTGACCCCATCAAACACCTGGAAACATAAATTTATGTTCTGGAATATTTTTCTGCTACATTTCAGACAGTCCATTCTCTCCCATTTGTGAAAAATAATAATGAAATTTTGGACTGACTCCGATTTATGATATTTTTTTTCAGAAAAAAATTTCAAAGTTGGTGAACAAAAATGCGCAAGTGGATAACTATTTAAAAAAAACACTTCTATTTATTTCAGCTGTTCTTTTATACGTAACTTTGTCAACTTTGTCTGTCTTTCTAGATTGTAGAGAGAAACGATCGTTCTGATACATAATCAGAGATTTAATTTACATTTGATTCGCATTTGCACTAATGGTTCTACAGAATATTTTTCAATAAATTTACAATCCCTCCATTTTACACGATGAGAAAAAGAGAGAGAGAGATCTGACCAATTCCTTGATCTACAATATTCTTCCACTCACCACATACTGTATGTCCATTCATTCCATTCACTTTTGTGTCAATGGGAACATTGTTCGACATTTGTGTCTCCATTGCCTCGATCTTCTCAATGGGAACGTAGTATTCCGATGAGAAACAACTCTGAACAAGTGTGGGTCTCGTCTGGAATTTTACATGTTACGGTACCTTGATCTTTCGGAGAAGTTCAATTGACGATCGTCGGATGCTCTTGTTGCATGCGCAGTACACAGGGTATCGAATACATCTACAATCGATTGATTTGTTGATCGAAATGGAATCAATTTCTCTCACCCAGCAATCATTGGCATGAATGACATGACATCATTGAGATATGAATAAAGAACAACATTATCCTCGAGTGTACCTTTATCGAATGTCTCCCAGAATGTAAGAATGACCTGAGTATTCAATTTATGGATACCGTAAGAACTACAGTATACCTGAAGTGTTTGCGAGATGAGATATGTGGTGACTAGACTAATTAGAGCTCGAGTGGCGTCCTGGAGTGTATATGTAAGTACTGTAGCATCCTTTAGACTAATCGATAATCTACCGTACCCTGAGGGAACTCCTGCTTGGTTTGTTCGTAGTATTCATTCGCTGTAGTCCGTTCGGTTCTGCTACACTCATCTTCGGCTCTGCCATTCTTCGATATTCTTTGTGGAGTGCCTGCATTCGATCGTGGTTTTGACTACAGTATTTCAGACTACCGTAACCCCCTGGCAACAGTACTCACTCCGATAATGAGAATGTTCATGATTACGAGAACGAAGAAAGGAGCAATACGATCAACGATATTTCGAGTGAGGAACATCCAATAAAATCGATAGTTTTCGTCAGACGAAAGATCCGTTGGTGTGATTTCGTACTTCCTGCAAAGGAGCTAAAACATATTGCGTCATCACTAGGCAATCTCTATAGCTTGTGCGTTTCGACTTTGCAATATCAAAATGGGAAATATGTGGTAACGTACGCGAAACCAGTGCAATTGACTTTTTCCGTGTAGGAAACTTCGAAGAAATGGCAACTCTTGTAGAGAATAGAGACTGTGACACACCAGATACACACTAAGGGACGATGCTGTTCGAGATATCTGGAATAGAAAAGCGATGAAATACTCGAGACGGGTTTGAGATGAGGACGGAGGGAAAACGAAAGGATTAGAACATGGAGGGGAGGGAAGGAAGTTATCGGGAGGGATGGAACTACGGGGAATTCAACACGAATAGACAATTAGGAAGCCAGAAGAAAGCCCGTGTTAGGAAGAAACATTCAAAAGCCACCCTAGAAAATGTGAGACGATTAAAGAGAATTGGATGAATTCTTGCATCAAAGCAAAGGGAATAGCATAGATTTGCACTTACTTTCGAACCTGTCGAATCTTGCGGACATAAGCGGGTTGTTGATGATGTTGAAGGAAGACAGAGAGAACGTTGAATTGATCAGCCATCACGTTCCTTGAGTACGGTACTCACTCACACTCGATCGATAACTGTCGATGGTGCAGTCCACGGGCAGACAGGCAGCGATCGAATAACCGAGGGATACGGTAGTGTGCGACGGGCGTGGTGCGTGGTGTGCACGAGAGTGGTGCAGAACGTGCGGTGAGAACATGGTGAGAACTCAGAAGCACTTCTATGCAGTAGCAGACTATCGAGTAGCGTTAGTGGAAGAACAAAGAGTGCAGCAGACATGCAAAAACTAACTCCAGTCCATACAAAATATTTATTTCAATGACCGGTCGTTTTAGAACTGCCATTTAGGAACAGATTTCTTTCAAGGATTTGCTTGGGGTACGTATCAGAACATTTAGAAACTTCTATACTTTGGGTTCCTAATCGTCAGCTCCAAAAAGAACCATCACCGAGTGAAGAAAAAGATGGAGAACTAGTGGAATGGAGTTGAATTCAAACAAGGGACAGACCATGCAGTGGAATACAACAGAGGGGAAATTCTGATGGACGACCCATCTACCAAAACTGAGTTCAGATTGAAAGATCCGACAGTTCATTGAGGGTTCCAAGATGCGAAACTCACTTTCGAACTCTAATTATGTTTCTGGAATGAAAAGTTCGCAGAAGTCTCTCAGTCGTCGCAGCAACAATCAATAACATAGACAGGAACATGACGATGGCGGACTCCTGAACGGAAGATTACTGTAGTCGAGACAGAGGAAGTGTCTTACGGTGAGCATAACTCGGAAGTAGGAGAGAAATAGATGGTAGATGGGAAGACTCACGAAGTAATCCATGTAGACCTGCAGTCAACAATTAAAAATATTTATGTATTATTTCAAATGAACTTTATTTCAAACAGCGTCTAGGTCGTGGTATTAAAATGTCTCCGTTCCCCTAAACAGTTCCTCTTTTCGAATTCATTAGTTTATAAATTCTCCCGCGCCAAAATTTTGCGTGGGAAAACTATAGATCGTTCCTTTTATCCTTCATGAAAGAGAATTCGAAACAATTTCAGCTGCCGTTTTCATTCAACTTTTCTCTCAATCTTTTTTAATCCAACTTCCTCTTGTGAAGGAACACACGAAAAGGAAGTGTGGTCTCTCAGGAATAAATAATTGAACGTCTCTTTCCCCTCCTCTTTATTGAAATTGTAGTGAGTCGTGAGAAAAGGCAAAGAAAACGAACACTTTCACACACAACAATTCACTCGCCTTTTTCCCGAGTAATCATCCATACTTTAATGGCCTCAGTTCAATTGGCCTTTCTCACTTTTATCTCAACTTTTGTGTGTGGAATAGCCCGGAAATTCGGTCGACGCGTGCAGACTCGACCTTTCTTCTTTTTCTTTACCTTTGTAACAAAGAAGAAAGGTCAACGGGTTTGTTCTGGGGAACGTGCGAAGCCGAATAAACGTCATTCGTCGACGTTTTGTGTGGGAAAAAAGACTAGCCTCTCTCTCAAAATGGAAGAGGAACTCACTGGAACAGCCATAACAATAATGTAGTTGAAAGCCATTACAATGTCGATTGCAGCCAGAATTCCGAAGTAGAACACGGGAGTCATCCTGAGTGTGTTGGGAAATGACAGAATATGAGAAACCAGTCCTTTTCTATGCAAAGTGCCGAATAGTAAACGTCGTCCTTCGGATGGTGCACTCACCGTATTGCTTTGTTCGTCCAGAATACGATGGAGAAGAAAGAGTTGAGTATGATGCAGAGAATGCAAATGAGAACTCCCGCGACTCCAATCAACCAAATTTTGACGTCGACCAGATCCGTTCCCTGAAACAATTTTGAATGGCTCTCGTAAATTCCTTTCCAGATCGAATGGTGAATCAGGGGATAGGCAAAGGGCTAGTACACGTTCTTTTCCTCTTTCTCACTGGCCCTACCCATGTCTCTCTTTTGGTCTACCTCTCTCTCTCTCTGTTATCCCCCACTAAAATTCCGCGGAGACTTATTCACAGAAAATACTGAAAAGATACAGCTATTATGAGCTTTTCGAAAGGCTATTCCAAAAATAAGCAATAACAAAATGTGATACATACGATGTATTCGCAAGGCGGGGGACCTCCCTCCACGTCTTCTGACATTTTGACGAATCTGTAATAGAAATGTGTTACGCAAAGGAGTGAAAGCTCGGAAGAAATGAAGAGAGAGAAGAGGAGGAACGGAATAGTTGACAAGTTGTGTGTTGGTCCTCTCTATCAGACAGGAAATTCATTCCTGTGCTATTCGCAGAAATGAAAATGGGTCAGAGATTCATGAGAAAAGACATTAAGAATCTCGCATGAGACTCGACCAAAAAGGTGCGCAATTGAGAGTAATTTATTCATTGTGAAAATTGCGCAACTCCAGTGTCAGAGAACCAATTTTAATTGGAATACTTAGAATTCGCGAAAACACTTATGGAATTCGTGCATTTCCCCAGAGTTTCTTTCTATAAAATGGGATCTCCGGTGAAATCCAATAAAGATAGAAATGAGGAAATGAGAATGACTCGAATATCAAAGAACGACTAGAAATTGCAACGTTTTGAGATGGTTCTCTCACTAAATTGTGTCTTTTGAGGGAGCCCACGTCCATTCAGAGAAGTCTTCTATGAATATACCAATTGAGTAAACAGAATATCAACCATCAAAGTTCTCTCTATAATTCGATAATATGCAGTGCTATATTGGAATCTTCATTTGACATTCCGTGGAACGACTAATTCTGACGTCTTGTGAGGGGATGGAATAAAGTGGATGGGACTAATTCGACAAGTGCTAGAAAGAATCGAACGAATGAAGAGAATTCGGTTGAGTCCACAGTCAATTCAACAAAAATTAAGATCTGTCAATCTTGGGAACTGAATGAAAAGAGAGAAAAGAGGAGCAAAATAGAATAGAGTGGGGCGAGAGCTTCCAACTAAATCTCCCAACTTCATTTGCATAAATTCTCGGGACTTTTGGAGGAAGAGAGCATGACGAAGGAGGAGAGCGCAGACGACGAGAGAGGAGGAGGGAGCGTGGGATAAGAGGAGGGTGAGGTCTACAGTTTACTGAGAATCACAGAACGAATAGTGATGGAATGCTTCCTCATTTCCGAACGGGAATGGGCATATAACAAATTCTAGTAATAAAAGTCACGTATCGGTTCGAGGAGAGTAATGAATGAAACAGTAATCGTATCGCTGGTAGATACTTTCTCCCGAAGTGATTTGTTGATTACGGTACTCAATTAGTCATCGATCTACAGATCTCGTGTGCATGACGTGCTTGAGAGGGGGAAAGAGACTAAAGCGGGCGGGTAATATTACTGGAATGGAAAATATTGAGAGGCTGGTAGAGGATGAAGAGAAGAGACCAATAACACTACAAATACACCAGAGGGAAACCGATTCGAAGTAGAAATGAGAGAGGAGAAAAGAGCGAATGAATGAAGGAAGGAATGAATGAATGGTCAACTGGAGAATAGAAAGAGGAGAGGGGGAAACACTTGAATGAAGACTGATAATAAGAGGAGTCTTTTGTGATATCGAAGGGAGAAAGATTTGGTGTTTGTCTAAAGCGACTCGAATCTCCCTTGTTCCCAACAGTCGTTTATCATCTTTCGAGTGTCTATTCAACTCTCTCACTTTATCGCCTTTCCTTGCTCGGTTCACAAATCCTAGTGGAATCATAGTCCTTTTCCTAAAAGGATTCCACTGTCGACTCCAACTAAAATGACTAGGATTCCACTACGATTTCTTAGCCAGAGAAGACGAGAGAGTGGGTGATAATAAGAGAGCGCAGACGCGAACTAACGCTGTTGATAGAATGGAGAGAGGGAACGTGGAAGAAGTCAATGAGACAATGTCGTGAGTTGATACAATTGAGATGGGAGAGAGAGAGAGAGAGAGAGAGAGAGAGAGAGAATGCACTCTCTAGTCGGAGTAATACGATAGTCACCACACTTCAGTCCCAATCGTGGCTATCGAGGGGGTTGGGGGGGAGATCACCATTTTCATTTTTTCGTCTCAATGTGACCTCCCTTCAATATAAATCCGCCTTCTTTTCTTTCTCGTCTGTCCACATTTCGAACCTCGGCGGTTCTCGGAATAACAAAGAAATGAGTGGTAAATGAAAAGGAACGAGAAGGGAATCGTAAACTGGCCTGTACGGGAAAAAGAAGGGGAAATTAAACATCTATTTTCAATGGGCAAAGGAGATCAAAGGCCACGTCGAATTCGGCCTTTTATAGAAACGAGGATTCACAAATTTTTTTTGAGATTGCAACGATTTTGTTTGAATTCTTCGTTAGAAAGATTAGACATGGAGATGTGTGCTCTAAAATAGAGGAAATGAATGGTGTACGGGAGAAGAATCGACGTTTGCCCCCTCACTAATTGCTGTCCATCTTTGCTGAGAGGAATAGAATGCCAAACTATGAGACAAGAGAAGATGGAAAAGGTTGGAAATGTGAAGGAATTGTAGAATACAGTCCATGGGAAGATGGCAGACTCAGATAGAGAAAGAGGGCCTTTGCCCTTCCATCATAAATGTGCAAAAGAGGTCCTACGTCAACTTCTCCCGGGTATCCATGTCGACTGGTGACAATGAATGGGGAAACAGTGGTGGAAGGAAGGCCCCTATCAGCCTTGAAGAGGTGCCTCCTCTTTTGCTGGAGGGGTACCTCCACTCACTTGGAAGCAGCACCTCCACCCTCGCTGGAGGGATACCTCAACTCATTGTTGAGGGGTACCTCCACCCCCTCTGCAGGAGGACCTCCCCTCGAATTGAGAGTAGCAGAGAAGTAATCGCGAGATGAGGAAGAGAAGGACAAAATGAACAACGTTTTGTCGTTTTCACTGATGAGTTTAGAACGAGGGAGAAACTACTCGGGACTAATAAGAGTGACTTCATTGTTCAAATGGAGCGTCGATTGGGTCACACACATGACTGGCTGAGGAATGGACTGAAGTGTCTCTCCCGCCACTCGGCCACTCATTTAGAGTTTATGTTTTTACCAGAAGCGCGGCTCGGTCTGAACTGCGGTCTAGAAAACATCTAAAGGGGGATGAAGAGATGAACTCTCGGGTCGGGTTAAAGAGGAAGAGAAAAGGGGACACATTCCACTTCCAGTCTTTATTCCCGTGGGATTAATTGACTTCCAGTCGCAATACTTTTGAGTGATGAAGAGAAGAGAAAACGATGAATGAATGAAGGAGTAGGCGTGAGAAGAAAAGAAGAGATAAGAGAGAACACCGAAGGGAGAAAGAGAGAGAGACAATCATGGGATATCAGAGACAAATGAATGAGTAAAGTGAGAAGAGAGAGAGAGAGAGAGAGAGAGAGAGAGAGAGATCGACAGTAGGGCGGATTCCTTTCCTTCTAATTGCATTGTCCTCACAGAGCTGCGAAATCCACTCCAAATTCTCTACAAACCGAAATCGAATGAGCTCAATTTCTCTTCCAAAGATCCTTAGATTTTCTTCCGTGACTGTATGAAAGAGACTACCGGGTATACCGACCAGAGAAAATAATAGAGAAGTCCGGTATTTAGGAATTGGCTGTGAAATTCGGAGAGACTATTGAAGTGAATAGGCATATTTGAGTGAATTTAATGAATAGAAGGAGTGACGTCAGCAGAAACGATCGAAATTGAGAGGAAAGTTAGCGGGAGTGAAACAATTTGTGGCGAGTTTCGCATTGCAAACAACTAATTGGACAAGGAAAGAGGAGAAAATAAGGAGAATGTTGCAGGTCTCAATTCATTCCTTACAATTAGTCATTGATCAATACCTCTTTAAGGAAGCTAAAACTGGAAATGCATGATGGTCTCGAATTGAAAATAGTAGATTTCCGTAGAGAACTTCATCTATTCTTTCGCCATTTTGGTCGTTTGAGAGAAAAATGAAAGAGTGTTGGAATAAAAGTGAGTGCTGTCGAGAATAATCAAGTATTTGGGCGAATCGGGTGAATAGTCGAGAGATCAAATTGATTCACTCGAAATCCGATGGTATTGTGGAGGGCGGGTTGGGATGAGACTAGAAAGAGACCAACTTCGAAGGAGGGAAAGACAGGATAGATGACAAATTATGATGGATGGGAGGGGTAATGGAGGAGGGAGTAAGATAACATTCAATGTTAGTTGATGTCTGAATTACGAGAAAACGAGAGAGTGAACTTGAATATGGAAGAGACCTGTTGAAATGCTTCGCTTTGGTTTACAACAATAGTAGAGATCATATTGCAGATAGTAATGCGAACTCCTTTAGTCCTACTCGAGACGGGTTTGAGAGGCGTAAAAAAGGGGAAGAGAATCTCGCGTTTCCCCGTTGTGACTCGAAGGAAAAGACCGTGAGATTCAATCCTCCTTTCACGAGATTTGAGGAGACTTATGAATATTGCAGAGAATACACAAAATACGAAGGAAGACTGTAGATAATGAGTGAAATGGACAAAAAGAAGAAGAGACAGAACCAGGGGTGGGCAAACATTTTCCGCTCTCCTGATTTCGCGTGCTCTCTCGCAGGTTAGATAATACGAGAGAGCTTGCGAATTCGAGAGAGCGGAAAATTTTTCGCCCATCCTTTTTTCGCCCATTTCTAGGCAGAAAACCAGAAAGGGATATTCACTCTACCGTTTTCCCAATTAGTTGTAGGCAGTGTGATTGAATCTGAATCATAGACACTCTGATACTTTCTCGGAACCGAGATGGTATCAAATTTCACTACTCGCCTCAGTTATTAATTTTTTGATTACGAGTACTCAAGAAATCTCGAGCAAAGAACAGGATGAAAACAGGAATTATCGGGATAATAACTGTTATCTGTATAGAGAACAACGGAGAAATTCCCATGATTAGAAAAGAACAAAGAAAAGGGACGAAAATGAATTAAAAGCAGGTGAATGAACAAACGAAAATAGGAGAAAAGCAGGGGCTGAGAATAATAATAACTTTTTGTTATCCGCGTATCGCCTTACTCATTTCCTTCCAGGTATACTAGACAAAATCAAGCAAAATAAGCAAAAAAAAAATGAACAAACACACGTTCGAATGATACAGTAGATTGTATTGGAAGGAAATGGAAGACTGTGAGTATGTTCACTATCGAATCTTTTCTCCTACTCATCTACTCTCTCCCTTCATTCCATTATCGTAAGAAAATAGAAAGAGGCCGGATTGAAAAGAAGAAAGGAACATTTCTTATTCCAAGTCAGACTGAACTCTCCAAATTGAATTCTAGTTGAAGCCAGAAGAAAATGTAATCAAATTTGCGCACTCGGGTGAAACATGCAGAAATGTTCGTGATTCGAATTTGGTTTGTCTGGTTTTGGCTGATTTGAAAGGGAAAAAGGAGAAATGGGAAAGTCCCGTGACTTTGGGAACAATAAAATACGTGAACGAATGAGGTAAAGGTGACGATAAGTGTGTGAGATTTGGCGGAAACGGGGAAATAAGGGAGAGAAGCAGAAAAATGAAGAGGGAAAGAGGTCAAAAGGCTAGTGAAATAGAGAAAACAAGAGAGGAGAGTGGACATAATTTGATCTTGTACGAGACAAGAGTCAAGAGTAGTGTGAGACATCGAAAAGGAGCACTTTGTGAACACTCCTTCTGAAATACACGTACAATTAAAAGATGTTTACTGTTTGTTAAAAGGTGTTTCATGTGGCTTATTGTATGTTTTTACTGTGGATGCCAAACAAGCTTAAACAAAAACATGCAACAGAATTTCCTATTCTCTACGAGGTTGCAGAAACAGTCAAAAAAGTTACGTTTCGTTTATCCTTGACTTCACTTTCTCTGACATTTTCTCACACATGTTGTTTTTTTCTTAAAATCTTAATGCGAAATCTCCGGATAATAGTTTTCTATTTCTCTGTTCTCTCTCAATTTCGTATGTTCTCTCATCTCTGAATAGTCGACGTCCGGCGATTATTGGGAGATAACAGAAAGAGACCTCACACAAACAATTAACGGCCTAGTGAATGAGAAAATACAGTGTGAATATGGGAGATAATCTAGTTAGAACCAACGATTCTGGAGAGAAAAGAAGGAGAAAATAAGTGAAGAATGTCGTAACTGAGACATTACAGTAGCCCTATCACAATTATCACAAAATGGTGGAATTATTCTTTACACGCGAATAAATGCAGTGAGAAAGAGAAAAAAAAGGCGGTGGAAAGTGTGAGAAATCGTGGTGTGGTCTGCAGTGTGAAAGTGACAGGTTCGTCGATGCGACTTTATTCCCTCCCTCATTGTAGACTGAATAGAGGAAATAAGAGAGAGGAAGACGAAAAGAGCACCAAAAGAGGCAGGAGAAAAGATTTGAACAAGACCATTCACAGTTTGGAGCCATGTAAGAATCGTTCAAGAGAAGATTGCAGAATGAGGAAGAAAAAAATTTCAATGTTTGCAACTGCAATCATTTTTACTGTCGATTTGCGGATTTTCTTAGTCTCATCAGTAAGTCTTAATGATACAATCGCGGTGTGATTGAAAAACGGCGAATAATTTATTTTACAAATAACTAGCCGTGACTCAGGTTCTCTCCATTCTGCACACTCTCTCGCCCGCTCCCATTGATGAGAGAGTGTGCGAAATGGAGAGAGTGCAGAGACTATGATTGTCGATTGCTTCTCAACTGAGAATGAACCATAGCTCAATTAAATCTCGATGTAGACAACACAATAAATTACTAGTCCTCTAATAGTGCAAATGAGTACCGTAGACTAAATAGATTAACAAGTGGTGAAAGGGAATCATTATAGTATATTATGAAAGAAGTGTCTACACTCTCTTCACTCTATTCTGACTACTCGAGTAGACCCAGTAAGGCGAAGGCGTAGTTCGCATCTGAAATTACGATGTTTGTGTAGGAAATCCGGTCAATTACAGCAACTTTCCGACGGTGTCACTAGCAGAAACACAATTATCTCGGTTTCAGAGATTCCATTTCCACACGATTCCAAAACTACACACTTGGGTCAAGGCGAGAGAGTGTGCAAAAGTAATGTGGTGTTAGTTTTCGGAAAAAGGAAACGGAAAAAGGCCAAGATTTGAATTCCCGCAATTTCATATCTCAGTTCTCCGTGGAGCAATCGACTCAAAACTTGGAATATAACATTTTTCGACCCTTTTACACCTATAAACGAAATTTTGAGTCGATCGCTCCACGGAGAGCTGAGATAAGAAATTGCGGGAATTCAAATCTTAGCCTTTTTCCATTCCCTTTTTCCGAAAACTAACACCACATAAGAGAGTCGCTCTCGATTTTACACGCTCTCTCACCCCAAATCTGGAATTTCTGGAATGCTGACCGGCCTGTTGGATGATGCGTTTCTGACTAACAATATGTTTTTACTCATTTTCACCCCCTCACCTTTCTCTTATTCTGCTCTCTCAAGGCAACATTGATTGCACTTCCGAGATGCTGTGTCATCTTCGCGACGTACGGCTCAACCACACCTGTCGTGCAACAAATTACGACCTTTACCAATCGTCAACTGTTCATTTTTCGACAGGGCGACGAATGGGAAAGCTCACCACTCATTTTTGTCCAGAGTGCACGCCAGTCTCGATCCACACCAGCATCTGCGACTGCACTCTTCAACTGAAATATCGACAATTCGAATTAGAGATCGAAGAAGGAATGGGAAATTAGTCACACACAAACTCGACAGACTCCCACAGCGACTTCTTCACAAGTTCCGTATCGATCGATATCGGGTCCTCATCTACCGTAGTCGTCCCATTTCCAGTCAGGAACTCCTCATCGGGAGACGGTAGACGAATTGTTATAGTTCTAGATTGCCTCATCACGTCTAATAGAGAAGATGGAGTTGTCGTCTGACAGATTATCGATTAGCTGAGGATTGGTAATCGTTAATCTTCAGGGAGAATCTCACCACGACTTTCTTGCCCTTCCTCGGCTTCGGATACGGTAGGGTTATGCGAAAGATTCGCGGGGTGGTCATGGTTACTGTGGAAGTGTCATCGTGAGTTGAGGGAAGAGGGGTTACGGTAGTCTGCAATATGGGGGAATCGATAATTGACCTGAGTCCATGACTGAATTGCATTGTGCCGAACTCCTTCGATCTCTCTGCCAAATTGATCGGAAGAGAGAGGAGAAGAGAAGGAATGAGGAGGGGAGAAGGAGGGAGAGGAAGGGAAGGATTGATAGGGAGGGAAGTGATGGGTAGGAGATGAAGGGAGGAATGCAGAACGAGCTGAGATTACTGATGGAATCTGAACGGAAAGAAGTCAGATTGCGATTGATACTGGATCAGAATTATCATTTTAGGTGGAATTTTTTCAAAGAGATCTACTCGATGATTATGCTGATCACTCTACGAATGTTCTTTGCTACTGAGACTTTCCCAAGCTGTGAATAATGACCTGATAATTATGATTGAATGGTGTCTCTGGAGGCTGGACGAACGATGCTTGGAACGATGGTTTGTATGCAGACTGCAATTGAGTAGTCATGATGCAACTCATCTCATGTAGTCACCATTCTCAGAGGCGCTGCGGGACGCGCGTACGGCGCCTCGTAGGCGTCGGTGGGGCGCAGAGCTGGCGCCGCGCCGACTGCAGGCCAGGGAGACGGCGCAGCAGCTGCAGCAACTGCAGCAGGACGCGGCTGCGGGGTTGTGAAAGTGAAGGTGATGGGTTCCATTGTGTTGCGTTCTGAAGAAGGAATTGAATGAGATTGAGATGGATTTGAACTCAGACGGAAATATGTCTACGACACTAGACTTCTTGCTAAGAGGACTCTCAAAGTCTAAACGACTCGCTCCCCTGTGCCTATTAGACTTTGAAGTCGTCGCTGGCCAGCTTAGACTTGTCGAGTCGTAGACATCTTTTCCCGTGAGAACTAACTGTCGAATATCGGGACGATTCCAGTTTGAATGTGAGGGCCGACGGTCGCTGATCCATGCAACCAAGCGACTCGGCGACCTCCTAGGAAATATCGAATGAAATAAAATCGATAATGATTGAAATCTCACCGAGTTGCGCCAATTCAGCTAAAGAAGTCGATGCGCACAGAAACAATATTGAGGTTGCTAACATCTGAAAAGGGGAGATGGTAAAAATGTTGTAAAATATATGAAATCGAGATAATTATGTGATCGACGAAATGTGGATATCTTCTGGATGATCTCTGGGAGAATGGCAGATGTGCCCTGAGGGGATCTTCTATCCTCTCTGCCCTGAGGCTATCTCTGTCTGTCTGGTCTCTCCTCGATCCCTCCACTCTCTCTCCTCACAAAACATTGTTTGCTCGAACGCGATTCCGTACAAGGAGGAGAAGGCACTTGAGGAGGTGTGACTGGACTTTCTATCACTCAATCAGAGAAACAAAAGAGAGACAACTGGATTTGAGAATGGAGGACGATAAGAGACCATTGTTCGAATAGCCATGCCATGCCTCACGACCGCGCTATTTATATTGAATCTGCCTAATATCGAAAACGAGTTTCCGAATGTTCTCTCTAGAATATTGGGATGTGTAAAAAGAGTTGAGATATCTACGTTCTCCACCACATTGGCTAATTGCAATCTGACATTGTCGATGTCCATGTAGACGTTCATAAGTGGTTAAAAGTTTCCTTCTGATTGGCAGGAAACAAAATGCACTCAAGTTGTGTTGTTTACCCACTGGCCCATCCAGAATATCTTCCTTTCCGGTCCGTAACTATCGTATTTCAGTGCTTCGATGTTCAGTTCGTGTGTGCTTTTCTGTCTTTTGTCCCTTCTCATCTCATTTCTCTCCTTTTCCAATTGAGGATCAGTCAACTTCGGGGACAACTACTTCATCTTCTAAAACGACCGACAACTTTCGGTTCTAACAAGAAACGAAAACCGAGGCGAGGGGTTAGGTGGGATTAATTAAACTAAGAAGTTAATTAACGCAACTTGAAACAATTTGAGACAACGAGTGAGGGCTAATCTAAGACAACGGGATGAACAACAACTACTTACAAAGCTATGGGGTGAGTGGGCTAGATATCAAACATGAGACAATCAATAGCTTGTATATCGGATATTATCGGATTACTTCTTACGATTACTTATTAGTATTGGAAGTTGTAGAAGTACTCATCAAGATTCTGAAATAGAGGAATAATCAATAAGGATTCTTTTTTCCGGCTTTCGTCCCCTCTTCCAATTGCCACATATGATTACAATCCCCCAAACATGAATCAGGAGTGTGAGAGCGTGTAAAAGTGAGACAAGCCCTCTCCATTTTACACGCTCTCTCTCTCTCTTTCCTGTCCCTTTCTGGAGGCCACTTGTGACCATTCCGGTACCTCTTTGGATCCATCATTCGACTTTTCATTATCCGTCCAATGACTAGCTCCGAGATGTTCGATCGGAGAACCAGGCATTGTGCTGAAAAGAGATGAGATTACGAATAGTTCAAGGTGGGGGAGCAGTGTTACCGCCTGTCACATCAAAATGGAAATATAAAAAATAATCGGTAATTCTTTTTTTCAGGACTTTTTTATAGAGATTTCGTAATTAGGGAAAGGGAATTCACCTTCCACTTCTCTCACTGTATGGACTGAGAGTGATGGCGTCATCGTATTCCATTTTGTACACTCCGTCCACTATACATTCCTCAGTCTTGTCGGATTGAGTCGGTGATAATACTGTAACCATTTCAAATCTACATGCAAAAGGTATACATGCCAGTTACGGTATTGTTTACTGTAACAAGTAATGAAAGATTGACCTCCAGGTGGGACGTAAGCCTGAGAAGGAAGACTATCGAAGGAGAGGACCATGGGAGGCTTCCTGAAATTAGAGAAATATTAGATCGATTATTAAATATCATTTGATTACTCGTGGATTGGCGGGAGATTCGAAGGGCGAGCTTTGCTGAGAAGGATCCACGAAGGAGAAACTGGAGAGTGGAAGAAAGAAGGAGAATCGACGGGCCTGAGAAGAGATGAAGAGTATGCGGGAGAGAGGCTCTTAAGCTGTGCAAATTTTACAGGGGGGGGGGATTTGAACTCCTGCAATTGGGTATCTCGTCACGCAGTGAAGAGACCTGACATTTTTCCTGGGTTATAGAACAGTTTTACAAACTTTTTTTTCTTCAAATCTCTCTCAACTGGGAGCCGAGTTGCGGGAATTAAAATTTAAACTCCTCAGGGGAAATTTGCGCAGCATCAGATAAATTAACTTCCATTGCACTCACCACGGGGATGACTGGTTACTGTAGGCCGATGAGGAGGAACTTCCACTGAAAGATCAAAGATCATTTTATCCAAGATTCGTTAACTTACCTTCCGATGGAGGAGCTGTCGGATGATGCTGACGCGAGGTAAGAAGAGGAAGAAGAAGAATGAGTAGCTGAAATAGAGAAGATACAGTGATTTCTTCTCACTACAGACATAATAATTGATTTCTCAGAGCGCCAAGTCTATTCTCAAAATCAGGAAAATTGATCAGTTTCCGTATTGTGCCATTCAAGAACTCAGCAGTCTCCGCCCACTTCTGGCGATCCTCTGGTTATTAGAGAATTAGACCAAGATTAGCTTCGGACTATGTATTTCCCGCCGTGGTTCCTCGGCTTATATCATGTGGTCAGAGAGCGCGCGCTACGCGAGCCGGGTTGCCCCGCCGGGAGAGGGAGCGGGCGACGTTGAAGTCAACAACGTCGTAGGGCGCCAACCCGTCTCGAGTAAAGCGCGCCGGGCCATGACCTAACCCGAGTTTCGAAGCATGGCGGTTTAGTTACCCCAGTCGCCAAACTACGGTAGAGGGCTAGTATCGACCTCTACCGTAATTTGGCATAGGTGCACTGGGCGGAGCTTGTGCACAACAACTTCGCAGCAGCTGCACACCTTTTGGCGACACGGAATTCTTAGGTCCGAACTGAAAATTTTCGCACAATAAGTAACCTTATTGTTTTCTTGTCAATTGATGAGCCGTGCACTTCCTAGCTTTTGTTATTATACCGAATTTCGCCGTTACTCGGATAAAGAGTGTTATCTTCTCTTTGTTGGATGAGACTCACACATAGCATCGTAGCTCATTGAGTGAACAGAGGACGAACACGAACGTTTAGAAGAATCTGAGAATGTTCCCGAATCTGAGGAACGATCTGCAAATTGAAGAATACAAGAATCAAGTAGACTCAATCATCGTAGAGGCATCTAGCATCCAATAATTTCCCCCCTTTAATTGATGATAATATTCGAAATAGTCTATTCAATCTTCGTCTATTCTCCCTCCACTCACTTCTTTTGTTCTCTCTCTTTCTTCCTTGTTTCATTTTCTTCATAGCCAATCCAACCTTCCTCACATCAGAATACCACGAGAGAATTTCGATCAATGGCTGAACAGAAAACTAATTGATACAATTATCATTTCTAATATTCAGCCAGTTCTAAAAACTCAATTTGGCAGCATCTGTAGTAAATAAGGCAGAAATAAAAATATTCAGATTGATGTAATTGCGATAAATAAAGACTGTATTAATTTACCTTGATTCCCATCTTTTTGGCCATTGTCAATGGCAGTACTCCCATTCCATCCGCAATCTCCTGCAACGACATGTACCGTACTCAATGGATCGATTCCCTCCACCTACCGTACTCGCGTGTGCTTCGAGGAGCATTCTCACTGCGGCCTCACTTCCTCGCTGAACTGCGAAATGAAGAGCGGAGCAGCCTGAATAGGAGAAATACACTGTGGATTATGGTACTTCAGGTCTCCAGTATCTCACCACGATAACTACCGTACCTTCTGTGTCCACACAATTCACGTCCGATCGATGATCGAGTAGCACCTTAGAGCAGATTTAATCGATCTACCATCCTAGCTGCAGTATACCTTCATCACTTCGAGATTATTGAACTGTGCCGCCCAATGGAGCGACGTGCGTCCACGATAGCGCCACATCGTACTCTCAATAGGCATACTGTAGATCAAGAGCTAATCGATAATTGTAACCTGATTTCCCTGGAAGAGAACATCGGCACCTGCTGAGATGAGCAATTCTGCTATCTTCGCACTCTCCATTCCACCTGGGAAGAATCAATCAATAATTCGTAATTATGGTCCCTTATTGGAAATGATTTCGGAGTTCCAAAATTGAAAACAAAGGTCCTCTCTATTTCATTTGTGTATCTCTCCCATAGTCCAAAAACGTTTGTCCCCGAAAGTCCCAAATGGTGTATGGTTTTTAGGGTATTAGGGTGAAAATCGAAAATGATGTTTGATTTTTCAAATTTTCAGGCGTTGCGGCGCCTGGATGACCCGAAATGATGTCTGATTTTTTCTTTCGAAATTTCACCTCAAAAAGTCCAAAAGCTGTCTGGGTATGTTCCCTGGAACGAATTTTAGGTCTATGATCTCTCCATTGTTCGGTGGTTGGAATTCCGCTGGTATTGGAAATCCATTAACAGAGAAGCTCGTTTTCATGTCTCCGCATTGGTTTTTTTCATATTTTTTAAATTGTCAAATTATTTCGTCCTAGGAGTAATAATTAGTGCATACCTTGGGCAGCCATAGCCAACGGTGTTCTATCCGATTCATCGACTTCATTGATCTACAATGGGAATTATCGATCTCCTCCCTATCGACCACTCACATTGTTTGTGACTGCAGAGAATGAGAGCAGCCATTTGACACATCTGAGATCATCTTGAGCCACTGCCAGATGGAGACAACTCGCACCTGCATTACGGTAGTCTCCATGATTAAGTTACGTCATCATCATTTATCTCACCATTAGTGTTGGCTATTCGGCTTTTGCGTAATGCAATTCCTCCCCCTCTCATATTTGATCCGCAATAAGCTTACAATTGCATTCCGCAATTCTGAGGGAAAACTATTCGGCGCCGCAATTAATTGGGCGGAGCTCATTGCGGACCGAAAGGCCGCAATCGTTTAGCCAACCCTACTGACCATCATGAGTGCACGCAGCAGGATCGGCTCCCCAAAGAACAAGTCGATCACAGAGAGAAGGACGAACAGAAGTTATTGCTATCGAAAGAGGAGTGTTACCCTCTGCAATCAATAAATGTATATTCACTCAGGAATAGTCAATCTTACTGTGATCCGAATGGTTCACATTCGCTCCCGCTTTCACTAATTCATCGAGATCTTCAAGAAGCCATTGTGTTCTCTGAAATGACCCATGATTGCATAAGAATGATGAAAATTTAACCTTCTCAGAAGACATCAACCAGAATAGAGGGGTACGGCCTTGCTCATCCATTACATTCACACAATCGAGTCGAATCTGAGATCAGAGACACGAAACCCTCGAACGAGGGGACCCATTTATGATCTCAAATTACCTACCGGAGCCTGGATTCTGTTGGGAGAGTATGCCTCCTCATGTAGTGATGTGATTACTCCACTAGGTTTGCTAGGAGGATCATTAACGCCGAGAACCTTGGGCTCTGAAGTGCAAATTCATAGTCAAACTAGATTTTCAAGTGGCATATACCTTCTTCGCAACATTTGGGAGGGAACCAGATCGGCGCCGATAAGATGCGGTAGCCAATCAATAAAACAGGCAACGCGATGATAACGATGCAGACTGTGAATTGATACAATCAGCAAAGACAATTAATGTGGACAAGTTTTACTCTACCGTATCCCAGTTCTGAATCAAGTTCCATGTGCAACTTTTATTTCTAACAAGCACATTGTCTTTATCAACAATCATCGAAATCAGTTAGTGATAAAGTAACAAAACGTAACAAGCGTATCAAAAGTTAGTGATCTGAGGGCAACAACAGGAAACACTATTACTCGAGTAAGAGGCATTTGCAATGAGGATTCGAAAGCGAGCGAACAAATGACTCAAGTAAAAGGCTATGTTGGACATAAAAATTCAAGTTGTTTTAGTGTCTAACTAACATTGGAAACGTCTACGCCAGTTAACGAACTGTAAAGGGGCTCATGCTAGAAATTACGTCATACAAATTAAAAATGTTAAAACGGGGGTAAGGGAAGTATAAAAATGTTTCGAATTCGAAACGACAACGTTCGCAGAAGCACATAGAACTAAACTATTGAACCGGGATACGGTAGATTAGCCAAGAGGGTTCCACAGGCGAGCAAAGAAACTGCGGAAGATATCTCTACCAGAGATGACGCTGTTGAGACGGGAATCCTTCATCTCGCCGACCTCGATGTGATTGAACTTCGGTACACCAAGAGTAGACTTCTGCAATCAATTAGTTTTAAGTGGGAGCAAGTTCGAAATAATGCCGAAAACAATTTGCTTACCGTAGATGCAAGCGACAGCATTGCACCAGCCTCTTCCGCGCTCCTCACGCATTCTTCAGAGTGCTTGCAGGCAATAGGCATCACAAAGGTAACATCCACATTGTTTTCCTTCTCATTCATGATGTTCCTCTTGCCACGAGAGATCACATTCTCCAACGAATACTTGTTCTTCTCGAGACGCTCGTTCTGCGACGCTACGTATATCAGCGGGGTTCTGAAAATGTCAATTACTATATTATCTAGGAATGTAGACATTCCAATTGTTGGCAAAGTTGCGCTAAATACTAACATTCAAGTAAGTTGAAGTACCTGAGAGGCTCCGAGATATTACTGACGATTTCTCTCATGTTATCCCACCAAAATTGTTCCGAGACAGCGAGTGTGACTTTGATGAGAACCGGCCTTTGGATGGGACTGAAACAGAAGAAATGATATCTCCATAAGCCGGATTAAAGTTGCTCACCCGCGAATGGTTTCATTGGTCGCCCACATCCTGAGCGAACACTCAGACGAACAGCCTCCCGACCTAAGAAAGCTGTGTAAATCTCCTGGAAGATGAGACTCATATCACAACTTACTTAGTTCGGCACATGGAAGGGCAAGGGCGTCTAGTCGAGCATTCGAAGGAATCGTAGTAGCATTCGGAGCGATTGCATTCCTATATCAAACATTTCATCACTCCCGAAATTTATGAAGCTCACCCAATCGCACTTGTTGTTGTTGAATTTCTCCCAGCAGTAGTGCGGATACGGGCATGGTTTGACCGGTCGGACAATACCTGAACAGATTATTGACAGCAGGGATAGATATAACGACGTTGCAAATCAGCACTGTTGATGAAAACATACCATTCTCGTCACAATTATTCAGATCAGTTGTACTGCAGACCACTTCGGGAACTGGAGGTTTGCATACTGAAAAGCGAAGAACTTCAAAAACAGAGAATGCAGTGTTAGAAATTGAGTATATATGGACGCCGGATCTTCCTAATTGTGCCAATAGAGAACATGCTTTAATGCCAGTATATGAGAACCCTGTTACGCACTCTGCCCGGCTCCGCAGTTCTTGAGCTCGAGATCTTTCTCCATTTCGTAGACATGCTTGACCTCTGACTCGGTGTGCTCGCATCTGCGTCCGAAGAAGCCTGGGTAACAGTCATGATAAATAAAGCTTCTGCTAGTTGTGTACATACCTTCATGACAGAAGCACTTGAACGTTCCACGATCGAACGAGCATGTGCCTTGATTGGAACATTCACTGTCTCTGTAAGACGAGGACTCGGCTAAGATAACGTAATGGCTAAGATAAACGTACGGGCAGAACTCCATCTGTTTGTTGCACATGTCGCCTTTGAAGTTCACATGACATTCACACCTCCCATCCTCACATTTATACGTGCCACTGTTAGTACACATCTACAAATAACTCATCTTCCCAAATATAATATGTCCATTAAAACTCACAGCACACGTGTCGTCCGTGAACGAATGAGCCATGTAGACGGCATAACATAAAAGAAGTAATCCGATTTTTAGCATTCTGGTCTGAAAATAAAGCAGTCGACAAGAAAATGAAGGGAAAACCCAGCACAAACTAACAAGAAAAATAAAGAAAAATAGGAGAAATTCCGAGCAAAACAATGAATGGACCACCCACGATGAAAATGTCGATATCAGGGGAAATCTGTTTAAGATATCTCAGGGATAAGAGCGCGATTATTTAAAACATTTAAGATAATTCTGTAGCATACTGTAATATTTTTATGCAAAAAGTGCTTTTTTTTGCTTATTTCTTAAAATTATATCTTATTTCTTTGTTCGAATGAATTACCCATGAAGTAAGCTACACGAGATCCTGCTTTTCTATTATTAGTTCAATAACTGTTCAGAAAACTTCGAAAAATGTCCCAGCGAAAATGATGTGACCCGTCGCACTACCGTAGTCACAAAGCGTGATTGCTGTTTCTCCAGTTTTTTTACTTGTTTGTCCTTTCATACCTCTTTTTCTCAATGTCTGAAGCACTGTCTCTGGATGACAATGATGTGGAAACTCTCGAGGAGGCTGAGGATGTCGTGGCGAGTGGTTCCAAGGTCAGAACGTCGTGATCCTTTCGCATTTCCATGAAATTAATGACTTCTGAATTGAACTTCGTTGTTCTAGGATCGCAAATGCCCTTGGTGCCCGAAAATATTTGTCACTGGAAGCGCTTTGAAGCACCATCTTGGTATCTGCCACGCTACACAACCCAGCATTTCGATGGCTAAGAAACGAGAGGTTCGAAAGTTTCATTTGTTTTTTTTATACCGGTACTGTTATAATTCTAAACGTATTTATTATATATTATGATGTTTATTATACATTATGACAGGGATCAGGTCGGTTAGCATGTCCAATCGGCTGCGAACCCCTAATCGCGTCTTACGATGCCCTTCTTCGACATTGTGCACTAGAGCACGAGTTCCGAGCTGAGCACGTTAACGAGCGATTTCATGATGCAAATGAATTTAAGGTGTGATTCTATATTTCATTACCTCTCACTGGGCGCCGATAAACGTAATCGTAATTTATTCTGTGACATTTATGTCGTACTGCCAATTGGCACATGTTTGAGTGTTCAATCTTTCGCAGGAATGGATGGCCTATATCGCTGCTATGTCTGGTGGATTCGTTCGTAAGCGAGGAGAGCGAAAGGCTGCGGATGGAACTGCAATGGGAGACTTTCATTGCATATTCGATGGGAAGAAACGGTGAGGTGGTCTACAATACTTCAAGATGTTCAAATATGGCATACTTGTTGACAAAGGGTGCAAGTATGATATGAATTTACAATTTCAAATATTCGGTTAATTTATTAGTCAATTGTTCCGTGTTTATTAGGGAATTTTCAGAGAGACGCCATCGACCCGAGCTCCAGATAAGAGTCCATATACTCGTCGAGTTCCATCGAAGAAACTCGGTTACGCCTGTCCTGCTTTTATCCGATACACAATCGATTCCGATGGGTAAGTGGGTTCGAAGTATTCGTACATTAACGAAAATTACGATATAATGCATGTTTTGGCATGATTTTCTTGTTAGTTAGTGTTCACGAAGACAACACTATAAAAATAATTGAACTTATTTTTATGAGAAAATTAGCTATTTTTATCTCAGGAGTGTAACATGTCGAGCTCAAGTTTGTCACTTTGGACATCCAATCAAGCCAGTTGATCGAGTGAGTTCTTTTACCCTAATCTCTCCCTGATCTTGGAATATCTTAATATGAATTAAATATTATTATCAGTCGCCGAATCACCGAAAGGAGCAGAAGACGGTTCGACACTATAATCGATCGAATGCAAGAGGTGCAACGAGGAGTGCAGGATACGCTTTCGATGGAAGTGGATATGAAGATGTGAGTCACGCTCTTCCTACAGCAAAAGATAAGATACCCCGATGATTGTCGGGACGACGTTTCTGATATACACTCGAATTCCAAATGTTTCTAAACTAATTTATGTTTATTTATTATTCTAAACTACTGTTACCGAAATTATTCAGTAATCACAGTGTGGTTGTTTATCATTCTGTGTATCCAAAAATTTTATATCAATTTATTTTTATACTCAGTTCATGTGTGATGTCATGCCATTAAAGAAGGAAGTTATTTATTAAACTTGTAGTGCACTTGAAATAGCAATCGATATTGTATCCAAATTCAATTTGAGGTGTCAACTCGACACGCAGTGAATCAAATGATGGAAGAGGATGAATTGGATGTGGACGAGCATGGAATGGGTAGGAGAATGAGGATAATGAGAAAGAGAATTTACCCATCTACCTTCAGTGCCTCTTTTCTCCATTTCCCTATTGGAAAGAGCTCGATTCGTCGCTCAATCTTCATGTACGAGTATGGACATCGCATTTGCTGAGGTATCAATGAGTTAATGAAGCAATCCATGGAAAACAATTGGTACAAGGATGCAAATAGCGATATTTATTGCAGGTGCAGTCAATACCTCACGAGAATGTTCAACATGTTGCTCATCTTATCGATAAGGTATGTCTCTTTCAATACATAATCTTGTTTTCTCGTATATCTTTTTCAGTGAAACACTATCGAAATAACAATGGGAAGATGCATATATTGTTGCAGTTCAATGAGATTACTGCTGCTGCAGCTGAAATTGAATCGACACTCAAGGCGATGACTACCGTACCCGAGCGACAGGAAGAGTCGGTGCAGGAGACGATTGCAGATGATGATGCAACCAAGGTACGCGAATGGAATGGGCGAATTCATTGAAAGTAGGTCAAATATGTTCTCGCTGACAAGGATAGACACTTTTGCACGGCGTGATGACCATATCGGCGCACGGAAATTGTGAATGTTACATGCATTTCTGACCACTATTTTGTCACATGTTTGGAAAATTGGACAATATGCACGTCGGCATGTTTTTTTTAAATGCTTTTCTGCAGAAAATGCCTGCAGAACCCCATTTGACCTATAACACTGAAAGTTTACGCACGGTACTGTAGGTACGTCTGCACGCTATTCGAAAACGACCGAGGAGACTGGCAACGAAGAATGGATTGAACGAGAATGTGAAGCATCCGCGAATTGGATCAAATGAAGACGAAGAAAGGTTAGCATTCATCAATTCATTATAGAGCCTAGTACTACTTTCCATATTGTTGTGTATCTATGTTACAAAAGATGATTACGTACTTAATTAACCTTCTTCGTGAGAGAAAGAACGACGACGACTTTCTTTGAACCCTACTTTCGTCAATCTCTCCTAAAACACATTCACTGTGCTGAGTAGAGTTTCTAGAGTAACTTTGCAAACTCCATGGAATATTTATCGTTGTAGTTTCGAGCGACAATCGGAGACGGGTGAGATTCACTATGAAGATGATGAGAGAGTGGAAGTAGAAGTGGAGGTGGAAATGGAAGAAACGGTAGAGGACGATTTGCAAGTCAAAGAAGAAGAAGAAGAAGAGAAATGATGTGTGTTATTGGTCAACGGATCTTCCATTCTTTACGAGTCATTGCCAATTTTGTGATACATGTCAGATTACCACAGTTTTGCATATGCTTTAATATTTCAGAAATACTGATAAAATGTTTCTTTTTCTATTTTATTCGATATATTTTTCGCACCGAGTTCGATTCTCAATGATTCCTCAACGTAGACAGCGGGGGTTTGTCAATCATTTATTTACAGAGAGAAGAGGGAAGATACGCCATACAGTAGCAGTTGGATTTGAAAAGGTCAGTGCGATCATATAGTTTTACGATTAAACAATATACCCATGACATTGCAATGATAAGAAATTGGTGCCTATCTTTGGGAGCATTCAAGAGCACGCGGAATAAATGAAATAAGCTTTGATTATGTAATACAAGTACTGTTGCGTATTGGCGGTAGATATCCGCTATGAACATCTTCGGCTGGCTCAAATCATTCCCGTGTCCTTGAGATTCTCTTGTATAATTACGTCGATTACGGAGTTGATGACTACAGTAACCTGAAGTACGGTGGGCGTTAGCAAAAATGTATCCTCAATTACGGGTCATTCAGTACCTGATCGGTGTCAGTGGCGCATGTCTCATGGAAGTAAATTGGCTGCAATTCATGAATTTAATTGTGGATAACGAATGTCACGCGTACCTTCTTCTTTGAGTTTCCATTCTTATCTTCCTTTTCTTTTCCGAGCCTTCTAAATTCCTTCCTTATATGTTTGACGCCGTCTTCGTAGACAAATCCGCCTGAGTAACGTCATTTGAACCTTCAGGGAGTTTGAACGACAAGTTGAATAAAATCAGGAACGGAGAATGTAAAGAGAAATGCGATGTCTGAGAGTCGTAAACGCGAACCTTTATAGCTAGGAAAGCAGACACTCAGCGAAACCTTCTTGATTTTCACTTCGAATAAATCTTTTTTGTTTAGAAATATAATTATCGATGATTTCTCAAAAAATTTAGAGGAAATTATTCCATCGTATAGTTCCATGGCCTCTGTTAGACGGTTCTGCAATAAGAATTACAAAGGGTTTTGTGGAAAGGAGGTTGAAAAGAACTTCATTCGACAACTGTAAAATGCGGCAACACGTACATTTTATATAGAATTTTACCCGTAACACCTCATTTTTTTTCGGGGGTACTTAGAAATAATCGCGAAATTGAGCCGGGACACGTATATTTTAAAGTATTTTTTTTCTCATAGTCAGTCGACCACAGACACTAACCGTTCGATTGTCTTCTCTCAATGTTTGATCGTACTCAGAAATGGCAACGACGAAGATGAGAGCATTCACCTTAAGAGTAGATAGTTGGATTGGATTAAGGAAAAGAGTCAATATGGAAGAACATGATTTGCTCAAAATACTATGATTTATATAGATAATCTTACGTCATCAAAGCAATGAATCCACTTTCGTCGCTCTGATCTTTGACCTCCGACATCGTAGACCCTGGATAGACACAATAGGTACTTCCACTTCTTATGCATTTTTTTTGGTTTTCCCGAGCACTGAATATTTTATTCGCATAAGAAGCGTAAGATATTTTATGATGTTAACATTAGACAAGATCTATTCTCTAGTGATAGTATGTAGTTTTTGTAGTCGTAACGGTACAATTACAGCTTGAATATTATATGATTGTTCAGGATATGTAATATTTGTGTGCTGAGAATCGAGAGCTCACTCAAAATCGATGCTCTTAATGACGAAATTGACTTGAACAACGCCGGTTGTCGCAGTTCTACAGTAGAGAATGTCTTGTGGAGTAGGAACGTATCCAGATTGAGAGATTCTGTCGATGTCCTCGAAGAAACTAAACCAAATGGAAACATATTGAGGTGCAGATACAAGCGTTGCAATGAGCAAGTATACTCGAAAATTAAAACAACAACAATTAAAAAAACCCAAACAATTTATAAAAAAATAAACTGACTGAATGGTACTGTCTGCAAACTGGAACTGCGCCCGTTGATCGAAACACTTCTGAATTCCCTTGTCGGCCCACAATGTCTTGATAGCAGTTTTCACCTGCCGAGTCACGATAGAATCAGATATTGATGTTATATTAGAACCTCTAATGTGATCTTCCTGGTCTCATCCGTCGATTCATTGAAATACTTGCGAAGATAACCAGCTTGGTCCTGCAGTTTAGTCGTTATTTTGCCATTACGCGTTTACTCACAAATTCTCACGTCTACTTTCTCACGTTGCCATGTCTTTGAGATTTTTTTACAATGAGCGAGCAATTTTCCGCGAGAATGAGAACCGCTCCCAGTGGAATTTAAATAAACAATTCATCCAAATATTCTCACCAAAATCTCGCACGAGGCAAAATGCGTTAAGGACTATAAAAACTTGGGATTGAGTACAAAAAACAATGGGAATGAGTACTGTACTTGCGCGTTGAATTTAGAATTCAATTGTGATTCTCACTTGTAAACTGATATCGTGTAGATGGACTCCTATGGCATCCATGTTGTCTAGTAGGACAATCATACTCTGCAGCGTATTGTAGACTATGACCTGCAAGTTCGGCGTTCACTCTTCTTAGAAATAGTTGAGACAAACAATTCGCATTTCGTCGATTTTCGCTTCGCTGAAGCCGGAGGCGTGAAGAATTCTGAAATCATCGTCTAATTACATGTTAGATTTTTGTTTTTCTGCAAATTTACTCAGGCCTTAAATGTGTGGGCAACTTCTTGGCTTATTTTTTATCTTCGAAAAAAGTTCATTAGCACTAATGATCGTTTTTCAATTATGTAGTTCGAGATACGTGTAAATTGACACATCAGACATAAGCCACACGACCGTGGGATCACAAGGTTATACGGAAGTGAATATGTTTTGGAGTAAGTTTCAACCAATCATTGGAAGACTCACTGCATTTGCTTGAGAGTTGTACTCTTTCCACTTTCACCGGGACCTGAAAAGGCGATCGTTGATTAGAATTGAGGAAACTGCGACATTTAATCTGAGACTATTCATCCAATATTCCGACCAATTATTAAATTCAATCTCAATCAGGGACTCATTCATTTTACTTCATGTGAGGGAATAGAGCATGATCGATTTGGTCATGAGTTTATCTGTGGAAATGACGTCACCTAATAATAATAACTTCTGCTTGAGTGTCGAACTTGTTTTCTTGAGCTGTCTGAAATTGAATGAATGTGAAGGTACGTTGTGGAAGTGCGCACGATTGGATATCGGTGATAGTGCAAAACGCAAGGTCTTGTTGGACTATTGAGTGGGGGAGGGAGAGAATTGAAATTGTATTCTGACTTGTCAATCTTCTTATTTATTTCCTTCTGCTCTTTGACTTCTTGGCTCTCACATAGACCCATCGTAGAGAGGAAATGGGAGAGAATGTTGAATGAGTAGGTGGGAGTATCCAGCGTTGAATGAAGGGGACTAACCAGCAGACGCACAAACCATCGAGGAGAGACTGAAACAATCGATTATATAGCCATGAACATATATGCACATATTTTATACAGAGAAGCCCACGCGAATTATGGTCATTCCCCGATATATTGAATTACATAGAGTGAATCGGGGCTAGCTCCATGATGGTTGATGAATTGCGTCGTTGGAAGGGCGGAGTTTGGAGTAATATGAGGATTAGAGAGATGTAAGAAGAGGGAAATGAAGAGAATAGTGCGGAAAGGGAGAGAAAGAAACGGACACCTGGCCATTACTGATTGTGTGTAAGAAAAGAGAGAGAATGGTAAAGAGTGAAAATTGAAAAGAATGAAAGAGATACGAAGACCCATGGGAATCTCGAATGAGAAAGACTGGCTTAGTTTTCGTTGAAGGGGATTTATTCGAAAGAATGGGTGGTGCCAGATTGGAAATGATTTGTGAACGAGTGAAATATAAACTTTTTCTACAAAGGAAAGTAGTCCCATTTGCGTTGATATTCTCAGTAGTAAGTAGGAACGGGAAGAAAAGAAACAACTATCAATGCGAGTTTTCCATCCATTATCGTGTCTACATGATGAATAATGAGGGAGTTAATGAGACACAAGAGACATTGTTAATGAATCTGTGACTCGTCTTGAGTGGGAAATGTTACATTATAGGAGAAAGATTTGGAAGATGCGCAAGAGTAAAGTATTTTCATTTGGTCTGGATAGACGAGATGCTGGGATCGCAACATGAATTAATCATTAAACGACATCTGGGAGTAATCTCAGCTGACACAAACAATCTCGTTCAATGAATTGCATGCGTCTGCTACAAATCTAAACGAGAGAAATGGAGATGAATACGGTTGTGGAATATAAGTGGAAGTAATTTAACAAGTCAAGTGCACCAAGTTATTATCGCGAATGGGCAGATCGACTGACTGAGAAGGTGGCTATTACGAAACATAGGCTTACTGAGGAGAAATTATTCGTCGTTTAGAGAACTGGATCAGACATATCTTCTTTTCGTTTGCGCCATGACTCTCATGCAGAGTAGTCACGCGAAGTGAAAGATGGAAATGAAAGATCGAAATAAGGAAGAAATTAAGAGGTGAAACTAGTAACTGGTCATGGAGTTCTCACGAAGTCTCGACTCATTCTTCTACTTTTTTCAGACCAGGGAATCGCGGGAGAAAGGGAGTGGGTTGTCCAGGTAACCCGAGTAGTCACCTTGTGGTTAGAGATAAGAGGAAAGGGAATGTCATCCATCGAGCAATTAGAAAACGAAGCGAGAGATTTCTTGAGAAAGTATTAGAGATCCCGACCACTACCGCAATCCCCTCATATCCAATAACTCCTGTCATTCTACATCTGCAGACTCTTGTAGTGTCTCCATTGTAGATTGCATAGTTACACAGCGCCATTCAATCAACAATGTGTCGCTTAGATGTCGTGGGAGGGAAGAAGGGACTGTGATACCCGAGTCTGAGAGAGACAACCTCTTCTTATTCCTCTTCCTCTTCCTCCTCCGCTGATTGTTTTCACGAATATCCAATGAAGCAGACGAGAGATGAACGAGATTAGATAAAAATGGGAAATGCTAAATAAAAGAGAGTGGGCTAAACATCTAACTAGTTGACGAAAAAAGGACGTGTACTGGCTCAAAAGAAAAAGTGATATGAATCACCTGGACTGGTAGGCGATTCATTTTCTTTGGCTTTCTAGTTGTTTATGGTGGTGACTTATCGGTTCTGATCTCTAGATAATTGAGCAGAAGCATTATCAAAAGGTCGCACGTCTTAATACTGTTGTAATGTCACGTGGAAATAAGTACCGTAAAATACATAACCACGTGTGGTACACTATTTAATCAGTTTTTTATGATTGTAATGAAAAAAGAATTGCAGTGAATAGTGAAGGATGGGAGACGAGAAGAGACCGCCGATCGAAGTCGTCCCTCAGTGGATTAGAGCTACTCATGTATGAATATCGTTTCCATTCTAAGTTTAAAGGCTATTTGGGAAAAATTTCAAATTGTGTATTCATAGATGAAGATATTACATCTGCAGCAAGCAATATATTGCACATTTGCAGGAATCACGAGAGCGACTGTTGAAGTCTCTGGAGAAAGATGAATGGAGAGCTGAAATCGAGAGGAAGAAGGTGACCTATTTCATATGCCATAAAATGCAGTCTCCGTAAAGGTAATATCAAAAGGACGATGATTTCACAATATAATTGTTGTAAATAGTTTTCTTGCACTCTTCTCTTTCTTCTACAGGCCACTCATTCTCTGGCAGATGAGAGACTTTGGTGTGATGATGAGAAATTCGATCGTCTCGGCAAGATGAAACAGGTACCGAACATTTTTTTCATATTTAAAACATGATGTACCTGTTTCGATGGACATACGTGAGTGAAACGCCTTCTTTCTCAGAGTCTTTCTGAATTCGATTCGAATGCTGTGGAAGAAGTTCGAATGAGATCCAATCCCCATGAACCTCTTCTGGCCAACAAAATAATGTTCGGACGGTATGACATTCAATTATTATTTCATTGGAAAGATTTTAAACTGCTAATGTAAAATAGATCGTGCAATTCCATAATCAATTATAACTTGTGAGGTAAATTGATGCTGACAACATATGTGGGCTGCACGTATCAGAGCCTTTTTGCACGGTGTTCCCCAATCAGTTTTGTAAATTGTGGGGTGCTCCCGATAGTTCTAATTAGAATTCCTACTCGATTTTTACTATTCTGAGTTCTGCACAGTGTCCCCGAAAACTCCGACCCCCATTTGCACGGTGCCCCTGCACCCCCATGCCCACGTATGGCTGACAATCAATTTACAGTTACTCAATTCTATTGGCATCGATAGATCGAGTCTTCGACTTTCTCCTCACTGATGAGAATATTGACGATGTTGTGGTGAGGATTACATAGGGATGACGTAATAGCAATTATGCGTAATACAGACGAAGAGACCACTGGACACGAGACCTCGAGGCAAGAATATTGATAGAGAGTCGGAGTTGTTCTATTTCGCCGAGGTTTGTCCATTGACTCATGATTATCTTGAATTAAAAAAAATACTTTGTTCTAAAAATAAGTGTGCATGTTTTTGCATATTCAAAAAAGAGAAAAAAACATATTCAAAAGTGTGCATATTCAAAAAGTTCAATAATGTGTATAATATTCTATATAAGCTCTTATTGGTTTCAGTCGCAGACCCTCTCAGTTCCCTTCGCCTCTCAATACATTTGGTTGAGAAAGGGATTCTATAATGCCAAGTGCTACTCACCTGAACTTGCTCCTAGTAAGTTATGCTTCTACAATATAGTAGAAACATGGAAGTTATGGGAGAGAAGCTTGCAATAGTTTCAAGCCGTCGAAATCTTTCTTGTTGTTGTGTTACAATTTTTTCCATTATTATTATCATAATAAGCATACTATGCAATATACGTACACTTTTCAATATACTTTTCAGCCGCTCCAATATGTTGTCTCACTTCTCATTCTCTTCTGGACACAGTGAAACGAGTTGGCCATCAACTGAGGGGACAAGAGACACTGGCTAATCCATACGAACCAGCTATAAAAGAGGCTTTCACCGTGAGCTATTCCTTCAACAAAAAAACTGTTTTCTCACATCTATGTTGAGATGATATGTCGCCTTACACGAAAATCAAAATCACAGTGCTCTGATGCCTCAAGGAATGTAAGGCAAACACCTTTTCACAATTGGGAAAACACACTACGTTGCCGCTTTCCTGACAATCGTAACATTGTGAAATGGCCTGATTCTTCTGTAACTACTGTAACTCGTATCGTCACGATCATAGTTACAGAAGATTTACAATTTTTTCGCAACGTTGATTGGAGCTGTAAACTCATTGATACCTAAACTCCGGCGCTGTATAGAAATTTCAACAATATGTATCTTTTTTTTATAAAGTTGACAAAAAAGTCGCCCAAAAACTAGAACAACTACAATACAAAAGACAATAAAATAGCTGTCGGGACGAACTGCGCTAATTGTAAGTGAGCGCAATTTTATGAAGTCTCGTAAGAAATTGATTTTGCGAATCGAAAATGCATTAAGGATCTCGTAATGCGTGGAACTCGTGGAGAAGGAGTCAATCTCTATGCGGGATTCGGAATGAGTACTTATGCTTTCCCTGAATATGAGAATGGAGATCAGGGAACGACGGTGAACTCCATCGTCATCTTTCACTATTCTAATCCGTATCTACAGGAACTGCTATTCCGTGATTCCTACGTGGGTCAACTACTGTATGCATCATCGATTGTGAAGGCAGGAGGAAAGGCGATCCTCCATTTCCTCGATTCGAATACTTCTCTCTCCATGGGTTAGTCTACTCCTCCTTGTTGCATAAAAATAATTACAGTAAAGTAAAGCGACCGAATGAAATAGTGCTAATTGTAAGGAGCGAAAATGAGGGTGACAAAGGATAGGAGTTTGACCAATTGTTTTTTTTCATTTCAATAGGCGATAGAGTATTCCTTTTGAGGTCTCTAGTAAACTGATTGATATAATTTTCAGCCGTTCTCTATCTCGCTCACATTATCTTCGACAGAGTGTCAATCTACAAACCGAATATGAGCAGGCCTTCGAATGCTGAGAAGTAAGTGCAAATTATATTCGGTAGATATACCCCTATTGACCAGGGCTCGGATTAAAAAAAAATTTTTTTTTGAATTTTTGCGAAAAATTGCGCAAGAATTTTATGCCCTTCAAAAAATAAAATTGTATGGTGTTTTCCCGAATGAATTTCTTTTGTATATTGATCAGTATAATCTCTAAAAACGAGAGTCTGATTTACGTAGAATGAAGAAAAAAATCATCTCTAGAGTATGCAAAATATAAATTATCAGGTTCGCAAAAAGTATTCTCCGAATGATATTTTATGCTTAAATAGTGCCGCTCGATCATAAGTTGTTCATAGTACTTCTGGTCAACAAATGTTTGTGACCAAGTACTGATTCTTTAATTACGTTTTGATGCCTCTTTTACCCAATTTGGTACGATAATGATTATAAAAAAACATTTCAAAAATATTTTTTCTGATTTCGATTTTTTTTGAATCGGTCAAAATTCAAAAAATAAATAATAAAAAAATACCAACCCTGCTATTGGTATTTATCCACGCTCATTATTTTTGGACTACCTGAGAACTCTCAGATTCCTTATCTGCGACGGTCTTCGTTCAAAGGAAGCAAAGGCGATTCGGAAGTATCTCGAGGCTTCTCTCGAAAGAGTTGTAAGTGAATGGCATTGTATCTAAATGATTATCTCATCTGTGACGTCTTTACTACTCAATGTACCGTATTTCAGAGACCGGACGAATCTCTGATCAGATTGATTCCCGACGGTGTGATGGAAGAAGATGAGAACTTCCGTGAATATGTTATCGAAGCGTTGAATCAGTGAGAACATGTTATTTACTTTAGTTTTCTTTTCTCGATCAATAATCATCGATTTGATGACACCAAAACACATCTTCTACAGGCTAGCCGACCGTCAATATCGATTCATGGAGTCGTACCTTCGAATGCTCAATGATGACTCGAGAGAAAACTCTCATCAGGCTAGTCGATATCATGCTTTGTTAACATTGATCTTTGATCTTTCAGAAGGAATGTCTCGATAAGTGCCTTCCCTATTACCTCATTCCTTACGCAACTTCCGATGAGATGAAGAATCTGAGTCAGGAATTGAAACAGAGAAGAGCTGAAGAAATCCTGAGGAATTGGATACCAGAGGGAACGAACTACGAAGTGAGTCAATTGCGTCATTCATAGGAAATTGCTACGAATGTGGATGCAAGAAGATATTAATAACGTGTTTATCCTGTAGGATCTCTTGAATTCGATGTCGAAAGGTCATTCAAAGATGAATCAGCAGTCATTCAAGAAGAGTGAGTGATTGAATGAGAGGAGTGAGAATGAATTGATCTAATTGAGAATTGGAATCTCGTTCTTCTCTCCTCGTGACTCCATGTGCAGATTCTGTGACTACTCTTATTGTTGTCACTAATGTGAGTTAGAATTGGGATGAATACGTTAAAAAGTGGACATTAGCATAGGTCGACAGCATAGGTCAAAAGGGTGCGTTGGGGGAAGTCGAAAGTGTGGGTTGGGTTTTCCAACTATGGGCATGAAAAACTGAAAGTGTGGGTTGGTTTTTCACTTTTTTTTTCTCAAAATCCAAAAATGTGGGTAGGAGTTTTCAAAAATTGGCCTTGAAAATGACAAAATATGGGTTGGCTTCGTCGTTTTTTACGTACCTTTTGACCTATGCAAATAGGGTTCTCGCAGATATTTGGTGCAGAAATGCCTAAAATCGCGTGCAGAAGTGCTTATTGCCCAATTTTCAATAAATTTGTCAAAAAAGTGGAAGTGCACATAGACCAAAAGCGTTTGTTCCCGAATGTCCTAAATGATGTCTTTAGAGTGAAAAAATGGAAAATTATGTCTGATTTTTCGAAATGTCACCTCAAAAAGTCCAAAAGCTTTTTTTGGTTTGTTCCCTAGAACGAACTTTTTGGTCTATGGAAGTGCATGAAACATTCAACATTTTTCGTTTGCCGACATAGTCTGGGGCGCCATGCAGAAGTACCTATCCTCGCTAGCATCATTTGACCTATGGTCGACAGATACATCGACCAAAAAGTTCCTTCATGGGATCAAACCCAGACAGCTTTTCCACTTTTTAAAGATGAAATTTCGAAAAAGCAAATATCATTTTCAACTTTTTTCCAATCTATAATTGTAAAAGCAGTCCTCATTTTCTATTTTTTTTTCCGCCTAGAATGGTAAAATCATTTGGCACTTTTGGGAGTATACGTTTTCGGTCTATGGGCAGATACGTAAAAACGATGAAGCCTACCCACATTTTGACATTTTCAAGGTCATCTTTCGAAAACCCTACCCACATTATTGGATTTTGGGGGAAATATTGAAACCCCAACCCAAATTTTGGTATATTAATGGCAAATTTCGAATAACACCACACACTTTCCCGATTTTTTCCTACCCATTTTGTCGACCTATATGTTCGAAATTGACTTTGTTTTCTTTATAGAAAGTACGTTCTGGTAAGCAAAATTGAGCCGATATTTTTGCAAGAATATATTATATTTCTGAATAATAAATTAAGAGATTTCAGAATGGAATCGAATTCTGGAGTGGCGAAAAGGGAAAGTGGATCGAAATGAGCAAGTTGACGACTACTCTGCCTCCTGATACAGTACTCATCGGAGATGTGATCGAGGTGAGCAAAATGTGTGACGTCGGGTCAGATGAATGATTGCAGGCGAACAACGGGCGATCGTTGATTGTTAGAATTATCGATGTGGGAGTCATTTTCGGTAAGTTAAAATCGCATTTTATGGTATTATTTCATCTCGAAGTTATGGGTAATTTGAATTCGAGAACACAAGCGTAATTCGAAACGATATGAGTCATATTATGGCTTGTTTTGGAGCTCTTGGAGAGTCGATTGCGCCTATATGAGAGTTGATCGGAGAACGTTGAGGTGTCGACAAAGTGAAAATTAATTTCGAAATCGTCGAAATTGGGCTTAACAGTGCATTCACAACTTTCGATAGACCCGCATTCCACAAGTCCATTAAAGGTGACGATATCTCAACTCTTCCCTTCAAAAAGAGACTCAAAGCTGCAGAGAAGGTCGTCGAAGCATGCAGAAAGGTATTCAATAGTTCTACCAATTCAAAGTAAAACTCGAAATAGTGATTTTGAACACTAGTTGGGCACTAGTTTCCTTTAAAGGGAGAGTTACCCCATGTTTGAATTCCCCAATCTCTCTTTTATGATCACTTCCCTGTCTGGTGCTCTCTCCAAGAGAGACAGGGGAAGAGAGGTCAATCGCTAGGTCTTTTTTAGTATTTCTCCCTTTAACGTATCAAGGGGGTGAATGGGAGGTGACAACTACACTCACACAGTGTCCGGTTAAGAGATCATCCACGAGAAGCCGGACATACCCCACGGATGGCTTTTTTGCAACCTATATGTCAATAACTTTTATGGTGAAGTCAGCATCACGAGTGCTGATATTTGGCCAAGTAACTAAGATTCTGGGCCCCGCACAGAAAATTTACAGTAATTTCTAGTTTTCAGCCATCTTTAACACGGATTTTCTAGCCGCTAACCTTATATTTTAAGTTCATTTCTTTGACATTCTTACTTTTTCATTGTGCTTTATCGAACTAATGCAAAGAAATTAAGATTAACTATCTTAGTAAGTCAATGACTGACGAAAAAAGAACAAAAAGAAAAGATGGCCAACTTCTAACAGATTATACAGCCCTAGAAAACATATAAAAGCCTACTTTTAAAACTTAAAAAATCGATATCTGATGTGGGGTTATTGTAACTTTGTTGTGCGGAGCCCAGAACCTTAGTTACTTTTCCAAATATCAGCACTCGTGATGCTGACTTCACCACCGAGTTATTGACATAGGTTGCAAAAAATCCATCCGTGGATTCCTCCTCTGCGTCCCGGCCTCTCGTGGATGGTCTCTTAAGTAAACCCCCACTGGTTGATGCTCTAATTCTTTTCAAGAACGATTTGTTCTCACTTTTCGAGCTATATTATTATTTCTAATATTAGTTATTGTGAATGTGATGTGATCAAGATGGGATATTTATTGTCGTAATTCCCAGGACGGAGCTCGTCAGGATGTCCATATCTCAGTTGCTCATTACGAGAGTGTCGACCAGTCATGGAGGGTGAGGAATACGGTAGTCAATCCAATCGATATTATTCATTATTCAGCCCAACTTAATCCCGGATCGAGTAACCGAAGACCCGATTTACTTCATGAAGAGAAAGATAAGACTGATTGAAGGTGAGGTTGCAGAGAGCGACTTTTGTCATAATGCATTTTCAGATTCTTCTACCTCATTCTACAGTATGATTAATGGAGAGAACGCATGGGAGATCTAAACTACTTATTAGATATGCAATTCAATTTAATTTTGTTAAGGGGTTGGGTAATATACGCTAGTCCGTTTATAAGTTATGTGAGCTATGTTTCATAGATGTATAGGCGCCGTTTTCTCGCCATGGTCTGAACACGTCGTTTTTTTGTTCTATAAACATGTATAATAATTATCATAATGTGCAAACTCACAATTTCACCGTTTTTTTGTTCCGATTAAGCATGGTAGAATATTAGTAGTAGATTTGGAAATGTTGATTGTATCTCATTCTTATCTGTTATAGCTTGCATAGAGTCTGAGTCATCTACGAGATTGTTATCAACTGAGAAAACGGCGACACTTCGAAAGACAATAATCACTATTTTCGCTTGCTGCTTCCACAGATTGTTTCAGTTCTTTCTGGTTCCTTCACGTTTCCCTTCTCCTCTCGATCATTTTGATTTCCTTTCTTTAAGTGAGATGAACAGTGAAGGAATTAAGATTGAACTCGTTCCCATTTGGTTGAGAGCTTCAAATGTGAGTTGACACCTATTACCTCTACTCATTTCTCTTCCTTCATCTCAATTTCTCCTGAAACTTCCGCATATTTGCAGGAAAGTCGAATACGATTGATCGAATCACTGGAGAGTAATGGATGGAAATCGGAGGTTGGAAAGACGAGAGTAAGCATTTACTTGATATTTAGGTCTCTTGATCACTAACTTCGTTTGCAGGATAACGATTCATTGAGAAACGAACGAATTTGGTGTGATATGGAGAAATTCAATAATCTGTGCGAAGGAAAAAGAGTGAGTTCATTTCATTACTTTTTTACGATGACATTTAAAAAAAATGAAATTGCAGAGTCTGAATGCATACGACAATGAAAGTATCAAAAGAGTTCGGAAGAGATCCAATCCCCACGAGCCCCTTCTGGAAAACAAAATAATGGCCGGACGGTATGACATTCAATTACATCAGCGAATAGAAAAATAGTGCACTGCCAAGTTAAACTAGATCTCACAATTCCAAAAACAATCGTAATTTTACAACAAAAAAATGGCGAGCTAAACTGATGCTTATTACGAATTTTGAGTTATTCGCTTCTATTGGCATCGATCGATCGCGTCTTCGACTTTCTCCTCACTGATGAGAATATCGAGGATGTTGTGGTGAGGATTGCATAGGGATGATGTAATAACAATTATTTCAAATTTAGACGAAAAGACCACTGGACACGAGAACTCGAGGCAAGAATATCGACAGAGAGACGGAGTTGTTCTATTTCGCCGAGGTTTGAACACTTACTGATGATTATCATGACTGAAGGTACTAAAGGGGATTATTCGTTGCCTGAATTCGATGGAATGCTCAAAAAGTGTATTTAAATGCACGCTATGAACTCTTGATGGTTTCAGTCGCAGACGCTCTCAGTTCCCTACGCTTCTCAATACATTTGGTTGAGAAAGGGATTCTACAATGCCAAATGCTACTCACCTGAGCTTGATCCTAGTAAGTTGAGCTTCTACAGTATACAATATCTGTAAACCACCCCTAACAATGAAATCGCATCGGGACGCGGTGATACAAACAGTGTCGCCCCATCTCGCCTCGGTTCCTACAGTCCCAACTTTCAAGTTTCGGCGAAAATAACACATTAGCGTGTTCTCCGTTCGATCCTAGACATAGGTCAAATGGGTTTCTCGCAGGTATTTCGTGAAGAAATGCCTAAAATAGCGTGCCGCACAGCATTTCGAGAGCGGCCACATGCCAGACAACGAGAGAAAAAGCGAGAGACAACAGCGCTCTGAAGAGACGCGCGCGTTGCGTGCTCCTTTTCTCCCCGTTCAAATTGAAATTCTGGAAGTGCGCCAAAAAGTGTGTGGCCGCGCCTGAATCGCTGTGTGCCGAAGTGCATATTGTACAATTTTCGATATATGTTTCAAAAAAGAGGTCAGAAATACATGGAACATTCATAATTTTCGTTTGCCGACATGGTCCGGCCGTCGTGAAGATGTGCCTATCCTCGCTAGCGAAAACCTATTTGACCTATGATCCTCGATCCATATATTTCACTTATTTTAGACAAATATATTACATAATTATCTGATTATCAAGGAAGGATTTCGTGTGTTAAACACATGACCCGGCATAATAGCCTCCAAAATGCCGGAAAGTTAAATATTTTTTTCTAAAATAAGTGTCAGAGGCCAACAAGCAAAGTAGCATTGAAAACTGGCCGGGCAGGTTTTTGATTTTTTTTATGGTCTACCGGGCAGGTTTCTACATTTTAGGGGCGTTTTCGGAGACCTTGTCGGGCAGGTTTCGTATTTGGGGGTCTAATTGATCAGGTATTTATTTTTCGCGCCCGACTTCGGCGGGCAGGTTTTGTCGATTTCTACCATCTTTTTGACCTATGGTAAGTGTATATGAATTGATATCGATGTGGCCGTTTGACGTTGGCTACTCAGATACCAGTTTCGCTAATTCTCAATTTGATTGATCATTCGAGCTTGGTGGACTCAAGTGCAGGAAAGAAACGTCATCCGTTCGTCAGGACTGCCGTCAGCCTCACGTAACCTCCCCTTTCTTCCTACGTTCATGGTCCTAAGAACGATCTCGTCTATTCCTCCAGCAACTTCAAAGAAGATGGTCTGCGAATGGGAAGAAGACCGATCCTCTATCCCGACCCCAGCCGAAATGATCCGTCTATACTGATAAGAATGATTCTGTCCCCTGAAACCAGATTCTCACCAAATAGCGTTACCGCCTGATGTGATAAATAATTGAATTGAATTGAAAAAAAATGAATTGATAGAGAATCGGAAGGAGAACGCAATAAAATAAAACCGAAAACAAGCCGTAAGTTGAACCTCTACAGTATACAGTATCTGTAAATCTCCGAGATCGGAGAACGAGAAAGTGTTTGGCATTTCCGGAACTCGTCAGAACTGTAGGAACACCATTGTAAGGGGGTGATTCAACTCTAGATACATAAAAATTATACGTGAGAATCGTACAATAGTTACAAGTCGTCGAGATCTTTGTTATTTCTCAATCGATTCTTTACCATTTATTATGCAATATTTTAATTTCAGCTCCCATATGCAGTCTCACTTCCCATTCTCTTCTGGACACAGTGAAACGAGTTGGCCATAAATCGAAGGGACAAGAGACTCAGATTAATCCATATGAACCAGCTATCAAAGAAGCATTCATAGTAAGCCATTCAAGAATTTTAATTGCATTTTTTTAATGAATCTTGTTATTTGAATGATGTATGGAATTGTGCGTTAAGGATCTTGTAATGCGTGGAACTTGTGGAAAAGGAGTCAATCTCTATGCGGGATTCAATATGAGTAATAATAAATTCCCTGAATATGAGAATGGAGATCTGGGAACAAAGGTGAATTTATCTCATTTCCATCTACAGTAGCGCCGAAAAGTATTGGCGCGTTTTTTTCGTCTTAGTGTTACTTTTTAAGAATAAGAGGAATCAAGCTGAAAGTTGCTGAAAGTGAATCTATCAGGGAACACGTTGCAATACTGACATTTCATAATTGTACCGCAAAATTACGTAGTGATGACGCAACCGGACAACACTTGCTTGAAAAATTATTATTCCTTGGACAAAAATATTAAGGTTACAAACTTTTCGGAGCATGGAGACATTGCAGCAGGCTACCCCGAAAAAAAGATATGCTAGAGACCCGTTCTAGTGCTCAAAATGATCCTTTTGGTGAGCCCAGATATCTCTGAAAGTTTGGTGACGATTGCTCATATATTATTTTCAGGGCACAAAAAGTCACTATTTTGCATACCCTAACTTTGACCGTGTACATCTCCAAGGGTGAATGAGCTAAAATTGTGGTTCCAGTGCAGGAACGACCCAAAACCATTCAAGAATCGATTCCCAACTTTTTTTAGCAGCAGCATTTTTTTCCTGCACAGCGCGATCTCATCCGTGGCGCGCCCTGGTTTCGAAACTCGAAAATTATGATATAGGTTTGAGCGAAAGCGTTCCGCGGAACCTACTTCATCTCTCACGGCGAGCATTGATCTGCAAATTCTGGGGGAGACCACTGAATCTTCTGATTTTGGATATATTGTGAGGGTATGCCTACTTTATCACTTGGAACATTCTAAAGTAGCAGCCCTCTCCTTAAACGGGACCTTGAGTGCTTCAAATGTGAATCAAGCATGGCCAGTTAGCACGCGTGGCCTTCCACGTAAGCTACAGGACTATCGAAACAGACATAAACTGCTCACTGGTATTGTGGTCCCTAATTTCCATCACTATTCTAATCCGTATCTACAGGAACTGCTATTCCGTGATTCCTACGTGGGTCAACTACTGTATGCATCATCGATTGTGAAGGTAGGAGGAAAGGCGATCCTCCATTTCCTCGATACGAATACATCTCTCTCCATGGGTTAGTCGAATCAATGTTGCGTAGGAATGATGAAACTGACTGATTTAATTCTCAGCCGTTCTCTATTTCGCTTACATTCTCTTCGATAGAGTTTCCATCTACAAGCCGAATATGAGCAGACCAGCGAATGCTGAAAGGTCAGACTTAATTGGATTGATTAGAGATGTCATGATTGATATCGTCCTTTGAATGGTCTGAAATCATACATGGGCACGAAGGTGCAGGGCTCCGTGCAAATGAGGGTCGGGTTTTTCGGGGACACTGTGCAAAACTGTAAATGAGATGGAGACTAGGTAGAAGAGAATATTGGTTTAAGATTTGAAAATGAATTTGAGAAGAAAAATGATCCCGCTTTTCGGGGACACCCGACTATACTAATTGGGGGGCACTGAGCGAATAGGCTCGGATAAATGCTGCCTACCTATGTCTAAAGACAGCTCTCAGATTCCTTATCTGTGATGGTCTTCGTTCAAAGGAAGCAAAAGCAATTCGGAAGTATCTCGAAGCGTCCCTCGAAAGAGTTGTAAGCGCAGTTGATTGTATCATAGATGTATTATGATCTCAATGATGTCGTTACCTCACAATATACCGTATTTGAGAGACCGGATGAATCTCTGATTAGATTGATTCCCGATCGAGTGATGGATGAAGATGAGAACTTCTGTAAATATGTAATCGATGCATTGAATCAGTGAGAATATTTCATTTATACGGCTGGTTTCAATAATATCATCCACACCAAATCACATCTACTACAGACTAGCCGACCGTCAATGCCGATTCTTGAAGACGTACATTCGAATGCTCGACGACGAATTCAGAGAGAACTCTCATCCGGTTAGTCGATATCTTGCAGTGTCTCCACTTATAGGAAATGATTGTGTCTGTCTGTCTGTCTGACTGTCTGTATGTTTTTTTTGTTGCAGCGTGACGGACATTTTTTTTCATTTTCGCCATAAATCGCTTCAAATTTGCGCAATCTTCTCAGAACGTTTTGCATATGATAACTGCTCAGAAAACCTTTCAAAATTTTAATAAAAAAATCCGCTAAGTTCATAGCCGAGTGGATAAAGCGTCAGACTTTGAATCCGAGACCCCCAGGTTCGACCCCCGCCGCGGGCAAACCTTTTGCCGCATTTTCCGCAAGTGCCAGAATGCGCCCTGACACGTTTTTGAGTATCGTGAAACACGTTTTCACCTGTTTTGCCGAGTTTTAACGTGAAAAATCGAAAATTTCGAAAAGTGTCCAATTGATGCGCAGAGCGTAGGGGATCACAGAAAAAGTGTTTTGCGAAGTCAGAAACGTATCTGAACGTGTTCTAACACGTTTTAACGTGAAAAACCGAAAATTTCAAAAAGTTCCCAAATGAACCGGGGAGCGTGAAGAATCGCGGGAAAAGTTTTTTGCGATGTCAGAAACGTGTTCGAACACGCCGAGGAAATCAACATACGGTATCCTGCGTTTCCGTTGAGAAAGGCTCGTCAGGCTGAGAGCGATCGAAAAAAAGTTGCCACGGAGCCACAAAGTGGCGTAGTGGCAACTTTTTTCGATCGCTCTCAGCCTGACGAGCCTTTTGCAACGGAATAAGCCAGTACTCTTTCTAGCGATTAAGATTCCCCAACATCCTAAGCTCTCCCTGGACCGTACTTGGAGCCGGCTACCGAGGTCCCCCTGGACCGTACTTGGAGCAGGCTACCGAGGTCCCCCTGAACCGTACCTGAAGCAAGCTACTGAGGTCCCCTGGACCGTACCTGAAGCAAGCTACCGAGGTCCCCCTGGACCGTACCTGAAGCAAGCTACCGAGGTCCCCCTGGACCGAACCTGCAGAACTATGCATAGAGCGTAGTGTACGCATAGAGCGTAGTGTATTTAACCTCAACACATCCCTGCTAGTTCTAAGATTGATCTTTGATCTTTAAGAAGGAATGTCTCGATAAGTGCCTTCCCTATTATTTAATTCCGTACGCAACATATGATGAGATGAAGAATCTGAGTCAGGAATTGAAACAGAGAAGAGCTGAGGAAATTTTGAGAAATTGGACACCAGAGGGAACGAACTACGAAGTGAGTCAATTGCGTCATTCATAGGAAATTGCTACGAATGTGGATGCAAGAAGATATTAATAACGTGTTTATCCTGTAGGATCTCTTGAATTCGATGTCGAAAGGTCATTCAAAGATGAATCAGCAGTCATTCAAGAAGAGTGAGTGATTGAATGAGAGGAATGAGAATGAATTGATCTAATTGAGAATTGGAATCTCGTTCTTCTCTCCTCGTGACTCCATGTGCAGATTCTGTGACTACTCTTATTGTTGTCACTAATGTGAGTTAGAATTGGGATTAACACGTGAGAACAATGAATAATATTTCGATCATACGTGGGTACGGTCACCCGGGGGCACTCTATATTTTCGAGAATCCTTGTCGAGGGGCACTATGCAAAATGCACTGTTCTATGCACTATGCACTGCACTATGCACTGTTCAAAATGTGATAACATAAAGTTTTGGGGAGTTGGTCGATGCTATTGGCACTATATTATGGGAGTGAATCCGGGGTGGCCCACGTATGATTTCGATGGTTTATGTGGATAGAATCTGCATTTTATGATATTAGCAAAACTGAGCCGTGATTTCTACATTTTTAGTAAATTGTGTGATCTCAGAATGGAATCGAATTCTGGAGTGGCGAGAAGGGAAAATGGATCGAAATGAGCAAATTGACGACTACTCTCCCTCCCGATACAGTACTCTTCGGAGATGTCATCGAGGTAGACAAAGGGGTGTGACGTCGGGTCAGATGAATGATTGCAGGATAACAACGGCCGATCGTTGATTGTCAGAATTCTCGATGTGGGAGTCATTTTCGGTCAGTTAAAATCGCATTTTGTGGTATTATTTCATCTCTATGTTACAGATTTTGTGAGGTTTTTGATGAACTAATATATTTAAGGTGACGATATATCAACTCTTCCCTTCAAGAAGAGACTCAAGGCTGCAGAAAAGGTCGTCGAAGCATGTAGAAAGGTATTCAATAACTACTGTTGAAAGTACGGCGTGCATTGACGCTCCTTAGCTTTATGTAGATCTGAAATGCCTTGAAAGATACTATTATTTCCAAAATAAGTTATTTTAAAATGGAAGTGATCAGGTTGAGATATTTATTCTTGTAATTCTCAGGACGGAGCTCGTCAGGATGTCCATATCTCAGTTGCTCATTACGAGAGTGTTGACCAGTCATGGAGGGTGAGGAATACGGTAGTCAATCCAATCGATATTATTCATTATTCAGCCCAACTTAATCCCGGATCGAGTAACCGAAGACCCGATTTACTTCATGAAGAGAAAGATAAGACTGATTGAAGGTGAGGTTGCAGAGAGCGACTTTTGTCATAATGCATTTTCAGATTCTTCTACCTCATTCTACAGTATGATTAATGGAGAGAACGCATGGGAGATCTAAACTACTTATTACATATTCAGTTCAATTCAATTCAATATGTCATTGATTGTATAATTGTTGGGGTTGTATAATATACGCTAGTCCGTTTATAGTTATGTGATTTATTTTTCATAGTTGTATAGGCACCGTATTCTCGCCAAGTGTTGAACTCTTCGTTTTTAAACGATAAATATGTATATTATTCGTCACAATGTATAAACTCACAATCACACCGGTTTTGTTCCGATTATACATAGTAGGTCAAAGTAGTCCTCTTCTTTTCTCGCACACATAATATCTTATTCATTTACGAGATTGTCATAAAGTGAGAGATCGACGACAGATTATAGGAACTGCTATCACTTATGTACTTCTTATGTACATTCTTTCAGTTTTTTTCTTGTTCCTTCACTTTTCCTTCTTCTCGGTCGTTTCCAAAATAACTCAAATGAGATGAACTCTGAAGGAATTGAGATTGAACTCGTTCCCAATAAAAATTCGATTGATCGAAGCACTGGAGAAGAAACAATGGAAACCGGAAGTTGAAAAGAAGAGGGTATTGATCATCATGGTAGATCTAAGCTAGATAACGAAACTTCTTTGACAGGAAGAAGATTCATTGGGAAACGAACGGATTTGGTGCGATCAGAAGATATTCGATGATCTGTGCCATGTAAAAAGAGTCAGTTCTACTCGTTTATTTAAACGATTGCACTGTTATTTGAAATCTCAGATTCTGAATGAACACGATAGTGCAAGTATCGAAAGAGTGCGGAAGAGATCCAATCCTCATGAGCCTCTTCTGGGAAATAAGATTATGAATGGACGGTATTCTTACCATTTTCTCTTGATCTATTGATACCTTGTTCAGAATGTCTCTATTACTCGCATCGATCGATCGTGTCTTCGACTTTCTTCTCACTGAAGAGAATATCGACGATATTGAGGCCAGGATTACATAGGGATGGCGCAATACGGAAAGATCAATTGTAGATGAAGCGTCCATTAAATTTGAGATCTAAAGGCACGAATATTGGAAGAGAGGAGGAGTTGTTCTACTTCGCAGAGGTATTATTTTCTATTCTTACTCATTAGAGTATCTCATTCAGACTCAACCTTTGCCAGTTCCATTTGCATCACAGTATGTTTGGTTGAGGAAAGGATTCTACAATGCAAAATGTTTCATCCCTCGTTCTGGTTAGGTTTCTCATGGACGAAACTCAGAAAAAATATTCTTTAGCCGATGAATTGAGTCCAATCTTCTCTCCGGCTCTTCTGGATGCAAGAAAGAGAGATGGAATTCAAAAAGGCCGTGCATTCGACCCTTACTCACTCAATATTAGACAGTCTTTTACGGTACGGTCGGTCAACAGTGAAATATTTATTTATAGATTTGAAGAGGAAAGGGAATAAAATATATCTTATTGAGTCATTGGTTCTTCGTGGAACTGGCGGAAAAGGAGTTGATTTATATGCTGGATTCACCAATGCAAAGACGACTTCAACCAAGTCGAAAGATTTGAATCGAGGAGATCAGGGACATAAGGTAATTTCCCTCATCCTCTATTCATCTTCTTATTTTTTCTCTACAGGAACTTCTCTTTCGTGATTCTTCCATAGGTCAACTGTTATATGCTGCGAGTATAATCAAGACGGGAGGAAAGGCCATACTTCAGTTACTCGACACGAATACGTCTGTCTCAATGGGTACGTATTGCGTAGTGATGACGGAATTATAGGCACTATCGAATAGCTGAGGTTATTTGTAGCCGTTCTTTATCTCGCGTACATTCTCTTCGACCGAGTTTCCATCTACAAACCGAATATGAGCAGACCTGCGAATGCTGAGAAGTAATCATCATTTTTAATTAACGAAACTGAATGCAATTGCTTCGATGCGGCGGTAGTTTGCATTGTATCACTTATCTTACCACCCATAGATGGGCAACTGTTGTTGCTGGTATCTCAAAACGGAGATATCAGTGAAAAAAAACTTGATGAATTTGAGCAAAAAGCGGTACGTTCCAATCTCAAATCGTGATGGCGTTAAACGAAATCGAGTAAGTTTGTGGCTAAAAACGGGAGGGTTCTGTTGGTGGCATCCTAGCCCATGCATCCTATTTACCATACTTGAGATTTCTCATCTGTGACGGCCTTCGATCTAGAGAAGCCGAGGCGATTCGACGATATCTCGAAGAGACACTCAATACTGTGGTTAGGATACATCGATCGATGACGTCATTTGAGTATTCATTCCAGAAACGGGACGAGACTCTCATCAATTTGTTTCCTGATCGAGTGATGGACGAAGATACAAATTTCCTCGATTACGTCCTCAATGCAAATAATTGGTCAGTTTCCTTCACATTTGAAAATATTGCTATAAATGGGGTCAAATTTGTAGTCTTGGTGAGCGACAACACAAATTTCTTTCTGCTTATCTACGAATGCTCAAAGACGACGCGAGATCGAATACTCATCAGGCAAGTCAGACAGATTACGGTATCGGTTGATATTTGATATTATAGAAGGAGTGCCTGGAGAAATGTCTTCCCTACTATCTCATACCGTATGCCGACTATTCCGAAATGGGAAGATTGAGTAAAGAGCTGAAAGGGAGAAAAGTGATGGAGACTGTAAAGTTATCGATGCCAGGAGGGATGAAGGAAGAGGTTACAACCATTAGACATATTTAGCAATATATTCATATTCACATCTCTATCTTCAAGATTGAATACTGTTTTACAGGTTCTGCTGAGATCGATGTCCAGACGACTCCGTAAGCTGAATCCACAGTCGATCAGACAAAGTGAGTAAATGTAGACAGATCGAAAATTTTATGTAGTATAAAATAAGCAAAATGGGTATGGCATGTAGTAGTAATAATTAAGAATTGGGTGGTCACTCGATTCTTCTCGTTACTCCTTCTGCTCAGGATTTTCCAACATTGATTGTCGTGAACAATGTAAGTATTTTGAATTGATTGAAAGGAGTTGAGAGAATTTTTCAGTGGGGTCTTCAATACTGGGACATATCAACGAAGAAATGGACTTCACTTTCTTCTTCCATCTCAATTCTACCTCCAGATACTCTCTTGATTGCTGATTTGTTCGAGGTTAGATATTACTTTACTGTTCAATCAATGCTTGATATCAGATCGATAACGGTCGCTGTCTCGTTGTGAGAATTCTCGATGTCGCACTTGTATACGGTATCTATCCAATCTTAGTTATTGTAAGTCATATTACATTTATAAAATGATACGATCAAACAAAATGTCGAACTGGGACTTCCTATATTTACCGAGACGAGAGAGCACGCAAAAGCGAGAGGGTCGCCAATGTTCCTGTATGATAAACAACGGAAGTTCGTTATTCGGCTTTTTGGTATGATCGTATCATTTTATAAATGTAATAGTATCGATCAGGTGACGATGTCTCCGCTCTTCCCTTCATAAAGAGACTCAATGCAGCTGCGAAATTGGTCGAAGCTTGCAGGAAGGTTTATTAATTATCTTTTTTTCAATTAATTATGTGTCATTCCTCAGGACGGAGAGAGGCAGGAGATAGAATTGAAAGTGGCAAACTATGCAAGAATCAATGGAGATTTGAAGGTGAGTGAGAGATTGTAGATGAAGAAGAAGTATCTACTCACTCTCAGCCAAATTCAATTCCTCGTCGAGTTGTCGAAAGTCCATTCAATTTTGAGAGGAGGACCATCAGAGTAATTGAAGGTATTCATGGAATTGATAAGCATATAAATAGAGTTTTCTTCCAGAATCCATAACGTCTTTCTTCAATGTTTGTAATGGAGAAGGCGTTTGGGAGATCTAAGCGTCAGAAGTATTTGTAAATATACATGTATCCGTTATTATAGTCATGATCTCATCAGATTTTTTTGTAGATTAGATATTTGTGCGCATATTTTTCTACGGTCATTTTAGAATGATAATACATTCACATTAAATTTATCACATGGGAGAAAGTAGGAAACCGATAAATTGAGTGTTTGAAATGAGATTCATGTGAAGGGAGATCAATCAGTATAAGCGGGATTATCGTATTTCTTCTCCATTTCTTCTTGCTTTCCTTCCTCGACCACATGGCTGTTTCTACAGTACTCCTCTTCAGTCTTATCAATCCAATCACTAACTGACCTTCTTCTGATGATACTGCTTCTATTCGGATCGATAGATGAGAACGGAGGAGGGAGGGACGATCGAGATGAAAACTCGGGGGGAAGAATGGCTCCAGATCCACCGATCTGCATGTTAAATCATCACTACGTCATCTGAGATTACATCATCAATAGACAACCTTGTCCAGTTCGATAGAGGAATCAACGGGAGACGATGCAGGAGTGTTCTTTTTGCGACGAGCCATGAGATACGCTCTTCTCCTGATTCAACAATATGAATTGCATAGTTATGACATGACAAACTTGTGATAGAACTTCTCAAAGCCGCAGATGATCAGAGCGGCAACCATTCCTGAGAAGAGTACTGTACTCTCAAATCAATCGATAACCAAACCAGCTGCGATAACAATGAATACTCCTCCGATGTTTTCGATCGATATTCCCTCTCCATCGTCATCTCTCGCACGGCAGACGAGCTGATCAAAGAAATTAATCGATCCATTTCTTGGAATTTCATCTCACTTTCTTCGGATTCTCATTCCACCATTTGTCTCTCAGTGTCTCCAGTTTGCGATTGTTCATCAGATAGAGGATCCTAAACGGAATGTTTCAGTTACTGTATATTGCCTTTTCATCTCACGTATTGGATATGTTATTCTTGAGTGGATGTCCTGCATGAAGTGCCATTGCAAAGGGTTTACGCGAGAATTCCATCCCGATCTGCTGAAGATTGCAATTGGTGAGAGTCGCGTATTTGATCTCCGTTGCGTCACCTCAACGAATTATCGATTGATTGAATCGGGAAGGGAAGGATTATCGATTGTTTGACTACCGATATAAGCAAATCCATCAGGGGTTGTGAGTACACGATGGATGGCCTCATCGATGCTCTCAGGCAGTTGACATTCCTGTAATTACCGTATCTCGGATCGTGGAGTGACTTGAATCAGGGTGTGACATATTACAATTTCAAATGTACGTGTACCAATCGTCTGATTCAATCACTATCGCGTACTACCTTCCCAGTATTTCTAGTATTTAAAGGAACGTATATATTTGTGTACGAGTGTTGGTGTACAATAGATATACCTGCATGTATCTCCACATATTGGTGTATCTATCAGACACAGGGTAGTCCCACACTGCGAGTCTCGCTCGATCACGTGGAGTCATCGACTCATTCAGAGACATCTCCTTCCAGATCCTCAATTAATTGTCTCTCCCTCCACTCACACCAGTCCTAATCTCCAGAAAGGGGTCATGAAGGAGTGAAAGTGAGAAAGTCCTTCATATTTTTGCAAGCTATCTAGCTCCTGACCTGGGTTCTGGAAGTTAAACTATGCTGGGGAACGATGTGCACTCACTGATAGAATCTCTCCTCAATCTCAGCCATTCTTCTGAAGTAAGTCTCCGATGCTGATCCCTGCAACACAAGTCTCCCTCGTGATTCCCCCTCTCTCGTTCAGAAATTCTAATGGGATCCAAGCCATGTTTCTAGTAGAATTCTAAAGTGGAATCCTTCAAGGAAAATGCCTAGGATTACACAACTTATCAACAATAAGAAGATGCTCTCTCTCACCTTTGTAGGTGCGTATTCAATCTTGTACTGCTTGGCGAGATCGTCGAGAGATCTCAAGAGACAGTTCAACTCCTTCTAAAACCTCTTTTATCTCTCACTTGACAGTTTGTTCGAGTCTCGACACAGTGAGGAATGCAGCGAGATTTGCAGTGTACGAAGCGATTATGATGAAACCGAACAACCACCTCAAACAACAATTTAGGGGGACTGGGAGAAAAAATCAATCTCTGGGTATTTATTTCCCAAATGGATCCCGGTATAAGCTGCGTTTGGAAGCTAGGAGAAAACTACCAGAGAATGCCCTAGATACGGTATATCGATTGAGTCATACCAAGTAGCAGCGACGAGTCTGCCCGAGATGTTCTTCGGTGCCTCCCCGCCTCCTGAATGGATTATGGGTGAAACGGTAGTCGATTATCGATTAGCCAACCTTGAGGTGTGAGTGACGTCATGCAGAACCAGAGACATTCTTTCAGTGTGAATTCTCGCTTTTCGACGTCGTCTTTGTATCTTTCCTGAAAGAAGGAAAAGATGAAACATAATTCAAAGATGATTAAATTTACCCTGTTGTTTGAGTAGGAATAGGGAGAAAATTTCTCGAATATCCAGAGAAGGAAAGAAGTGAAGAGATAGGCACCAGCGATGCACACCCACACTGGCCATTCGAGAACCTGAGAGATCAAAGATCAGGTTAGCTCCGGTTTTTTTCCCCAGTGGACCCTGCTTTTCATCACCTCGTGGGAACCATCAAAGGTACAGACGACTTCCCATTGGGAGAAATGGTGGGGTCACACGAGGGGACAGTATTCTCCTATTGGGAGAACATTGACACCTTTGATGTTTCCCCAATGGGGGTGACAACGAATGGGAGAGAGAGAGAGAGAGAGAGAGAGAGAGAGAGAGAGAGACAAGATAGATCATTCACATCGAGGAATCGGAAGAGTGAATAGGATTGCTCCGTCTTCTTCATCAGAATCGTCGTTCCCACCAGATCGTAGTAAGGAACCTGTAAAGATCAAAGATTAAATAATCGGAGAGAAGAGGTGCGAACAGTGAAATCGACGTCGTTTTCTCGTTCACTCGTGACTGAGAGAGGAGCGAGAGCGAAATCGGCTGAACCAGACACTGAAAAGAAACAATTTGATGGACTCCTATTTTCCATCTTTCATTTCACTTTTTTAGTGACGGTATCTATGACTTTTTTGGGGTTTCCAGGAAAACATGACTACATTTGAATAGGAGGAGCGTTTTCAGCTTTTCCACAAAAAAACTATTTTTTTTCAAGAAAAATGTTTCCAAAATGCATTCATACATTTCTAGAACTTTTTGTCCTCTCACCAAGTGCTCCCATAAGCCCATTCCAATTTCCATTGTCATCAATCGTCCCGAAACTTCCGTCCTCCACTTCATAGAGAGTGTACGTCAGATTGAGTTGAGCACTGAGATCAAAGATCAAAGATCATTCTGATTCGATAATAACAAACGCGATGAGATTCATCATGTCTATACAGTATCCTTCGAAGGTCCCATCGGGAAGTCTCTGCACGAAGGGAGGTTGCTGGAAAGAAAGTCCAATCATATTTATTCTCTCTCTTCTCTTCTCACTTGAATAGTCACAACTCGATAGGTCTTGATGTCGTACGGTAGTTCATTCAGATTGTCATAGTACATCATCACTCCCGTATTCGTCGTCCAATTAGCCATCTCAAATTGATCTTTGACCTCTCTGTCTCTCTCTCTCTGTCTGTCTGTCTTCCTTCTCACCATCTTGGAGTATCTCTCCTCTGGTAGATTAGATCTTCTCCACAATCGATATGCTCTGACAGGCACGTCCTACAATGTACAACTCATAGATCTCAGTGACTACACTGTAGTCCCACTTCATAGAAGAGATTGGGAGTCTGTTCCACGTAGCCACCATACTCGTTGACTGGTCGAGCCTGAAAGAGAAGACGGATGGGAGATCAAAGATCATGGTCTATACGAGAAGGAATGGAAGGAGAGGGAGGGAGGTATTCTCAGACTCGAATAGACAATTGAAGGCTGTGTAGCCATATTTGCCGTAGGTCGTATTGACGGCTTTGATGTATCTGAATAATGAATTAAAGTGAGAAGAAAGTAGATAGGGGGGGGAGAGAATGAGGGACTTACTGAGCAGAGGCATTCATAATATCGTAGTAGAACGAGACATCCAACTGAATTTAGCAACTAGATTAGATAATGTAGAGATTGAATCTCACTTCCTCCCATGGTCGAATCGTATACAGAAGTTCCGTATTGATCTCATTCTTTACTATGAACTCATTGTAGTCTCGAATATCCTAAGAAAGATCAAAGATCAACTGAGATCTCTCTCTCTCTCTCTTTCTCCCACACACCTGGACTTTGTTAGTTGAATAAGGTCGAATCCAGAGCATATTGACCGAGGAGCACTCGTCGCATGTGAAGGGAGTGATGTCCTGTGAAGATACAGAAAGATCAAAGATCAAAGATCAGGGAAACAACCTTAGTGAAGGCGAACATTTGTAGATCTCCCGCTTCGATGTATTTAGATGCCTAGAATGAAGTCAGTTATCGATTCGGTAGGCACTTTCTACCGTACCTCGTACACCCATCGTTGAATGTTCTCCGTCGTCGCTATGAACACGATGGTGCGACGATTCTGTGAATTGGTAAACGTCGTCCGAGCGGGCGGAGTCTCTCACTCACCTCAGCATTCAACAGAATCGATATCTGGTTTCTGATTCTGTCTGGAGTGAGAGCGAGATTCTTGAAGGTCACATTGACTGGCAATTCATTGAGATACGAACGCCACGAATTTAAACCACGACCGGAAAGAATTAAATTAGTTATTGATCGCTGATCTTTGTCTTACTGTAGATGTCGTCTCTGAGTACTACCAGATCTTGTTTGATGTTCATGAGAGGGAAGAAATCTCCGATGGACGATTGGAATACGAGTGAAGGATGAATGAGTGAGACATAATTGGGGAGATCAGAGGGAAGGGTTACTGTAGGACAGAGATGAATTATCGATTGATGATGAAATATCTAACCATTCTCTGCCATTTCATACCCACTCTTCTTCCATGGTTCGAATAGAACTTGAATCACGGGTATTCGAGCCATTGCAGCCAATTCAATGAGAGCCTAAAGATACTGTAGATACAGTACCCACGATTAGTCTTGAGACGAACACAAAGGACAATCGATAAAGGTATGTTCTTTTGACCTGGATGGAATTGGGATCTCTTGCGACAGAGATGATTATCGACGCATTCGAGATCTCATCACACACTAAAATAAAATTGCATCAATATTCATCGATTGTAAAATTCGATTATGGAATGCTCACAGAAGTCAGAAGTTGTGTTCGGCAGCATTACTTGAGTTTTGAGCATGAGATAAGCAGGCGTTTTGTCCTGGAACAAATTGAATTCCGATTCACTAAATCAGTCTATTGATACCTTGTAGAACATATGAGAGATATTGAAGTGAGGAACGATCGATTCGATTGCATAGTAGTCTCCAGAATCGTATGCGAGTACTGTAGTATGCATCATCACTAGGCAATCTCGCTCAGGCAAGATAACTTACGTATATCTTCAGAATAGATTTGGCCAAACAAGCAAATCGATAATAGGAGAAAGAGACCTTCGGGAGGCCTCATCGTCGATACAAGTGAAGAAATAGCGGAGGAAGTACTCTCTGTCTCTCTCAACTCTCTCACTTCTCCATACTCTCTCATCCTCTCTCATACCCTCTCCTCTTTCCTCTCAAGTCTCTCAATTCCTTTTCTTCCCTCTCCCTCTTCATTTCACTCATTCTTTCTTCATATTTGGCCTCCTGGCATCAGGTTTCACATCAAATTTTCCGAAGGTAAACTAGGAGGAAAGGTGAAATGTTTCTTCCCTTGACTTGCTAATGTGGAAAGAGTGTCTGACAGAGATGAACTGAATTTATGAAACGATTTTTTACAATAAATCAAAACTCTCATAAAATTTCGACAAACTGGGAATGAAATGTAGCAAATTATGCAGTTAGTGAGAATCACAAAATATCTAACGATAAAGTATCATTAGTTGGTATGTTACTGTAACACTGGCGACAAATTAGTGTAAACATCGGAAATCGATTAAACGGGATTCGACTGGCACAGATCGATCGATAATGAGACTACCGTACTCGTGTGAGGGGAATTAATCAGACTCCTTCTAGAAGAGATTGGAGATTGTCAGTAAATCGACCACGATCTTCCGATTTGAGGAGAACGACTGAAAGTAAAAATAGACATTTCGAATTTTGTATATTTTCGGGCTCCTAAACGACAATTCCAGAACGCCATATCACCAAACTACGATCAATATTCATTATTCGCCCCATGATTGGAATTGGAGTGAATATCACGAACAAATACAACACATCAATAACTCACTGTTCGAATCGAAGAAATCTCTTCTCATATTGATTCGAGGCCTCTTCGCCACTTGCTCGAATGTTCGACCCATGAACCTGCACATCATAGTGTTTAAAACAAACCGTAATCTTAAATTTGGATATCCAAATTGAAGGAATAACTCACGATTTGAGGTGATTGTCTGCATAGATCGTAGCCAGTGGCATGATTCCCAATACGAGAAGCCAACCTGCAATTGAGTCTTACTACTTGTTCATTCCATACGGATGAGCCCCGGGCAAAGTAATCACTTGTCGACGTAAAGTCCCCTTAATTGCAGTTCAACTGTACCTTTACCTTTGCTTGTTCTTTCCAAAGAGTGTCAATTGAAGGCAATTACAATATCCCTCTATTCTTGCATCTACCGTATCCCTCCCCCCGCTCTTCTCTCTCTTCTCACCTTCTTCCTTGGATGGAAGTATGACAACGAGTGGTCGTTGATTCCTTCCCTTTCGACTGCTTGAGAAGGCAGAAGCGAGGAAGTGAGAGAAAGTGAAGAGAGAAGCACGAGAATGGAGAGACGAGTCTCTGGAGACTCATTCATGGATACAATTACACGTTGTCAGCCACTAATCTACATTATTCTGATATTCCCTTCAACTCATTCCTTCAAAATCAATCGTTTCCTGGCGGTCGACGATTACGGTTGAGTTCAATCGACGGTTTCAACTTCGAAAGGGAAAGGAAACGACAATTTGACGATGTTCAATCTGACCTCGGTCTATTCGTCGAGAACAGATAATAGTGTCCATTAGGCATAATCTCCGATTGATTGATAGCTGTCGCTGCGTGCTGCCAGATTCCCTCCAGTTCACTCTCAAATAACAAACAATTGAATTTTCAAATTTAATTTGAGCACGAATTTCGTTTTCAAGTCCTCACTGTGGTACGGCTTTTTCATATTCATAAATAAAATTGATATCGGGAGTATTATGAAGCGTGAATCATGTGATAGACTCTCTCAACTACTCTCTCCTCACCCTCGAACTGGCCATCATTCTATGCAGCATCTGCATGTCTGTCGTTGCTGTGATGAAGGAACTGAAAAGGAAATCAATACAAACTATATCATGAGGGACAGTAATGGCACTCACGGGGAAATTACTCTATGTCTCAATAAGTCAAAGCTGGCCAGCGACGACTTCAAAGTCTAATACGCAGAGGAGCGAGACATTTAGACTTTAAAAAAATCGTCGCTCTCTAGTTTAAACTTATGGTTTCGTAGACTTATTTCCCTGTGAGCAGTTTTGATATAATTAAACTAACGTGAGAAGAGCGCGACAATCTTCGAATCGATCAGCCAGAGTGCACGATATTCTATGGCCGGGTACATCATCGACTTGAGGGGAAGAAGGAGCATCGAGAGCGACTGAGCCCATCCTGGAAAGAGAAGAGATATCACAAAGGGACACGGTATGAGGTAAGAGGAGATGAGTTGCAACCATTCATTTCTACCATACATTTTCGTTGGCTCGACATTCTGGTAGACAATTTATGCAAACAAGAAATTTCAATATGCAGGAGATCCTGATTAGTAAGAATAATCCCCTATCCTATCAGTCCCCTTTAACTCAAAATATAGATCTGCACACTCATGCTGATTTTTGTTCAAGATAAGTTTCTCTCCCCCCTAGTATTGCGAAAAAGTGTTTACCATGTACTGAGTGATCGGGCGACGTCGCAAGCAGAAACTCTCTCGTTGAACCCGAGATGGACGAAGAATGAGACGAATTTACACTCCATCGCCTTCTCAAGCAGACCAACCACCTTAAACGAGAATACTAAAAGTAGAACATTTAAAACAACATTTCGGCACTGGATTATTTTGTTGTAGTTTTCTCGTTCTAATAGAGTGATCGCTAGATTCACACAGTGAAATGGTCACTCTACTAGAACGGGACGATCGGGTAAAGTAAACCATTGCCTGCGCTTCTCACCTCAGTTCTCCTCTCAAGTGTCATCGCTGTGAACTTCTGACGACATTCGTTCAGAGTCAAACTGAAGTACACATTTATTATTACATTCTCAAAGATAAATCGAGTGATCGAAAGCGAGCACATATCGTGTGAATCAGTAAACTGTTTCGTGGAAGTTACCTCACCACAACGAAACAAGGCCATTCACTATTTTTTGAGCAGTTCAAACTATTCAAAATAGTAGGGCTAACCCGATATTCGCCAGTAAATGCTTCATTTCGTGTTCTCCCCTCTGCGTCCAATTCTTCGTTTGACACGAGAAGAAAACATTCACCTGCAAATATACTCACATATTATTCAACATATTCGCCTGCGCCCTTTTACATGGAAACCGTATTATAGAAGGTCGCAAGTACGATATCGACTCACTTTCATAGCCTGGAATAATGACCAATGATGATAAAGAGCGAGTGGAAGTTCCCTTTCAAATTTGATACGAAGGAGATCATCTGCCTTTGCTTGACCACGAGGAGCAAACTTACCCAGATATCTCAAGAGGCATATTCAATGAGAGATATTATCTAGTCGTATTTCATATCACGTATATCAACGTCACATTACACATCTGAAATCGTTCTAAATGGAAATCGATCTCCTCATGAGAAAGAGTGAGTTTCGAGAATTGAACACTCATATATGTTTTGTTTTCACGATGCCAAATCTATCTCAAATAAGATTATAGGAAACTGACGGTTTCATGTGATCGAGACATGCCAGAGTGTATCCATTCATCGAAATATCTCCGTCCGTCAATTGAGAGGAGAGAGCGATAGACGTTATCCACACCTGACAACACATTCACATTTACCACCTCGATATCCACCCGCATTATATAGCAGCCAGCAAGACAACCCTCCATTTGTTTGCCTAATACGCACCCGATTTTTGTTCAGATACAGTTTTGGATCAGACTCTACCGATACTTCAAATTAACAAAGTTTTTTCCCGGCCCTCCCGGATTTTTCCTTCGGGGAACGACCCTTGTCCATCTATGGTATATTAGACGATTCAATCAATAATCTCACCAACTCAGCAGTCGCTCTCGATAGCTCAGCAGCGACATTCAGCATCACGACACAACTCTGCAATCAGCGACGTTGTGTGAATACCGTACCAAAAGACGACGTTTCTCAATACTCACCCCAGTCGACACCCATGCATTCTCGTAGTAGTCCCACAAGATGTCGGCTCGCTTTTTCTCCCACCTCTTCCGTCCCTCCTACAATCGATCGATCAGTACTGTATTCTGGCCAATCCGGATGGGACTCACGTTTTTCAAGATGCGTTTCTCCATGTTTTCCATTCGATTTCTTCTTTTGTTCGCTCCATTCTCATCGATTCCTTCATCATCTTCTGAATTGAACAAATTCGATTGAATTGTCTTCTATTACTCGTCCAAGTATCGGTTTATTATTTTATCCATACATATTGCTAAATGTGTACACTTGTGGCACTACTGATGAACCCTCGCTGCCCTCGTTGCCTGTCTAACGTGTGATCTGCTCTTCTCAATCGATTTTCTCTCACCTTCTTCTTCTTCCTCATCTTCATCTTCTTCGTCACTTTCTTCCATAAAGACAGATTCGAATGACGGAATCCTGCAGAGTTGTAATGGTACCCACCATTTACAGTAGTGGGAAATGGCTCACGAAAAGGTCGAAACCTTCAGACAAGGAAACATTTCATGTGAAACTTCTCAATTAAGATCAAAGATCAATTTCTCACTTGAGTTCCTCATCAATTTCTTTTCCCATGGCGACCACTTTGATCTGTTCGTCGTGGTAGACGTTGTCCACATCGATCGGGCGTCTCAAGCAATCGATAAATGTTTATAGATACTAAGAGAATGATCAGTTTATAAAAGATACCTCGAATCGACGATGAAGATGGTCGAGTTGGGAGGAAGCGGCAATTTTGTTGCTTCACGAGATCCACCACAATTTAAGAGAACGAAGTTGCTGTCTGAAGAGAGTGGACATTCAACAATAACGATAGTTTAATGGATCACTTACCTTGTTGGAAGTGTTCGTGCAACGTTTTCTCGAGACAAGTCCACGTAGCAATGGGAACGACTGAGAAAGGAACGTCGTCGCATGAGAAAAGGTGCTGAAATCGGTAATTAAGCCACTACAAGGATCAAAAGTACACAGAATCGTGTCGTAAGTCTTTGAAGAGGTGATTCGTTCGAGAACTTACCATGAGGATCGTGGCTGCACAAAGAGCATCGATGTCATTGGCAACGACTATGACAACGTGCTGAAATCAAGGAATTATCTCGAAGGAACGACCAACGAAAGAATGGGAATGAACTCACCTTCTTTCGAACAGCATCGTAGAAGTTCTGACGGAAGGGTTCCCGAATCAACATCTGATAATGTACAATGTAATCAGAAGATAACCGTTCGGAAAGAAACAGAGTAAAGAGAGTTATAGCAGGTATAAACATTCGCGCGCAAATGACCTTTGAAGCCGAGACTACGGTAGTTGAGACCGATCAAAAACTGATTTTAAATCAACTATGTGACATAAAACAACACCCATATTTCACGCGACGCTTGCTCGCAAAGCGGTTTTAGGAAAGAAATGTCGATCGATAAATCATCTATTTTCCATTTACTCGTAACACGGATCACATGTTCGTTGTGATCGTTGCAATCCTCTTATTCGCGGAATTCGTTTGATATATTGTAAGCTGTGCTTTGACCAAAATATTCCCTGTTGCAGTGAGTTTCGCAATTTCACTATGTCGGTCGCTTCGAAACGACGTTATATGATGAACAAGCTGGACTACGAGATGTATCTCCCGATTGAAGGTGATGCCATCGCTCAAGTTGTTGGCGCCAGAGGAAATAACCTCCACGAGGTACTTCAGAGCTCTTTTCTTTACTGTATTGCTCTTAGCATCTCTTCAGTTAGATCACATACGTTTGCCGTGATGTGCTTGACAGGTTCTCGACCAGTCGGGTGAATCCTACCTCGTCAGTATGCCCAGCAAATTCCGGAAGTCGGTGTGGATACGTAAAGGACAATTCGTCGTGGTTCGTGGTATTGAGGAGGGCGACAAAGTGAGGGCGGAGATCGAGCATGTACTTGATGCTGAGAATGTGCTCTACATAAGGGAGCAAAACAAGTGGCCTGAAAGCTTCGAGGTCAGCTCTATTTCATTGTTAAGTAAAATTAGCCGTTGTGAACCACGCAACTCTTAATTCCGTTATCAGCGAAATGGGACCTTTAAACTTTAAGTTTTTGCCTTTAAACTTAAAGTTTAAAGGCTGAAGCAAAGCTTTTGACTCGTGAAGTCAAACGAGGAGTTGAGGACAAAGAAGAAGTGAATGAAGAGAAGGACAAGAAAGTTACTAAGAGTATCATCGACGATGACATGCTCCCACCGAGGTAACATCATTAGTGAATATATGTTTAATTTAAAATCATTTGGTGAAAATATGGTTTATAAAATGTTGATGATTCTTTAATAAATTATCCTTAGTTGTAAATTTCTTATCAGTATGCGTGAACGCTTAAAAACTCTTCCCTTGGCTGCACAGCTAATGTGAACTTGGTATCCATTACCCCAGAAAAAAAAAGAAAATGACCGTAGCTGCTCAAATTCTGACCAATTGGACTGCCGCAATAACTTATTTCGTCGAGCACTACACTATACGAAATACCGCTCTTCCAAAAAGTGAAACACCCACTTTGGATTTCCTTCTATATATATATTTCCCCCATGTAGCTCCCTTCGAAAAATGTTTAGTCACAAATATGGTATTCCTTTATAAATAACATATCCCATAATCTATTGACTCCCCGGATTCATATGGATTAGATTTAAGACAACACACGACTGTGAAATACTGCAGAAACCTCTAATCGGTTGCAATTGTTGTAAGGATATGTATAATTTTACATTTGGAATTTTTGAAAGTAATGGACCCCTGTATTCAATTTAAATGTTGCATACCGCTTTAAGTTGAAAATTTAAAACTGTTGACTGTGAACACTTGGGCGATCATTTAAGATTTTTGAGTAGGAATGATATGTCACTTATCCAAAATTGTAACTATTTCCAAATTAATGTCTTAATTTATCGAAAAATTGAAGATTTCTGACTATGGATAATCTCATTTGTCGAAAATTTCATATTTTTGGATCCTAAAATTTTTTTTTCCAATTTAAATGTCTTCTTATACAGTAGTGCCGGAAAGTTTGGGCGCACTTTTGCTTTCTTATGTAACTTTTAAATCATGAGAGCAATCTTGCTGAAAAATTTAGAAAAGATAGAAAATCCATCAGTGAATAAGATCCTTGAACTGCCATATTCTGAATTTTGAATCGTGTTGCGTAGTGATGACGCAACTGGATAGCACTTTTTCGAAAAATTATATTTCATAGGAACGTATTTTCACATTAGCCAAAAATTTATGGTGTTGAGATATTATGAGGGACTATTCAGAAAAAAAGTTTCAAGTTGCTGCGATTTTTCTCCTTTCCGGCAGCCCTGCTGCAAAATCGAGGCTGCAAATTCATAACTCAGCTCCCAGATAAGTTAGAGAACCGTTCTAGGGCTCGAAATGATCCTTTTGGTGTGTCCAGAGATCCCTGAAAGTTTGGTGAGGATTGTTCATCATTTGCCCTCAGGACACAAAAATATCACTTTTTTACATACCCTGATTTTGACCATATACATCTCCAAGGGTGAATTAGCTAAAATTGTGGCTCCTGTGCAGGAACGACCCAAAACCATCCAAGAATCGATGCCCAACTTTTTGTAGTAGTAGCATTTTTTTCCTGCATGGCGCGACCTCATCCCTGACGCGCCCTGGTTTCAGAAGAGGGAGAGATTAGGGAGAGGGAAGGGGGCGGGGCGAGCGCATGCAATGAGAGGGAGGACACTTTCGAAATCAGGGCGCGCCAGGGATGCGGTTGCGCCATGCAGGAGAAAAATGCTACTACTACAAAAAGTTGGGCATCGATTCTTGGATGGTTTTGGGTCGTTCCTGCACAGGAGCCACAATTTTAGCTAATTCACCCTTGGAGATGTATATGGTCAAAATCAGGGCATGTAAAAAAGTGATATTTTTGTGTCCTGAGGGCAAATGATGAACAATCCTCACCAAACTTTCAGGGATCTCTGGACACACCAAAAGGATCATTTCGAGCCCTAGAACGGTTCTCTAACTTATCTGGGAGCTGAGTTATGAATTTGCAGCCTCGATTTTGCAGCAGGGCTGCCGGAAAGGAGAAAAATCGCAGCAACTTGAAACTTTTTTTCTGAATAGTCCCTCATAATATCTCAACACCATAAATTTTTGGCTAATGTGAAAATACGTTCCTATGAAATATAATTTTTCGAAAAAGTGCTATCCAGTTGCGTCATCACTACGCAACACGATTCAAAATTCAGAATATGGCAGTTCAAGCATCTTATTCACTGATGGATTTGCTATCTTCTCTAAATTTTTCAGCAAGATTGCTCTTATGATTTAAAACGCGTTCTCTGTAAGAGCGCAGTGAAATATAAGGTATCGGGCACAACTCCGTCAAAGTGATCCATTCGGGCTCAAACTTTTTTCACAATGCGTCTTATGTATAAAGTAAATTTTGATTGTGAGAAATTCACGAAATGTCAACTTTTGAAAAATCGAAAAATTTTGAAAAAAAATTTTTTTTTCAATTTTTTTATTTTGCTGTCGTGTTATATATCATTCAAAAGAGCATCAAAAGTTATATATAATTCCATACTTTCAGAAGAATTGAACCACTAGGAGCGAAAATCGATGGGCGTATCCACCGAACTTTGCCCTTTTCATGAAACTTACTTTTGGCTAAAATTGTTCCCATGATTTGTAGGTCGTGGTTCCGACGTATGTTATGTATTTTTCATTGTAGAATCGAATTATCAACCTCTAATAAGACATTTCGTGCGTGAAAGTACTCCAGTCTTTACCAGACCGACACCACTTTAAGGTAAGATTCAACTAATAAGTGTGTGGAAAACTTTTTTTCAGGCGTTAAACCTAAATCACTTGTATACCATTCGAAAGAGCGTCAAAAGTTATGCGTAAGTCTACATTTTCAGAACGATTAGACCACTAGGAGCGAAAATCGATAATCGCACCCTCAGCATCTGATATTATAAGTAAGACTAGATATTCAGCTCTAGTATCTTTAAAAGTGATCGACCGGGGCGTAAACTTTTTTTACTTGCAGTCTTATGTCCATAGTAAACTTTGATGATGAAAAAGCCATGAAAAAATTACTTTTGAAAAATCGATAAAAAAAATATTTTTTTTAATTTTAATGTCGTGTCATATATCATTCAAAAGAGCACAAAAAGTTATGCCGAAATTAATTTTTTCATGAAGAAGGAGCCTCTAGAAAATCGGTGATTGCTAAATAAATATCAAATTTGAGGATTAACACACAGAATTTGGGTCCTAGTTGCTCAATCTTCCTGAAAAAAAAATTTTCCGCATAACTTTTGATTCTCTTTCGAATGAGATATAACATGAAAGGAAAAGTTGAAAAAAATTTTCAACATTTTTTTTTTCAAAAAAAAAAATTTGACTTCTCAAAAGTTATTTTTCATGACTTTTTCAAGATCAAAATTTACTATGGACCTAACGCTGTAATTAAAAATAGTTTAAGCCCTGGTCGATGACTTTGAACGATATTAGAGCTGAATGTCTAGCCTTACTAAAATATATGATATATCAGATTCTTAGGGTGCGATTATCGATTTTCGCTCCTAGTGGTCTAATCGTTCTGAAAATGTAGACTTATGCATAACTTTTGACGCTCTTTCGAATAGTATACAAGTGATTTAAGTTTAACGCCTGAAAAAAGTTTCCCACACACTTATTAGTTGAATCTTACCTTAGAGTGGTGTCGGTCTGGTAAAGACTGGAGTACTTTCACGCACGAAAAATAAAAAAGTTTGGGCCCGGGGCGACCACTTTGAAGGAGTTGTGCTGCCCTCTCCTACGGTCTTACAGAGAACGCGTTTTAAAAGTTACAGAAGAAAGCAAAAGTGCGCCCAAACTTTCCGGCGCTACTGTATTGAAAAAAATACAACGATTGGCTGATAATTTAAGATCGTAATCGCGGATCCCAAATAATTCACTTATTAGTCGACAATTTTAAGCGTTTGACTGTGAATACAACGATTGGGCGATAGTTTAAGATTTTGGAGTAGGAATATAATCGCGGATCCCATTTTTTTAAATCCTTCAATATAAATGTCTTTATTTATCGAAAAATTTCATATTTTTGTCTTTGAATACAACCACTGGTGTGTAATATGAAATTTTTTAGTGGGACTGTAATCACAGATCCAAAAATATATATTTTCAATATGTTTATGTTTATGTTTAGAAGTCGTTTATCAAGAGGCTATTCGGGTTCATGGGGAATCGAATGGGAGCTCTGACGACGTTGAAAAGGCTTAGTATCTTCGGTTGATTGTCTTCTGAAGAGCGAGTCATCTTGAATGGTTTTCGAAGTGGGGATCGGTCTCTCGTCGGTGGATGAGTGGGAATGAGAGACGATCCTCATAGTCGAATAGGAAATGGCGAAAGGTCCGTCCGTTAGGATCTCGTGCGAAACAGGGATCTTGGATTGGAGCTTGAGCCAGAGTCCTCCAAACTCGAGTCATCGATCTTAGAGTAATCAACGATCTTAGAGTAATCAACGAGTATACGGATACTGAGAATCAATTCAACTTGTAGGTCATACCCATCACACGGTGACCACTCCGGCTTGTATGGGGATCCAAGTCTTCTTTAGTCGATAGTAGAGAGGAGGGGTACTAGGGAGCCTTGGGCTGAACTAGGGGAAATTCCACTTCTCTATCCGAGGAAATGGAGAGGCGACCGCTCGTGACGACTGACAAAAACGAGAATGAAATTTTTTTAATTTTTTAATTTTTCAAAAATCGTAAAATATCGCCGCGTATTCACAGTCAAGAATTTGAAATTTTCGACTAATAAGTGCATGCACAGTCAAAAATACTTCAAATTTTCGATGAATTAAGACATTTATATTGAAAAGATAAAATTGTTGACTTTGCAAACATAGGTCAAACGGGGTTTCCTCCGGTTATTCGTACAGAAATTACTAAAAAAAATCGTGTGCCGACGTGTATATTGCACTATTTTTGATACATATGCTGAAAAATGGATCAAAGTGCATGAAAAAAATCTTAATTTCCTTTCCCCGATATGGTTCGGCTGAGTGCCGAAGTGGTTTTTCTCGCTAGCAAGAACCTATTTGAACTACACTGAGCGAAACATTGAGCGATCATTTAAGATTTTGAGTAGGAATGTAACCACGGATCCATTTTTTTTTAAATCGTTAAATGTTTTCATTTATTATAGATCTGATCGAAAAAGAAATTTTATCGTTAGGGCACATAGGCCAAATGGAGTTTCAGCCGGGTACACTTTTTTCCTCTAATCTGTTATGAAAATATTCCAACTTGAACCCGTATTCCCTTCTCCTTGGTGTCCATCTCATTTGGACGTTTGCACAGTTCCCACGAAAATCTCGACCCCCCTTTGCACTTCTGCACCCTCGCGCCCACGTCTGATCGGTATATAATTGGAGTAATTATAAATAATACTTATCTTTGAAGATCATTATCTATTCAAACTTAATATTTAGTAACATTACATTTGAGAACAAAAATTTGAACGAGAAGAGAGATATCGATAAATAATCAATCTATGCCAATATCAAATTCGCTGTTCGGGTTTTCTGTTGTTCCTATCAACTTTAACGCGAACGTACTGATATCATCAACACTTTATTGCATTGATTTCAGTGGCTCAGATGAAGATTCTGATGAAGAGGAAGATGAAGATGAGGAAGAATTGGAGTCTGGTAGGATTATTTAATTAATTATCAATATTATTGCAAAATATATTATGGTTATACCAAGTTTGAATGTCGACGCTCTCGATGTTACGTATAACGGGTACATGCCAGGGCTGTGCGAAGAAAAAAATCCAAAATTTAAATATTTTGTACTCAAAATAATTGGAGAAACATGGAAATGAAGGTTGTTTTGGAATATTTGTATGCCTAATTTCATTAAAATCTATTCTAAATCGCTTGTTTCTAGAAATAATTACTGCTCATTCAAAAAATTCTTATTTAAAAATATTCATTGATCCTAATAAGTATTATTTGGTATATTTTCCCAATGGAATTAGTAAAATTGTGATTAAGGTGTGATTACGATTTTTTTTTAAAAATATTGCCAAACTGACAATTTTTAAACTTTTTTATTTATTTTTCACCCCCACGATATTTCGTCTCGAAAGAAATTTTTTACAGAAAAAAAATCCAATTTATTCTTCAGAAAATTCGGAAATCAACATAAAATCGAAAACTAACAAAAATGCACATCCTTGCTGCATACTGGTCGAATCCTTTCTTGTGCAATTTCAAGGCATAGATAAATTCAACGTATAATTCATCCTCCACTGCATACGCATTATTTCGTTCAATAATCACTTTAATATCACTCTTTTGATCATATTCGCCCAGAGTTTGAATGCAAATTATATATCGCATGGGCCCGCAATTGGGCCGAAAAATAACAACGGCTGTCAGCGTGTCTAACGAAAACAACCGAATGTTGCTCACAAATCGGAGGTACGCATACTGAAAAACCTGTGAAACAGTGACGGCGGTCCGCAACAAAAAAATATATAGCCCATCACTATATACGCTGGACAGGTTTTTTTTCTGTTAAAATGTCTTAAATATATGAATTTTGCAGGAGAGGATGTGGGAGATTGCGGCGATGAAGATGAGGAGGAGGAAGAGGATCAACCTGAAGTGTACAATCCAAATCGAGCACAACAACCCAGCGATAAGAGGTACATTTGAGCATTCTCAAGACATAGGTCAGATAGGTTCTCGCTAGCGATGTAGAGCGCATCTGCACATCGTCCAAACGATGTCTGCAAACGTAGATTTTGGAGCATTTCATGAATTTCGACGAGTTTTTACTACAAATCTTTCAAAAAAATATCCAATATGTTTTTTTCGGTACGCGATTTTCGGCATTTCTGCACAAAGTGCCCCATTTGACCTATGTCTCACAATTTTTTCAAGACAATTTTATATGATATATGATATAAATCACTTTCAGACGAAATCAATAAGAAGCACATTCCGCCCCGTATTGTTATGTTTTGTTATCCTTCACATCGGAAGTTCAGCTCACTTCTGTTCTCGTTCACTCGCTAGAAGTGTCTATCGATACAGTATATTTATGCATCGATTTGTCCAACATTTCTTCCATTCCCAGTGATTCATTATGATCCTTGTTCTTGTTTCTTCTTGGACGCTTTCGTTGTCTATCGAGATTCATCAAATTGTTAGAGAAGTCTCTTCCCTCTCCTTCCTGCTCGATTCCACCATTGTTTATCACAATGTCTCCGAAGATTTGTTGTTGTGGGTTTCTAATTTTTCTCGTGCCTTCGCTTAGCGATAAATGTTTTTTTGTTGTTAAAATTTTGTAGCAAAACATTCTCCAGAAATAACACCGTTTGAATGGCGGAAGAAATACCTTTCTATGGCTTCCCGACTCTAATTAACTCTTCCGTTCTCATTACGGCTTTTTTAAATTCCTATCTGAGGCTTCCCATCAGATAGGAATGTTGAGGACAGCGAGAGATAGAGAGAGAGAGAGAGAGAAAAAAGTGGGAGGAGGATTGAGTGTGTCCCCATGTGAATTTCACCTGACTTGAGTCTCTCTCAATCATAGACGAACTCTCGTGTATCTCAACTGAGGACACAATAAAAAGGAAGAGTGCAGACCTTTTTGTTGAGAGCTCTTCCCCTTTCCACGGGGAGTTATTCTCCTTCCTCTCCGTCAATTTAACTTCCCATCTCTCCATTCCTTTGTTCCGAGAAAAGGCTGATCAGCTGATCAACCATCTATCGCGCATTTTGCCTTGTAAATCAAGAGTATCACCGCTTCCCTCTAACACTCTCTCTCTTTTCACTCTCTGCATTCTTTCATTCTAATTAGATGAGTAATACGCCACTATTTCAACCCTTCTCTCTAGAGATTGTTATCACTATGTAAGAGTACATATTTCCCCCCATAGACCCGGCTGATCATAATACTTTTGCCGTCCTCACTATACTCTAAGAGTTCTTATCATCATTTTAGGCTTCGCTCTTTTTTAGCTACCAGTATTTCGATCTATCCCTCTGCAGTGTGGCCGAGGTAGAACTTCATCACTTTTTTTATCCGGAAGTTGGTTCCGTGCTGGCTTCTTTGCCTGGAATTTGTATGAGTTCCACATTAATCGGGAAACATTTCCTGGTTATCTCCTTTTCCGATTCGGTGGGAAATCTCTCAATAGTTTCTCTGAAATGGATGTGTTTGTCAGTGAACGACCCTCTTGTTTCTCCACGCTCTTTAATTCCCTTCTTTCTCTATCTCTCTAAATCTCCTCGAATACCCTACTCTATCATTCACTCTTTTACACCTGATCTCTCACGTACATTCGTTCTCTTATCAACATGATCTCTGGCTGAAAGCTGATTGTTTGTTTACGTGCAGTTTATGAGATCTTTCCCAGCCTCTTTTAGCAATGTTGTGAATGTGAGAGCGTCTTGTTTGTATGGGAGGGGGGCAAAGGTTGTTGATAGGGGGAGGGAGGGGTCAGAGGGGAGGGAGACAGACTTCACTCTTGCACACATTCTATCATCCGCTTAGTATGAGAGTGAGCGTGTCTTCTTCTCCTCTCCATTTATGGGTTGGTTCATTTGGATAGAAAGTGTATATTCCATTTCGATCCCATGATTCTCTCTCATGACGCGTCGCTCCTCCGTCCTCCTCTCTTTTCATGTGCTTACTGTGAAAGAGTCCGATTAGTGGACACAATTCCAACTGCGAAATTGCCACCCCATCATTTTTTCTGCTGTAACAACATGAATGTGCTATGTGTGGAAGTGAATGCGATAAGAGTCAATTGGTAGAGGGGGGGGGGGAACCGGAATGACTCCCGGATCGACCCCCCCCCTCTACTCTTTTCCGTTATGTTTTCCTCCCCCCCCCTCTCTTTCCCATCTCTCATGTGCTGTCTCATACCTACAGTTCTATGCCACGTTTGATAGCAACTCATTTATGGGTTCGGTGTTCCGTAGTAGGTCTATTATGTATTTTTTCACATCATTCTACAGGCCAATCAACCTTACAGAAAAAGCTTTTGAATGAGAGAGCGTTTGAAATCGAGAGGGACTCTTTCTCACTTCACACTCTCTCACCCTTGCACCTGCCTGTATGTTTGGAATCATGTGTTTCATCTTGAAATCTGGGGATGGGACTTTCGTCATATTTTTAATGGTTTATTGTAGTATTCAAATTCGACAAAACAATTTAAAGTGTTCAACGGTGATTGTTATTTGAGAGGTGACGCCCTTTTTCGAGATTGTCTCTCCCTTTCTAGAGACTTTTCGTTCCATTGACGCATTCCCCCAAAGTTCTTGTTGTTTGTGAATGAGTCAGAGAAAGGCGGGGAAAGTCATGCGATATACTTTCCAATCTTCCCTTTGAGAGAAGAGAGCGATGATAACGTGTTGTGACGTCACATTTACGCAGTCTGTTTGATATTATCTGTGGTAGGGATAAAGATTAGCGGTCATGATCAGAAATTAATGTAAGGCTGTTGTCTTAGCGATTCTATCTATTCATATCTAATCGTTCACACCCCTGAGAAATTGTAATGGCTGTAGAAACTCTCATCATTAACACGTGCGTTGTCCTCATTATCACTTCCTATGTTCCCTTACTCTAATTATCCTCCCATTTCCTCCGCATGATTGATTTTTTGCTACTTTTTTCTCATTTTCCCATTTTATTCACATTTTCTAACAGGCGCGTGGGATGGGCAACAACAGCTCATTGATGCTCAGAGATGAGGAAATCGATGTGATCTCGAAGGAGACTGAATGTGAGTCTCGCCACGACAGTCAGATTACAGTAGATGCTCATTTATCGATTGCAGTCAACCGAAATCAGATCGTCCGATTGTATTCGAGGTTCCTCTCGTTGGACAAAAAGGTATTCACACGGTTTTAATTGATTCCATTTTCCATTGTACTTGCTGTGAGTCACAATAGTCAAGGGGAAATTATTTTCACACAAATGTGGGTGGGTGTGGGACAATCGTGCACTGTGGATAAGGAGTGAGAGAGGGCAGAAGGGGTCTTGGTCAAGAATGTACTGTTTTTGCAATAACATTTACTTCGAAAATAATTTGATAGCTAAAATATTGAACTGAGGTCGTGAATTTGAGGCTCAAGGATTTCTGGAGCGAGAGGATTTGCTGAATGTGCCCGAATTGGCTGTGAATCCACTCGGAGATCGAATCGTCGACGCTTTCTTCACACTTGCGTATGTATTTTTTTAAATAAACTTTATTTACGCACTTTTTTTTTAAATTGAATGGATCAAAGAAAGCGCAAAGGGATTATGATCAATATCCGCAGAATTGTGCACATTGATTCATTGGTCGATTTGTCGATTCACTGAAGCGATTAGTGTTCTTTAAAATGGGAGATATGCTGATTCGACCATGAATTGGTTACAAAAACATGAATATTGATGGAGTTCTTTGTGTGATCAAATGACCATGGGAATTCAAATGAATTTTGCAGTGGGGATGAAATCGATAATGAGAAAAGACTCAATTTCCGTCAATTCGTTCGCGTTCTCGCTTTCTTCCAACCCGTCGATCGATCAAAGAAGAATTCACTCAATGGAAGAAGGGACAAACTAAAGTGTACGGTATCTTGAAATTACTGTAATTCCGAGTGGGGCACAATTGTGATTCCATTACAGTCGCATTTATCATGTACGATCTGAACAAGAACGGCTACATCACGAGAGAAGAGTTCAAGGTGGGTTTGTTATGGATACGATGGGTTTGGTAGAAATCAGTAGATTCAATCAATCGATTGTAGGTCATTCTCAACAGCATGGTCGGAGCCAATATTACGACTGATCAGGTGACCAATTTGTTCCGTTGAGTGTCACGCTTTTGTCTCTTTTCCCTTCTCTTTTCGATCTCTCTAGTTCACTTCCCTCTACGAGTGGAATTAGGGTGGACTAGCACTGCTGATTGAATCGAGTGTAAAGTGCACTAAATCTTCTCTCGCCGCACCCTCCTCTACCAACCTTTCCATCTCTTTACCACCGATCCGATGTAGTCTAGTGGTTATGATTTGCCTCTCTCACCCGCAAGGCCCGGGTTCGATTCCCGGCATCGGAACAAAGTTTTGCATATTCTCCCCATTATTTGAATCGTTCAGCTCGACAAGATTGCGGATAGGACAATTGAGGAGGCAGACGTGGATCACGATGGAAGAATTTCATTCGAGGAATTCTGCAAGGTTTGTGCATAGTCGGAGTCTAGTGGTTCTGTGCAAAGATGGCTCATCATTTGAAATTATTGATTTCTATATTTGTCAGGCGATGGAGAAAACTGACATCGAGGAGAAAATGTCTATCCGATTCTTGAACTAGAACCCCATGTATACGGTAGCTCCATCTTTAGTGATTTCCCTGTATTCACACTTACCGTATTCGGACACCAGTGCAATTGTTGATTGTTTTCTCGTAGAGACCGACCAGTATTGGCCCTGTTTACTCTTCACAAATTGTCATTGTATTCCAACCGTGTCTAGGTATACTTGTCTCATTGAATATCGTTTCCCATTGCATAGTCGCTAAAAAGGTCCTCACATTGCTGGAGATGAAGGGGAATAACGAATCCCCCACAACTAATCACATCATATTGATAATAATTGCTAAAGGTTCTCGTTTTACCTATTGTAAGTAATGTCGTTTTTTCTTGGATTTTTTGTCTGCTATAAATATTTGTTATTGAATACCTTCACTTTGAATGACTACGTCGAATGTTGAATGGCTAATTGTCACTATGATGACAAAATGGAAAGAATGAAAACATTTCGAAATAGTGATGATGAGTAATGCTGCGTAAATTTCACGGGGGGGGGGAATTTCCCCCTCTCAAAGGGTGGAAAACTCTTGTAACTCAGCTCAAACTGAACGAAATCTCCGATCAAAAAGGGAATGTTCCAAAAGTGTTTTACCAACTCTTTTTTGAAGTTCTAGCTTCACTGGGAACAAAGTCATGAAAAGGAGGGAAAATGTTTTCTTCTCACTTTCCTTTCCTCCTATTAAATTTGTGCAGCATAAAATAGAGAGACTATAAAATATTGTCGAAAACAACAAAAGATATCTGAAGAGAGTGGGATTCGAACCCACGCCTCCGAAGAGACTGGTGCCTTAAACCAGCGCCTTAGACCGCTCGGCCATCTCTCCACACTATCGATTCTCCCAATTTCCTCTGATCGTACTCACCCGAAAATGTCGGTGTGCGATTCGATATGAATTACGTTTATCACGGAAAGCATTCATGCGAAAATGAATGTGCACAACAGTTATATGTTATCACCTAAAACATGAAACTATAAACTAAACATAGCATGCATGTTATTCTGAATCACTCCTCTGTCCCTTCTTCTTGATCTTCTTCACTTTCGTTTTCTCTGTTGAAGCACTCACTGAAATCTTCTCTTTGCTAGTGGAAGGACTCAATGGAGAAGAGGAAGGAACTGATTCGAATCGACTTCGAAGGGAAGAAATCGATGATTGAGGAGTTGATGGTTGCTGCAACAGGGATACTTTGGCTATGAATGGAATGGGGATACTGTAGCTACAGTAGGCACCTTGATGGATGAAGTGCTCGGTCGTCTCTCAATGCTTTCAATCGAATCTCGTCGATCCCTTCAATGTCTCTCTTCTCTTGTCTTATTTCATCTCAATGACCTACCTTCCTCCAAAGGCAGGAGATACTCTCATATTCGAAACAGGTCCTCTCAATATCGACGACGCTGCAACAACATTCATCTAGCATGGTCCCCAACACAAACAAATCGCCAGAAAGGAGTCGGGAGCGAGAGAGTGTTTGAAAGTGAGAGGGCCCTATCACTTTCACATTCCCACTCGTCTCTGGCCCCTTTCCGGAGGTTTGTAATAACGATATTTCCTGTCTCACCATCACTATCTTGAGAGTTCATTGAATTGGATCGATGCAACTCAGCTATTCCCTGTAAGTGAAATATGAGGCTTTTCGCGTAAGAATCAATAAAAACGATGTACACTGAATTTGAAATGTATGCTCAAAATAAAGGAACTTACGTTTTCGAGGGTGCTGATCATCATGGTGATAATCATTTTGTCACCTAACTCATCGGTTGGGGCGTACTGTAACTACCGTTTTTGAGGCTGCATCGCTATATCTCATGAACCTGTGGGCCAATTTGCATGAAAAAAATTTTTCTAGGAGTATTTTCACTCGCTGATAACGATGTGATATTCAAATTCAATAAATATAATACGCGCCGAATTTCAAAATAGTGTTTTGGAATACCTTCAACCAGAATCGTGATTTACATATCTAGAAAGATGCGCCTTGTTCTCGGCTTTCAGAATCGTATGCTACATGCATACTTCAAATGTACCGTTGTTACACTTTCGGGCTATTCTAATTGCCGATTCCACATTTATCAGACCGCGCTGATGGGAGCGCAATGAGAATGAAATAACTTCACTCTGATATGTTTCAAGTTTTTATTTTGAATGCCAATCCTTGTCATTGTTTCAATGTTCCTCAACTTGTTTATGGTGCTTTGTTCCATAGGAGCTCACTGCGGCTCCTTCTCAAACTATGGAGACTCGATCATACCGTGTGCCGGGGAACTGGGGAGGGTTACTGGAGTCTCCTTCAATCTCTAATTGAGAAAGCGAAGAAGGCAGAAAAAGATACTAGTGTGGAAGATGATGAAGACGATGAGTATCCTCAGAGACCAAAACACAAATGCCCTGATACTCTGTGCACCATGAAATTCCTAACCATAGAAGGGGTGGAAAATCATCTTAGTTTCGGTCAGCATCATTATTCAAGAACTACCGAAACAATTACTGATGCCGGTTTGGTGTCCGCTATTCATCACATTTTGAAATAAGTATTTTAAGCCGTGCGCCTTTTCTCCGAATCCGTTGAGTGTCGTACTGGAATCGTAACAACTGGCTGTGAATCCCTATTTGCCGCACAAAATCATGACAGTGTACCTAACGAAGGATTTGCTCTATACCAAAAAGTTCAAGGTTTTTTGCAATTATCCTCTGGCCCAAGAACTAGGAATATGAAACTGACAAGCACCACCTCTCCATCCACTGAAGAAGTAAGTATACCGTAATTATTGCATATTTTTATTTTTATTTTTGTTTTAGATACCGATGAAACAAGTTCGCATCAAGAGATCTAAATGATCAGCACTTTAGTGCTGTCGTTATTATTAATTGTTATTACTGTTATTGTAATAAAATTTGTTAAATATCGCCTTTTTCATTGCTTATTCGAAATAAGTTTGATAGAGATAAGAGACGACGCATTTCATTCTCTTCATTCTCATTGCGCGCCCATCAGCGCGGTCTGATAAATGTGGAATCGGCAATTAGAATAGCCCGAAAGTGTAACAACGGTACATTTGAAGTATGCATGTAGCATACGATTCTGAAAGCCGAGAACAAGGCGCATCTTTCTAGATATGTAAATCACGATTCTGGTTGAAGGTATTCCAAAACACTATTTTGAAATTCGGCGCGTATTATATTTATTGAATTTGAATATCACATCGTTATCAGCGAGTGAAAATACTCCTAGAAAAAATTTTTCATGCAAATTGGCCCACAGGTTCATGAGATATAGCGATGCAGCCTCAAAAACGGTAGTTACAGTACGCCCCAACCGATGCGTTAGGTGAAAAATGATTATCACCATGATGATCAGCACCCTCGAAAACGTAAGTTTCTTTGATTTCCAGAAAATCGATGTACGAGCTCCTTCAGTCAAGTTGTTGATCCTTACGCGAACAGCCTCATATATCTTTAAAAATTGATCTCAGAATGAAACTGACTCTAATAACCTCGGGTCGAGATTCCGTTGCATACATGTGCTCAACTCGCGCTAGCACCTGAATTATATTATAGATTGAAGAGACAAGAAACGAGAGGAGACTCACTCCTGTCTGAATTCCGACATCCATCATATTGGGAAGTGAGAGGAAAGAGGACGAGAAGGGGGATTTAAATCGATCTAACTGCAAATTCATTAGCTTGATTCCAAGTCTAGAGAACTGGGTCAGAATGGAGAGAGTGCGAGAAAATGAGAGAATATCTCTCAATTTCACGCACTCTCTAACTTCTTACCCCTTTCTGGAGAATTGCCGTTGGCATACCTCACTGTCACCACACAAATCATCATCCAATTCAGTCTGCATCGCAGTCTCTCTGATGCACGAAGAGGAATATTGAGTCTACAGTAATTATCCAATTAATAATTAAGTAATTAGTGTACTAACCTGACTGGTAGTGACCATTAGAGGTGCACATTGTGTGGTAGCATCGATGAATGAGCAAGGGACGGGATACGGAGGAGGAGAGGGAGGAGGGGAACAGGTCTGAGAGATTGCATCATCAATAGGTAATAATTACTTAGCGATTCACTTGAGCACTACAGTTGGTCTCTCTCATCAATAGTCGATCAGTCTGACAATCTTTCGCTGCTTTCTCTACTTTCTTCTGAAACATTTCACAATTGGCAGGGGAAATACTCAATCAATAACCTTCAATTTCCTCTTCACTTCATCAGTTTGCATCTGCGTGTGTCTACAGTCCCTTTCTGTTTGAGCAGCCTGGAAATCAATCGATAATCTGAAGATTCTTCTCTTATTTATCTCACCTTCTGTATTTCACTGTTCATGGTAGAATTTGATTGAGATGAGGTAGAAATTCGTTCAGACTCAGCTTCAGTCTCAGTTCCCATTTCAGAAGTGAATACAGTCTGTGAATATCATTTTTTTCTGTTTTAGTTTTTTCTCTAGTACTTCTAGTACTCGTAGAAATAGCTATAGATTTATTTTTAATAGTACGTTATTTCTATTTATTGCAATCCGAGATACAATGACATACCTCTGTTCCAGTGGCTGCATCTTCTCTTTCCACTGATGGATCAGAGTCAGTCTGACACTCAATCTCTCCCTTCTCAATCTCTTCCTTCTCCGTTTGAGATCCTGTTTCTTCCCAAGAAATTTCATCGAATTGAGTTGAATCATCCACTGTGTCAAACGAGTATTGACACTCCTTAAAACCAATCACAAATTGGATTCCAGTAAATATCTCATTTTTCTTTATCCGAAATTCGCAGACAACAATCATTCGGGTATTTAGATTTCGGGATAATTAGAACGGTTCAAACCTGATGAGTCCTTTGGAAGAAGGATGATGCAGTCTCAGTGTATCCATCTTTCATTTGCTTCCCTTCTTCCTCAGTTTGACATTCCCTCTCTTCTCCTTCTTCCTTTTCCGTTTGAGACTCATTTTCAACAACCATTAAATCGTCGTGCTGAGTTCCCTCAAACGATTTCAGTTAGCGCAAAATTCTACTTTTTTCCAAAAAAATCGATGTGCGAAATTAGTCTCCCAATTCAGAATATGTTGAAACATACCTGTTCATTCATTTCAGCTTCAGCGTCAGTTTGACTCTCGTTCTCAAGCATTGCAGAGACAATAGAATGACATTCCTGGAAATGAAGTGAATGGATAGAACAAAAGAAAAATTTACCCGATCGATCTTCTCCACTCCTTCACATTCAGTTTGTGCATCGAAAGTGAAAAGAAGATCGGATTGAACTTCCTGAGATCGTCAAATTATCGATCTCACCACCCGACATTTTACTAACCTTCTCAACCCGCTCCACTACCGTCACGTCAATCTCATCAGTTTGAATCTCCACTTCACTTATTTCATTCTGATCGGATTGACATTCCTGCAGATAATCACTGATATAAGGTACAATGTGATAAGAATACTTGATCATTCAATAGCAATTTAGGCTCAACGTCAGTCTGAATTTCAACTTCTGAAATGTCCAGATAAACTTGAGATTCCTGCAAGAGAAACGTCCGTTTCAGATAGTTTTATCTCTTCAAACCTTCTCTTTTCTGATGTTTTCTTCAGTCTGACAACAAATCTCAACTCGTTCAATTTCATCGTATTGCGTATCCTGTCAATTCCTCCATTTCAATTGAATTCATCATCTCATTTCTCACCTTTTCTTCCTTCTCAATGACAATTTCGACAGTTTGAGTTTCAATCTCAATCGATTCTTTGACTATTTCACTGTCAGTTTGCACATTCGAATCAGCAAGATCTCGTTGTTTCTCAGATTCAATCGATTCCGTTTGGGACGATCCTTCGATGCATTCAATCGATTCAATGACGTCAGTTTGAGCAGATTCGTCTTGTAGATCAATCGAGGGAGAAGGAATGGCTATTTGATTAGCCTGGAATTGATCTTTGATCTTATTAGGATCATCATTTTCCACCTCATCAAAGGTCTCCGTTATAGTCTGACTTCCATTATCAGATAGAAATGGTTGGGAATCGAGAAGGGGCGACACATTCTCAGTCTGAGCCTCACTGTTCAAAGTGACAGGGGACTGCAATCGGTGTTTATTAAAGTGTTAAATGTAAAACCATGGTCTCTACATTTCACTCTTTCACAAACCTTGCTGTGAGTTTGCGAAATAAACAGACCGTGGTTTAGAATTTCGCACTAACTAGTAAAGTGTTTATCGTCCACTCGTTTGGTCTCAATAAACAAACCTCCTCAGTTTGTGTGAATATCTCTGCTACTTCACATTCTTCTGGGATGGAAACAAGCGGTGGAGGATCGGTCTGAGACGTTCTCTCCATCGTAGTAGAGAGGATTATTTTCTGTATTTTCTAAATCACTTTTTGATCTCGTGAGATATATCTCACTTGGCTAATCTCGACTGTCTGAGTGGCTCCATCGATCCATTCAACTCTTTCCGTCTGTGATTCATTCTCTAACAGAGTCGTCCTTTCCACCTGGGATTCCTACAAAGCACACTTTCCGTAGACTCAATTCACGATCAACTTACAGTATCACTCAATATCTTGCTATCCGTCTGCACTGCAATCTCTTCTCTGGACGGAATTGGTCGATCGCGATAAATAATTGGCTGAAATGAGAGTATCAACTAATGTTGGCCACTTGAAACATCCTTTGTTCAAAAAATGGTAGAAACAAAGAACTGTTCCTTAACGGAGTTGTTCTTTTTAGTTTCGACTTTTCGAGTGGTCAACACTAGTATCAACAATTTCACTGCAATAACTCACCATTTCCTCTTCATTCTTCTCAGTTTGTGTCTCTTCTTCTCTCCAATTCTCAATCTCCCATCGATTCAATTGAATTCCCGATTCGATAACTTCCAATTCAGTCTGAGTCTCAGCAACAATCCACCACGACTCCACTTCGTCTTCCTATAAGATTGAGTAGTGGTGATGCAATTTCTCTCTCTCTCTCTTTCTCTCTCTCTCCTCACATCTCCAATTATTTCCATTCCTCCTCTTCTTTCTTCGTCTTCTTCATCTTCGATTTCCTCTTCTTCCCAATCGTATTTTATCTGAATCCGTTTAATTCCATCCGAAGAAGGAAGAGGAGAATCTGAAACATTTTTTTTGCGCCAGAATTTAAATTATGAATTTAATCTTCAGATTCTCACCCCTCTTTTCCTCTTGTTTCCTCTTTTGAATCGGATCGATAACATATTGATATCCACTCTGATCCAATTGGCCGTTGAAGAGAAAGACGTTTAGCGAAACCTGACAGATTACAGCATCGCTACGCATGCGGTGAAACATATTCCACATCATTACACGGGCCGATCAGCCTTAGAGAAAGGGCTTTGGAGTGAGAGAGCAATCGAGAGGGACTCTCTCGTTTTTGCACACTCTCTCTCGCCCTGAGCCCTTTCTGTAGGTTTGGAATCATGTGATTTGATAGGCCAGATAGTGATTACATAGGGATGCAGCAATACCTCGACTACTCGGGCTCCATCTTCATCGTATGAAACAGTACAATTGGCTGGATCGGGAGAAAGAGCGAGGGAAGTGAGAGAAGAGGCGGACGAAATTGATTCACTGCAAGCAGTTCACACTCTCATATTTTTCCCTGTGTGATTCCAGTTCCCCTCCCACTGGGGAGAACATCAAAGGACCCGACAGTTTCCCCCACTGGTAACTGGATCCCGGAGAAACTACCAGAGAATGGGATACGTAAAGGATATTGATTAATTTCTTACTGATCGATGAGAAATGATCTCACCGTAGTGTTTCACTAGCAGTTGCATCCGGTCTCTTCCTTCTTCGCACTCTTTTCTCAACTTCTGACCGTCTCCTCGTCATTTTCTCAGTTCCATTCACCTGAGAAGTTTTTTTTGTTGATAGTCAGTGCTCGATAGTCTCCCTACCGTATCCTCCATTGGCAATATGGAAGGTCTCGGGACACTGTCGGAAGTGGTCGGACCATCGATAGGAGTTGATCCTTCAGAGATTGGGAAGGGAGATTGTGAGAGATCTCGTAGACCATGAGAGGCAATGTCGAGTAGATCAAGAGGAGAATGAGGAGAAGAGAGAGAAATAATCGATAATCGAGAGGGATCAGAGATCTTCCTTCTGATCGACAGAGGCTCTTGGAGTGCCCGTGCAACTGGCTTTTCGATGCTGAACATTGCGTCATCACTAGGCAATAGGAGAGGGAAAACCTCGTGAGCTTCGTTTGACTTCGTCTACTCGCATTCTTCGGTCGATGAGTTTGAGTGAGAACCTCTGTTGATTCTTTTGATGAAACTTCCGACGCGAAATCAGTCTGTGATTACGATAGATACAGTACACATTAGACAGGAAGATACTCACTTGTAGTCCCACATTCTTCAGGAATCTCAATTCACTCTTTTGCTTCCGTCTCTCCGCTTTTTGTTCCTCTATCGACTGAAATAATCTTTGATCTCTATCGATTGCATCATCCCTACGTCACCTTCTTCCTCTCCACAACTGATACTTCTGAATCCTGCGAACTCTTCTTTTTTCGCAGCATCTTTTTCTTGATCAACTTCTTTTTTATTCCCTGAATATGTTCTCTTCGTTTTTGTATGTGTTCCTAAATTCATTCTTTTGTTGAATTTTCTCGCTCACCTTGAGATCTAATTCGTGTGTCGAATTCTTGTCTCCATCCATCTCTTTCTGAACATTAAAGATGCTAATTACCTATTGATGATGTCATACCTCCATCTCCAATTGTCTCCTATGTTCCTCGATTCGCCTCTGCTCTGCCTCTCTTCTGTCATCATTTCATCATCACTATGCAATGGGTGACGTCATACCTCGCATCGCTGTCTCTTCTCCGCTGTGAACTGCCTGCGTGCATCAGAAATTCGGCTGATGACATACTGTAATTGCATCATGACTATGCAATCTGGGAGAGACGAGATCAACCTTGCAATACTTCGATCACTGTTGGAAGAGTCACTTCTCTTCCTTTGGATGTCATCAAGGGGAGATTCCCTCTCTAAGTGGAAAGAAACTCCTTCGGAAGATGGAATGGAGCCATCTACAAAGGAATATTACTCATTGTACATGTTAGACTCACCAGTCTTGGTCCTTTTCGTTTTTGATTCCTTTCCATTTTTCACTTTCCGTCTTGACTTTCTGGTGGATTGAGAGTTCTCCTCATTGAGAGTCACTTCGTCCGATTGTTCACTGCAATGAAAAAGTTGAGATGGAAAATGGAGAGTATGGTAGGTCTTCTGACTACGGTACCTGTCACTTTCCGATCGATTATCTCTGCTTGATCCAGGTGCATCGACTACTTGAATTCCTTCTTTCCTCTTTGGAATGAGAGAGGCGATGGAAGAATTTGAGTCTCCACTGAAAGAGTAAATGAATGGAGAGAAGAAGAAACGGAAAACTCACTGTTCGAAGAGTTCTCGCAATTTGTTAGTCGTTCCTTCCTTTACTTCGACCTGCAATAGAGATTACGGTAAGAGATGGAAGAGGTTACGGTATGAGATGGGACGGAATGCGGTATCTCACATCTTTCTTCTTTTGTTCCCCTTTCTGTCCATCCTCTGAATAGTTCTGCTTCTCGAATAATAAAATATGTCGACGTACAAGAGTCTCTCGCTCCTGAAAATAAATCAATCAACATTAATTTCTAAAGTATGAGCAAACTACCGTATACCTCTTTAGTAGTGTTCTCCTTGGGATGAAGCTTATCGATTTTCTCTCTAATCTGCTGTACTAGATCCTCCTCGTCAGTTACCCATTCTTCGACCTTAAATCTCTTAATTCAGATTGATCTTTGATCTCTAATCAACTTCTTCGACCCCTTCATCATCTTCTTCTTCCTCTTCCTCTTCATCTTCTTCACTACTTTCAACGGCGCCACTGAATTAGAGATTCTCATAGAACTTCATTGAATTACAAGGTCAGATTGACGAATGGAAAAGATTCGATAGATTGCCATAGCCATTTTATTGAATGATCGATGTTCTAGGACCGAACTGGTATAGAGTAGTGTCCAATTCGATTGCCTACCTGAAGATTGACGATACTTCAGGTTGAATTCCCGCCGTGATGAATCTGCGAATGTCTCAATTACTTCTGTCTACTCCCCCCCCCCTCTTTCTCTCAATGCCTACAGTACTCCGTGAGTACAGTACTACGCACACTGGGACAGCTTGCACACCAGAGCATGTCTCTGATCTGCCCTCTAATTGGAGTCTGTCCAGAGGGTCGATCTGAGTGCAGATATCTTCCGTTGATGCCCAAGTCTGCAAAAAGCACATGATTCCACATTCCGGTCAACCCTACTGTAAGGGGTTCGAGTGAGAGAGCGTGTGAAATCCACAGGGACTCTATCACTTTTGCATAGTCTCACCCCTCGCTTGGAATGATTTCTCATCGACTCTATCGATGTCGAATTGTCACCTGAATGCCCTCATCGCAGCTCTCAGAGGAGTCAGTTTGACATTCGCAGTCGGAAGTTGACGGACCGAATTGAGCACCGAATGAGAAGAGATCGAGAGTCGACGCGTCCACCTGATTAATTTACTGTTCTTTTATGAAAGTTTATTTATATGCCATTTGCTTGTAAATGAAACTAAAAAAGGAATATTTAAAAAAAAATTATTATAAATAAATCAAAGATGTGCTCCAATGCTAACTCCTGTGACTACGGTAGTACGTACGGTGAAAAAAATCTATTTTTGTTATTTTTATTGGTTTTTGGTTGTTTACGTGCTTGTATTTGAGTTATGCGATGTAATATTATCATAACCCTCTCCTAATTTGTAGAGGAATAGCTCGTCCGAGTACTCGTTACGTCTGTGGACGTAGTCGTCGTGTGCTGAAGAAAAGACAACGAGTGAGTGTGCCAGCCCATTTTGACGATTTTCCTTCTCTCTCCACGATCCGCTATTCATCAGCTTTTGTTCTTAAAATTAACGCAAGTTAGTATGCAAAGAGGCGAAAAATAACTAACTAATCGCTTGCGATAATCAGATAAGCAAATAGCTTCAAATTCTTATTGATTTCGACTTTCTATCACCGATTACGCGATCAAAATGAGTCGAAGTCGTTACTGAGTATTTTACTATGGCATGCGCGTCTATGCCATTCGCAACTAATCCGTTTACCACGTTATTTTGATAATTATTCCATTCATAGAAGCGTGCGATCACAATGTCATGCAGTAAATTCAATGAGAAGACAACGTCGCCTCTCTCCGATGACAGTCCTCGATTCGTCAGTTTCTCCATGTCATTCAATCGATTAATTGCTTATCTCTCCAGATGCGCGATCTCATTGGTTTCGCTCTCGTTGTTCGTCGATACAATGTGGAGACTCTTTGGAGATCGAGTCTCACTCGATCTGCTCCTTATCAGGTTTCTTCTTATTCCTTCTTTCTATCGTCTATATACTACTTTCAGATCCGACGCTTGTTCTCCCCATTTGCGGATGGTAGCTACACAAAACTTCCATCCCTTCCATTTCGACCGATGTTGACTAAGTGAGCTTTTCATTTTCGCAGCACTGAGTCGTGCTGTTGCCTGACGCTACTGCAAGAAACTATAATCCGCACGACTCATATTGTCGTGAATATATTAAGTATGATTTTGTTTAATTGCAGACTGGAAAACTACCAGTCCTCCGACCTCTCCAAATCTTCTAACAATTATCTTCTTAAATGGATGAAGATCGAAAGATGCGACAGTGATGGAATCTTCGTGTTTCTTCGACCCGAAGGAGCTAAACATCTTCTACAGCTTCTGAGAAACGCCAAAGGTTAGCTAATCTTATTCTGGTTATGGTAGTCATCTATTTACAGATTCTGATGACTTCTCCTCCGCCTCTGATTGTCTGCAAGGAGCGTTCATTCTAGGATCAGCTCTCACCACGAGATCTGATCTGGTACGGCATATCCATTTTCTCGTCTTCCTCCAAATGACGTTTCCTCTTCCAGATGGTTCTGTCTATGGCTTTCTCTCTGTGGTCCTACCTGCATACCGCCCACTCTCAGGTATACTAATAGCACAACTCTTTTATATATTAAGATAACTATTATAATAAGAGGATACAATGATAATATCTTGTTGTTCGCAGATCGTCGAGTTTGGTCTAGATAAGAAGCTAGTGTGGAGAGTACTGAATACGTAAGCGGGAAAAAACATCTTTTTTCACATATTTAATTGATTTGAGGATGCATAATAAGTACCGTGGGACAACGAGAATCTACCCAGTGATCGCATTTCTGGAGTCGACTAGATCCAATGTGCCGATTGAGCAAAGGGAATTGGTGAGAATGTGCACTTCACACTCATCATTACTTTGTAATTTTGACCAACTCACGGCATTTCAAAGCACGGGTGCTAATTTTTTCTGCGTGTGTTGGTAAAGGGCGGCATGCGGCAACGCGTTTAATTCGTTTTTGAATTCGCTCCATGACCTTTTGTAACGGTAAAGTATGCAGGGCTGCTACACAGTTGTTTGAAATTCGCGGGCTTCCCTGAGGAAATTCACGGTATTCATGCTGTATTGAGTGATTTTGATTTATGGGCGTGGTCTAGGTTTCACGTGGAGCTGAAATGCCGTGAACTAGATTTACGACGAAACAGAACTGTTCCGAAACGGGGTCGAAACGCTTTGTTCTTTTTTGTTCCGGCTTTTCTAGTGGTCAAAACTACTTCATTGTTACCATTTGGAAATGCGTGATTTTTCGGCTGTCGATTGTGTTCGCTCGATTATCAATCGTCGCGAAGATGCTAAATGGAAGGAAAAACTAGATAACATGGAGACGAAACTGCAGATGTTCACTGAGAGAAAGGAGGAGGGAGAGGTAGGGGGCAGCATCGCTATTTTTTTATGTTATTACTAAGTTATTATTGATTGAATGGTTAATTGTAGTTTGCTCGTACTTCGGTGAAGATGACTGATGTAGGAGTACAATTGGGAAGAGTTATGAGGGAAGATGAAATGGAGACTACTGTCAATAATATGATGAATGATGTAGTCAGGAAGGAGAGACAAGGAGAGGTCAGAGTTGTTCACACTCGGGTGTCATTTTGATTCAATTATATTCACTGCGTATTTCATTGAAAATAACATATTCTGTTCCAGATTGTATCGAAAGTCTCTATGGGAATTCAGACGATGGCGAAGAGTTTCACGGTGAGTGATTCATAGACGAGAATGAGATGTAGTTGAACATTTAATTGTTGGAACTACGATTGTGTTTGTCCTACTATTTTTGTTGTTGCTCTTATTTAACTTTTTTTATTATTTCACGATGACGGCTGATTATTGTTGATTACAGAAATCGCTCGAGTCATCGTCGGTCTATGCAAATGTGGACGCTGCTTATAAGAAATGGCAGACGGAGAAGATGTTCCATGTGAGAATACTATAGAATATTACGATTATTTCACTCCGTGATGACCATGAAATTAATTGGCCCTACAGAGTTGTTGTGGCTATTCCACGATTATTAAGATATGCATAGGTCGAAAGAGTGCGTTGCGGCACGTCGAATTGCGGGTTGGGTTTTTCAAAAATTTGCATGGAAATCGGAAAATAGGGTTGGGCTTTTCAAAAATGGGCATGAAAAACCGAAAATACGGATTGGATTTTAATTTCTTTTCACCCAAAATTCTGAAAATGCGGTTTGGCTTCGTCGTTTTTTTACGTAACTTTCGCTCTTTGCGGATATGATTCAAGATAGGACTGAACATTTTAATATTGCATGGCTCTAATTGAATCCATTGAAGGTGACTGTGGAGAGTGTGAGGGCGGATATTGAGGAGAAGAAGATGAGGAAGATTGAGATGAAGAAAAAGAAGGAATCTCCGATGGAGAGAATGGACTCACCCTCAGTAGCTGTGAGTGGAATGAGAGGAAATTAATATGTATAGAATAATATTGAGGACTCTGAGATGTATGAGAATGGAAACGAAAATGATGATAGTGAGAGAAGTGGAGAGGAGACTAATAGAGGAGTTCTGAAGAAAATTGAGGGGAATAATATCGAGGTATAAATTATTATCGAGTATGTACACCGCATAATTTGTATGATTCATTAATCATTTTTACTTAATGTTAGAACAATTCAAATAGTAACATTAAGTAAAAATGCTGCTTCTTCTCTAAATTATCCAAAGTTCAAATCTATTATATCATGTACAAGTAAAATAAACTCTGCATTAATTGTGATTGCAGTATAAACCACTGCGCGATTGTGGAAGAGATTCAGCCTCTTATGATGGAAGTGAAGAGAATCAAGATGTGGGTGACAAATTGAGCTTTTTTTACAATTCATTCCTTAGTCTGGCCTATATACGAATTTCAATCTTGATGCTAAAAATTATCGTCTGCTACTGAATAGTCGACTCTTTGCAGATGGTCGAACCCGATGGTAGAAGAAGTATCGAGAGGGCAGAGACTGGTGAGACAATAGGAGACATTTATTTATAGTTATTGGTGGCAGTTTGTCAAGCGCACTGTGCACCATGGTGCATTTTATGCACCCTTCGGCTAATTATCGATCGATTGTAGGTCAGCAAGCGTTACATTTAGCCTAGCTTAGGCATCGCATCACTAACATTAGAAATCGATAATGAATAGTATCACAGTGCATGCACCTCATGGTGCACATGAAAAACTGCCGTGATCGGTGATGGATTTATTTGAGATTCGGCCATTTACTTTCCTCTGGAGAGAAGTTTCATAAACAAGATTAAAGTTGAACCAAAGGAGGAGGAAGAGGAAGAAATGTACGAAGATGAAGAAGAAGAGTATGATGATGAAGATGAAGAAGAAGAGGAGGAAGAGTGTGATGACCCGCTGGTATGATCATACAAACTAGTAAAGTTGAATGAAATCATACAAGTTAGTTAACTTGATTGAAATGGCTAGATGTTGTTATCTCTTATTGTAGAAGATATCATGATTATTAGTGTTTGTTTCAGTTTGGCGATGAAACTTCGAACAATCTATTTCCCGATCCTGATATGGAAGAGAAGATGAAGAGAGTGAGAGAGTGGATGAATGAAATGGGTCAGTCTACTGGTCTAGTCTTCTGTACGGTCCTATATTTGGCGATAAGACATGTTGGAGAAACAGAACAACAACAACCGTTGAGAAATTTTATTTCCGGAAATTCAAAGTCAGAAACGTACGTTTCAGAAAGTTTTTTTCTTCAGAAACAGACTTTTCAGAAAGATTTAAGAAAGAAATAACGTTTCAGAAAAAAATGTTAAAAGCACGCATAGGCCAAAAAGTTGGTGGAATTCAACATAACCTGCCCGCCGAAGGCGTGCGCATGATCAAATATACCATTAAAAACGAAACCTGCCCGACAGAGTCTCTGAAAACAGCCCCGAAATGTAGAAACCTGCCCGACAGAGTCTCTGAAAACAGTCCCGAAATGTAGAAACCTGCCGACCATGTTTCCACGCTACTTTACTATTTTTACCTCTGAAAGCACGATGGGGCGACAAGTGCGATTGCAATCCCCACACCAATTTATTTGTGTCAATTATTTGACCATTTTATAAAACACTTCGTAAGAGATGTAGAGTGATAAGATATTTCGGAGAAACGTTTTATCACCCTACATCTATTACGATATGTTTTAATTAACGGTCAAATCATTGACACAAATATTTCAGAAAAATAATTTTAAAAACGTATATCTGAAACAACTTCATGAAATGTCTTTACTGGTTCTTTCTGAAAATGTATTTTCTAGTCTTGTTTCTCCGAAATGTCTTATCACTTCTCAGAGATGTAATCTCTTACGATGTGCTTAAAGAACGGTCAAATGATAAACACTAGTAAAATGCAATCGCACTTATTGTCCTAGCGTGTGCTTTTAAAACCCTCTTTCGCCATAGGTATTTAGTATATGTTCGTGTTTTTGATGCGGCATTTCAGTTCTATATAAATCCAAGACCACGCCTACTAATCATTTTCCAATATCTGAGTTGTTTTGGTAATTAAAAGGGCGGAGTCAACATCTACGTTTGTTTTATTTTTCGCTCCCTTGCAGTCGCTCATTTGGTCCCAGGGGTGGTGAAAGTGTGGGTTGGTTTTTCAATTTTTTTTTCTCAAAATCCCCAAATGTGGGTAGGATTTTACAAAAATTGGCCTTGAAAATGCCAAAATGTGGGTTGGCTTCGTCGTTCTTTACACACTACGTACCTTTTGACCTATGAATACGGTAAATTCAAAAAAGGGACTGTGGCAGTCCTGCATTTTTCATAGTTGCATAAGGGCAAGGTGCGAATTCAAAACTGAATTAATCAAATACATACCGCACTTCCTACCGTAATTTTTACCGCACACACCGACCCGTGCCTTTAAATACCGTGTTCGGATATTATTGTGATAAAACTTGCATGTTCAGAGGAAATACGCGAGTATCCCGAAGAGCAAGTTCAATATTCACCTCCAATGGATATGGAATTGAATGACAACGAGGGAAATGTGGACATGGACAATACATCGGAGAAAGAAGAGATGGTTAGAGTTACTATCTTCCCCAATCTAATATTAACATAGTGATTCATTTTTAATGTATTTTTTAGTTCTTAATATTGGGAGTGGCACCAATGTGATCAGCATCAGTTAATTGAAATTTCATAATTAATTAATTAACATAATTGAAAATAATCGATACTGATTATAATTATATCACTATGAATGGCCTAGGCTTACTCCTTGCTGAGTTATGGTCCGTTGCCCAAATGTGATCCCCTTCCCCTCCCCTCCGTTAAATATATGCCTGTTCAGCCCTCGTCGGCTGCTGCTCTACTGGAAGAGGAATATCAGAAGTCACGCAAAAGAAAGGCCGACCAATCTTCGAAGGTACAAAATTGAGTTTTATTTCTCTCAGAATTACACGATATTCCTTTGAGAAATCTGTGAATGCGATGGACGAGGACGTCGTCGAAATTGTGAAATTTATCGTGCCTAAGGTATCTTTCTTATTATTTTATGAATTGAAATATCATGTATGCTTAAACAATTGTATATTTCAGAAGCCCAAAGTGGAGGAAGAGGATGATTATGAGGTGAAAAGAAGAAGAAAATGTTTACAATTCTCGTTTCTTTCAGAAACCGAACACTTCTCGTGAATGAATGTGTTAAGAAGTCGACGAGTGGAGGGAATCGACTAATTTTGAGTTCCTTTTTCCAATACTTTCTTTTGTTTCTACAATCAAACTCTTTCCGAGTTCTGATCCCTAGAAGCTTTGTTGTTGTACAGATTAGTGTTGATGTTGTATTCAATTGTTGTTCCCTTAGGCCCAATGAAGGAGTTAGTTTTGTTGCATTCGTTATTGTTACTTGAATTTCTGTTTTTATTCGAAGCCTTTACATAAATTGTGTGTTTGATTGATTTGGTAGTATTGTCGATGACAAAAGCGAAATACTCACAGATGTTTGTATGGAAGTGGCCACAGTAACGAGCAGAGATTGAGAGCGCTTAAATATCGATTAAATATGCTGTAGGATAAAGATTGACCTACCATAAGTTCAGTGGGTCTAATGGGTATTGCTTGCAATAGACTTTCTTGCTGTAGAGGAATAGTTGCAGCCATATTGAATACCGATCCAAGGGGAGTTCGACCCGTTCGACGGGCCTGTAAGTTGAAGTCTGTTGATGGTCTGTTGATAGAAAGATCAAAGATCACTTCAATAAGTTGTTGTATTTGTTTCTCCTTCTGCTCTTCCTTTTCTCTTTTCTCCTCTGCTTGTTCAATTAGTTCCTTGAAATCTTCCTAAACATGAGAGTTCTTCTTCTTCCATTATCTTATTCTCTTCACCTTATTAGCAGATGCAAAAGCTGGCAGTCCAGTATCTGGATCAATATCAGTGAGAACTGAAGGAACCTGAAGAATATTGAGATGGTGACGAAGAAGAAATGGAATCTCTCACCTCAATTCCCCTTTCTCTTTGCTCTTTCTTGAATTGCTCCATTACTTTGTTGCCTGAGCTTTTACTCATCAGAGGGAAGAGATATTTTGACTTGGCCTGAGGAGATCACATGGAATGGGCCTCAAGAGATCAAAGATCACCTGCATCTGCTGCATCATTTGTTCTGCAGCAGTGGGGTCGCCGGCTGCTACTCGTTGCATGTACTCCTACAAAGATCAAAGATCATCTTGCAATTGTGAGACCAAATGTGAACCTCTAGCTGCTTCTCCAGTAGATCCATGTACATCAACTCGATCTTCTCTTTGACGACATCGATGAATACTGTTGATTATCGATTAGTTTTTTGTGGCTATCTACATCTCACCAGTGACCATAGCCAATCCGATGAGAACAACTCCGAAGGTGGCGATCATGTATTCTGGATGAGCAGGAGTTACGTCTCCCAGACCTGCCAAGGTCAGAATAAAAAACTGCAAAAAAGATCTGAAGAGAGTGGGATTCGAACCCACGCCTCCGAAGAGACTGGTGCCTTAAACCAGCGCCTTAGACCGCTCGGCCATCTCTCCATGTCAGTTAGTGTCGTTTGTAATAATCATATCGCTGAACCTCCAACACTCACCAATTGTGCTGAGTGAGATCACAAAGAAGTAGACTGAAGTAAAGAAATCCCAGTCCTCCCACAAACAGAAAACCGCTGCTGACATAAGAATCCAAGCGACCTGCGACATTATGAATAATTTGATATCTTTGTCTACTGTAAAAATTGTGTGCGGTACATACCGTAGCTGCAAAACTCGAAAGAACAGGGGGATCTGGGCGATCTTTCTGCTGTATTTCAACCCCTGCAAAGACACAATCACCCTAATCTCGATGCTAAATGTGACCTTGTTCTAGTGGAAGTCCATCTTCTCCATCTACTCCTTCCTCAACCATCACTGCATCTTTTTCCTGCAGATTACATAATCATTATGCAATACTCAACTCTGTCTCATACACTGTCGAGTGTCGAAGTGGAGAGAGTGCGACCGCCAAGGAACGAGTAACGAGAGATGAAGGAGAGATATCTGGAGATTGCATAAGGATGATGCAATCGGGGAAATTCAACTCTTACCGTCTTTTCGCTTTCGGATCACGTGATAAACGACGGCAACAGCAATTTACTACTGAAAGGCGATTTCGAAAATAAAGATCAATGGAATTGAGCGACAAACCGCAATAGAGCCAGAGATCTTCACCGAATAAAGAGATTCGTTTCACCCATAATAGAAGGAATTGGCCTGATTGAGACATCAATTGCATTATCACTATGCAATTTGGACGCACCGAGATCATTGAGGATGATGATCATAATTGGAATTCCGAATATAGCGTAGATCATGGTTGCCCATCTACCAGCCGTCGTTTTGCACGCAATATTACCGTACCCTGCGAATATCAATCGATAATTACCTTACTTTTTATCTTACCGATTGTAGTGTAGATCGTGCCTGCGTAGAGAAACGACATCCAGAAAGTCCATGCCGTTTCAACCTGAGTGAACATCAATAGTATCTACATCGAATTACCAGCTTCGAGAGGGTTGACTCTAGGTTTCAACGAACAAAGCAGTTTATAGTTTATAACTTTAACACTTGCCGCGAACATCTCATGCAATATTGGATGTTCACTCTTCACCACTGACATTTGGTTCTCCCAATCCACTTTCTTCCTCAAATTGTAGTATCGTCTTCTTCCATTTATCGTATCGAGACTCGGAATTCTCGTTGTGGATTTGGTTCAAACTGTAATATTCACTCTTCGATTGCCTAATGATGACGTAACCCACCTCATATATAAATTTTCTCGTGCAATCAATCGTGTATGGTACTCGTCTTCTTTCGCTGCGAGATCAGTCGGAACCTGTTCCATTTTCCTTTCATCTTTCCATTCAAAATGTTCCATCTCACCTCTAACCACATGAATAGATGAGCTCCCATAATCGAATATAAAATAATTATAATCAATAGCTTCATTTTGCTCAACATATTCTTGAGTAGATCCCATAAGCAAGAGGCCATGCGTTTACTGCAAATCACTGTATTTCCATGGTTTCATCATCCCTATGCAACCTCTTTTGGACGGAACTTCTAACGGAGGCATGAACAGATGAGTGAATGGAGGATGCACGACTCGATAAGGGAGGTCTGACAACGAGAGGTAAATCTTTTTTTAAAATTTCTTAAAGTTAGACTTAACCTCTGATGGTGTCCTGGAGGCAGAAGCAGCGCCGAGGAACCCATGTATCCCATCTCGACGTCCCTATCGGTGAGTCCTGAAATGTCAAAAGGTTCTGAAGAGAGTGGGATTCGAACCCACGCCTCCGAAGAGACTGGTGCCTTAAACCAGCGCCTTAGACCGCTCGGCCATCTCTCCATGTCTTTTACTCCGTTTCTAGCCGATAATGTCCCGACGTAAATTATCACCTGTCCCTTGTCCTCTGACTGGTCCTCCATCTCCATCATAGTTGATATTGTCGTACTCTGATGGTTCGTCCACTGATTCCATTCGAGGCTGCAAGGGCAAATCGTAAAGGATAGTCAATTCTGCATGTTTCATCATCACTATGCAATCACTGACAGCATTGGGGAATACAGTAGTAGTGATGCTGATGGGAGAAGTGGGAGTTGTGGCGGCAGATGAGGAAACATCCGTTCGTCTCTGGGAAAGATCAAAGATCATGGCGAATATTTAATGATAACTGCCAGTATGCTTTGAAATACAACAAAGACTGAGGCATTAAGACAACAAAAGAAATAATCAATAAAAGAACTAGGTGTGAGGTGGGATAAATATACCTTACCAATGGTTTGATTGCCATCCCTCGTTGATCTAATTGAAACTAATCGCCCCTCGTGGGCAGAATCTCCACTGATCTCCCTTATCTGAGTGATCGATTCTGTAATAGAATAAAAAACAATAACAAGCATCGAAAAAATCGATTCACGTGGTCACAATGAATGAGTTGAAAGAAGGAGTGGGGGACGATTGGTCTCTCCATCTTATCTCTTCTGTATCTCTTCTTCATCTCTCGCAGGGATATCCGTACTATTCTTTGCCTTCTCTCTCCCCCTCACACAAAGTTGCACTCTCTCATTCAATTCTGAAGGTGGGAGAAGGGAGAATTGACTGCTCCCTTGTGAAGAGAAATCACAAACTAACCATTCGACACATCTTCATTCGGATAACATTCAAGTTCAATGAGACAAATTTCACTGCAAATCGACTGTTTGTTCCCGTCTGAGACACTTTTTATTTGTAAATTGTTGATTCTTCTTCTGTAGCTCTTTCGAATCTCCGTTCGTCCTTCTCACGGCCGCTCAATCTTTCGATATTCAATGAGAGATGAGAGGGGAGAACTCCTAGTCTTCCAACACATTCCACTATCGTTCGTCGATACAACGGTTGTTGCGAATCTACCCACAACACATTTTTTTTCCATGATTTGCGTGGAATACGTTTCAGAACATTAAAAACAATTCATATTTCGGTTTCCTAAACAACAACAATGTCCTTCTGGTGTGAATATGCTTCCAGTGTCATCTCTTCATTTTCTGTATCTCTCAATCACTCAAAGATCTCTCATTGTTTGTATCTCCGTCTGTCTAGTGATGGGAGATGAGTAAGAAGGGCAAGAAAGAGAGAAAGACAACCAATTGACCCCCTCCCACACCCAAATGACAAACTCTCTCAGAGGATAAGTAAATTGAGGTATCCCACATGATTCCAAACATACAGGGGGGGGGGCGAGAGAATTCGCAAAAGTGAATAGAGTCCCTCTTGATTTTACACACTTTTTCACTCCAAAGCCCTTTCTGTCTATGGAATGATGTGTCCCTCTCGACTTCAAGTAAACTATGGGGCATCTCCCTCAGGATATCGATCTATGATGATCTCTACATTAGAAAGTACCGCAATTCGGTTTCTCGTGGGTGGATAATTGAGAGATCGCGCACCGAAAAGAGAGCAATGCAGAGGATCTAAAACGTGTAAAAAGCAGGGAGGAATTCGACCTGTTTGCTCATCTTTTCCTTTCACTCAACGCAAGACCCGGTTTTAGAAACTGAGCATTAGAGGGAATAAACACGGAGGATCTATGGGAAGAGTGCTCATTCTCTATGTTGTTCATCTTGCTCCTCGCTAGTTCCACTTTTGCAAGGTAACATATAATCCAATCTTCTCAATTGCGTCATTATTATGCAATTCAGTCCCGATGGCTTGGATGCTGCTTCAAGCCTTCTCTCCAATCAGTCCTTTTCACACGACGATGTCAATGGTGCGTCTGAAGTGGTGCAGAGCGAAAACTCCGACCCGTCGACGTCTCCCACTACACCACGCCCAGCATTCGGGGAACAATCAGACGACGACGAACAGGGAGTGAAGGAAGTGTGGGGCGAGTGGACAGTCGCGTCAGTTTACGATTGATAAATACCGTATACCTTTCCATCTTACAGTACTCCATGCACTAATGACTGTGGTGCCTGTGGTAGAATTCATCTGTATCGAGATTGTCTTTGTGCGGGAGAGGATGGATGTCCCTGCAGGTTTCATCTTTGATCTTTGATCTCTAGAGATCTATAGCCCTTATATCTACTCTTCAGCGAAAGCGAAACTCGTGTGGAAGTGTGTGCAACTGCTCTATGCAATGTAAGCTATTATCTTTGTAATCATTGATTAATTACTTTTTCCAGTTCCCCCGTAAAACTTGCTGTGAAGGATTCCAGAAGACGTGGACGTTCCAGGGATTCCGATGCGCTGCCAGAGATGTAAGTATTGCCTAGTAATGATGTAATCAAACTCGTCTTCAGGAGCATTCCGAACGAATCTGTGAAGGACAGTGGACTGCTTGGACTCCCGTTAGTTTTTTTCCAATTTATTATTATCAAAGTATAGTATACTAATGGAAAACATGAAGACACTATTATCGTTTTCCTTATTTGTTCGATGAATGAATTTGTGAGGATTCGTCTAACAACACTTGCTCATCTCCTTGTGGAATGTGTGGAAGGAAGAGAATTGCGACGAGAAAATGCGAACCGGAGGGATGCGAATGCTCGTATGTACCATTTTTCGGTAAATAGTACAAAGCTATGCAAATTACTAGGAGATAAATCGAAACTATTATTTTATGAGAATTAATTCGGTTGAGATCAAGACTAATTGTAACATCAGTAAGACAACTAGAAGTTCTGAGCATTTGCCAAAATAAAAACTATAAAAGTATATACTCATCACAAAATTGCAGAGGCAACGAGAAGGTTCTCTACGAGCCTTGCAAGGCCGTTCCTTGCCCGAATGGTCGACCTTGTTGTGATGGATTTGTGAAGGGATCTCAAAATGGAGTCGAACAATGTGTAGAAGTGAGAATGCATTACAAAATTTATCAGTGTAGGTTGTGTGTTTGCTCTTCATAGAAAATCAACCATGTTTGTATTGTAGTATTTTTGTATCTGACAAAAGGTACGAGTAGGTAATTGTTATCTCCCATTATCTATTGGATAGAGTCGAAATAGAGATCCATAATAATAATTATAATTTAAAAATTAAGGAATTGATCTACCTTTTATATTCGCTCTCACCGGAATTTTCATAATTCGTATTTCTAATCTGAATTCTTCTCAGAAATCTTTCCTCCATTCCCTTCATCCCGCAGCTCGCAAATTCATCGAAGCAAAGAGAGAAACAGAGACAAAGGAATTGCTCAAAAGAAAGGCGCATCTTACGGTACCATGGATATCATGATCAATAATCAATCGATAATTGCAGCCAGTTCTCGCTGCTCTCAACTCTCCCTCCTCCTGCAAATGGGGAGCGTGGGTGGACGTAAGGAGTTTCATAATCACTAGGCAATATCTTATACTGTTCAGGTTGACTCTGAATGCTCGGAAAAGTGTGGAATGTGTGGAGTGAAGATTGGAGCAAGAAGAAGTTGTGAACCAATTGGATGTACTTGCAGGTATAAAACATGTAGAGGAGACAAAAGGAGTGATTTAGGTATCAAGAGAGAAATGGTAGCCTATCTAGTAGATGATATTTTTGTGAATGGGAATAAGAGTTTCCCATCTTGGATCAAGATTAAATCAGAAAATTCTCCATTGCAGTGGTCCGTCAGTTCGATATGAAGACTGTGGAGAGGGAATTTGTGCGAGACAAGACAAACCTTGCTGTGAGAAATACGAAGCATTTCGTTTAAACAATTTCTCATTGCGACAGATCTTTACGTTTTTCTCTATCCCCTACAGAGTAGTCGACGTAAAGTCCTCTTGATACCCGTTCAACGTTACCTTTTTAATTCCTCATTTCAGGCGGCGCCTATACCAATTCGACAGTCTCCGGTGTGCCTACCTGCATCGATGCTGTTGCTGACGTTATTGAGAAGAGACCAGCAAGGAGATCTCACGAGACTATCTCAACCACTCCCAGGAAGAGCCATGTATGTTTCATTTTATCCTTGAAAAAGAGTGTATAAGATATCCGAAAGCAAGTAGTCATCATTCGCAAAATGTCATATCTACCGACAAGGGTTAGCTCTGGTTTCTCTCTACCAGTAGTGTACTAGTGCAGCGGCGTCTACAAGTAGTACCACCTGTTGCTGAGCCGTGCATACCCGGGCCTCATCTCACTAGTAGTACCACTAGTGGCATCCACTAGTAGTACCACTAGTTCAGTTGGTGCTCTCTAGGTGAGTTGGCGCGCTCGAGAAGCGCGCAAGTGAGGCGCTAGTGCGGAATTGCACATTTCAACGTTTTCTTTAATTGTTTGGCTGGTTTACCGATTTTCTCGTCTATTTCTTGCCTTATCGCTACCTAATATGCAGATACTTCATTTGATCAAGAGCATCTTCGATAAGGATGTGAGTTGGTTCTACTTCTGCCATGATTAAATATCTTATATTTCAGATTGATCTACCGCTTTTTTTCATTTGAAAAATGGGGGGGGTTTTCTATATTACTATGTTGGAACTATGTCGTCAGAATGCAGGTTGGTCCGCTTTCTTTCAAAAGTTGCCTTTCCGAAGCTACTCTATCGTTTCCGGAGAAATAGAGAAGAATATGGACGATATGGCTCATTATTTTCGCGGCTATTGAAGAAGAGATTTATATTCATCTGAAGAAGAATATTGATCTCATGTTGAAGCTCTACTAGTCATCAAACTATCACTATTGTATCATTTAATTGCGATAATCGATTGATAAAGCCTATTCGCATTGCTAGATTCCACTAGTAGTACCACATGTAGAACGCGGCCACTAGTAGTACTACCAGTGCGCGCACTAGTAGTCTACCCTATAGGTGAGCAACTAGTGGGGATAGTAGTACACTACTGGTAGGGAGATACCAGAGAGGGCGAGAGAGTGTGTGCAAAGGTGAGAGTGCGCCTCTCGATTTCAAACCATCTCTCACTCCAAAGCCCTTTATGTAAGGTTGAGCCTGTCTGTAGGATGATGTGCATTGCATTCCTTCCAGTTATCAACCTCGACGTGTCGTGGTATCTGGTCTCCCTTCTCTCCTTCTTCCATCTCTTCTTGTGATGGTTCGTGTGGTCTCTGTGGCCATCGAGTCGTCGCTGAGAGAAGATGCATACCGGAGGGATGTCAATGCGAGTGAGGAGTCATATCAGACGAACGACAATAATTCAGAGTCCATAATCCTATAACTTTTTAGTCCTATGAGGCTATTCTCAGAGAGTATGCGAACATTGCATGTATTTTTCCTTCAACCTTTCTTATTCTTCTTTACAGTGGTTCAAATAAACTCCACGAGAGATGTGGAGAGAAACCATGCTGGGCACTGCAGAATAGGTCAGTTTCCTTCTATCGATTGATTAATCTCTCTTTATCGATTGATTTATCTGGTTTTATCGATTAATAAATTTCAATTCATTTATTAATTTCTCTCAGTTGCTGTCCGGGTGCTTCCATCGTTCTCGTCGATGGCAAGAGAATCTGCAAAGAAGATAACTAAATCAATAACGATCTCAACCTACCGTAATGCAATAATTTCTGTGTATATACCGTATCCAGTGCAATTTCAAACACATTCCCGTATAAACTACCCCCATTTACGATCGGAGATTACAAGCAAACTGCGAACGAAATCAGAGTATGGAATGCAATTGAGAGAGAGAGAGAAAGAGAGAGCGAGAGAGAGAGAACATCTCTCTCAATGGTTATTGTCCCCATAGACAGTGCACATAAAACAGCTCTAGTTCTTCTGTTTTCTCTCCCTCCACAGAATTGGGTTTGACAAGTGTCGTGCCCTCAAAACTAGTCAATAGAGAAGGTAGAAAGAGGAAAAGGGAACATCTCTCTCCCCCTCTATCTCCTCTTCAAATCTGGTGACTCTTTTACGCAGTGAACAGTGTACCCGACTAGTCTGAAATGGTCTCGTAATTTCGCACACTCTCTCGCCAGCCGACCAATCGAGAGAGTATGCGAAATGACGAGACCATTTCAGACTAGTCGGGATCACTGTCGACTGCATTACTCCTTCTGTCCATTCCGATCTACCTTACTACTTTTTGACTTTGAAATCTCTTTGTGACCTTGCTCATGGTACAATGCAGTGTTGAATGGGTCTACCGATGGAACCCCGTTATTAGCCCCGATCACTCCCTTCTATGGACTGTCCAGAGAGAGAAGAGAAGGAGGAACTGACTCGCTTTAATCATCTCTCCTTTCTCTTGTCAACATTTCAGATACAGATAGCGTTTGGAGTGAGAGAGCGTGTGACATCGAGAAGAACTCTCTCAATTTCGCACACTCTCTTACCCTTAAACCCTTTCTGGTTTGGAATTAATGGACTGTCCAGAGAGAAAAAGAGTAATTGACTCGCTTGGGTGATCTTTCCTTTCTCTCATCAACCAGCTCATTTTCCGATAATCGAATTACTTCCATCTTTGTCTCTTTATTTCCCTATTTGTAGCACTCTCACCGTTTGAGCTCTGAAACATGTTTGCGATGTTTCCGCAATACTTCGAAATCTCTCGTAACTCTTTACTCGACGTCGTCGATCTTCGAGATCTACACGGCAAATGTCTGAGAGACGTCGAATAGACAAACAAAGCTCGCCTTTTTCTCACGGCTTCCCGTTTACCGCGTCGATTCTCTTCTCTTTTGGTGATCATCCGTAGTTTCCACTAGAGTTTGAAATTCGGGTAAATAATTTGATTAGATCTCTTCATTTCACACTCTCTACGCCTATATATTTGTGAAATGAAGAAACCTAACTAAATTAGTTACCCGAATTTCAGACTCTAGTTTCCAGCCCCTTACAATTCCCTTCTTGTTTCCCCTCCACTTTATTTACAGGAACTTTTAATTGCGTGTGAATAATTCCATGTCATTTTCTCACAAACACTCTCTCTCTTCTCTCTTCTCTCTCGTTAATAGCAACGCCATTTACATTCTCAACATCCAATGAGATTTTGACTAGAATCTACTCAGGAATGGCTAAGGAACGAGAACTTTCCCTATTTACCCCCGTTCCCTTCTGTTCTAAAGCTCCTTTCAATGTTTTCATCCCTTTGAGGTCTCATTTCGGACTGTTTTCTCGCCCGTCGCATAATATTCCTTCGTTGTGGGCGAAATAGATGAAATACCTTCCTTTTCTCATTTGGGAACGGCCTTCTAAGAAGATTCAAGAGAGAGAAATTGAATAGGGTCAATCCCCCTTGAGTCGTTCCCTTGGGTGCAAAAGAAGGCACTTCTCAGTCCATTCCCTGCAGTTCTCTTTATGCCCAACCTCCCCTTCAATTACTTTTCTTTATTCACTGAGTTTTCGCTCTGCATTCAGAATGATTACGACCATTTGTAATGCAGATTTCCCCTCTTTGCAGTAGCTTCTCTTTTACTTTCTTTACTTTTCTTCGATGCAACTCTCAAATCTTGCTACCTCTTCTAATTGAAATTCCCCCAAATTCGCAAACACTGAATCCAATAGAATCCGAAGTCCTTTTCTATTTTCTTTCAAGTCCTTTTCTGCCGTCCATTTTTTTGTTTTGCTGATCTTCACGAAACTGAGAAATGTGCAACACTGGCTAGGATGAGTGAGGAGTGACAGGTCTGAGATGGAGAGAAGGAGAAGAAGAGAGAGAGGAGGGGGATGGGGAAAGGTCCACAATGACCAAACGGATCCCAATCCAAGTTATCCTTCACTGTTATGTGAAATAGTCCAGTAGTAGATAGTATTGCGTGCGCTGTTTGATTGTCTCCATGGACTCGATTCATGTGGGTGATAGGACGTTTTGAAAATGCCGTTTATTTTTGCAAGACATGTTTGTGATAAGATTCGGAATATTTGTTCCAAAACGTTCCAAAACGTGTTTTTTCTGTGTTCGTTCGCTCTCTTTTCTCTCTCAAATCACGGGAAGAAGATCAGTTTTCACTCCCGATTGCAAAGAAACTCTTTGTGATCGACGCTTTCTAACCTCTCTTCCCTCAATCTCCCGATGCCTCCCCCCTCCCTCTCCCCCCCCCTCTCCCTCCCTCACCTTCTCCCCTTCCTTTCACTCTTTTTTCTTGCTTCTAATCGTGATTTCCGGCCCGAAGCTTGACCACAACTTTCTCCTCCTCATCATTATTCCACACATCAGAAACACCGAAGAAAGGGAGTGAAATAGGATACTTGTTTACCATTGAATTTGTTATTATTCCCTCTCTCTCTCAGCATGCCTCAAGGTGTTTCTCAGCTTTCAGAGGTCTTCCGAATCTCAGAGTTCATTGAAAAGCTCTCAATATCTCTAAGCCCCCCTCATCTATTTTATGAGGTCTGACTGCAATCCAAGAAGGATCCTTTCCCTTCTTATTTCACTCATCTTTTTCCTTGATTCTCTTTTTTGTCCTTTTTGTGATTCTTGATTCTTGATTCCTTGACTCTATCAAGGAAGGAGTAGTATAATATACTAGTTCGTTTCTTCTCTCCATCAATTTGTCCCCGTTCCTCCTCTCTTTCTCGTCATTCATCAATCTTCTCCTTCTTCTCTTTTCTCCTCTCGTCGAGGGGGAAAACTGCTGGGTTTTCTACTAAATCTCGACCTTCTGAGCCTCTTAAGTGATTTCCGTCTTTTCTCCGATTTCTGCACACTTTGAATTGCCTGCAATTGAAAAGCAAAGAGAGGCCGCATTTGCCTTTGACACCGCAGTCTTTCCCACCTCCAGAGTCCCCTTTGCAGCACTAAAAGACTTGGTTGAGACGTGATAAGCAATCACTCAAAGTCCCCCTCTATTTGCACGGATTCCCTCTCATCTCCGAACATTTTCTGTGTCGAGCTTAGAAAGAGACGGAGATTCGGAGTGAGAGAAGACGAGAGACAAGGGCGATTTGAGAAAGAGCAGAGAAGAAAAGAGTGAGAGAGAAGAGGTTTGTGAGAAGAGCAGAACAGAGTTTGATGGATGTGACAGAGTCAAAAAAGTTATGAGTACAAGCTTTAGCCCATGCTCTTGCAACGAATTAAACGAGTAGCCGCTAATTGATCTTCTCTCACCTGATTCCATGCCTACGGACAAGGGTCAGGTCGAGAGAGCGTGCAAAAGTGAGAGAGTTTCTCGCGAATTCACGAGCTCTCTCAATCCAAAGTCCTTTCTGTTGGGTTGGCCTGTACTGTGCGAAATTTGAGGCAATGATCTCTTCATTTCGCACGCTCCCTTCACCGGTCTGTGAATTAGAGAGTGCATGAAATGACCGTGGTCTCACATTTAGCACTCTATTCGCCTGACTTCGGAATGATGTGATATGAAATCATGTCGCCTACGCCTCTAGTAGATGTTTGTTTCATATTTTCCCTCTACTTCTGCATCTCGATTTGCAATTGTTTCCATTGCAATCCTCCGTTCCTCTCTACTCCCTGTCACTTACAGCAATCTCCGTCATTCTTTCATTTCGTCACAACCATAAACATTCATTTATTCATCATTGCCCTGTTATTTGATACGTCCTGGAATCTGAATTCGTGTGAGAGAGAAATAGTGCAAAAGCTCTGCTGGGCAGATAAGTCAAGAATAAATAATCATAAACCACTCTCAAACGTTGTGTCCAGGTTGTCGCCGTAACTCCATTGTTTTGGTCCTCTTCTCTCCTCTTTTCTCACTTCCAATTCTTCGTCATTTTACCCTTCGTCCTTTCTCTTCTCTTTCTTCTCATTGTTATTCCATCGTCTTCCTTCCCTGTCTCTCTCTCTCTCTATCACTTCTCCCTTCCACTCTTCTCTTCTCAGAATGATGCTTGATGCATGGCTCATCGGTCTCTCATCGGGCATCGCCGTTTTTGCTTTCGTCTTCTCCCTTCTCACATGCACTCTTTTCTGCTGCAGAGATACCTCCAATTCCAACTCACAGGTATGAAATAGACGAGACGGGTTCGATAGAGGAGAGTACATATGATATCCCTTGCAGGAAGACAAGAACGATAATGTACCCGAAGCTTACACTGAAGAAATCAAGAGACTTCTATCAAGGTATTCTTCCGAACCATTTTTAATAAACCAACGAATTACATCGGTACCGAGCTTGCAGTGATTAAACTAATATTAAAACGTTCAAAAAACTTACGCGGGGATTTTGTTCATATATCCTCTTTCCAGATGTGATTCAGTCGATTCCGATCGACGAATTCGTAGTCAGTTTCCATCTCGAAACGCCTCTCCATCATTGCATCGAACAGCAAGTCGATTGAGTAGAATGAAGGTGAGACAGTCAAACAGCTATCGCCGATTACTAACGTCCTATTGTCATTTGCGCTGAACATACTGGCCGATCCATAGTAGCTCTCGCCCATCCATCGCTAGACGTAGGCCGTCGTTCTGATGCTAAACATGTACTAGCCGATCCATCGTAGCTCTCGCCCATCCATCGCTAGACGTAGGCCGTCGTTCTGATGCTAAACATGTGCTAGCCGATCCATCGTAGCTCTCGCACATCCATCGCTAGACGTAGGCCGTCGTTCTGATGCTAAACATGTACTAGCCGATCCATAGTAGCTCTCGCCCATCCATCGCTAGACGTAGGCCGTCGTTCTGATGCTAAACATGTACTAGCCGATCCATCGTAGCTCTCGCCCATCCATCGCTAGACGTAGGCCGTCGTTCTGATGCTAAACATGTGCTAGCCGATCCATCGTAGCTCTCGCACATCCATCGCTAGACGTAGGCCGTCGTTCTAATGCTAAACATGTACTAGCCGATCCATCGTAGCTCTCGCCCATCCATCGCTAGACGTAGGCCGTCGTTCTGATGCTAAACATGTACTAGCCGATCCATCGTAGCTCTCGCCCATCCATCGCTAGACGTAGGCCGTCGTTCTGATGCTAAACATGTACTAGCCGATCCATAGTAGCTCTCGCCCATCCATCGCTAGACGTAGGCCGTCGTTCTGATGCTAAACATGTACTAGCCGATCCATCGTAGCTCTCGCCCATCCATCGCTAGACGTAGGCCGTCGTTCTGATGCTAAACATGTACTAGCCGATCCATCGTAGCTCTCGCCCATCCATCGCTAGACGTAGGCCGTCGTTCTGATGCTAAACATGTACTAGCCGATCCATCGTAGCTCTCGCCCATCCATCGCTAGACGTAGGCCGTCGTTCTGATGCTAAACATGTACTAGCCGATCTATCGTAGCTCTCGCCCATCCATCGCTAGACGTAGGCCGTCGTTCTGATGCTAAACATGTGCTAGCCGATCCATCGTAGCTCTCGCACATCCATCGCTAGACGTAGGCCGTCGTTCTAATGCTAAACATGTACTAGCCGATCCATCGTAGCTCTCGCCCATCCATCGCTAGACGTAGGCCGTCGTTCTGATGCTAAACATGTACTAGCCGATCCATCGTAGCTCTCGCCCATCCATCGCTAGACGTAGGCCGTCGTTCTGATGCTAAACATGTACTAGCCGATCCATAGTAGCTCTCGCCCATCCATCGCTAGACGTAGGCCGTCGTTCTGATGCTAAACATGTACTAGCCGATCCATCGTAGCTCTCGCCCATCCATCGCTAGACGTAGGCCGTCGTTCTGATGCTAAACATGTACTAGCCGATCCATCGTAGCTCTCGCCCATCCATCGCTAGACGTAGGCCGTCGTTCTGATGCTAAACATGTACTAGCCGATCCATCGTAGCTCTCGCCCATCCATCGCTAGACGTAGGCCGTCGTTCTGATGCTAAACATGTACTAGCCGATCCATCGTAGCTCTCGCCCATCCATCGCTAGACGTAGGCCGTCGTTCTGATGCTAAACATGTACTAGCCGATCCATCGTAGCTCTCGCCCATCCATCGCTAGACGTAGGCCGTCGTTCTGATGCTAAACATGTACTAGCCGATCCATAGTAGCTCTCGCCCATCCATCGCTAGACGTAGGCCGTCGTTCTGATGCTAAACATGTACTAGCCGATCCATCGTAGCTCTCGCCCATCCATCGCTAGACGTAGGCCGTCGTTCTGATGCTAAACATGTGCTAGCCGATCCATCGTAGCTCTCGCCCATCCATCGCTAGACGTAGGCCGTCGTTCTGATGCTAAACATGTACTAGCCGATCTATCGTAGCTCTCGCCCATCCATCGCTAGACGTAGGCCGTCGTTCTGATGCTAAACATGTGCTAGCCGATCCATCGTAGCTCTCGCCCATCCATCGCTAGACGTAGGCCGTCGTTCTGATGCTAAACATGTACTAGCCGATCCATAGTAGCTCTCGCCCATCCATCGCTAGACGTAGGCCGTCGTTCTGATGCTAAACATGTGCTAGCCGATCCATCGTAGCTCTCGCCCATCCATCGCTAGACGTAGGCCGTCGTTCTGATGCTAAACATGTACTAGCCGATCCATCGTAGCTCTCGCCCATCCATCGCTAGACGTAGGCCGTCGTTCTGATGCTAAACATGTGCTAGCCGATCCATCGTAGCTCTCGCCCATCCATCGCTAGACGTAGGCCGTCGTTCTGATGCTAAACATGTACTAGCCGATCCATAGTAGCTCTCGCCCATCCATCGCTAGACGTAGGCCGTCGTTTTGATGCTAAACATGTACTAGCCGATCCATCGTAGCTCTCGCCCATCCATCGCTAGACGTAGGCCGTCGTTTTGATGCTAAACATGTACTAGCCGATCCATAGTAGCTCTCGCCCATCCATCGCTAGACGTAGGCCGTCGTTTTGATGCTAAACATGTACTAGCCGATCCATAGTAGCTCTCGCCCATCCATCGCTAGACGTAGGCCGTCGTTCTGATGCTAAACATGTACTAGCCGATCCATCGTAGCTCTCGCCCATCCATCGCTAGACGTAGGCCGTCGTTCTGATGCTAAACATGTACTAGCCGATCCATAGTAGCTCTCGCCCATCCATCGCTAGACGTAGGCCGTCGTTCTGATGCTAAACATGTACTAGCCGATCCATCGTAGCTCTCGCCCATCCATCGCTAGACGTAGGCCGTCGTTCTGATGCTAAACATGTGCTAGCCGATCCATCGTAGCTCTCGCCCATCCATCGCTAGACGTAGGCCGTCGTTCTGATGCTAAACATGTACTAGCCGATCTATCGTAGCTCTCGCCCATCCATCGCTAGACGTAGGCCGTCGTTCTGATGCTAAACATGTGCTAGCCGATCCATCGTAGCTCTCGCCCATCCATCGCTAGACGTAGGCCGTCGTTCTGATGCTAAACATGTACTAGCCGATCCATAGTAGCTCTCGCCCATCCATCGCTAGACGTAGGCCGTCGTTCTGATGCTAAACATGTGCTAGCCGATCCATCGTAGCTCTCGCCCATCCATCGCTAGACGTAGGCCGTCGTTCTGATGCTAAACATGTACTAGCCGATCCATAGTAGCTCTCGCCCATCCATCGCTAGACGTAGGCCGTCGTTTTGATGCTAAACATGTACTAGCCGATCCATCGTAGCTCTCGCCCATCCATCGCTAGACGTAGGCCGTCGTTTTGATGCTAAACATGTACTAGCCGATCCATAGTAGCTCTCGCCCATCCATCGCTAGACGTAGGCCGTCGTTTTGATGCTAAACATGTACTAGCCGATCCATAGTAGCTCTCGCCCATCCATCGCTAGACGTAGGCCGTCGTTTTGATGCTAAACATGTACTAGCCAATCCATAGTAGCTCTCGCCCATCCATCGCTAGACGTAGGCCGTCGTTTTGATGCTAAACATGTACTAGCCAATCCATAGTAGCTCTCGCCCATCCATCGCTAGACGTAGGCCGTCGTTTTGATGCTAAACATGTACTGACAGATTCTTTGCTGCTCTAACGTATTGATATTTTCCAGCAGTAAAAATACTTTCATTTCACGTTTATTTCAGGACCCATTATGCACTCCTTCTCACGATCACGCCGTGATCTCCGAGGAGGGAGAGACAGTCCCTCTCTCTCCTCCTACTTCGAATATCCCGAACGGGGACATGATGGCATCATCATACGAGAATTGTTATGCACAAGACAAGGCAATATCAACAATCGTGAATTGTCCAGCAAAGGTGAGCGCGTAGACCATCTATATTGAAGAAATCCAACTAACACTACGTAGTGATTACGGAAACTATGATGCTACTCTCATGTCAGCGCTACGATATATAATCCCCCTAATTCTCAGGTTATTCTACCTTCGCCAGCTCCTCTACACAACTCTCCACGCCACCTCCTACCAAAGGTGGCTTTTTTATCTTCTCCTATCATTCATTTTAATTTTTAAAAATCCAATTGAAGCAGGGATGAACCCAGTTTGTTTTCAGACGAATACTACTACCACCATAGATTGTATCTATTTGTTGTTTCAGTTATCAGTGACTTCTCCGTCCTTCATAAATCTCGTTCTACTCGAAGGCGACGATCACATCGACAGTGAGGGAGACGAACGAACGCCTCTCGTCAGTCAGGATACGGTGGGTGATGACGAGTACTGTATCGATTGATCGAATGAGACTGCAGATGGCCGATCTCCCATTCATTCCCAATCTTCGGAAGTCAGAGGAACGAGCGGACACGATGGTGTGGGAAGCGAAGAGGAGGACATGGAGGTGGGGGAGATGAACAACTTCCGTATATTCTGAAAACATTAAATTAAATGTGGACAACGATGGAATATCTTATAATCACCTGGTAGTCAGCATTCACTGATTTCTCCTATCGTATCCCCCCATCCAAAACTACTCTATAGACAGCTATAATTTACTGCTCATTTACTGCTCGATTTATATATCATCTCGTTGAACCCTTCGGGATACGATAGAATATATACAATGATATCTCCCTTCAGAGGAATCGTGGACGCAGTGGATGGATGCTCGTCCCTGGATGAGCGTATTCCGTCCACCTCATCTTCCACCACCTCCCCTGTTCCTCCTCCTCTTCCCCTTCCCCTCTCCTCCTCTCGTCCCATCTCTCCTGTCGCTTCAGTCAACGTCACTGCAACGATAGGAGGCTGCGAAGTGGGAGTACCCACGAGGTCCGTTGAGTAGAGATGATGCAATGAGGGGAGAAATCATGTTACGAAAAATCGTGTCTTCTCCAATGTATACTGTAGTCCAAAGGTCAGAAACACAACAAAGTCTTCAGAGAGTCATCATGTCCAATAGAGTCATCGTCGAGTTCTCGTCCGGTATTTACTCTAGAACCTCTCCCTGTTCTCCCTTCCACTTCTTCTCCAAGCGATACTATGATTGCTCTTCGTAGATTGACACGTCGAGGATATTGAGAGTTTAGAGAAGAGTGGAGTGATTAGAAACAATCTGATGCAGTGAACAGTGTGCCCGACTAGTCTGAAATGGTCTCGTCATTTCGCACACTTTCTCACCCATCGATAGGTCGAAAGAGTGTGCGAAATTAAGAGATTCTCGTCTCACATTTCGCAATCTAATTTAGAATCAATCTGAATCTCCCTTGTGAATCTTCTCCTTCTATCGAGTGGCTCCTTTCTGCATAACATCTGATGAAAAGCATACTCACCACCACTCTCACTCTAAAAGTGGGAAGATTGAATAATCAATACTATTTCAGCCTGGATCGTCGTCACAAACTTCGATCTGAGACAGTTGTTTGATTTCCTCCGACACCTCATCAATTAATTACCGGTTTGTGATTCAGATTTATACCTAGGGGCTGTATAATCTGTCAGAAATGTGCGAGAAAAATATGGCAAAAAACATCGCTCAAAACATGGCAGATTTTTCTCTAATTCTCTCAATTTAGCATGCTATTTTCGTCACTCTAACCAAATTTCAATCGGAAATGTGCGAGAAAACTTGGCGAAGTTCTAAACGGAACTTGGCCAAGTTTGGTTAGAGAAAGAGAAATAGCACGCAAATCGAGAGAGGGAAAAGTATGCATGTATGTGAGCCTTTTTTAGAGGGGAATTTGAGGCGCAATGAAGTGAACGCTAAAATTTATTTTTGGCATTGTTGGGTGCTGATGGTCTGTTGCATCCTTGTTTTCATAATGAAATTCCAGCAAATTCTAAATCAACGTAACAAATTGGGTTGAAAGAAGAGTTTAAAAATAGGTCATGTGTAAATGTCTGAATCATCGGAACGTTTTATTCGAATTTCGCATTTTTCTTTATTTTTGCAATTTTGCATGGTTTGTTTAGTTTTTTCGCTCCTTTTTATCGTACAACTACATCCGCAATGCTCTTATCGTTTTGTGAAGCCCATTTTCTTATATAACACTGCATTATAACGCTTCCTATGAAATTTATTGTTTTCTTTGTAGACTTTGATTTTGTTCTTGGAAGTGAAGGAATGGAGGAAATGGAATGATCCTGCCAGTTAATCAATAGTAATTGCATTAGAAATTGCCAAAAATATTAATACTAAACGAGTATAAACAACAGAAACAAAAATGTAAACAGGCTGATGACGTAGATGGCTGATTTCTAAAGAAAACTTGGTGAAGTTTTGAACGATGTCATTGAAAACTTGGTGAAGTTTTGAACGATGTCAGTGAAAACTTGGCAAATTTTTTGGTGAAGTTTTGACAGATTATACAGCCCCCTATATGAAAAAATCGAGCAGTTCAATGCTACTAACCCCCTGCATAAAAGGGTGCTTATTTTCAACATCAGCATTATCCAACAATTTAGTATTAAAAGTGTAGACGAACGAGACACGTACATTCCGAAAATAAGTATGGCCCGATTACTTCGTTCATCCAATTTCATTTATCCGCCGCCTCGCAACATCTTCTCATTATTTTTGCTCCCATTCGAACGTCCGAAAGAAAGGGAACAACAAAGTTGAATTTCTCACGATTATCCTCCTCAATTGCTTGTACACTTCTTTCATCATCTCAGAATGGCGATACTTCATTCCTTTCTCTTCTCTCTCGACTCTCTTCCTATTTTTGCTTGCATTGTCTCCAGTAGTGTCACCCCATTTCTCATCCATGCTTGATTAGCACCCTCCAATGGGAGACTCAACCATGGGGATCACTCCTTCCTCCCCCCCCCCCCTGCCACTCTCTATCCCCCAGGTCGACCTATCCATCTCTCTTCACTGGTATTTTTTCCCAGTGGGATAAACAAATACCCTCCAATATTCGAGTGACGTCACTGGGATACATGTGGGTGCCAACATTTGGTGTCGGAACATTTGGTGTTTCCCCAGCGGGAGGGGAACTGGGATTCCACTGGGGGGGAATACCATAGTCGGTGATATCCGATTGCTCCATTCTCTTCATCGTCTTCTCATATCTTCTTTTCTCTTCCAACTCCCTCAGACTTATGACATCGTTTCTCCTCTGGTCTCTCAATTACTCCTCGAGAGGGGGAGTCACTCAGTCCAATTTGGAAGTCCACCGACCCCCAGGGCTAATTAAAAACGAGCTCATAGTCTGAGTGACGGATGGAATGGAGTCCTTGTATCTCTCTCAATCCCATTGTCTCTTGACGGTTAGAGAAGACGAGAGAGCATGCAATCGAGAGAGAGTCCAGACAGCAGAGGAATATTATGCCCTGAGGGCTTGAATTTGGAAATTCCGTGGTCCTCTGGCAGTCTAATATTGCGAGAGTGCGAGTATGGAAGAAGGAGGGTTTCCCGCTCCCCTTTCTTGTTCAGATCCGTCTACCTATGGCAGTTAGGACTACTCATGTCTCTTTCTCTCTCTCTTTCCGCCCTCTTTTTGTCTCTATTCCATTCCATTTTCTGAAGATCATTTTGTCTTTCCGAATGAAGGTGTGTTTCCCCTTGTAGTCTGCCTCTTGTGTGTGTGTAGAGTGTGTGAAATCGAGAGGGACTCTCTCACTTTTGTACACTCTCTCGCTCTAACCCTGGTATGTAGGTTTGGAATCATGTATATTGTGTCTCATTCTTCGTTAGTCGACGTCAAAATTCTCTCAGCCGTTCGTTTACTATTATTATTTACACACTGGGCGTTAGTTGACTCTCTCTCTCTCTCTCTCTCTCTCTCTCTCTCTCTCTCTCTCTCTCTCTCTCTCTCTCTCTCGAGTGACCGCTCTATTAGGACTCCTTCCGGTCCCTTTCTCCCTCCCTCACAATTCAATACCATTCAACACCAACCACACCACCATTACCTACGCTTTGAGAGATTGCGTATGAATGATGCAATGAGCTCATCGTCTCTCACTACTAAAGTCGCTATCTTAGAAAGAAATAATTATTCACTCTTGACTGCTCGTTTCTCACAAATTTAGTATTGTATTGTGGAGAGAACCGATCTCTCCTTCCTCCTCTCCTCCCCTCCTCCCCCTCCCTTCTCTAACCACCTCCTCTTCCACCTCTACCCACTCTCCCATATCTTCATCTCCTTCTTGTTTTTCATTATTCTCCTCCTCCCTTCAGTCCTGGTCATAAATTATAATAGTCGGCTCCCGCATGGAAAAGAAGACTGTAAGAGAGCCAAATTGACAAGTTTCCACTCCCATTTCGACCCCGCAGTCCATTACAATCGAGTCTCGAATCTCCAGACAAATCTCAACTTTTGAAGTCAACGACAAGTTTAATAGAATACAGAAATAGCTAAAGAGATTTAGTTGTATTTTGGCTCCATTTTCTAGACTTGGTTTATCATTTCCACTACAGATTCCTCCTCCAGAGTATTTGTTGTAACACTTTCTAATCTAATATTAATGTGTTGCTTCTGTTCTACCTTCGTTTATCTCCCTTCCAACTGCTTTTTTCACCTGGACTCCGATCACTTTTTTTCTCTTCTCATTCCGTGGCTGCGACTGTATTTCTACTATATTCATCTACATCTCACATGATTCCAAACCTACAGAAAGGTCAATACGAGAGAGTGTGTAAAAATGAGAGAATAAGGCATGGTTGTGCACGTTCTCTCACTTGGTTTAGGTCTGTGGAATTATGTGATCCACGTTACATTTCAAGACATTTCTATATCAAAATGACATTTCCGACTGAACTTATAATCATTTCAACTCGTATCTCTCTTACATCTCACTGAATTTGAATAAGAGATAGAGGTAGATTGAATAGATCTCGCTTCTCCTTCCTTCAGATACAGATTGTTTCCGAGGGGATAACTCAATAGAATCAAAGTCTCTCTCACCTTTACTCTCTTCTCTTCTCTCTTTTATAATATAATCATCACGCCCATTGAGAGGTCGATGCTTACTTTCCACTCTCAACTTCACTATTTCGATATTTCCTTGCGTGCTTTCGTATCTTGCGAGACTTAGTCCCTTCCTGATTATGACAGGTGAACTTCGAAGGTTCCAATTTAGGAGAGCACTTTTTTTCAGTCCCTCCTCATATTCTCCCCTTAGAGAATACTTCCACTAATGAATCATGAACCTTTTATCGGTGAATTTCATTTCTCGTGCTGCAAAAATGGTCAGAAAGATTTGAGCGAGAGATGGACGAGAGATTGCAATATTTGTTAAGTGCAAAAACAGTTGTTCAAATATTACCAAGAATTATTGACTGTCTTGCATGCAAATATAATTTATGCAATTAGATACGCCTAAAGGGCTTGCCTTTAAGAGATTCATAAGATATATTTTAAAGAAAGAGCTAAGAAATCACCCATTATTTCTTTTTCATGGTGAATATGAGTTACGGTATCATCCCAATCTACTCTAGAAATGCATACTTCCCATAAAACAGCGAGAGGGTGAGCGAACTCAGCCGAATATGAGGAGAGAGACAAAAGAGATCTCACATTCTCTCTCATCTACTCATTTCTTTCGCTTATGTTTCATCAAGATCGTAGGGGAAATGAAGAGTTTCCTTAATATTTCTCCTTACGCGTATCCAAACCAAATAAGAATGCCAAATATCTCTCTTCTTCTTTTCCGTGGGAATTTCTTGTTTAACCTAGATTGTAACATCACATCAAGATAATAAAATTCCGCAAATTTATTCCAGAATGTAACCTTCAACTTTCGTTCGTATGAATAAAATACGGATAAAAGAATTGGGACAAAAATTGCGGTTCAAACATTTTAGAATATTGATCTCTCTTCCGTAGCACATTCCAAACGACTGCCATCTCAATGGATCATTTGTTGCACATTCTCTCTTTTAAAATACGCGAACATAATGAATGAATTTTAATTCCGAATCTGTATATACATATGAGAGAATATCTGAGTCGATTGAGATTCTCACAACAGGGGCCGTACAAGCAAAACCTAACATATGCTGAAAAGTTGCTCCTAGGGTAAACATTGGCCGTAGAGACCGAAAATGGACATAAGAAGTTTCGTAGATCAAACCCGGCTGAGATATGTTTCACCACATGTCCAAAAGTGAAATTTTCAACTTTGACAGAACGCATCCAAACCCCATACATAGCTATATATTATGAAAGCTCTCTCTAAAATAAACATTTTTCATATTATGGCCCAGTGGCTAGCTCTTCTGTGAAAAAAGTTTTTATTTTTTTTAACAAATAATTTTTAAAAATCAGTATCACGGCGTATTCGGCGGCACTTTTAACTGTGTCCATTCGATTGCGCGTTGAAAATTACCCCCGTGCGCACAAAATTAGCAAGATTCATTTTATGCGACCTGATCAAATCATTAGGTGAACAAACCCGACTGCTCAAAAACGAGGCGATTTTCAACAAAATAATTTATTTTGAATGTATACAAAGCTCGCACAGCGAAATATTTCGTGGAGTCACTAGAATACATAAGATGAAGAAATTAAAATTAACTCTGCTTAATTTGGAGGAAATTTTTTTTGAGCTCAAACCACGTACCCCGGGTCATGGTCCAAAACCCGGAAACTGTTTTTCATTTTTTTTGTCTCTTCCGTTCGGCATCTAATACCAAAACGTGGTATATATTCTTTATACATGAGAAATAATTATGTAGAATGCTCAAAACTGGAAATCTGTCGAAAAATATTTTCTTCAAATTTCACCATGACCCGGGGTACGTGGTTTGAGCTCAAAAAAAATTTCCTCCAAATTGAGCAGAGTTAATTTTAATTTCTTCATCTTATGTATTCTAGTGACTCTACGAAATATTTCGCTGTGCGAGCTTTGTATACATTCAAAATAAATTATTTTGTTGAAAATCGCCTCGTTTTTGAGCAGTCGGGTTTGTTCACCTAATGATTTGATCAGGTCGCATAAAATGAATCTTGCTAATTTTGTGCGCACGGGGGTAATTTTCAACGCGCAATCGAATGGACACAGTTAAATGTGCCGCCGAATACGCCGTGATACTGATTTTTAAAAATTATTTGTTTAAAAAAATAAAAACTTTTTTCACAGAAGAGCTAGCCACTGGGCCATAATATGAAAAATGTTTATTTTAGAGAGAGCTTTCATAATATATAGCTATGTATGGGGTTTGGATGCGTTCTGTCAAAGTTGAAAATTTCACTTTTGGACATGTGGTGAAACATATCTCAGCCGGGTTTGATCTACGAAACTTCTTATGTCCATTTTCGGTCTCTACGGCCAATGTTTACCCTAGGAGCAACTTTTCAGCATAGATTAGGTTTTGCTTGTACGGCCGTATCTCAATCGACTCAGATAGTCTCTCATATTCTCAATTGCAGGTAATGTTTTCTCCTCTCGGGTTGTTACTCTTCTTCTCTTCCTCTCGATCGATATTCCCCCTCCCAACCTTACTTCTTCTGATCTCCCTTGTTCAGTCCTCGATTGCAGTAAATTACTGCCACCAGCACTCCACCATAGAGAAATGTGAGTTTTCCAATTCTTGAGATTTGAGTAAAAATTTATAATTGCAGCTAAAAATCCAGTGATGAACACTTGCCAAACGACTCGATTTGGATATTGTGTCTACAAGGAATTAAATGGAAAGATTGAGAGAAATTGTGATGGAAATGGAGTGCAACAGGTGAGAGAAAGTCGAATAGACGTATTTATTGAATCTGTCAGCCAAACTTGTGAATAGTTGGTCATGCTACGTATTCTAACTTACGTTACGACTTCTAAAATTAGATACGTTTCAGCACACCTAGAAACTTTATTTTTGGGTCCAAGGCATGTCATAACCAGATGCTAGCAAAAATATTGATGAACTGTGCAAGATCTGTGATCCAAATGGTCTTCAGATCTCAGTGTGCAAAGATCTAATGGAGAAGCAGCCATTCGTGATCCCCCGTGATCCTCCCTCGGTATTCGACCATAGAGGATTCTCGAGTGACAATTCACGAAGGAATGGAAACACTCCTGCTGTACCTTGTACCTCCAGTTCAGGATATGGATGTGGTGAGGAGATCACATTTCTTTATTGCCATCATACCTTTCATCTCAAAATCGACTCATCGCACTGCAAAAATGAGAAATATATTTGACTCCTTTGTCCTGCGCATCTCATTCGTGGTAGCCTAGAGAGCATCTCTATTGTTTACTGACCCGCTGAGGTACCTTCGGATAATTTGAGATGAAGAGAAAATCTCGCGAGATAAATAACTAAAAGACGGTCATTCAGGGCCGGAGAATCGTCTCAAAAGCGTCGCTCCCAATGGACCACCATTCAAGAATGATCCGAGAGATGAATACAAAAATTCCAAGGAGGTAAGCAATACTTCAATTGCATAGTGATGATGTAATTGAACTGTGAATAATAGAAGAATATTGCAGTCTCGAATTCGTTCTGCCTCCTCCATCTCTTCCCTCTACAGAGACGACTACAAAAGTGAGTTATTTCAAAAGAATGTTGAAAGTTCGTTTTCCCCTCCATAGACATTCTTGTGCAAGGTTTCACAGTATACTGTGATTCATATATGATTCATCTCAAAATCCTGTCATAATGACGTAATTTCCACTCTTTTGTTTATGAATGACCAACACTGATGAAACCGTCAGTTAATAGTTGCGAAAGTATTGTTATGAGTTGATGTAATACTATTTCTCATTCGATTGACTAGTGATGACGTCATCTTCTCAGGTCGCACTCCAACTTGTTTCGAACTCGGTCAACTGGGAACTTTATGTTGCTGTCAAGGAGATAAGTGTAACTCCTCTTCTTCATCTTCCCTCTTTCTTCTTCTCCTAATCACTCTCCTCGGATTCCTATCACGACTGTGACCTACCGTACCCCCCTTCCATACCGTATCCCAATGAGTTGAGACATTTCACTGGAAATGCACGGGTAGATCAGAAAGTAGACGATCGATTCGATTCCTCTCTCTCACAACTCCCAGTATCTCTCAAAAGCGTGTTTATTTGTTACGGGAAAACTTCTATCACCCTTCATTCCACTCATATTTTTCAATGAGCTTTGTCCAATCGATTGATTGACATTCTCTCTCGTTCCAAGGTTGTGATAGGCGCCTATTGTACACTCTATCTATATCTCAATCTCTATGAGAAGGTCTGTGAGATGGAGACAATCGATTGTATTTTATGAATTGATAAAGACATTTCTTTTCGAGCAGATCTGGGGAGAATTTTGAATCTCTCTTTCTCGGTACTCTCCTTCTTTCCAACAATCTCTCAGCTACCAGAAACAGTCTCGACTACCATGGCTACTAATGTAAAGGAAGAGAAGACTTAGTCTCTCTACTTCTTTTCCTCCTGATCTCTCGTCTTCTCTGATAGATGAGAGACGAGAGAGCCCGAATCTCTTCTCAGTGTCCTTGGTAGATCAGAGACAGAAGGAAGGCAAACTCCCCATTCTAATTCACTTTTCCCCCAATGAATACTCTTTCTCGACTCTTCCTTCTATCAATCATCGGTAAGTGTCATACGCCAACATTCTGCCCTAGATGTACCTACAGTACCCGGGCTTGTCTCGACCACAGCTACAGTAAAATGCTATGCGTGCATCACGCCTTGGAACGGTGCCAACTTCGATCAGTTATGCAACAACAAGAGCTACTGCGAGGGAATGTGGTGTACTAAAGGACCGGACGAAAAATGTAATAAACTTTTAATTTTCGAATTCATAAATTCGTTTTCAGCTGATGGTATTCTTCATGGCTGCACAAACGTGGCACCATTGGAGAAATACACTTCAGGTGGCGTTCCAATAGATTAATAAATTAAACCCATTGTTGCAGCATGCAAGGCAGTCAATCTTTCTGGACAACTTTACCACAATTGCTACTGCAATAATATGGATTACTGTAACTCTTCATCTCTTGTTCAGTTCTCTATGATCATATATCTAGTACTACTTATTGTGTTCCAGTAATCGAGAAGTCAAATTGAAATGTATTTTGAGGCAGTTGTATTCATTTCGTGAAAGATAACACCCGTTTATGACACTCGTTTTGTTATCACCATTTATATGAACAACATCAACAAGAGCATCACCTCGCAAGACTGCAGTTATATTAGGGGATACCGTAATTTAGCTATAGAATTCAAGGATTTAAAAAAATAACAACTGCAATCCTAACCAGGAAAAAAGCTATGTTGACCGGAGGAGCGATAAAAAACAATGGAGCATGACAACAGAAAATATAGTCATATCCTTTTTATTTGAAGATCTTGCCCTGGTTGAACTTCTTGCCTCCGAAGTCTCCCTCCCACATGAAGTACTCCTGGACAGTCTTCTTGGTGGACTCATCATCGGGGTTAAGCTTCGTCCAGTCGTAAGACTCGTAGTCGATCTGAAAAGGTATCCATGAGCACAATTCTATCGCTTCCTCGACGATTTTTAAAAATTGGTCTCTGTTTACGACTGAATTTTTAGAGTTGTCCTTCCAGTCTTCCAAGAATATAAGAATTTTAAAAACCAACAAACCTGCCAGTCGTCGCTGAGAGGGAAGACCAGTTCCTGTCCGCGCCAAACCCAGACTCCGGAGATGGTAGAGTCGTTGTCAGTTCCGAAGAGGCAGACGGAAGCGAACGCGTTCTTCTTCAGCTTCTCGAGTCTTTGGTACATGCCACCAATGAGGTTGCAGCTCATGAATCCGAGCGTGAGCTCCTTGGGGAACTTGTACTCAGCATACCAGATGGACCAGTTCTCCTTGTCGAAGTTCTCCCAGAAGTGGGGGATGGCCTTGGTAAGAGTGTCCTCATTGGAGTAGGATCTCTTGAAGGCGTCGAGGACGAACGAGGACTTGGGGTGGCCCTCGAAGGGGTCTTTCGACTTCGGCTCAGCAGCGGCAGCCTCATCGGCAAGGTCGAGCTCTTCCTTGGGCTCCTCCTTCTTCGCCTCCTTCTTCTTGGGCTCCTCCTTCTTCTTCTCTTCCTTCTTCTTGTTCTCCTTGGGCGCGGGCGCGGAGATCTTGGACGCGACCTTGTTGAACTCGGCCTCTGTAAATGTTGGAGATCATACTAAGAAAATACCAATATCGCAAATAGGCCCACGATGGTAATTTCAACTCTCGATCTCTTGCAGCAACATCTAGATATGTAAGACTTAGAACAAAAACTGCTCTCTGTCGAACACTAGTGATACCACTTCGCTATACCATCACCTAACACATTCCAAACACCAACAATATGGACTGCTGACATACGTGATGGGAAAACTGTGTAATCATTTTTGATACTCACGGTTGAAAGCGGCAACGGTCTCGGCGAGCTTGATTTCTCCAAGCACCTCCTTGGCAGCAGGCTGGTTGACAACAGTCTGGAACCAGCGAGTGACGTTCACGTTGGCCTTGCGGAAAGCTCCGTCGAGGACATGCTGGAAAAGAGGAAAATTATACAATGAATAATTAAAGACAAATCTAAACAATCGAAATCACAGTCACATACCTGGAATGCGGGGAGAAGGTCGAGGGCGACAGAGATATCAGCCAGGGAAAGTCTCTCTCCAGCGAGGTAAGTACGCGAAAGGAGGTACTTGTCGAGAAGGGCGAGTTGGGCGTAGAGCTCAGCCTTGTACGCAGCAACAACGGCTCCGTCAAGAGCGGCGGCAGACACGGAGGGCAGAACGTATCCGAGCACGTTGGGGAGGAGCGAGGACTCAGCCCACTGAAGCCACTGAGTGACTCCGGGGCACTGAAATCATGATTCATCATCATTCAATCATGGAGAGATTCAAAATGTTTTTTAATCAATAGTTAGTATAAATCCACGCTTAGCTCAATGTCTAACATTCGATAACTAGTACGTGATGTAAAGATAACTAACCACATTCAGTTTTCCGACGTAGGATGCGATGGCATCGGATCCGAACAGCTGTCTCTCTCCGTCATCGAAAGCGGGAACCTAAAGCCGGCATTTCGATAATGGGGAGATCAAAAAAATAAAAGAATAAAAATTTATTTGTATAATGGTACTGTGCATACCTGCCCGAAAGGGAACTTGTCGGCGGGAGGCTGCTCACCAGCGAGCTCAACCTCGGTCTTGCCAAGCTTGGCGGCAATGAGGACCTTCTGCACGCGGAAGTTCTTGGCGGATCCGTAGAGCTTCTGAAACAAGCTATATGATAGCGGTGTGGGACTTAAGCATGCATATAGAATACTAAAATTCCATGATTTCGAAAAAAAATGTTTCTAAGAGAAGCCATTATTGAATCAGCGCAAAGTTTACACTAATAAGAACAAGAGATGAGGAACTCACCCCCTTGGCCATTTCGGATGTTGTTGAAGCGAAGGAGTCGATAAAACCCAAGCCTCAAGAAAGTAAAAGGAACAACTGGATCGCAGCTGCAGTTTCAAAAATCCTTGTGTGGCAACCCGGATTGTGAGGGAACGCGTGTGGCGTTGGGGCTGCTACGCACTCTCGCTTCCTCGACGATTACTCTTACAGTAAGAACTTTAAACTTTTCAATGCGCGGGAAAATTCAAAAATTCAGTTACCGCATTAATCGATTAATTGACATATATTCGTGATCTTCTTTTTCTTTTTTCCCTTTTTTTGTGATCTTTATATTAATGTTTTCTATAGGTCGATGACAAAATTCCATCAGTCTAAGCAGACTCACTCCCGCGGAGCTCTAACCATCTCTACTAATGTAAATTCGAAAGAAGAAAGGGTTAGTGCGTGTTAATCGACCATCGGAATCATTTGTTTGTTTAGGTAGTATCGTGTGGTGTCGACGGAATAGTTGTTGTATGGAATAAGGATTCACTCGTTACCGATGGTTCTCCAGAGAAGAGAGAAATCTCGGATCGCACGCACTCATGTGTTGCTATGTACAACGGCCACGTCTACGCCGGCTTCACTCAGACCGATTTATCAACTGGAGTAGAGAAGCAGGTTAGAATATCAAGTTATATTATTATTCATTCCGATTTGTTTGATTGTGGGAAACATGTTTGCTAAAGGTACTGCTCTAGAGCGATACAATACTATCGCTCCGGAGCAGTACCGCTCTAGAGCGGTGTATTACTTTATTTTTTTTTCTTTTCAGGTGATCGGCTCTTTCTCGATGGAGGAAGAAAACGATCCTCCAAAGAACATCATGAGCTTTTCCCTTGATGTTACAGCAGTGAGCGTGTCGAAAGACTGGATAATTGCTGGAAGCAGGTCCGTCGAATGATTCTATTTGGATTTGTTTCTCGTTATATCAAAACATATTGCAATCAGGAAATGGAATTGATTTGTTTTTCTAGTGACTTCTCCGTGAAGCGAGCTGAGCGTGAAGATCCCAATTCCGGCTATGCCAGATACGAACTCAACTCTCAGGTTCTCGACATCCAGATCAACCCTATTGAGAAAGTAAGTTTTCTTTTTCTTTCTCGAAATGCTGTTCAATAAAATAAACCGTTGACTGTTGTAGGTATTCGCGGTTGCTTCTTGTGATGGGTTTGTCACTTTCTTCGCTGGAGAAGAAACAGAACCCGTATCGGCGCATAAGATCTTCTCTCCTATCCGAGATCTCGAGTGAGTCTACGTTGATCTCTTATCCACAATTTTCTCTTTATTTAATTTGTCCATTCCCCTTTTTTTACTTTTTGAATAGGTAATTTATTGCAGTGACAAGTTCCCTCGAGTGCTCATGACATGGTCAGTTGATGGACGGTATCTATTCGTTCCCTGCAAGGGAATGGTCAAAGCACTAGCGAAGAAGGGAGAAAAATGGACTGTCGAGAGAGAATTCAAACACGAGGATGATAAGGTACTGTCCAATAATAATGAATAGTTATTTTTATGCGAAAAATATCATGCATAATTAGAGTGTTTACAGGATGATGACTTCAGTGTGGTGACTATTTCCCCGTGTGGAAAGTACCTGGCTGCATCTACCATGTCCTCTCTTATCCATATTTGGGAGATCGAAAGTGGATTGCTCATGTCAACTGCGGACTACGGAAAGGAAAGGTATCGTAATGTTAAATTTGATGGTGTGTCTACGTATGTCACCGCTTTTAATTGCGATGATACGCTGAATATCATACACATGTGATGTTCCGAGGAGTTGTAGTAAATTGAATGTATTTCAGAGCAGGTCGTATAACTGGTCTCGCTTATCTCGGATCCAAGTCGTTGCAGCTAGTTCTTGCTGATTCGCATGTGAGTTATGAGACATGCATGAAAATGTGCCAAATGTATTCCGCATTTATAGGGAAACGTCGTCTCTCTTGGAGATTCTGAAAAACCGAAGGAAAGTAAAGAACCGACGAGGAAATCGAGTGCGTTTATTGAGGATGAAGCAATGGTCAGTTTGCAATTATCTCTAAATAAGTTGTTGTAAGCCCATGAGTCTCTTATTGTTGTGGGGGCGGAAATGTTATAAATAAAGAAGAGTTAGTAGCAAATCGCAAACAGTATTTACTGTATACAATATCTGTTCAGCAAGAGGATTCATTCGACGCAGATAATGGAGATGAAGAGAAGGAAGAGGATGATGATGATGATGAGATTGTACTGAATAAGGACAAGAAGTTCATTGTTGATGATGATGACATGGATGAGGACACGAATAGTGAGTTGTGTTATGATTTCATTAGTCTGACTACACTATGCAAGGGAACGCAACTAAGTTATACTGAAATTGGACCATTGCGCAAGTGTTATTGCAGTGTCGTCGAGTATAGCTGCAATCAAGAGGAAGTATGGATACGATGACAATGGAGAGAGGTCTGTCTTTTAAATTCTTTCTCCAGACCTTGTTTTTTTTCCAATTTGAGTTGTTTTATTTATACATACTGTTTAGACCGGATGCGGTGGATGAGAATTCTATGGATGGGGATCCATTCGATAACATTGATGCACGTCCATCGACATCAGTGAGAAAGGAGAAGACTGAGAAAGCGTCAGTACTCTTCTATATGAATTGTCCCGTTTGTATTGAATAGTAGAACTATTATCAGCATTAATTCTTTATCAGAGTTTGAGGTTTTATAAATTTTGTACTAATCATTACATCATATTATTCTCACACTATTCAAATATAGAAATTACATAAATACGAATGATTGTAGTGCCCCTGTGAGAGTTGTGGAGAAGTACACCCCTCCTCTACTTCCCAAATACTTCTCGTCTGCCTCCTCTCCCACCAATCTCAATCAGAGATATCTGGTGAGTTAAATATGTTGGCACAGTTGTCTCATAAATGGACACTATCACGTGTATATTTTCTTTAACCGATTGCACATTGATATTATATATTTTGTAGAAATGGAATGGCTTCGGTACGATCAGAGTGTTTGAGAGTGAAGACGGAGATAGTAGTTTAGAGGTAATGTTTATATTCTTCATTACTGGTTCTTACTTTGTAGATAACTAAATAAGTACGTGCATAGGTTAAAAGGTAATTAAAAAAAACGACGATGTCAACCCACATTTTGTATTTTCAAGGCCATTGTTTTGAAAAAAAGCCTACCCACATTTTTGGGTTTGAGAAAATTTTTTATACCAACCCACATTTTCAGTTTCTCATGCCCTTACTTGAAAACCCCAACCCTCATTTTCGACTTTCTCCAACACATCCTTTTGACCTATGAGTACGTATTATTGGTTCATACAAATTCTCGGTCGATATCAAATATGAAATGTTCAGATTCGGTTCCACGACTCGACGATCCATGCTGAGATTCTCATGTCTAACTCGGATATTGGCTACAGTATGGGAGATCTCAACGACAAAGTAGTCGCTCTCGCAACGAAGATGAAGGGAGCGAGGTAATGTAGTTGTAATTTGTGATGGTATTCATTCTACATTGAGAATACCATTATTGTTGATAGTTGCCTATCGTATATGATTAATTTGCAGCAAGCACTTGTATGTGAAGCTGCTCAATTCTTGGGATTCGACCGACGATCACTGGGAAGTTGAAATGGCAAAGGGTGAGTGATGAGAGGTCACTTATCGTTAAATTTATGTTTTATGCATATTGTACAATCCACTATTTAAATATTTTTTTATTTATTCAACAACTAGCCGGGATGTGTTGAGGTTAAATACACTACGCTCTATGCGTACACTACGCTCTATGCATAGTTCCGGGTGCAGGTTCGGTCCAGGGGGAGGTCGGTAACTGGCTCCAGGTTCGGTACAGGGGGAGCTCGGTAACCTGCTTTCGGTCCAAGGGGAGATCGGTATCCTGCTGCAGGTACGGTCCAGGGGGAGCTAAGTAACATACTTAAGATTCGGTCCAGGGGACCTCGGTAGCCTTCTTCAGGTACGGTCCAGGGGGCCTCGGTAGCCTTCTTCAGGTACGGTCCAGGGGGACCTCGGTAGCCTTCTTCAGGTACGGTTCAGGGGGAGTTTGGTAGCTTGCTGTAGGCTCGGTCCAGGGAGGAGAACTCAGTAGCCGGCTCCAAGATCGGTCCAGGGGGAGCATAGTATGTTGGGAGGAATGTTCATATCTAGAAAAAGTACTGGCTTATTCCGTTGCAAAAGGCTCGTGAGGCTGAGTGCGATCGAAAAAAAGTTGCCACTACGCCACTTCGTGGCTCCGTGGCAACTTTTTTCGATCGCTCTCAGCCTTACGAGCCTTTCTCAACGGAAACGCAGGATACCGTGTGTTGATTTCCATGTCGTGTTCGAACACGTTTGTGGCATCGCAAAACACTTTTCCAATGATTCCCTACGCTCGCCGGATCATTTGGAAACTTTACGAAATTTTCAAATTTTCACGTTAAAACGTGTTAGAACACTTCCAGGCACGTTTCCGACATCGCAAAACACTTTTCCTGTGATCCCCCACGCCCTGCAAACCAATTGGGAACTTTTCGAAATTTTCGATTTTCGATGTTAAAACTCAGCAAAACAGGTGAAAACGTGTTTCACCTTACTGAAGAACGTGCTAGAAGGGCATTTGACACTTGCGAAAAATGCGGCAAACGTTTTACCCGCGACGGGGTTCGAACCTGGGGGTCTCGGATTGTAAGTCAAGCGCGTAACCCACTTGGCTATGGATTTGGACAATTAAATATTGCAAAATTTTAAATGGATTTTGGTCTGTTGTCGTATGCAAAAGGATCCGAGAAGATAGAGCGATTTTTGAAGCGATTTATTAGGAAGCTTACGGATGCATGATTCCGGCCTCCAGAAAGGGGTCAGGGGCGAGAGAGTGTGCCAAAATGAGAGAGTCACTCTCAATTTTCCTTACACTCTCGTTCTAACTCCATTCCTGCGAGATTGCCGGCATGAGGAATGATTTGGAACGAAATGTGCGAAAATTTCATGAAATCGCGTGAAATCAAGTGAAATCAATCGATATTTCACTTCAAAAATCGGCAAAAGATGCTCAAATGTGAATCTCGTTACTCAAAAATGGGTTTGGGCCACATTTGACACTTGGAAAAAATGCGGCAAAAGACTATGCACCGGCGGGGATCGAACCTGAGACCCTCCGATTTCTAGTCGAGCTCGCTACCGACTTGGCCATGAAATTATCGATTTTTCAAATATTAATTTCGATGTGTTTCGTCGTTGCCTATCACATGCAAAAGAATGTGAGAAGATTGCTAAACTTTAAAAAGAGTTATAGCGGAAAAACGGAAAAACGTCCGTCACGCGGAAGGAAAAAAAAACCATCAGACAAACAGACAGACATTTCGATTTCCTAGTAGTGGAGGAATTTACAATGATTTCGATGGGTTTATAATAAAATATATAACCTTCATGTTATGCAGGTGATCTCCCTGAGGATGTTGTTGTCTCTTCCCAATTTGTGGCTCTTCTCTGTGAGAGCAGAAACATTCGTATATTCACTCATGCAGGCACTCAGAGACACGTCATTACCCATCCGTGTAAGCACATTTTAAAATATCGATCAACCAGGCTAGATGTTAAATTGCATTAAATAAGATATTAGGCAATTTAATGATTTGTTTCCTCCAGCCCCTCTCATCTCTATGTGTGCCTTCTCTGATCGATTGGCGGTCGTCTCAGTGGCAGGCGGACCTCTTTTCTCCAATGAGATTGACTACGAATTCCCCGTGAGTATCGAAGTCACGGCGTTTTTTTATAAGGGATTGATGTGACAGTGAGAGTTGATTGCACATTTTGTAGTATGTGTATCTCCCTTTGTTATCTTGCAGATGTCTGTCTCCGAGTATCGAATTGGGGCGACACAGCAGTGGTGGTCGGCATCTCCCATGGCTGGTACATTTTTACTTCATTTTTTCTAAAAAAAGGTTATGGTTAAGGGTGAAAAGGTTAAGATATTACCTCAACAATTAATGTGTTTATTAATAGTGAGTAGTGAATGAGTCTTGGCTGCAGGTTCTTCCTCTTCCCTCATCTGTGAACAGTCTGTCGCACTGACGAAGGGCGCACATCTCACATGGATTGCATACACAAACAGGGGAAGAATAGTCGCACAGGGATCAGATTGTGAGTTGACACTTCTTAAGAGATGCTGAACATTCTCGCACCGAATAATGGATAGAATATGGTCACGATTCTTTTGCTTTCAGCTGTTATTCGTCTTCTTGTCTCTAATCGTGATTCCTCTTCTTCCTTCTGGACTCCAATCTTCGATGGAACAGAGTCCCTCACTTCTCCCTCTGATTCTGTCTGGCCCATCTCAGTAGTGGAGAAACCAGTGATGCAGCTCAGGTTTGTTTTTTCTTCCACATTTAAATTAAAATTTCAATCACACTTTACATTTTTTCTTTAAAAGAAAACTTTAAAAAAATAGTTGTTGATGTGAACAATAGTATCCGATTGGTGTGCGTACTGCAATAGCAATGATACCATCGTGCAGATACATCTACTGTCGTGGAGTGAAGTACCCAATGGTGACACTCAAACTGACTCCCATCGTCGCAAATTGGACTCTCCCGCTGTGCAATAAAGTGAGACACATTGTTATACTCATAATTATTTTTAATTGAAAAAAATTCTTAATTGATTTGTTTTCTAAGCGAGCAATTGCTGTTGACAGTTTGGATAGTGATATTTTTCCTTGTAAATTTGAAATGATGTTAAAGGGTTTGTGCATAATTCGACTATTTTGAGGAATCAGCGAAATCGAAGGAGGAGGAATCTCTATTCCTCAATGAACTCGCTCTCTCTGCTGCAAATGACGGAGTTGAGATAAAGGTGACCATTTTAACTTTTCCTTTTCTCTGTACTCATTGACGTTCTTTAGGGTTTCCCCTTTCCGTTTTCGGTGAGTCCCATTTCATTTTCCGGTCGAGTCTTTGACTTTCTATTGTTCCATTCAGGATCTGTCTGCCTCTCATCTCAAGAGTGTCATCAAACTCTTCGTCCTTGCCATGAAAGGTGCGTCCTCCCTCTTCTTCCTCTCTCATCTAAATGGGAGATTGATGGTGTCATTTCAGCCGATCGTGATTCTCGTGCAGTCGAAATGGCAGGAATGACGACTAGCAGCAAGGGAGTACAACTACTCGTCAATTATGCAGCCAAGTCGAGGAAGACTGCACTGGTGGAGAAGGTGAGAGAGGGAAGATGGAGGAGTGGGGAGAAGGGAATTGAAATATCGCGGTACCGAGATCCAGTCTGGAATTATACCGGGATACGGCCTGGAAACACGCCCACATTGGATCCCTGACGAATTGTAGCCTGGAAATGAAGATTATACCGGGACCCTACCAGGAGAAACAAATCAGAGTATGGGTTGCATAATATGGTAGAGCAGTACAATCGTCGTCTCATCACAGGTGTCGGAAGTTGGGCGTAGAAAGGCAGAGGAGGAGGAAGATGCGATGAATAGAGAGAATGGAGTGAATGGAGGATGGGAAGAGAGGGAGAATGGAGAGGGAAGCAGTCTTGGAAGAGGTAAGGGAGGAAAGATATCGTTGACTATGATGTATTACCTCATGGCTGAAACGTACATTTTCCTGGCTATCTTCGTTGTATAATAAAAGTGTGTTGAGTTCTACCGAAGAAAGTGGCCCTCCGTCGATCGATCGTCGCTGCATCTGCCAGTAGATATGGAGTGAGTGAGGAGAGGGTGAGAAATTAATTATATCGGATCGGTAATTGCCGTAGACTCGACATGACATTTGCATACATACTTTATTTGTGACATATCAAAAAAGGTATTTGACAATCAATAAAAAACTGTTCTAATTTGAAGGAGGAAGAGTCGCTGTCTTCACTCAAGGAAGAGCCTGCCAGTGAGGCGGGAAGTGTGGGCGTATTTGAGACCACTCAGATTGCTCCCAGAAATCCATTCAAGGTTGGTTGTTACCATGATTTTGTTTTTATTGATTATTTCATTCAGCGAAGTCTGGACGAGAGTATCGCCGACACTTCGTCCACTTCTGTATTCGATGACCTCGATTCACCCGTTCCCATGAGGAAGAAACTGAAGGAGACACAGAATACGGTGAGAGGGGGCTTTGATGGAAAACTAGTTTAAACAAATTAGGTATGAAAATACAAAATCTTGGTTGGCTATTTTAATTGTGGATTTACCGCTCGGCATATCAGGTAAATAAATTGTAAGAATGAATGGAATTCCAGATTCAGAAATTTGATGAGTACATTGATTCCTTCTCAGGTCCAAGTTTCGTCTTCACAGAAACAGGCAAAGCTCAGCTTCGGATCTAATAAGAAGTGAGTACACCTACAATAAATGTATTTGTGTGAATATGCAGAAAATATAAACATTGAATAATTTAGAGTGAGTGGCTACGATCTGTGGTTGGTCGACAATGAGGAGAGACTCAAGGGTGAGTCCAATAAAACACATCTAATTATAAACATAGTAAATAATCGGTTTTATTTTTGTCTAGATTATTATCGAATTTGTGAAATTAACATGGTGTTCTATCTAGAGCACTTCAACAAGTGAAATTAATTGTCAGGTGAATTCGTCGGTGGGGAGGAGGATTTCGCGAAGTATTGCACTCAAGCCTACCGTATCCTGCCCGCTGCCGAGCGTAAAGTGAGTTTTCTTCTTATCAAGCATTGTCTGAAAACAATGAATTCTGGGGGATATAGAAGAATGAACAGGATGGATAGTGAAATAGCTTGTCTCATCTACTCCATCCACCCTACGAGATTAGCTTCAATTTCTCTAGTCTCTCTTGTTCCATCCAACTTTTTCCTCCATGGTCTCCGGTTCTCTCACTCTGCTTTTTCTTGTTTTGACTTGAGAGCTCACACATGTTTTGGATCCGAGTCACAGTAAAGATGAAGAAGTATTTGAGTGGTTTAGTCGCTATTTCGATGGTTGAGAAAAGTGATGCTGAAAGATGATGATACTCAATATACTTGAGAGTATTGGATACGAATATAGTCCGTCGTTATCTATCAATTTGCAGGAATGGCGAACGAAGTCGGAGGCTTCATCATGAACCCTCTATTGTGAATAAGAGGATGTCGTCTGGCGTCTCTCCATTCTCCCTGTTCTCTCATCTCCTCTCTCTTCTTTGCCCACACTCCCTTGCCCCCTCCTCTCACCAGATAGAGTACCCTCAAGGGACTATTATTCTCTCAGTCGGTCCTTCCTCTATACATAAACCAATGCCAGGCGCTTCCTAGAATCTTTGAGAATTCTCTCTTTTCCTTTTTCATTCTTGTCTTTGTTTCCGTTTCCCCATTGACTCTTTTCGCTTGTCTCGCATATCTCCCGAATCGCGACATTTCAATTAAATCAATTGCGAGTTTCTCCTTTTCGATCCTGTGTATCATGCGAGTTCTACTAGATCTACTAATGTTGTAATTTTATCGTAAGAGTTGATAATTTGTAAATTTTTAAATGCTTTGAATAAATACTCTTATTTGTATCTGCAGCCGCACCTCACAATAACTACAGTATTTGCTCCTAACAAAAAGTAGGCGATACCTCTTCAAAAAATACTATTTTTCCCGATCAGAAATTTTTATCTGACAGGATAAAATCTCGCATTCGGGTTGGGGAGGGTTATTATAGACCCCTGCCAATCTCACGCATAGTAGTGTAATAATTGAGGCGGAAAATATGTCAGTTAGCGGTCACTCATGTTTCCCTACTTACGTTTCACTCCGGATTTCCTGAGTTTACACTTTCGAGCTCTGTGGGGAGCCGATTCGGGAATTGCGAATATTTCTGTAAGGTGAGAGAGCGGCACCCCTTTTTGCACTTTTCGGGTGTACAATTATGACAATTATAGATGAAAGGGGTGGTGAAATGGACACTTTTGGGGGGCTACTCGGACCAGTTCCAGCAGATTCTTGGGGAGGCTCTTCTAGTGAATTGTCTGCTGTTTCTCAGTGTTCTCTTTTGGTCAGAGGAAACGAGAGAGTGAGTAAATGGAGGAGAGTCTGGTGGTTTGAGTCCATTAGGGATTAGTCGTGTCTCCAAATTGGAAGAGTTCTTCCAAGAAGAGAGAAAGAAGTTCCGAATTCCTTTGTCCTTCCAACTGTTCCATATGTGCCAAAGTAGTCAACTGAATGGGTCTTCATTCACTTCTTTCTCCTCCTTTTCTCTCTCCTCCTCCCTCTTCTCTCGTCACTTCTCCTAGTCTTTCACTATCTGTTGCACAGGCCGCGAAATGAGTCTCCAAGTCTGAATTATTGATGATCTATAGCAATTTGACGCTCATACTCACCTCATCTCCTCTTTTGGGAGAGTAAATCCCCTCGTTCGCCCTACGAATTTGCACCTTTCTCTGTGCAATTTGGCCCCTTTCATACTTTCGAAGTTCGTTCCACGCTTTTTTGGATTTACTCTGTAATCTCAGTCTACGAATACTTTATCTGAGTATTCATTTCAAGTGCAAAAGAACTTGTGTACTTTCGATGCAATCCATTGATAATGAGTTCTTCTATTCTTCTCTTCTCATTCTTCTTCACTCTTCCATCTCCATTCTATGGGGGGAAAGATCCCTTTGTTTCCCTATTCATTTATCCATGCATTCGATTCTTTCACCGATTTCTCTGTTGTTTCTAAGATTGGGAAATGCTTGCTTCTCACTAGTTTTCACAAGAATCTCTTTATCTTTCTTTTCTTAATCCCTGGCCGAAAAAGGTCTGAATTGGGAGCGTAAATATCTCAAGAAGAGTGGAAAATAGCAATTGTGTGCACTCCCTGGAAACGGATTTTGTGGTGTGTTGAAGGTGGGAAAAGGAGAGACAATTTGATATTATGAGACGGATTTACAGTAAACAGCGCCTAGAATATATCAGCACTTAAAGAAGGTACAAATTGACTACGACAGAACTTGAAATGGACGAACCCGAGAGTTGAAGCCCCTATATCACTTTCTGTATTTCCTTGCTAAGAATTAGCAACGGAAGTTCTTATCTCATGATCCCTGTTATGCAATATCGTGTTTTGACACGGATTATAGCACCAAATGGGATTTCCCCCACCCTCGCACTGAAGATTAAAGACCAAAAGTTCTCGTTTTATGCATTGGTTCCACACTTTCCCGATGATCGTTTCTTCCTCTCTCATCATTATTCATCCTGTCACGCACTATCCTGATTATTCTTAACACGCGCGTCGGTCATTTTCTGTAACTGTACTATGGGAAAAGTGATTTTTTTAAAAATATTTGAGATCGATCGGATGCTCCGCCCATTAATTGCCATTCTCTTCCACAATTCTGTTGTAGTCTCAGGTAATTACTGCTAGGGATGCCGGCAATCCGTTTTACGACAGCTTGTGTGAGAGATCGGTAATGCGGCTGATAAGAGAATCAGGGAAAATGAGAGTGTCAGAGGGCACGCTCAACACGGAACGACATCCTTAATTACTACGTTCATTTTGTAAGTATCTACTAATCCATCTTGAGGATTCGCTTGTTATTCGTGTTCCTCTCCCGATTCTCACTTGGAACCATCACAAATTCTCCATCTCAAGTCACAGCCCGACATTTTCTTCTATTCTGTGAGTTTGGAAACTAAATTGATTAAATTACAAGTTGTTATCTGGTAGAAATAGAGAACTAATTGACACACTCTCTGAACAAATCGTTAGATATAAAAAACAGAAAAATATTACGTTGCAATATTCCTTCTTTCAGGATCGTTACTCTCTATCGTGCAATCAGAATCTGAGTGCACAGATATCGGGGACAGTCAGGTATTGCATCATCACTAGGTAATATCATTCTGATTCTATCCCCAGTATCGACGTCTGTGACAATCTCAATCTTTGCGCGACAGTTCAACCAGCATTCGATCTCGCTCCCAGTGAGTTATTTGACAGAGGCGACGTTTCGGAAGATAACGAACTGGAACTAATCTACCACTTGAAAAAAATGCTGTCTAGATGATTCATGGAGTATTCAATACATTTTTCAAAATGGAAAATACTTGAAAGTAGCTTTAGCTTTCTCCATTCCATTTCAGATGAGACAGTAGTCCACCGTGGATGTTTCAGCTCTCTAATTAGACACAAGTTCCGAGATCGCAAGTTCCTCCATCACAATGGGTGAGTTGACTCGTTTTCCTTTACTGAAACGTTTTTTTTCCCTGAAATTTACGTTTTCGAAATAACCTTTTCCGAATGGTTTCTCCGAAATATCTTATCACCACTGAGAAAGTAGATCATCTCTTCTCTATTCAGTTGTTATCTGCTTCGATCGACTCCTCTCTACGACAAAGACACGGATGTCGACTACATCCTCTGCGTCTGCTCTGGTTTATAACCATTTTCTTCTTTCACAAAACGCAAATCTGCTAGGAAAACGGTTCTCTAAGGTCTCATTTCTTAGAGAACGGTTTGCTAACTTAGTCATTCTCGAAACGAAAGAGCGTCCCGAAAGAGCTGGGTTTTGAGAATGTTCTCCGTGCAAATTTGAATTCAGTGGTGAGAGGGTAGATTGAATGGTTAAAATGAACCAAATGATGATCGGAAGCTGTTCTTTTAATTTCCTTGCTCCCCACGGATTTCAGCCCCCTTCTTTACTGTATTTCCGCTGCCTCATTTAGCCGCACTTTTCCAATGGAACCGAGTGTCATCCATCGTTTTGAGTGCCAATTCAGGGGGAATCTCCATTCATTTCGCTGTCTGATGCGCTGTAAATCCACTAGGTGCTTTACAGTTTCGTAGATTCCTCAAGAGGCGTGGGTTTGAAAGCGAGACGGAAATGCCGCGCAGTCTACATCACTCTCACACAATTTGTCTAAGATGCGAATATTCCACAGAACCAGTTTCCTATGTTTTCTCGAACTGTCTCGCATTAAAAAAATAAATATTCAATCCTAATGAAAATGGGGGTAAATCGAGGCGTTTCTAAGAAACGATATTATGTAATACACCAAATTTCATTGCGTAGAAAGCGGTCTCAGAAAGGGAACTTCGAAGTAAGGGGAGAGTTATGACGAAATAGAAAACGGAGGATGACCGTCTTATCCGAAGTCTTACAATTCCTCGATCCTTTCTTGATTCTCGACTCAGGAATATAGTTGAAATGCTCCAGTGGAAGAGAAGGAAGTATTTGAACGAGAGGAGGGTTTCAAAATCCGTGTGATCGCTTAGGATTTGAGGGGGGGGGGTGGAATAGGAGAGAGTTCGGTGTGGGTGCATGAGTTATGCAGAGGGAATAAATATGCGTGTCTGCTATGAATGATCAATTCCTTTGCAGGAAGTTACTGTAATGTCGAAGTGCCTCAATTCAATCCAAACTTGTTCGACGAAGCTTCAATTCCTGTGAAGAAACTGCACAAAGATCGAAAGGTGAGCTGATCCCTCACTGTTCATCGACCGAGTCACTGGAACAACCTTATTTACCTCTTTTGAACTTCTCGGAAAACTCGCTATATTTTCGTGCGAGGTGGCGATTATTTTTCAGTGGAGAAATCGTGAGTAAAGAGAATGAGTAGATAATAATGAGGTCGATTTGTTAGATCTTTGTGCGACACAAGGGCATATCACACACAAACTACTCTCAGCAGGTTTTTTTTCACAAGAAAACTATGGAAAATGGAATTAACTTATATTTGATTTGCGTCACGATTAGCGTAACTAAGCGAGAGAACGAGTTATTTTGAGCACGGATTGAGAATAATATTTACATTATATTTAGATGAGTATGCTCCACCGAAATCGGCACACGGGACTACTGCAACTGGACTATCCCACTTCCAATCTCTCAAATTTCTTGGGATTTACTCCTCTCATTTTATTGTCTGCAGCATACTTTCATTGACTTTGCTTGTGAAGTATAGGAATCATTCGAGGTTGTTCTAGATTCTACGCAATTTGTATAGATCCCGTTAGAAATACCAGTGCAACTTTTTACATGAGAGTCATGAAAACGAGTAGTATCATAGATACATTTTCATTTTGTGTAAATAATTAGTGTTGTTGACAGGAAGTGACTTCACAATGTAGTCCGTCCCTCTTTTCCCGATCTCATTCCAGTCTTCTTTGTGTAGTGTTTCAATTAGCGCACGCTAGGATATGATGTCGATTTCAACGGATTAAACCATGCATGCAAAATATGATGAAGAACTTTAAAAAATGGAGCTTATGCTCTTGATTTCTTGGTTGTTCAAGATCTCATGAGCTCTCGCATTAACATAAGTTGGAATTAACATTAATTGATGAAATATTCACTATCAATTATAAGTAGCAAATTGATAATATTATAAACTGAGAAGACGGAACCTTTTTTCTCGCGTATCCGTGACATCCGCGATTCCGCCCACACAAATCTAGATAGTTTAGTGTCTATTGAAGCCCGCCACGTCTTTTGGATGTCTCTACTCATCCAATAACAAGTTCAATACATCACGTGCAAACACTTCCGCGTACATGACCACACTAATATATCAACTACCGCACACATCAATCGGTCATTCGCCGAATAAATCCAACATTCATCCATAAAACTGTTCAGTGTAAATTGTAGTGTGTTTCTTTTGTTGTTGAACCAAGTGAAAGAGTCGTTCAACTGAGTTCAAACTCTCCCCAATAAACTCCATTTCTACACAGAGATCTCATACGAAGTTTACACCGAATTGGAGGAATTTGTCTGATCTCCATTTGAACACAAGAATGAATAATTGCACAAGTTGGCAGAATACTCACGTGATCTCAGTTCTCACACCCTCAATCGTCCTCATCTCAACAGTTCTCAGTGAAATCGTGAGAAGAAGAGTGATTTGAAGCAAATTACCGTCCATTCAGGAAATTCCTCCTTCAACCGAGAGACTTGGAATGATGAAAAGTCTCGTAGTCAAGGGCGAGACTCGAATATTTCGTAATTGAGAGCGTGATTTCGTACCTTCCTCTATTGGGTAACCACGAAGGTCACTGGATTGAATTGGCCCTTGCGCACTGGAATGGGCACACGAAGGAATTGGTTCCTTGATTCACGGGTTAACTTTAGCTTTAGTTTTTAGCTCAATTGGGAAGCCCGCGGGTCGGTTGCTGTGTAGGAGGACACACCTTCACTCCATGACTCAGAGATCAGGTCTTCTAACCCCTTTTAGTCGATAAAAGAGGGGATTTCAACCCGGAAAAAGAAGCAATCCGGGAATCTTCGTGCCAAAATAGGAGCATAAATATGGTTGTTGAGGTGTGTCGTGCTGGGAATTGAAGGAAGTCGCAACGAGATGTTGACTGTTTGGAGATGAAGATGGCATGTGGGGGTGGGAATATAGACAGGAGTACGGTAGGACAGACACGCGACAGGAGTACGGTGGGACAGACACCGAACTACTATGTCCTCCCCTAACTTAACTTAATGTCTACCTGTCTCGACAATGTGTTTGGTATAGATTCGTGAGATGGACAAATTAGAGTGGGAGTGGAATCCCTTGGTCTCCACAGGAAAAAGGAAAGCTGGAAGATTTATTCGAGACTAATTTCCGGTAGAATCAATTTAATTTTTTTTTGTCAACCACATCTGTTCATATGACGAATAGTTTGATAAAAAATCGGAATGATGAAAAGCCGCAATTGGTTGAGAAATCTTTCCCTGACATTGAGTCATTTCGCACTTTGCGAAACGCCGGAAACGATAAAGTTCTGCACCTTTCGAACTGCCGACACAAAAACGGCAGAGTGAGTAGGCGCATACAATAATTACTGTAGGTGGAGATCATTTTCATTAAAATCCCCTTGGAGAATATCGGAATATTCTCCATGGGGCATCGAAAACACGATGATTTTATAATCATCTCTGGTCTTGAACAGTCCATCCATAATTCAATTGTTCTTCTAATCTCTCTCAGTTCCTTTTCCACCCTCAATTCTGAGAAAATGTCTGATTTGTATTGCGAAGGTGTATCTCCCCTCTCATGGCAACACACCCTCCTCTAATGGGCGGAGTCTCCCTTCTCCGCCCCTCAGGGTGAATTGACTGTCTATCATTCTAATCTGAAAGCGGGGTGGAGCCAAGTCCATAATCCCTCCTCTCCTTCCAGTATATAAGGCCTCCATTCTATCCCCTCCCCTCTCTATTGCACTCATTCGTGCGAGAACTTTTGCGGTACTCTACAGTGATATCTGCCCCCCCCCCCCTCGTCCCTCTTTCTTCACTTGTGCTAGTAGATCCATCCTAGTCTTGACCACTAACCTCCCCATTCCTCTTCTTTGAATTGTTCTAGAATATGCGAGTCTCTACCACTAACTCGGTCTCTAGGTTACTCATCCACCCATTCTCCCTATCTTCACACTAACTCAGCTCATTTCTGCATTCCACCCTCTAAGTGTGACTCATCTTTCACACGAAATGTGTTCCTTCATGTTCTTCTTTGCTGAGTAGCTCATTCCTCTCTCTCTCCTCTATATAACCATTCTCTCCTTGCAGGTTCACCCTCTTCCCTCTCATTCTCACAATGCTCTTCGAAGCTCCGATCGACATTCTCGACATGCGCAAGGTCTCGCTCGCATCGGCGACGCGTCAACTCACGCGAACGGCGTCAAAGAGCCTCATCGACGTCATGAATACCATGAATTCTGCTCTGTCTGCATCCAAATCCGACCTTTCATCGACCACTGGCCGAGCAACTCCCGCCAAAGAAGGTTCGGACTTTTATCCATTCAATACAGTACCATGAGATTTCACCTGTTGCTCAAACTGAAATTAGCCTCCTTTGACGTATTTCCCACGCTTCACTACATCTTTCCACTTTTAGTAATGATGTATTCATCTAGATCACTGCATGTACTAGAGTAAATCAGTAGCATAAATAGACTACCGTACTCAATTCTTCCTTATTCCAGAATCGATTCGTCGACCGCCGGCACCATTCCGTCGATTCTACAGTTCACCCTCTCTTCTACCGAAGAAACCATCATCATTCAGTCCGAAATCGTCGACTCCCGTAGAAGAAATCTCAGAGAATGCCCGAACTTCTTCTCTCCCTCGTCACTCAATTCAGTCTACTCAGTCAACTCACTCTAATACCTCAGTAGCCCTTGCTCAGAGGATGAAACTCCTGTCGAATCTCTCTCTCTCCCTCACAAGTCTCAGTCTCGACCCATGAATTCCCCTTATTTATTAATATTTGTTATTGTTGCTCAATTGATCTCTCATCTGGCCATTCTCTACGTGTTTCATCCCTTTCATGATCTCCTCCTTCTCTCCACTTTGAATCTCATTGAGTCTCTCCAGTAGCGTGCTTCAACCATCTCCCGAATGTTATCAACGCGTGATTCGATGATAAATGTGATAAGGAATTTACGTCAGAATGGTGCGTAGATCCAGTGCAGAGATGTAGTAGGAGCAGTGATATCGAATATCTCTTAGTAGATGGATAAAGAAAAGGAGAGAGAGAGGATAAAGAGAGAGAGAGTTCAGAGAGAGAAAGGATAAAGTCAAGTGAGGGCTTCAACAGCCTCTTCATATCTCACATGCTCAGAATGCTTACGTGGTTATCGAAAAGAGACTTTTGGTTGCAATGTTGAATATCTTCATTAGAAGATTCGGAAGTAAAAGTGAGAGATCAGAGAGGAGAAACTGAGAGATCTCGGGATTTGTGGATTGTGAAACTATTCAAAGGACGTGGGTGAAAAACAGAAAACAACCAAATTCTGTTGATCACTCGTATCGAAATTGTTTTTATTTAATTTGCTGTCAATGCGTTGACTGATATTGATAAATTGGGCGAGTGCAATCACGGTGTTCTGGAGAAAATGTCAAAATTGAATTCGTGGTGAGACCCATGTGTTATTTTCGCACACTCTAACTGCCTGCATCAGTTATCATGGACTCTTCAGAATGCCGGGTACATTATGTTTCATTCTACGTCGTTGGCTACAATGTGAAATGACGAAAGAATCTCTTGATTGTTGGATCAGTGCGTCATTTGATAAATGGACGATTCTGGAAGTTGAATTGAGTGAAGAACCTAATCAGTGCAGAATTCGACTGCAGATTCTCGTAGAGAATCGAGCAGATTTTATGATGAGACGTGTCAGAATCTCTCTTTCACCTACGCAAAACTGAGGATAATAAGTGAAATTGGTTCGAAAATGAGATAAATACGCTCGTGTCATTCGTTGTCCACTATGGGCACTTTCTCCATTACTCTGACTCACAAATTGGTTATTTGGTAGTTTCATTCTTGTAGTCTCACATCACTCTCTTATTCTCATTCTCAGCTCTCAGTTAATCAAGTTCAAATAATGTGGAATTGTTTTCCTGTCTCACAAGGGCGTGAGACTCCTGAATTATTGTGAAAATCAGGTTTTCTCCACCCTCTCAATTTGATTTATTGGGGACTCAAAACAAAGGGAATTGTAGTCGTTCAATTCCAGTGAATAAGTGGAAGGGAAGTCTCAAATGAATTAGTCGAGTGTCTGCTGGTCTCTAACGTCCAATGTGAATCAGTCGCCTCTTTTGCATCAAAAGAGACGCTGTAAATAAATTCTCAGGGGAATTTTAGTGACGACATCGGTGTTTCCGTAGTTTGGCTTCAGAAGTTGCAGAAAGGAATTCGATAGTTTATGAAGCCCGAATGTCGCTCCAATTCTAGCACAAAAGTTCCCTTAATATAGAACAGATAAGGATTCATAGAACACGTCAACTAACGAAGGAATGTGGTCATAAATCAATTGACCGTTGAACGAATGACGAAAGAATTGTGAGAATTGTTTCGACTCACACAACGAGCACGAACTATCTTAAGTGTTGATATCTAGAGACTCGAACTACCCTAAGATATTTCCCTCTGCTCTCTCAATTTCACACACTATCTCGTCAAGACACTTAGTATCGGGTTAGTGTCGACAGAGACACTCTGTAGAGTTCGATTCTCTATTTTGAGGAAGCCATGAAATGAAAATGGAAGATTCAGTAGAAATGTGACTTGCTAATCGTCTTTCCTTCCTTCTGAGACGGGAATCATCCATGGATTCCAACTCTCATTCGGATCGGTAAATAATGAGCAGCTGAGGTGTGATTATCTCCCGTATTTTGCTTGGAATGATAAACATCGACTGAGACTCACTGGGGAATTTACTTTCGAGAGAAAAAGAAGGAAAATGAATGGTTGTAATGAAATAATGATAATGAAGCACATGATTGTGAGATACAGAGATCACGTGGAACATTTGAGCTGTTTCATTCGGAGATTTAATTATGCAAAAAGGATTCTCATAATTTCGGTCAAAATGATTCTAATAAGTTGAACCGATATTTGTCCATCAATGTAACTGACAATGAGATGGAGAATGTTACTCGATTGTATCAGAGATATTCCTTAACCGTTAATCTGTATTCGTCAAAGGGCGAATTGTTGGGATATGAGATTATATTGACGTTATAGCGGATTCTCGGACTCTCGATTGAGTACTTTTGGACATGTTGGTGTCACAACTCATGGATAGATTCAAGATACTCTCACAGTTCACTCGTCCTGATCGTCTAATCTTCTCGTGTGACATTCATTGATAATTCGTGATAATGATAATCTCACGCTCGAAGATCGAGAAAATGATGTGAGTAGTGAATGAGTACGAGGAAAAGGAGAAAAGTGATGAAATCAACGATCGAATTAATAACCATTAAAGAAATGGAAATTACGTGAACCAACTTTTCTTCAATGGGAAACAATTTTATATCTTTTTTTACTTCTACCTTTTATATTTATATAAATTGGTTATAAAAATAACCGCCGAGGCCAACCAAGCCTTCCATCTGTTCGGCGCGGCAAATTGGCAGCAACTTCTTTTTGTGGGGCTCGGTTACGTAATCCCACGTTGCAGCCGCCCCATCTAGTGTAGTAGATAGACATATTTATAGACATATTGATCATGACATCAAGGCGAAGGGCCTGCAGGAGGTATAATTCGGGGGCAGAGGTGATCTGGATCAAGGGAATGATTCATGCTTGACTTCCTTGGCCATTTGTAGTGTCGATCTTGGACCATAAACATTGAGCGTAGAAGTAGATCTTCCAGCTTCCAAAGACGTCTAGTGTAGTATCTTGTAAAACTTTCCCTTTTAAACAAATATTATAATGAGTCTAGATACTACGGTCCCAAAATATATCGTTGGTAGATGGGCTGCAAATATGAATAATTAGTTGTGGTCCACTGCACATTTCGTGTGGCACAATGGTAAATTATTAAGCATCTCGCCATCTTTTTTTTATTTTCATCTCGTGAGATTCACGAAAAGTAATCTTAGCTTTTTGTGGATCGTGAAAACACAGATCGTCTTTTCACGATTCACAAAATCTTAAATTGAAATTACCCAAGGCGGAAGCGATACAAGGGAAGAAACAT